>OX438869.1:13380000-14630000 GCA_949315895.1 Anania crocealis
GTTTGTGACCAAAAAGAAGCTCATATGGAGTGAATTGGGTAGTTGTATGGACGCTACTGTTATAAGTTAGCATTGCAGTGTAGACGTATTTATGCCAGTCCGTTTGACTTTCATTGACGAATGATTTTAAGTATTCCTTCAGAGTCGAGTGACTGCGCTCAAGAGCTCCTTGAGTTTGAGGGTGGTAAGGTGAGGACCAGATTTGTTTGATTTTTAGGAATTCACATGTCTGCTTGAAGAGATCAGCCGTAAAATTTGTACCTTGGTCTGTGAGAATTGTTTTTGGAATACCAAAGACTGATATGAAATGGACAAGGCATTCGCAAGTCTCTTCTGCAGTGGTGTTGGAAATTGGGTAAGCAATTGAGAATTTTGTTAGATCATCTTGGAGGGTTAGTATGAAACGTAATTTTGTAATTCCAGCTTCGGGTAAAGGACCGACAATGTCCAGACTAATTCTTTCAAAAGGGCGAGTAGAAGAAGTAGTAATTTGCATTGGGGATTTATTGATTTTCCGAAGAGCCTTATTGGATTGGCATAATTTACAATTTTTTACGTAGTTTTCAATATCGGTGCGCATATTTTTCCAATAATAGCGCTCTTTTACTCTATTGTACATTCTGTTTGAGCCCAAATGGCCTGCAATAGGAATATCGTGGTTTTCTTTAAGTATTTTGGCAATTTCGGTCGGTACGGGGTATATGATTGAATTGTGGTGTATGTTTACTGTTATGTTGGTGTTATTAAATAAGTATAAAAGCATTCCATATATTTTTACAAAGGAATGTTGTTCAAAGAGATTTTTGAAGTCGGAAATGGCGATGTCGTTTATGTCACCCGTTAAAATGATATCATCTCTTGCGGCTTTGAGGGTTTTAAAGATTTCTGGATATGTGCAGTCGTCGAAATAGTACGCCTTTGTGAAGAGGAGATAGTATTTCTTTCCTTTTATTTCCAGTTTAAGGAAAGAGTTAAGTTCACGTTCTTCATCAATGGAGATGGAAGATTCTTCAGCAGCGGAAAGAACATCTTGAAGGTAAGGATTCGAATCGTCAAAATCGATTGAGGTTGGAATTAGTATGGCTTTGGATTTTGATTTAAGAAGACTTTCGTTATGTTCTAAGACATTAGTGTTAAACGTTTCGTCTTTGTTTGAAAAAGCTTTTAAGAAGTCGTTGTATTCTTGATTGGAAATTGAAGGAGTCATACTAGCTTCATTGGAGTTAGAGGGTTGCGGTTCATTGGAATCGGAGCGAGGATCTAAGAGATTTGGTAGGTTTGTTGGACTTAGGTTTTCGCCTTGGACTTCTGATGGGCTTAGGTTAAAACCACCCAGGTCTATGAGGTCATCGAGGATATCTTGAGGTATGTCAGACTCAGTTGGGATATCAGGAGCTTGAGTAGAAACGGGATCGTCTTGGATCTTAGATGTAGAAGGTTGAGGATCATTGTCTGTTTGGATTGGATTCACTGGGAAACGGGACAATGCGTCAGCATTGCTGTTGATTTTTCCTTTTTTATACTCGACTTCGTAGTCGAATTCTTCTAGTTTTAGTCTCCACCTTACGAGTTTGGATCCGGGATCCTTGCAATTGAAAAGCCACTTCAGTGGTCGATGATCGGTCACGATCTTGAAACGACGGCCGTATAAGTATGGCCTGAAGACCTTGGTACCAAAGAGGATTGCCAAGCATTCTTTTTCCGTTACGCTATAGTTGGATTCAGCTTTATTAAGGGTTCTGGAAGCAAATGCAATTGGCCTATCATTTCCTACAGGTCCTTGTGATAAGATGGCGGAGATAGCGAAATTTGATGCATCACAGGTTAAGACAAAAGGTTTGGTAAAATCGGGATATGCTAGAACTGGAGCAGTAGCAAGACAATTTTTCAGAGTTTCGAAGGCTAGTTGCTGTTCATTTTGCCAGTTGAATAGAACATCTTTCTTGAGAAGGTTAGTAAGGGGTTTAGCAATTTTTGATAGATTTGGGATGAAACGGCGGTAATAGGAGACTAACCCCATGAAAGATTTGATATCTTTGGGACATTTAGGTTGAGGAAATTCTTGAACAGCTTTGGTTTTTTCTGGATTAGGTCTCACACCACTATCTGTGATGATATGACCGAGATAAGATACTTCTTTGCGAAGAAATTCGCACTTATCTGGCTGGAGTTTAAGATTACAATGTCTCAGTCTGTCGAAGACATTGGTAAGCTTTTGCACATGGGTAGTTAAATCGTATGAATAAATAACGATATCATCGAGATAAACAAAGCATTGAATGCCTTGTAGTCCCGACAGGGCTATATTCATTAGTCTCTGAAAAGTGGACGGAGCATTTTTAAGTCCAAAGGGCATTCGTGTGTATTCAAAATGTCCTTGTGGCACAGAAAATGCGGTTTTGGATGCGTCCTTTTCTGACATTTTTATTTGGTGGAAACCAGAGGCAAGATCGAGCGTGGTAAAGTATTTACTTTTGCCTAATTGGTCTAAAATTTCAGAAATATTTGGAATAGGATAAGAGTCTCCAATAGTGATGTCGTTCAGCTTACGATAATCAATTACCAGTCGCCACTTTCGTTGACCAGAGGCATCCATTTTCTTTGGAACTATCCATATCGGGGAGGACCACGGAGAGGTAGAAGGTTTGATGATACCGTCATCGAGCATCTTATTTATTTGAGTTTCAACTTCTCTTTTATGTATATCAGGAAATCGATATGATTTTGTACTAATTGGCACAGAAGATGATGTTGGGATTTCGCATTCTAAAATATCAGTGTTTGTAAGTTTGTCATTGGGAAGATGGAATACATCTGAATATGTTGAACAAAGGTCATATAAGGCGTCAGTTTCTTCGCCATTAAGATGAGAGACTCTTAAAAGGTCAAGGACTTCTTCGGTCCTGCTTTTCACATTTAATAGGAGATCGTCAGATTCTCGCGTGTAAAAGATTTTATGACATTCTGATTGTTTCAGGGGAAGAAGTTTTAATTTAAGATTAGAATTGACTTTTATCGGAGATTCAGAGGTGTTCACTACAGTCACGTTGATTCTAGAGTTTGGTTTCACTCGAACTATGCAGTTTGCTATGAGGAGCGATCTAATTGGATGTTGATCAATGATGAGGCCTTCTTGTAATTCGGGGTTTTGTACTGTGCATTCGATTATGGTTTCGGTGCGTGGTAGAATCGTATAAACTGGTTCGTTGAATTTAAGAGTAAGTTCGATATTGTTGACTGTCAGTGTCTCCTTTTTAAAATCAATATTGCTACGAGAGCTAGAAAGGAAATCATTACCGATGATTCCGTCATATGGGAATTCTAAGTCAGAGGCTACGTGGAATTTATGTGCTAGTGTATTAAATGTGATAGGAATATGACCCAAAGTTTTCATTAAATTGTTTGTTGTACCAATTCCATTGAATGTAATGGGTTCTTGTGATATTTCAGGCATGTTTTCGACGGAACATTTTTTCACGAGGCTGATGGATGCACCACTATCTACTAATAGGGTGAGTGGTTTCGTTGAGACGGAGGTTTGGACTTCAATATACGGTAAGTATTTTCTTGACGGGTTTGTTGTAATATTGTAGACACTAATATTTTTTTCTTTTACAGGGATGGTACGAGAAAGAGAAGTTTCGGATATTGCAGTTGGTTCTTTAGAATTGGGAGATGAGCTGGCACCAGAGACGATGGATGCATAAGAGATAGAGGGATCGGCGAATCTTGAGTTAGAATGATTTACGGATTTGGAGTTAAGCACAACGGCGGATTTTGAAATTGGTTTAATATGTTTTGGATTTGCTTTTGCAATGGATACAGCGGATTCAGTGGATACAGTGGATATAGTGGATACAGTGGATACAGCGGAAACAGTGGATACAGTGGATGCAGTGGGTGCTGCAGATACAGTGGAATCAGTGGATACTGTGGGTGTCTTTGGATTTGGAAGCGATTTAGTAAATTTAGATGGTGGACTCACGGGACACCGCCGGGAGTCCATTAGGAGTTTAAAGAATGTTGTTCTTGATACTCCTCTTGTTCTTCGGGTGAATATTTGTCGCGATTATTATGTTCAATAAATTGAACGCGTCGTGGTTGGGAATATTGGGGCTGATTCTGCTGTTGAGAATTTGGAAAACGATTCGTGCTTGGTGTTGAAAATCGACGGCTATTATTATACTCCCGCTTACGGCAGTTGTCGATAGTGTGCCCTATTGTTTTACAGTATCGGCACACCGGAGCATTGGATGACGACGCGTTGTTATCATTTGTGCGGTATGTGGTATTTGGAAAAGTTTGACTTTGCTGTGGTTTAGCTTGAGAAGGACGCCTTTGATAATTATTGGGTCCCTGAGTAAGGTTTTGTTTTGAGTTAGTGGTTTGTTGCAATTTTTCTTCTGAAACTGCGAAATTGATGGCGTCGTTGAGAGTTTCCGGGTCTCGACATCTGACCACGGTGGAAAGTCGAGAGGTTAAGCCAACAACGAAAGTGTGGGTGGCCAGGTCCTGCATCGCGGCGACACGGCCTGCCAATTCCCCTTTCTTTTTTGTGGGTATGGTCACGTTAATTTCAGTCAAAAGTTTTGATAAACACGATTCAATTCGAAGTGCGAACTCGTGAACGCTTTCGTTGTTGCCTTGGCGACAGTCTTGTAGTTCTGAGAGCAGTGCCGAGTAGTGTTTTCTTTCCCCGAACTGAGATTTTAGAAATGATTCTAATTGGTCCCATTTGTCGAACAGTTTAATTGAGCATGCGCTTTCAGCGCGTCCCTCGAGTTGGCTAAGGATATATTTTAAAAGTATATCTTGTTGTTGGGCAGATGCAAGGCTTATTGCATTCTTGCAATTATTTAAGAATGGGCATAACTTTTCCCGATTGCCGTCAAATCTATTAATGAATTTACAAAGAATGTTTAAATCTATTTCATTACTTGAGGTATGAGTGATTGCGGTTTGCGACCGGGTGTGTGGGCCGGGAGCACTAGGTTGAATTACACTGGGGCCTGTCACGGCAGATTCATCCTTAACGTCTTTGGACATTGTAAAAGTATTCCTTTACGAGTATGAGGATAGTCTAAACAAAGATAAGGCGCTCGGCGGACGGATTCCGCGAAGTATGCGGGGCGATAACGACACTGGTCTCAGACTGAACACAATATGAACAATAAGAAATCTATTAATAGAATTATGTTATACAAAATAATTATTGGACATAGAATATTGTAAAACGTTTTATGAAAGTCTTTTAAGGTTTTTTCAGCGCAACGAAGTTGAAGGATTTTCACTTAACTTTTCACTTTATAATTTAGGTTTTCACACTTTTCAAAATTTTCACTTGATATTACTGATATGGAAAAGACTCACAGGATCGTCGATGTCATTATGGATGCAGAGAGGCACTGGAACACCTGGCAGGATACGGAGAGAGCTCGAAGACACCTGGACGTCAGTCACGGGTGATGATGAAACAGTGATGCCGGTGTTGACAGTGGAGTTCACCAGGATCGGAGGATATAGGGGCCGCGGGATCGCCAGTTCTTGATGATGTAGAGGATGTAGTATTGATGTTTTGCGTGCTAACGGTGATATGGATTATACACTGGACACACTGGATTTAGTTCTCAAAATTGCAGTTTTATGGTTACGGAGACGTTTCCGTGGATTATTCACTTTTCACAATCCTTTAAGCTGCCACCAATGTTATCCGAAACTAGGCGGATGAGATTTTAAAAAAAACAAAATTTAAATTCACTAGAATTTATATTAAAATTGAATTTTAAAAGTTCACAATTTGTTGGAAGTAATTTAGTTCTGCGACAATAATTATGAGGTAAGGGAAAGGCGAGTTTCCAGCGCGGCGGTTGAGAGTGAACTGGACTAGGGCTCTAACACGACTAGGCTCAGTCCTGAGGGAGAAGTGCTGATGAAGCACTTCTTCATTAGTTTCACTAAGGGTTTTTCATATATAACAGTACGAAGTCGCAGGCAACAGCTAGTTTAGGATACGATCCTTTCTTGATAAGTTTTGATGAAGCGGTGGTGGGTCATGCTTAGGTCGGGTAATGTCGCAAGATGAAATTAGTAAAAACAAGTCAGACTGGCGACTTGAAAACTGACACATCACTTTAGCTATACTAAATGTAACAGATTAAGGAAAGGTTGGTCAATTTCTATTTACAGAACAATGTTACTAATTTTAAATAAGAATATACCTATGGTGACTTTATTAATATGTTAGAAAGTGTGTTATCAGATTATTTATATGACCACATACAAAATTGTGTTACAGTATGACGTCGCCCGCTAGTAGCCTAAGGGTTGATCCGCGTACGAGCTGCCAACTAATGGCTTTATGCTAAGTGCGTTCCTACTACATACAGTGCTATAAAGCCACTGATTTTCACAGCCAACAACATTTCATACAAAAGTATCACATTAGTAATACATGTCATTTATTTGTATTATAGGGTTTCCCCGTCTTCGCCACAGTCATCATTGCGAACTACATAGTAGTGAAAGACTGCAAGCATATAGTTGAATCTCTGACGGACGAAGATGTCGCCAACATCATCAAGTTGTCAAAAGACCCACAGATTGGTGAGCGGATAGTGCAGAGTATCGCTCCATCGATATACGGCCATGATTATATCAAAAGGGGACTTGCTTTGGCACTGTTTGGAGGAGAGCCGAAGAATCCAGGTATGACTTAATTAAACTAAGAACATGGTCTTTTTTAGGGTTCCGTACCCAAAGGGTAAAATGGGACCCTATTACTAAGACTTCGCGGTCTGTCTGTCTGTCCGTCTGTCTGTCCGTCTGTCTGTCACCAGGCTGTGTCTCAAGAAACGCTAAAGCTAGACAGTTGAAATTTTCACAAATTATGTATTTATGTTGCCGCAATAAGAAAAAATACTAAAAAGAAAATAAATTACATATTTTAGGGCTGCTCCCATACAACAAACGCGATTTTTTTGCCCTTTTTGTGCTCGATATTAATAATGGCAACAGGTAGGCTCTTGAAATATTCACAAAACAATCAGTTTTATTTTAACTGTAATAATAAATAATAAAATTGAATATTTAAGGTGGGCGCCCATACAAAAAACGCCATTTTTTGCCTATTTTTGCTTGATATCAATAAATTTTAACAGGTAGGCACTACATTAACTAAATATTTGTACCTACTGTTGTTTACCTAGTCAATGGTACGGAACCCTTCGTGCGCGAGTCCGACTCACACTTGGCCAGTTTTAATTATTTAATAATTAAAACTGGCCAAGCTAATTTATTCATGAGGTATTGATAAGGTTTGTTGCATTTCCTTATATTGGAAGAATTAGATACAAGTATTGAAATGGCTAAAATTAATGAATATTCTTTATAATATGATATTTTAGCAACTTAATGCAATTACAATTTCAGTATTCCCGCCTAAAACATAATATTTCAAGTTCAAATACTGATTGTATATTTATAGAATAAAAGTAATTAAATGAAATGCGTTAACTTAAGTCTGTAAACCATTAGTTGACAATGGATTTGCTATTTACAAAATATTCGTTGTTAGTTTCTAGTGAAAGATTTTTCCACAAAGTGTTTTTAGACATTTTTCAGTCGCATTTCAAATCTATTAGATCGTAAGCTGCTTACTAGTGCACTATATGAAAGTATAAAAAGTAACTACCCACGACGATAAAATAACATTTATGTTCTTAAAAATACGAACTAAAAATGTGCCATGTTTATTTACATAGAGTTTTATTCTTATCGCTTTAGTAGGTTTTAATTTTTTGTGTCCTGCTTACCTTTTTTATTGTAGTAACCATAATGTTTTTTGCAGGTGAAAAGCACAAATTAAGAGGTGACATCAATGTTCTGATCTGTGGTGATCCTGGTACAGCTAAATCTCAGTTTTTAAAATATACCGAAAAAGTGAGTATCAACTTTGTTACTGTACTCGTACATATACATATTTATTCAAAGTATATATTGTGTAGAGATCATATCATGAGCTTTTTCCATGTTTTGATTTAAAAAAAAAAAAACAGATTTTCTTGTATTGAGCCTTCTGTTAGTTAGAGCATCACTATCACTACATAGTATAAAACAAAGTCGCTTTCTCTGTCCCTATATCCCTATGTATGCTTAAATCTTTAAAACTACGCAACGGATTTTGATGCGGTTTTTTTTTAATAGATAGAGTGATTGAAGAGGAAGGTTTATATGCATAAGTACAAGCACATTCAGTATAAGCATTGCACCCGTGCGAAGCCGGGGCGGGTCGCTAGTATTTATATAATTGCGAAGTGTAAATTACTCGTAATAGCCATGGGCGATTGCAACGCACAGACCGGCAAACCAAAAAGCTTTGAAAATAAAGTACCTAGCAGAGACAGAGGAAAGTGGCTTTCTTTGGAGAAGGCTTTTTAGGGGTCTGCACAAAAATAAAAATATTAAGATACATTTATTGTTACTTTGGAAGTGGATTAAAATAAAGCTAATTTTATTTATTTATATATACAAAGTGGTAATAAATTAGTATTAAATAGTGCAATCGGTTGACTAATGGTGGAAGGACTAAAGGTTGCATTCCTCTTGCATTTCTCCTTTACGATTCCCATAGGAAAATAAATAGCAGTGTTATTATTTTGAGATGCCGGTACCACACACATTACACAGCTAAATTTATTAGTCGACTATAAATTCAACTAACCTCTTTTGTCACAGATAGCGCCGAGAGCGGTGTTCACGACCGGCCAAGGAGCTAGTGCGGTCGGTTTGACTGCGTACGTCAGGAAGAATCCCACAACAAGGTAGAATCATGTCTCATTAGTAACTTTTTAAAAGCTACATTCAATATTTTTTGAGCAGTTGCTAGAACTTACTTTAATATGTTACATACTTACTTTTTAAAGATCGAAAAATAATAAAAATTACCGACACGCACGCACACACACATACACACACATACACACACATATACACACACACACACACACATACACACACACACACACACACACACACACACACGCACACACGCACAGATATATATATACACCTCTTCGGTACACAGTTCACTTACATTTTTAATCTTTGGAGGTGGGCGCTAACAGCTGCAACTCAGTTATAAAACTAATGTCGCTGTTATCGTACACTAATGAAATTGTACCTTTTGATTGCTGAATAAAATTTTTTTATTTTTTTTTTTTAATACACGGTTCTTAAAAACGCAATGCAACGGTCGAAAGAAGACAGTTCTGTCTATGTTCTTCTGGCAATACTTCTTTTGTCACGTATATTATATTGACAATTTAAAAGCTTCAGTGCCTGAGAATATTAATTCTTTAGAAAAGCAACATAAATAAGTTTTTGAACAACCAAAATACCATCAACGAGATCATCTTTCTAAGATAACTGATTTCGTTAAACCTTACGACACGAAACCGTATTTTTTGGTCTTATATGGTCTTACTTAAGAGGACTACGAGAACTTAGTGCTGCCCCCAATTGATTTAATTTTATTACTTCTAAACAAAATCAATTCTCAAATAACTAGAACAGTATCATTTTAGAAAATTACCTCTAGTATTTATTGAATCACAGTAAAATTTTCATATAGTTGTTTATAAAGTCGAATTTGTCGCTAACGTCAAAAGCGGTTGCTTTTAGCAATAATGTACAATACGAAATAATGCCAGAATGAAAAGCAGTTAACAGTGGTTCAATAAATACTAGTGATAATTTGCTAAAATGATACTGTTCTTGTTTCTTTTAAATTGATTTTGTTTAAAAGTAATAAGTTAAATCAATTGGCGGCAGCAGTTAGCTCTAGTAGTCCCCTTAAGATGATTACAGGATCACTTACTAGTAGTGATTTCTTCAAGAATAATGAGAAAAACTTCCATGTTACTCTTATAATTATGTTTTAACACAGAGAATGGACCCTAGAAGCTGGCGCGCTAGTGTTGGCCGACCGCGGAGTATGCCTTATCGACGAGTTTGACAAGATGAATGACCAGGACAGAACCTCAATCCACGAGGCTATGGAGCAACAGTCCATCTCTATATCTAAAGCGGGCATCGTCACTTCGCTTCACGCAAGGTAACAATAAATAATGTAACTGAACTTCGCGACTCCAGATAGGAACCTCCTTCTAAACGGATATTTACTTCCGGGAATCGAACCCGTATAACCAAAGGCACAAATTAATTAATAGAAATCTAAAGAAGCAAAATGGAGCTTAAGCAAAATTCAAACTAACGTTTACAGTACTAGATTTATTTAACCGAAGCAAAATAAGTTACAACAATTGAGCAAGTTTAACAGAATGAAAGCAAAGCCGTAATGTGTCGTGGAGCGCCCAAGCACGGCCTTTTATCTTGCGGACCTGCGCGCGCGTCGACTGTTAAAAATTGTACGACGCCATTTTGCGGTGGGTGGAGCCACGCCTTGCGCAGGCGGCCGTCGCGCGCCTTCCAATACTGATGCGCTGCGCACGGCCATCTTTGCGTTGGTTGCTAGCGATGTGCGAGAACAATAGGGGTGACGTCACATCGGATGATCATCGTATGATTTCTGACTCTGGCGCGGTTTGTGAGCGGCAGCGTTTACTGTAGCGATTTTAGCCGCTACAGTAACTTTGACTATGGTCTGGTGTAGCAGTGCGGAACTAGGGTTCCAAAACCATTTGGGCTCGAAAGCCGCAAAAGAAAAAAATGTGTGTTATAATATGACAAGAAAATTAAAAACATCATGCCTCATTTGTGCTTAACACATGGATTTTTATACATTTGTTTAGGCGTTATTTAGTCGCCATATAACTATTGCTTAGTTTGAGGTTAAAAGTTAGGTAGATAACAGTTGGATGTATTGATTTTATTCTAGTTAACTTCATATCCGCGCGGGCGGTCGTCCGCACGGACCTGTCAGCTTCACTCTAAAGCGCTCCTTGAAGTTAATACATATTGGTTGGTACGGACGCAGCAATCCGTACCGACGGTCAGTGTTACTCTAAAACCAGCCTTATGGAGGCTTTTGCCCTGTAGTAAGATGAATAATCCTTTACTTTTTTTTTTCTTCTAAAATTAGGTTTTTGAGTTACTGTAACCGCTTATTAATTAACTTCTTTTAAGAGACTTTACTTAAGTTTTTCGATTCCATAAAAAAAAAACAAATAGCTAGACGGATCTGCAGAAAATGCTGCAAAGCCTTAATGCTGCTTCAACGTCGGTCGGTCTCCGGATGAATTTGGACAAGACCTAAGTCATGTTCAACGACTTTATCACTCCGGAGCCGATCTTGATCAACGGTGAAGCGCTCGAAGTTGTCCAAGAATATGTCTACCTCGGGCAGATATTGCAGTTAGGTAGAGACAACTTCGAACGCGAAATCCCAAGAAGAGTGCAGCTAGGTTGGACAGCGTTTGGGAAGTTGCGTCATATCTTCTCGTCGTCACTACCGCAATGCCTGAAGAGTAGGGTGTTCAATCAGTGCGTCCTACCCGTCATGACATACGGAGCCGAAACGTGGAACATGACGGTCAGGCTGGCCCACCGACTGCATGTCGCTCAGCGAGCTATGGAAAGATCTATGCTCGGTATTTCGCTGCGGGATAAAATCCGTAACGAGATTATCCGGCAGAGGACCAAAGTTGTAGGTTGTAGGAACAAGCCGACCATGGACTTCCTGAGTGGACTGTATGCGGACGAAAACACTTGTTGATTTCTTCAGAGTTTATTTTCTTTTTCTTGAAGGTGACCGTGAGAGCAGGGACAATTTTCGCCTGATCACGTCCTATTCTTATTTACATTTCTTAAATTAGCCTAGTGACTATACAAAATTCGTGATTTTCCTTAGATAGACAAAGATAGAACACACATAGTCTCTTTTACTCTTTGGACACTTTCTCGATCCACCCACTTAATAACTTCGGAGAAAAGAGAGGTCTGATATGTGTATTGCTATCTCTGTCTTACATATTCTAAACCTACCTACAGGCTTCTTAACATTTTTTCCACTTACAATCCTACCTACATGGGTTTTTTCTACCGACCTTCAGAATCTGTTAGGGGGACAGGGACAGCCTATAGGATACCTCCGCCGCGCGTGAGCGGGACGGCCTATAGGTATTTTCCTTCACCCCAGTACCTTTAAACAACCATACCAGATCCTACCTAATACTTTAGATATTGTAAGTGGAAATAAGAAACCGGTTTGCTATTTTATTGAAATAAAACAAGCCCTGCGCTAATACATTTCCTTATAAACTAAGGCCCTAACAGAAATTACGTTTATTTGTGATAAAATATAAAGTCTTTACATACATACATATTCAAAGCTAAAATAATACAATAATAAGGTTAATTACATAAACTAAATATTAAATTAAACGAGATTGACGTGTGTCCGTAACAAAAGTTATGGACATAATCCAAAAGTGTAGCAAGCTGAAGTGGCAGTGGGCTGGCCATATTTGTCGCAGAACCGATGAGCGTTGGAGTAGACGGGTTCTCGAATGGAGACCACGTCTCGGCAAACGTAGTGTAGGACGCCCCCCTGCCAGATGGACCGATGACCTGAAGAAGGTAGCTGGTAGTGCCTGGATGAGGAAAGCGGGGGATCGTGCACTGTGGCGTGCCCTTGGGGAGGCCTACGTCCAGCAGTGGACTGCAATAGGCTGATTGATTGAGACGGATCTGCGCGTGACCACGAACTGTAGTGTTCGAAATAAAAAAATTATAAACGTTAGTTTAATCCTTATTTTCTATTCTAACAGCAATATATTATAGCGTTTACTTTAATTTAAAAAAAACTGTTATCCCATTAATAAATTTTCTCAAAATCTATTTTTTGTTATTCTAAACCATCCATCCGTTTCAGATGCTCGATAATAGCTGCGGCCAATCCCATCGGTGGGCGTTACGACGCGTCCCTCACGTTCACGGAGAACGTGAACCTGTCGGAACCCATCCTGTCTCGGTTCGACGTCCTGTGCGTTGTCAGAGACGAAGCGGACCCGATGCAGGACGCCCATTTGGCCAAGTAAGTAATGCTAATTGCTAACCAACACTTCTGTATACTCCTGTTAAATAATCAAACAAATCAGTTCCAGGCTTCGGACTGCGAAGTAGGAAATTCGTTCATGGAAAATTGTATTCGTATTTGCAACAAATTACCACAGGGATTAAACTTGAAAAATTAGGTCTCAGGCGGGACTCGAACCCGCATCTCCTCGCATGCGGGTTCGAGTCCCGCTTGAGATATAATTTTTTCAAGTTAAAATTCTGATATTATAATTGCAATTAAACTGCTTAAATATCATATAAAGTATTTACCACAAGGGTATTGCTAAACTAAAACTTAAATCATATGTCAAAGTAATTTTAATGAAAAAGGGCTAGTACACTTAGAGATGTAAAGAACTCGAGTCTTTGAGTCCTAATTCTATAGACTCGGCTCAATTTTACACGACTCAGTGAACTAACTAAACTCGGTGTCTTGAGTCGAACCGAGCTTCAGTCTTTTCACAAAGACTTGAGCGTTAAAATAGAACTCGAGCCGTAAAAAGAGCTTGAGTCTCAAAAGAGCTTAAGTCTTAATAATGTCAAAAGTTATTCTGGCCTTTATACATACTTATATGTGCGTCATCAGATCAATTTTGGTTGCTTGTGATTTTATTTCTATTTTCTTCTGCGGCTTACCTATTATTGGAATAATAATAAAAGAAACAACAAATTATAATATAAATATGACTAATGTGTGTATTAATGATTAAAATAAATTTTCATGATGATTAACATGATTTTTCCTATTAATTAACGCTTTTATTTTTTCAAAATAGGCTTCTAATTACGAATATATTCTACAAAAGTAACATTTTATCACCTGATTTAAAAAGGAACTCCAAACGGAAAACAACTCGAGCGCGACTCGCCCGGTAAAAACGATTCAAGCGCTAAAAAAAGACTCGAGTTCCATGTTGCGCTCAAGAGCTCATATAGACTTAAGTTCTCTAGTCTTGGGAGTCTTATCGTAATGAGTCGAGTCGTGCAATTTGTTAGTCGAGCTCAAAATTTAGGACTTGAGTTTCTTACATCTCTGATTACACTATTAAAATGTCCTAGCTCGTACTAGCTAAAACCTTTTGTAAACCTTTATTTATAACAATTGTGACCGACTTTCTTGCGCTGCTTCTTCTCGGCACTAGCCTAGACTTGTCCCGAAGCAGTGGTAGGTTTAAATATTGGGACGTGTAAAAGCGTCTCCTGAGAAATAAAACCTATTTTACTGATAAAAAAATTACGACTTGCTAAAAGAAAAAGCATAATTATTTAATCTCAACTATTACTCGTAATCTAGAAATTCTTGACAAGTGAAGTTGTCACTAACTAGTAATCATTGTTTAGAAAAAGCTACGATGTGTCCGACGCTTAATGTATTTTTGCCTAGTCTATTGTTAATTGTTAATGTCTTAATGATACTTATCTGTTAAAAAATGTATGTTGCATTGAGTGTTGGTCTTCTAAATATAAAAAACCAGCTGTTGCCCGCGACTTGGTACGCGTCAATTTATGTTATTATGATCGCGGTTATTTTTGCAATATTTTTCACTATTGCTTTTCTCCTATTAGTCGCAGCGTGATGTTGTATAGCCTAAAGCCTTCCTCGAAGAATGGACTATCCAACACAAAAATATTTTTTCATTTCGAACCAGTACTTCCTGAGATTAGCGCGTTCAAACAAACAAACAAACTCTGCAGCTTGATAATATTATTATAAAAAATAAATGCGAAAAATTCCATGTATGTATGTGTAGATATTTTAACTGGTTCTTAAGTGTATAAAGGGAAATTTATTTATTTATAGTTTACTGTTATTTATTTATTTATTATTGTACCATACAGGTTTGTTGTGAGCTCCCACATCCGGCACCACCCTTCCCAGCAGGGCGTGGCCTTAGACGACGCAGCTCCCGACCCGGACTTTGTTCTACAACAGGACCTTCTCAAGAAATACATCGTGTACTCCAGGGAGAACGTGCATCCCAAATTACAAGTCAGTATCTTCTAAAAAGACCTAGCGTTGATGATCCAGGCTTTACTTATCTAAACCAGATGTACCCCACGGACGTCTTACTTGCGGCCCGTAAAAGTTTTTTTAAATGAGTTGTAAATATCAAATTAAATGCACATGAATGAACAATGATGAGAACTTGAGTGCCATTCTACGTATTGCAACTACAAATATGACACTAAAATACAAGAAATTGCCTGCGTTTGGGATCTCAGAAATCACATTATTATTATTATATTTTTTTCTATGGGATATGACCAATTCTATGTTTATATCACAAGTGCAGCCAGCCATAAGTTTATTTCGCCACCTTATGGCAGGCAAGGGCCGACCGCTGATCTAAACTAATAATAATTCAAGACATGCCACACTGGGCCACACAGAGCCATCTAATCATATACTACTACCAAGTTGGTTGGTAGGTTAAAGGTGTGTTGACATTTTATTATACTTTGACACCACATGCTAACAATGCTTCTGATTTATACCAAGACATGGTTGTTGGAAGAGGATAGGGCCTGCATGACTAAACTACGTAGAAAGAAAGATTTTATACTTACTTTGTTTTATTTTATTTACATGGGCAAGAATAATTCAGTTGGCCTTTTATTTTGCCCGATGCTATAACGTTTATTTTTTATTGGCAAAATTGATTTGAGTCATATGTCTCAAACACTTACCCAAATATTATTACCAGCTTCCGAAGTTACACCACAAAAGACAGATCTGTCACACCTCAATTTGACAAATGCAAAACTGATTCTACACTTGTCATAGATCGTCATTTACTGTTCTTATTACATGCAGTGTATTGACCAATAAAATTGCACCTTTACGGAGGGTGCTGTAGTGTATAACAGTTGTTTTACTCTGTCTCCCGGTTGCCACATTACAGTGCTCTTTCTATATGCAGTTCTAAACTAAAAACAATATATTTATTACAGAACATGGATCAAGACAAAGTGGCGAAAATGTACAGTCAACTGAGGCAGGAATCCTTAGCTACGGGCAGTTTGCCCATCACAGTGAGACACATTGAGTCAGGTGAGTACATTAACAACATACACATTGTTCTGATCCCATCCCAAAGTACTTTTTGTGGAAGATCAGAGGCCCTACTCCGGAACAAGTATCTGAAGTAGACAGATATATCCGTAAATACGAACTTCGTGTTGCAGAGTAAGGCATCAGAAACAAAGAAAGTACTATAAACACTTAGAACCGTGACAACCACAGAACATAAAAAACGATAGAAGTAGCATCCACTCCTATTTATATAAAAAACCAGTGTCACCAAACTAACACATTTGTGATTATATCACATTATCACGCACACCAAGAACGTCTTGTAGTGATTGGTTACTTTTCACTGTCAGATAGTTCTGCTACCCGATACTAGATGCCTCTTATTCACTATCACAAAAGTAGCCACGCGACGATAGATGCTACTTGAAAACCATTGATAACTAGGGGTGGGATAGTTACGATAATCGTAACAAGAATATCGAGACTCTTGTTAGTGTCGACATTTTTGAAGAACATAAGAGAGACAGCGTTATGTTCACTCTCTTATCTTCTTAATTATGACATCTTTAGTAACATATTTTAAAGAATATAAAATTTGTTATTGACTTCCTTCTTCTAGCCTATAAATACAAAAAAAAAATTGGTTGTTTGTAAAGTAGGTTTACGATCGAGATGTTTACGTGATAACGTCTTATTGGTGATATAAGTTTTTGGGAAGTAAGGAATTAATGAAGATAACAATTTTTTCAAATTTTAAATTACATCTTAAACATTCAACGAAAACTTAACCGCACGAGAAAATCTCCATTCGTTTGTATGCCGCTAGAGTGAGAGAGACGGAAGATCGGTCCACTCACTCGAACGCTATGCCAGCCTCCGCTCGTGAGGATTCCGCGTGACAAGTTTCACGGAATGACTGGCAGCGCTCGAGATGAGACGGGAGATCGGTCCGTCTCTCTCTCTCGTTATAGCTGCGATCGCGCTCGTGAGGTTTTGGTGTGACACAAGTTTCTGAACATGTCACCCGACTAAAACGATTTTAAAGACGTTATCACGTCAAAAAACTATAGCCCAGAATAAAGGGTTAAAAGTACTTAAAAGCAAAGTTCATTATAAGGGAAGATAAACGCATGTTTAAGAAAAATCTGTATTTATTTGTGCATGTTTTTCCGGGATACCTATTTTGCTTACAAATTGCTTCAATCCATTTTTCTTTTATGTTTTGATCTTCACGGAACCTTAAATAAGTATTATCAAGTAATTAAACAAATACGTATATTAACTTATTTAAACAAGTTATTATTGTATACGAAAAACAAAAGAAAAAGACTACAATACAAGAAAAAAAAATAGGGCAGGAAACTGTAGCAAAAGACTCTCACTGTAAGCCATTTTAATTTGATACACAATGTAACTAAGACCTATTAATAACCTTTTGTAATTTATTACTGTCATAGATTACTATTTTTTATATTATTTACATCTATAAGTTACATAAAAAACAAGCAATCTTTCAATATTTTTATAAGTTGTATTTTTTTAATGTTTCATATATAATTAATAATTATATATTATCGATAGTTCACCACATCCCTAAATGAGTAGCTTTTCGAAAAATTACAAAAGTAAGTAATTACCAAAATATAATTTCGACCTTATCTATATGAGCAGTGGAATGGTTTTAGGTTGTACTTTTTTCGGACTGTTATTATCCGCAAAATTTATAATTTCTATTAAAATAACGATATAATAACGATTCCGATGGTATGTGGCGCCTCGTTTGGATAAATTATTTTTAGTACATGTCAATGATATTTAAAAAGTAATAGATATGTTACATACGCTCTCAATATGCGTCCCTAAAACGTCACAATTGTGACGTCTTTTCAAATCCATGAAAGAGAAAGTAATTGTTCTTTTCACGAGTATGACAAGGACAAAATAAGAATTGCGCATGTGTGCAGTTGTTCGCAAGCGGCACATATATTTCGATAATTTTGTAAGGGCATAACCTATCTATACTTTTTAAATATCATCGGTACATGTGTTTTTGCACTATAATACTGTGCAGGTCGGTATATTTAAATATTTTTGTCTGAATAGCATAACGTCTAACACGTTTTAGCAACTGTCACCGTCTGAAGCGCGTAAAAGGGGACGGAAACATGAGATCCGCCATGCGTGACGTATCTATACTAATATTATAAAGCTGAAGAGTTTGTTTGTTTGTTTGTTTGAACGCGCTAATCTCAGGAAGTACTGGTCCGATTTGAAAAATTCTTTTTGAGTTGGATAGTCCATTTATCGAGGAAGGCTTTAGGCTATATAACATCACGCTGCGACCAATAGTAGCGAAGCATAACTGAAAATGTTGCAAAAATAATCGCGATCATAATAATAACGGAAATTGACGCGGACGAAGTCGCGGGGAACAGCTATGTTTGATACGCGGGGCCCGCCTACTTACTACTTCTACTCGTTTTGTTATGTTCTGTGGTGACAACGTAGATAAATGGTTTTTCCTACATATTGTGTCGTCCGAGAATGGAACCCAAAACCTCAGAGCTAGTGAACACCTTGAAGAGGTAGTCAAATATTGTATTTGTATATTATAAAAGTGGTGATTATGCCCCACATCCACATCAGGTGCCCCACATCAACATCAGGTGCCCCACATCAACCCTCCTCCCATAGCTGTAGGATAATATAAATAAAGTTCATTCTTGAAAAAAATACTTTCGTACAAATCAGAATCCCCAAAATTTAAGTTTTATCATATCAAATTTCTGACTTCACTATAGTACAGACAAAGGCAGATCAACCTACCAAAAAAGTTAAAGGTCATTGAATTGATTTTAAATTTTAAGTCTAACAGGTAGAGATCAATATCAATTGAGAAAATTCGACGTTTTGTCGTAGGTTGACGGGCTGTTGTCTGTATATAAATAATAATAATATTTAAGACATGCCTCACTGGGCCACACAGAGCCATCTAGTCCTAAATTAAGCTACTATTAAGTACCCTATCGTATGTGGTATTAGTCAACCGATAAACTTACTTATATACTTTTTTTTTTGTAAATACATACTTATAATACATAGAAAACACCCAGACCCATGCACACAAATATTTGTACTGTGCGGGGATCGAACCCGCGACCCATGGCTCAGAAGCAGCGTTTACTACCGCTGATCCAAATGGTCGTCGAATAAATGCTTATTTAAACATAGGCTGGTTCGGCTCGTTACCATTTACCTAACCCTTTATGATTGTAAACATTTAATTCCCAGTGATCCGCATGAGCGAGGCCCACGCCAGGATGCACCTGCGCCCCCAGGTGTCCGAACAGGACGTGAACATGGCCATCAGGACTATGCTGGAGAGCTTCGTCGAGACGCAGAAGTACAGCGTCATGCGTGCGATGAGACAGGTAACAAAAGTCTATACGGCCTTAGACGAGTTGATTTCTGACAGCAATGGCGACCTCCGTGACGGAGTGGCGAACACACCGCTTCATTTAGTCTCTCATTTTATATCAGGTTTCAAAAAAAAAACGTACAAATTGCGGACTTAATGCCATATAACATTATCTGCCAGTCGACCATTAAGTTAAGCTGAAATGTTAAGTGGGCGGTGCGACAAAGTATAAGTAAAGTTACAAGTAATTATTAAAAATGTGGTACCAATGATATTTAAAAAGTAATAGATATGTTACATGCGCTCTCAATATGCGTCCCTAAAACGTCACAATTGTGACGTCTTTTCAAATCCATGAAAGAGAAAGAAATTATTCTTTTCACGAGTATGACAAGGACAAAATAAGAATTACGCATGTCTGCAGTTGTTCGCTAGCGGCACATATATTTCGATAGTTTTGTAAGAGCATAACCTATCTATACTTTTTAAATATCATTGTGTGGTACAAATAACATATCATGCAAATAAATAAATAAACTAATACGTATAAGATATGAGGGCCGCGCCGGCGCGCCGCCGTCGCCGTGACTGAACGTCAGCGCGCCGCGAGCCTGCGACATGTCCAAACCGGTCTTCCGCGCCACTCGACCGACCAAACCGAGTCTGCGGCTCGCCTGCGCTCGCTCAGTCGAGTTGAGAATATTTCCCCGTTACGAACGTGTGTTAAGTGACGTAAAAATGGCGGCAGTGTCTTCGACTAGTGTTGATGTTTATAAAACGAAAATAAAAGTAGAAGAAGAAGAATCTCTCTACAAAACATACACATAGCTTTTGCTGGACTGAATTCGGACAATAATGGAAAACGAAGAGCTGTTTTGATGCTAGTTAGTTTTTTATGATCAAAAAAGTTATTTATGTGCTTGGTTTTAAAATTACTAATTTGATAAGTGCTTATATCGATCTCATAAAAATTACTAATGCTTGTTTTCATGGTAAAAAAATTGATTTAAATTTAAGAATAAGACATTTTATTGCTAATTAGTTTTTTATCATGAAAAAAGTGATTTATGTAATATGAATAAGTAATTCGTATAACTGCTGTTCCTTTATTAAATAAAAATACAACCGCGTAATTTTTTGGGTCACGCCGCCGCCGTGGAATTGGCCCACGGCGCTCATATCTAATACGTATATAAGAACAGTCACATACGTAAATGGTTTACAAGGTGTCGCCTGCTCCAAGATCCCGGTTTCGATTTCTGGACGGGTCATTGTAGAAAAATAGTGTCTTTCTATTATGAAAGCAACAGATTGTTTAATGAATTCGAATTGAGACGGGGCGACGAATCGATGCAGTCAGGCGAATTTTGCTGCGGACAAATATATTTTTTTAGTTGACCGTCTTATTTTATTTTATTTTATTTAAGTACCTAAATGCATATTTGCTTTATTTTTTGGGAACACATTATTTGGTTTGATAACCCTTAAATTTTAATAATTAAATTTCTTGGCTAACTGAATAGTGTTTCTTCAAAAGTGTATTTAATCTTAAATTTTAAAAAAAATGCGGGTTCATAATACCTACTTTGCTCATTATAGTATTTTTCAAAGTGGTTTTGTATTCGAAACACTTCATTAAAGATAAAATGCCGCTCACTATGAAAAAAATAATTGCCGAATATTGAAAAAAATGCAGGACGTAATGTTGACACTCAAACAAATATTAGGTAGCTCAAATATTATGAAGCTTCTCATTTTGTATTTTAAGTAAATCAAATTAATGTTTGTAAGTTGATGTTCTGTTGATTTCTCGTCACTCGCAGTCAGTCGCTCCCTAAGTAGTAATAATTATTCTTGACTTTAATTTACAGTCACTCGTTTAAGAGGAAACACTACGGGCGACAGAATTGAAAAATAAGTATTTGTAAAATCTATTGCTGTCGCGCAGTGCCAAAAGCATTCACCGCAGAGTGTGATAGAGACAACTGCTTCTTGGACCGAAAATACCTACTAAAAGCACACCAAATCAACGTTTCGTAGTCCCCCGATTACTTTTCCAAAACTAAACCGATTTGAATACTTTTTTCTAAAATTTTGCTAAATTTGTTTTCTGGATGTTTGAACACAGCGCAAAATCCGGCGAATTTTTTCGATTTTTGTTGGCTCATAACTTTTTTATTAATTAATTTATGAAAAAACAGAAAACATAGAAACATGCTAATAGTGGCCATAGATTTTATAATAAAAATTTTTGCTCTACTTTTTATTTATTTAATAGCGTATACGCTTGGTGAATAGATGAAAAATGAGTGAAAATTACTTAAATTGACTTACGAAACGATCGATCGTAAAATAATTTCATGTTCATAATTTTTTTTGCATATAGGCTACTTTGTGTATCCTAGAAACGTGTACAAGCAAATCAGCAGCAAAAGTATGTAAACACTTTTTGGTTTTATCAACCTTATGTCGTTGTATTAAGAATCAACATTGGTCAGAAGTGTATAAATACTTTTGCAACTGATGTACAGTCCCCGTTGGACAGTTTTAATCAAATTCACACTCCTACCTGTACAAAGAAAGTTATATTATAATCTACAGTAGTATTATAAAGAGGAAAGATTTGTATTTTAGTGTGTGCCGATTTCAAAAATTCTTTTACCATTGGAAAGCTACATTCACCCTGAGTGACATAGGCTATATTTATTGCAAGAAAAGATTAGGGATCCTTACTAAAACTTAACGGGTCTACCTGTGCGAAGCCGGGACGGGTCGCTAGTTATCTTATAACTTGCAAGTCAACAACTTTAATAATCAACAATTATTCTTTCATTGCAGACATTCCAAAAATACCTGGCCTACAAGAAGGATCACAGCGAACTCCTATACTACATCCTACGGCAGCTCACTATGGACCAGCTTGCGTATATGCGCGGCTTGCACAACCATTCTCAGTCCACTATCGAGATATCCGAACGAGACTTGATTGAAAGAGCGAGACAGATAAACATCACAGACCTGAAACCGTTCTACGATAGCAGGATATTTAAAATTAACGGTTTCTCATACGATCAAAAGAGGAAAGTAATTGTTCATACACTTCCTGAAACACCAACTGAATCTTCGTAGATGGATGTCAGTTAAACAGTTGAATGATGGCGTAAATATCACAAGTTATGTATGACAAAGTTATATGCTTTGTTGAATTAATGTTCATAAAATTGCCAGTTGTAACTCCTAAAGAGATTATAATATCAGCAGGTCTGATTGTTAAAATTACTACATCTACGAGTAAAATGTGTTTGTGGATGTTATTGTGTAAAACAAGTTATGAGGAGTTTATTTTATTAGTTCAACTTTCTTTGGGAGTGATTCTACTGTCTAAATGCCACTTTCACCGAGAGAACACCATTGAAATTTCAAACTAAGGGTAAATTTTGTAATTGAACCTAATACAGGGTAAATTTTGTCATTGAACCTAATACAGGGTGTTCGGAAGATTTTACCTAGGTATCAAGATTTTTTTCATATTTTTTTTAATCTATAAAAATTTCCTCATTTGTACCTACACAAATGTCAAAATCAGTTTTTTTTTCTTTTTATCTATCTTCTTCTTGATCTTTTTATTTGTTTTTAGGAATGTGCTACTTTTAATTTTAAAAAGCTCTTCCAATCACCTAATTTATAATAAATAAAAATAAATTATATGGCTATAAAAAAATTCATAAATTTAATAAAAAAAATAATTTAAAAAATAAACTCAATACTTACCTACATAAAATCTTTTGGGCTAGTAAGTTAACAGACCACCCCACCTGATTCCCATCTTTGTATGTTCAACGTTCTTCCAAACACCCTGTATAGTTGGGTTATAAGATTTTTTTGCACTTTTTGCGTCCACGTTGAATGTTGTTGTATTTGTACTAAAGTCTATTCCTAAACTGACAGCATTATAAACGAAAGTAAGTAATTATTTTTGGAGATATTTTTGCTCGAATCTACGTACTACGAAACTGGGCCCTCCTCAGCGGATTTCGCGGACGTCGTCTTCGGATCTATTTGTGTAAAAACATATAAACCGCTTGGGACGGTTTTTCCACACAGCATTTAAGTTAGTGTAAGACGAGTAAGCTTTTCTATTTTATCAAAACATTGAAACTCATTTATTGTACCTGGTACAATGTTAGTGAAAGTACAAATTAATAAATCGTTTACATTACTTTTGTTTTAAAAAATATTTCACTGCGTTTTAAATCAGGCTTGTTTTATAGATGCCTTATGTACCTTATAATTCCAGTTATTAGCTAGTATGTAAACTTTTCTAATAAATACAATTAAGACCCACCTTAGTTTTATATTTTTACTTTATTCTAGAAGAATCTACTCATACAGATTCTGGTTAAGATTTGTATCATTGTAAAAAAAAATCTCTTAATACTTACCAAGCAAGCTTAAATAGGTAAGCATCCTAGAATATTTCAGTGCTTGCTGTTGCAGCCAATGTGCCTTCCTGTTACTATTAAAGTGTTCTGTTTTCCTCAATTGTGTATATCTCTTTTTAATTATTGTAATGTTTAAAATTTAAATAATGTTGATTGAATTGTATTAAATCAAACACCTTTTAAGTTTCCATCAAAATTGTATTCGTTTTTTATCAAAATTCTTGTAATGACATGTTTCTAATAAATGATTTGAGAGAATTTAAATACATTTTTTAATTGCAAAGACTTCAGTTTTCCTCTCATATACAGTCTTATTATAAAATATTGTTTGTATGACATAAAATCTATAAACTAAGACCACTAGTACAATGTCTACGACACTAATCTAATTCAAAACAGCAAGTATTTTTTACAAAGCAAAAAACAACAGTATACTAACATTTAATGTCAATTATATTGTGTTATAAAACTTCTTCATTTCATTCTCGAATTTTAAGTCATTTAGTGAAATTGAGAATTTCTTAAGATTTAAATAATATCCTAAAATTACAGTTATAAAATTACCCTCTTACCAATAAACAACTTATAGTAAGTTTCAACAATTAAATTACACAGAGCTAAACCTAAGTCAAATCAAACCATGTCAAGTTCACAATCGAATTGTTTATTAGCAATCAGGTAACAAAATACAATCACATACAAAATTATAATTAAAAACAAATTGCCACCAGGTCTTAAAAGGTTTGCATGCATGAGCCTTATTCATCCAAGGTTAAATTCAATTTAATGTACCTACATTTTGTGATCATTGAATGGAAATTGCATTGAGCTTGACGACGTAATTATGCATGTCAGCCTAAAATGTCCAGCATTTTGTTAAACCTGAAGGCAATCATAAAAAAATAACGACATTTATTTGTGTTGCATAAGGACAGCAAGCATTTAGATGCATAGAATTACTGAGACTACAACGGATTTCCAGATTCCTAAACAAGTAAAAGTACTAACATTAATACAAATAGGTTTACCAACTGCAAATAATTTAAATAACTTTCGAATTACGAGTGTGAATTGTTTAATTCTGAAAACAAATAAGACTAGATGAGTACACAAAATAGTTGGTAAGCCTACCCATAAGTGCATAGTAATCCTTATTTAAATGCAAACTGTTTAACAGTCGCTACAAGATCCAGAGTCGCTGCTACCCTCACTGTCGCTTTCAGAGTCGCTGCTGCTGCTGCTGGACGAATCAGAGCTGTCTGACGAGGACTCTGAAGAGCTATCCGATGAGGAGCCTTTGTCGGAGCAATCTGAGCAGTCAGACTCTTCACGTTTTTTCTTTTTGGGGATTTTGCAAGCACCGTTACTGGGAATAAATAATCATGTTATTTGTATTCATCATTATTTCGGCCGAGTGAAGCCCACTGCTAGGCATAGGCTTCCATGAGGATCTCTCCGTTAAATCTGTCCCACGCCCCCGATAACTGAACCAAATCGCAAACGCCTATGAAACATTATTAGCAATTTTACTGAGACTGTGAAACATGACCAAATAATTTAGGCGTTTTAAGTACTACTCAAGGCAATTTTTGTACAAAGATGTATATAATTCGCCTTGTTTTTATGAGATTGAGGGAAACAGCGCTTTTTTTAATACCCTAGTAGATATGGTAAATTAAAACAAAATAATTTAAAGTGACTCAAAGTAAGACAGTCCACACCAGCTAATAATTTAAAACAAGTAATAATTTATTAAGCCTATCATAGAATGACAGTATTTCGTTCCAATTACTGTTGTTTTGTTTGTGTGCTCATTTGAAACCAATCTTATCGTGTGCGGTGCGTCAGAACCGCGGGTGGGGTGTCATAAAATCAAATTAAACATATTCAATTATTTAAAATGATTAAGTAGTATTTGGTAGGGAAGCAAAAACATTTTCTACAAATACAAAATGAAACTAAAAACAAAGTCCGCAGCCAATCTGACATCAGGTTTGGTAGGCGTACATGGTCACGGGTAGACCTACTAGGTCTACCCGTGACCATGAACGCTGCAAAGGGAGGGTTAAATCAAAATAAACGCGTTCTAATTCCGTAAAATTATCTTTCATTTCAATGTCAGTTACGTCAGTCATACGTGGGACGATATGACAGATAAACCTTGTTAGAAGGCACCCAGATAGTGTTTTCTAACAAGGGTTGATGGTTAAGGTTCTAGGATGTATATGAGGGATTTTTGTCAGCAGGGACAAAAACCATGGATTTGTAAAGTATGTGAACATTTGTTGCTTGGAAATTTAGTAATAACCGGCCAAGTGCGAGTCGGATCGCGCACGAAGGGTCCTGTACCAAAAAGGCCAAAAAATCGGGTTTGTCATATGGTGCCCCCTTTAAATATTTATTTTATTTTGTTTTTAGTATTTGTTGTTATTACGGCAACAGAAATACATAATTTGTGAAAATTTCAACAGTCTAGCTATCGCGGCTCTTGAGATACAGCCTGGTGACAGAGCGACGGACAGACGGACAGACAGCGAAGTCTTAGTAATAGGGTCCCGTTTTTACCCTTTGGGTACGGAACCCTAAAAAGCATACCATGATAGCATGAAGATGTTATAGTTAAGTCAAGTTCATCCGGTTATAACACAGGGTAGATTTTTAAATATATCACATCTTAACTCCTACAGGATCATAAGATTTCTCAATCAAAACTCCCAATCGAGAGGTTAATACAATATCATATAACAAAACAAAATGTGGGTATCTTTAGCTTTATAGTACAGTGTAAACTCCATGTAACGTCACTCGATTTAACGACAAACTCCGTAAAGCGTCGAAATCACTCGTCTTTGGTTGGTTTAACTTGTATTCCATACAATGATACACTCCATATAGCATTACACCCACTCTCAATAACAACAACAATTAAGTAATAAAAAGTACTTTTTAAGTTGCCAAAATGAGTGAAAATCGCTCAGCTGTGTACGTTCTTTTGTCGCTTTATTATCCTAGCCCGTAATAAACTCGACTGACTGCATCATGCAAACCAAACTTTCTAAGAAATTCGTTCTTTTGTTTACAAATTGGGATTGCACTTGTTAGACTGTTGTTGACCATGACTAATAATAGGAGTCATGGATTTAATACATTATTTTTATTTTTCTTATAGGTATATATTATTATTTTTCTTTTTTCCATTTAACGACAACTCTATATAACGCCATAAAATGTACAGTCCCTTTAGTGTCGTTATGGAGTTTACACTGTATTACATTATCCGCTTGTAGACTTTTTTCCAGACACAATTAAAATGGGGACAACTCCCCCCAAAAAGTCTACAAGCGTCTAAACCACATCAAAAATAGAAGATATGAACATAGCACATTTAAGTGGATATGTAAAAATTCGGAAAATACACAATGTAATGCGAAAAAAGGTGTCCAGCTGAGCATTAATTTTGGCAACTAAAAACATGTCTCACTCAACGCTTGTAGAGGAACACAGAAAAAAAATTAACCAGCAACAAAAAAATTTTGAATACACCTCCAAAAGGAAGAGTTGAAATAACTACAAGTAAGAACACAGCATAAAATTACTAAAACATCACTTCAATGCATAATTCCCAACTTTTTATCACACAACATTTAGTCTATTAAATGTTCAACGCAATAAGTGTTTGCTATGAATAAAAATTTGAATTTGAATATGTAAGATCATTTTATTAGAATGATAATGAAAATACGGTTATTTTTTTCTGTGTAGGTAGTTGAAATATAAATTAAGGTACAAATATTACCTGCACTGGCCTTCCTCCTTGGCTTTCAAGTTCTTCTTCAAGACTTGAGTGCGGGATGGCCGCACGAGGATCTTGCGTTTACCCTTGCATTCGTAGCTCCAATGTCCGTACTCCAAGCACTTCTGGCATCGAATGCCTTGAGGAAACGCAGCTGCCAACGCAGCTTGCCTGAACAAAATACCAAATAAAGTAAGATCGAAACAAAACATAGAGAAATTATTCCACCAAAGCAACCTACTTCTTCCTTTCAGCCTGATGTCTGTTGTACGTTCCCAGAGTCATGATGATTTCCAACTAGGATACCGAGAGATTAGTTTTTAAATTCCTGGAGGTAGACAAAAACTCGTCGTAACCCGGTTTCGTAAACACTACTTGCTTCCTCCTGATATGATGAAATGCAAATGATTAAAAAATTCGTCGCAAAAGCTCCAACTCGCAAACTCCAAACACAAATTCTTTTTGACAGATTTGAGTGAGACGGCCGTCTTTTTTAGAGTAATGTTGCCATAATAAAAAAATATATTTGATAAATCGATCAATAACATTTTAAATCATTCAATTGCTATCGGATGAATTATCTAAGAGGTGTTATGGCTATTCTTGCTATTTTTGTAGGGAAAATGCCTAAATATTAATGCGGGCAACGAAGAAACTACTAATTTAAAACCCAAGTTTTTTATCAACTTGACTCGTTTGCAACGATACTCGGGAGGAAGCACTAACACAGGTTAGGTATAAAAACCTACCTCTCACAGAAGCCAGGGATACCTACATTTGTTAAGTAATGTTTTATGGAAATAAAGTTTTGTTTATTATTATTTATAAATTCCTCGATCGTGAGTTATTCCAGACACAATTGAAATCAATTGTTATCGTGGCACCCGAGTGCCTCCTGGGGGTTGAGGGATTAAAACTAATTGAAAAATTGACTTAAAAAAAAGTTACAAACACAAGTAATACGTAGTAAAGGTCAAATGAGAAGTCTAAATAATAGAAAATAATTACTCACTAAATATTTTAAATACTAATGTAATGACCTTAAATATTTTTTGTTGTATTTGACATAAGATTCTTTCAGATTTCCCAGTGACCCTAATCGAAAAAAATGCTTAGTTAGAAAAAATATTAATAAAGTCAAAATACTACAATCGTGCCAAAATTTTGCAGCTTACACACTCACTGATGAGGCCCTATTCACGCGAGTAGGATTTTATAACGTCCACAACGAACACTGGTAAGCTAACAGAGGTAAAAACCCACGAAAAACAAAAAAAAGACTCATTCCAACAACGTTTCTCATGGAATGTTTCATACTTCATTAAAGGAAGTTTAACAGGAGCGTCTTACTTAGAAATTATTCGCAACCAAGTTGAAGAAATAATAGAAGAAGTTCCGCTTAATTTGGTAAGCGGAACTTCTTCTAACATTTCTTTTGCGGTCATTTTGCGGTCCAAGTGAGGTGAAGTGAGAGAAGTTCTGTTTGACATTACTTACTCATGAAATTTAACGCTACAGTTCGGATACCAAACACTTTTACAACCTCGAAATAAACAACTGATTGTAAGTAAATCACAGGAAAAAAGAGATGGCTATATTTTTCAATGATTACCGCGTGAGTCGTAGCTGCACTCGACGCGACGTGAACGTTGTAAATTAGGGCGTATTTTGAGTCTACACAACGCGCGCGCTTATAACATATTATCGGCTTCGTTTTAATATCATATCATTGCGTACAATACAATAAGTAAGTGTTTGTTCAATTCAATAGAGACTGACGTAACAAATTATTGTTCCTGTTTATTTTGTTACGACAACAAATACCTAACGATCAAGACGTATTGATGATGTTCAAAGACAGACAGAACACAATGCTCCAGTTTGTCCGTCCACCAACACGGACGAGTAAAATTGAGTAAAATCGTCCGTGTCCACCAAAAATTTCCGTACAGTGATAAAAGTAAAATAAAAGGGGGACTTTATTTCTTGTCACCAAAATTTATATTTGTCATCAAGTTTTATCCCCTAACAAATAGATCTATCGCCACGAAATATTTTCGTTTTCAGATAAACAAAAAGTGTTCCCAGGTATGAATTATCAAATTAATGTTAATATAAATGTGTAAAATAAGAGATGGATTACCAATAAAATTGTAGTGCATTAGATGAATATAAACTTCGTTCTTATAATAATAGTTTTATTACTTAAATAATATCTTTGTGCTCAGAATGGTAGATCTGTCACCAAATAAATCGATTATCGATCCCTGATTGCAACTCCTTTTTATTTGTTATTTTGTCACCAATACAGTAGTTACATTTTAATTCGTTCAGATAGAAAAGTATTCGTTATCAATTTAATACATCAATTTATAATTTTAATAAAAATAATAATATATTCAAAGAAGCAAGTTAACCAAGGAATTTACATAATATTAAATAACTGGAACATGCACTAGTGACAAAACGCGGTCCGAGTGACAGAGATAGAGGGCTCTGACGTCTGTAGGGTGACAACCCATAACATACGTAAGGTGTTTTTGGCGCAAAAGAAATGTATACGAGCAATATATGGTGTACCTCCATAAGTATCATATAAACCATTATTTAAAGAACTTCGCCTTCTAACATTACCAAGCCTTTACATTTTTGAAATTTGTATATTTGTAAATATTAACCCTAAACCGAGATTGCACTGAGCACCGCTTTGTATATGATTTGTTTGAGTTGCTTGTACATGTGTATAGTAATATATAACAAGATACCCGTATGTATAAAAAATCTTAGAAAACCGCTATTTTTAACCAAATTGTATGATTGGCTTCAGGAAAAAAATTACAGTATTAATGAGCTAATTAAATGAATCCTGTTTCACATACCTAATGTAACTATTGACACATTGCTACTCATATATTGCTGACATAAGTATTACCATTGACATATTATTTTGATATATGGCTATTTTGATTATTATTGCTTCCTTTACTAATCAAAATTTAAATTTTTAGATGCCAATATAATGGTAAGACATGCCGACCTTTTGTACTCTTCTTATGATGTACCATGATTTCTTGTAAATAAATGAATTGAAATTGAACACAACTTATTAAGACCACCTTAATACTAAGGTCAAGCAAATTTTGTGTATAAAATTCTTGTATTCACTGTTTATAGCTTGATTGCAATGATATTTAAAAAGTATAGATAGGTTATGCCCTTACAAAACTATCGAAATATATGTGCCGCTTGCGAACAACTGCACACATGCGTAATTATTATTTTGTCCTTGTCATACTCGTGAAAAGAACAATTACTTTCTCTTTCATGGATTTGAAAAGACGTCACAATTGTGACGTTTTAGGGACGCATATTGAGAGCGCATGTAACATATCTATTACTTTTTAAATATCATTGCTTGATTGCCTATATAACCTGGTTTTATTTTACATAATAGCATTTAAAAGTAGAAATCCTACAATAACATAAATTTTTAAACATTAACATTGTTAAAAAAAAAGGATTGGGAACGTGGGTGTATCCAGGTCGAAAACAGCATACCGACGGCAAAATGAAATAGTTAATATGTTATAGCAATATTTCTCTGTTACCGGATTTTGTCCCTCGTATTATACTCTGCAGCCGTGCCCCTGCCTGTACTATATAAGTACACCATGTACGAGATACAATCTCGTATCTACGTTCAGTAATTTTGAAGGAACTAGACATTTCATGGGGCGCGGCTGAAGAGCATGATTTTTAGCGTCCGGCTAGAGATCATGTTTGATCACATTAGAATCCTTATTTCCAGATGTTTATTTTAGGTTCAGGTGGTGTACAAAATTTTAATAGTAATTAATATGTAAGTAATAAAATGATAAGGAAATTGTAATTGGTTACCGTTTTATCTCACTTAAAAAAAATATCCTTATTTGCATCTGTCACGACAGATTTTCTGAGCAACGGTTTTTTTTACCTCAAAATTACTGAACATACTTGTTCGGGCCACAAACGCCTGACTTGGAAGAATAGCAAAGGTTCAGTCGGCGCGCACCGACAACAGCAACGGCTCTTCGTTCGTTCGTTCCTTTAGATTCATTGCGTTTTGAACTTCAGACAGTGACACATCGTTTATTACCATTGTACAATTTTTCAAAGTAAATTACTCTGAACACCTTAATCTGGAGTTTAAATCAAAGTCCTCAATAGAGAAGACCCGCGCGATCATTTGGTGACCCCGACGTGATTTCAAGCAACCTGACTATCGAAGAGGTCGAAAATTACGTCACAACAGTAAGCCGTTAAAGTCCGGACTCATCCTTCGGGAACTCGCCAGTGTTCAACTGCAGCTATAATTCCGAGAGAAGTGCGTGATTAATCCATCTTATCCCTAAAAACCTCCTTTCTACTTCAATTTGTGTGAATACAGTTACTAAAATTAACGACAATACTTGTGCATACAAACACCCTCATTTCAAAAATATTAATCTTAAATTCAAGTTTTTCGTTTTATTTCATTATTTTTACGTAAATTAATCGTTTATATGGTGTTTTCTTATGCTATAAAATAATAAAATTCAAAGTCTCAACGGGTTTTATCAATAATTAATACAAGCAGAATTTGTGTTAACACAGTGTTTCACAGTGTCGACTCCAAATTATTTAATAACCGACAAGTTATTAAAAATACTTATTACACAAAGTTTAAAGTTATAATTTCCTACAATTTCAGGTGCACAAGGTATCAAACAAACATAATTATTGCATATTAATACTACCAAGTGTTGCGGCTACGTATTCCAACAATCGTGTGTTGAGACACGGTGCATCCGTGTTTACGCGCTCGACCGGCTGCAGAACCAGTTTGTTATCTCCACACAGGATATATTGAACGTAAAGTATTAACTATTTCTTATTCTAAATATTACAAGTTAAAGTGATACATTTGTACCTACAAAATGAGTGAATTAAAGGACCTTATTAAGCAAAGAGGAAACATTAGGTCTCGGTTAACGTTATTTGAAAAATATCTTGCACCGTTATCAGATAGCAAGGAAACAAATGCCGTAAACATAAATGAACTTCGATTGAGATGTAATAAGATGCGCGACGTTTCATGTAGCTTTGAGGAGATACAATCACAGATTGAAATGTTAGACGAAGATACAACTAGACAAATAGAAGAACGAGAAAAGACTGAGAACTTGTTGTTTAAATTGATAGCCCAAGCTCAATCCTTATTAGAATTTTTCGAAACTCAACTTAAGTTGGAATCTTCGTCTAACACGAGCTCTAAATGTAACAATCTAAGGTTGCCTCCGCTTACCATACCTACCTTTAACGGTGATCCAAATAAGTGGCTTTCTTTTAGGGATACTTACCTATCATTAATTCATCAAAATGATAACATTGAAAACATTAACAAATTTCATTATTTAAAATAATTTTTACAAGGTACTGCTAGTTCTGTTATTAATTCCGTAACGGTATCGTCAGACAATTATACCATAGCTTGGAATTAACTTAAAGAACGATATGATAATAAACGGCTATTGGTCAATGAACATATTAAGTGTTTGTTTTCGATCGAATCGTTGACCAAAGAATCTTATAGTGGAATTCGTTGTTTAATAGACACTTTATCGAAAAATTTGAATGCATTGAATTCTTTAGGTGAACCTACAGACAAGTGGGATACACTCATCATTTACATGGCCTCGTCGAAGTTGGACAGTGTGACTGCTAGAAACTGGGAGGAAGTTCGTAGCCAGAATGATTCTCCTACCCTAAACGAATTTTACTCATTTCTTCGTCAACGAGCTACCGTTTTAGAAACTATAAACGCTAGTAAAATAAATTCTTATAATAAACAAGAAAAACGCCAAAGTCTCCCTAATTTAAAGTCATTTGTCAGTTTGCCTGTTGAATCAGCTTCACATATTAAACAGTGTCCTGTGTGTAAGCAAGATCATAAGTTGTATGAATGTTCTGTGTTTAAATCAATGCCAATTGCAGAGCGTATTTCTAAACTAAATTTATTAAAATTGTGCAGCAATTCCCTTCGTAGTGGCCATCAGTCCTATAATTGCAGACTAGGTGGTTGCAGAATTTGCCACAAAAAGCACAATACACTGATACACAAACAAAACTCATTACAATCTACTGACAATGTTCAAAGTACCAATTCAAGTGCCTCTAATTTAGCCAGTCCTATCGTTGACTCCACTCCATCTAATTATTTAACGATGTCTGCTACCTCCACGGGGCAGGCACTACTTTCTACGGCATCAGTTAAGGTAATTAATAATGGCAAAAGCTTTTCTTTAAGAGCTCTGCTGGATTGTGGCAGTCAATCTTCTTTCATCAGCAAAGAGAATGAAAAAAACAAAGAGAAATTGGTACTCAACGGAAAACAGACTCTTATCATTCCGTGACCGGTATAGGCAATACAGTATTAAACATAACGGAACATTGTCATTTGAAACTTCATTCTGTACATAATTCATTTAGTGTATTAGTAAAATGCTTTGTACTACCTCATATTACTGATAAGTTGCCTCAAACTACAATAAACATTCGCGATTTGAACATTCCATTGGATATCCAACTCGCCGATCCAGGGTTTTATCAGTCATCTGAGGTCGATTTACTGCTAGGCGCTGACATACTTTGGGACCTCTTAGGACCAGGCCGAGTAATTTTAGGACCACAAAAACCCATCTTACATGAAACAAAATTGGGATGGGTAGTAGCCGGCCCCACTGCGGGAGTCTACTACAAAACAAACAATAAAAATTTTCATTGTAACTTTTCAAAAGATATCGGTCAGCAATTAAGTAAGTTTTGGTAAATTGAAGAACTACCTTCTTACAACAAATACGACACGAATAATTATTGCGAGAAATTGTTCACCGCTACTACTCAACGAGAAAAAGATGGTAGGTTCTGTGTTCAAATTCCACTCAAAGTGTCTACAGATTGCTTGGGCGATTCATACACAATTGCCGAAAAACGGTTTTTACAACTAGAAAGAAAATTAATTAAGAATGCGGTTCTCAAAGCACACTATAGTGAATTTCTTAATGAATACGAACGTCTGGGACATATGACTGAAATTGCTCAGCCAACATTTGGTTGCTATCTTCCGCATCACGGAGTAGTGAAAGAGTCTAGTGAGACCACAAAGCTTCGCGTTGTTTTCGATGCTTCTTCTAAAACTTCTACTGGTACATCTTTAAATGACATACAGCACGTGGGACCGGTAGTACAAGATAATTTATTTTCCATTATTTTGCGCTATAGACAGCATCGATTTGTGATATCAGCTGACGTGGAGAAAATGTATCGCCAAATTCTGGTAGACCCTAAACAGCGACACTTGCAGCTAATTTTGTGGCGCGATGATCCAACTGGTAGTCTTAAGATATTCCAATTAAATACTGTTACGTATGGGACAGCTTCTGCTCCGTTTTTGAGTACAAGGTGTTTATTGCAGCTGTCCAGGGAATGCAAAGATAGTTATTTGGCTCAATTAATCAAAGAAGATTTTTACGTAGACGATTTTCTGTCAGGTGCTGATACTGAAAATGAATTGTTGAACATTGTGAATTCAATTACATCTATTCTTAATTCAGCATGCCTTCCATTGCGAAAGTGGCGAAGTAATTTGCCACAATCCTTTCAGGATAAATCGGATGCCGTTGCACCTAAACATTTCAATGTATCTTCCCAGTCCAGTGTTTTGGGTTTAAAATGGGACCCATCAAAAGACGTTTTGCAATTTTCAGTCAATATGGACTTAAAGCAACCAACAACAAAACGAACAATTCTATCTAATTCAGCAAAACTTTTCGATCCGTTGGGTCTTCTCAGTCCATGCACTATTATTCCTAAAATACTTCTGCAGAAGCTTTGGCTTTCAAAACTCGATTGGGATGATCCCGTGGGCGGAGAGTTGCTGAGAGAATGGGAAAGATTTGCAACCAATTTAAATTCAATTTCTGATATTCAAATTCCGAGATGCACCCTCATTTGCGACGCAATAGAAATTGAGCTTCATGCATTTTCAGATGCCTCCCTGTTGGCATATGCCTCTGCCATTTTCCTCAGATCCATTGATAATTCTGGACAGGTTCTAGTCCGATTACTCTGTGCAAAGACCAAGGTCGCTCCAGTTAAGGCCATTACAATACCTCGACTTGAATTATGCGGCGCCTTACTTTCAGCACGTTTGGTTGATAGCGTATTAAAAGCTCTCCGTTGCAAGATTGGATCAGTTGTGTACTGGACCGACTCAACAGTAGTCCTGGGTTGGCTAACCGCTCAGTCGTGTAATCTAAAGCCTTTTGTGTCCAATCGGGTTAGTGAAATACAGGAGCTGAGTCGGTCTGGAACTTGGAGACATGTACCTGGTGATAAAAATCCGGCAGATCTGGCATCGCGAGGAGTAAATCCTAAATCCATTAAGGACAGTAGTTTATGGTGGGAGGGTCCATCCTTTTTGACTGAAAACCAAGAAGAATGGCCACAAAACATAGGAGTACATAACGTCATGGAACTTCCTGAACGGAAAACGTCTAAATCTTTACAAACTAGCAACGTCTTGCAATCTGATATCAACATGCAAACTACTGTCTTACAAACAACTTCTATAGCACCAATTAATCCTTTGGCTACGGACTTCATAGACTTTAATAGACATTCTAATTTTACTAGATTACTTAGGTCTACTGCCTACGTCTTGCGTTTCATACACAACATTCGCCACCGTTCAAAACTTATTGGTCCACTCAGCACTGATGAATTGGATACTACTCTTAACGTTTTAATTAGACAGCATCAGAATGAATGTTTCTCCAATGAAATACAAAAACTACAAAAGAAAGAAACATTACCATTGAAGTCGCGTATCTTATCACTCAGTCCATTTCTTAGCACAGACCGTGTGCTTTGTGTGGGAGGCCGACTTCAAAATTCTAATGAGCCATACAAAAAAAAGCATCCATCTCTATTAGACTCAAATCATATTTTTTCTAAATTACTTTTTTTGCACTACCACATAAAACTTCTGCATTGCGGGCCTCAATTACTCCTTAGTTATTTAAGAAACACTTTTTGGCCACTAAGAGGTAGAATTTTTGCGAGAGCCAATGTTAATAATTGTAAACCTTGTAGACTGATGAAAGCTAAATCTGTTAATCCAATAATGGGTAATCTACCTGTTGGCCGAATCACACCGAATCATCCTTTCCATATAAGCGGAGTTGACTTTGCCGGGCCATTCTTTATAACCGATCACAAGGGTCGTGGTTGTAGAATTACAAAATGCTACTTGTGTTTATTCGTTTGTTTTAGTACAAAGGCTTTGCATCTTGAAGTTGCCAGCGATCTTACTACTGATGTGTTCATTTTGTGTTTACGACGTTTTATGGCTCGCAGAGGAAAACCTTTACAGTTGTATTGCGATAATGGCACTAATTTTGTAGGTGCAAATAACGAAATATCAAAATTCCTAAAAGTGCATAATGGAGATATAACTGGTTTTGCATCTGACGAAGGGATACAATTCAAGTTTTCACCAGCCTATTCACCCCACTTTGGGGGACTTTGGGAATCGGGGGTTAAATCTGCCAAACACCATATAACTCGAATTTTGGGTGACAAACATTTAACATTTGAAGAGCTATCGACACTATTTACACAAATTGAAGCAATCCTTAACTCTAGACCATTAACTCCTCTGTCCTCAGACCCTAATGATCTTGAACCTCTTACTCCTGCGCACTTCCTGATCGGCAAGCCTCTCACAACACTACCAGCAGAGAACCTATTTAACGTCAACTGGAACCGTCTCGACCGATACAGACTTTTGAAGCAAATGCGCCAGCATTTTTGGGACCGTTGGCGAAACGAATACCTAAGCGAATTGCAACGGAGAAACAAATGGCGAATACAGCAAACAGGATACCAAGAAGGCGATCTGGTGGTGATCAAGGAGGCCAACGTGCCTCCCTTGAAATGGCGCATGGCACGCATCCAAAAATTGATTCCTGGACCCGACGGAGAAACTAGAGTCGCTGAAGTCTACACATCAAAGGGCATAATACGCAGAGCTATCCACAACCTTTGCTCCTTACCAACCGGACTTCAAGCAACACCGAGAGACACCTCGAAACCTTAAAGCCTTCGAGGGGGGGGAAGATGTTCGGGCCACAAACGCCTGACTTGGAAGAATAGCAAAGGTTCAGTCGGCGCGCACCGACAACAGCAACGGCTCTTCGTTCGTTCGTTCCTTTAGATTCATTGCGTTTTGAACTTCAAACAGTGACACATCGTTTATTACCATTGTACAATTTTTCAAAGTAAATTCATCTGAACACCTTAATCTGGAGTTTAAATCAAAGTCCTCAATAGAGAAGACCCGCGCGATCATACTTATTAGATTGTAACTAGTAGATGGTGTATTTAGTTAGTATATTTAAGAACAATAGATCGGACTGCGGTACTAACAGGGCCGCGGCTACAGAGAATAACACTGTTCCTCAGTAACGTTAAACGAACGTTTCAATAACCAAAGTTTGAAATTTAAATAATTCAAGGTTGAGACTTAAAAAAAAGTCAAACAAGGTATGAAATTGATAATTTTCTTTATTATACTGTACAATCATTTGTTTGCTTAGATTGTTTACAAATGCTTCAAATGATAAAATCAGTTGTTTTTCTATAAATAGGCCCCAGAAGGCGCTTTTGCACGTCCCAATAGGTATTTAAACTTACCACTGCTTTGGTACAAATCTGGGCTAGCGCTGAGAAAAAGCAGGGCAAGAAACTTGGGTCAATATTTTCAGCCTCTTTAGGTAGGGGGAATAATTTTATTTTACAAAAGGTTTATGCACGTACGAGCTAGGAAAATTTTAGCCCATACGTTCCTATAAGTTAAATAATAATTAATAGTTTCAAATTGAAATTACATTCACATACGATTTTTATGTTGATATCTAGGGATTTCAGCAATACCCTGTGGTATTTTGTTGAATAAATACGAAACGTTAGTGTTCAATATACTATGTATATGTATTCGCCATTGCACTTTAAACATAATAATGGCTTAACTACTTAACACCGGAAAATTTTATTGAATAGCGTCTGGTCTTAAAGTCATTGTATCTCATGGTATCCTCTGATTTAAAATGGAGACTACAAATAACAGAATATCTTTGAAGGTTTTCTTTAACTCAAGCTATTTTTTATGGTTTCATTTCTGGGTAGTCTGCAATAAACACAAGTGTCAAATCATAAAGATTTATTTCAATTTAATATTATTAACTAATTTTATAATTTAGAAGCCATTGAGCTTGTTCAGAGACAGCGCATTATAACGGTACATTTAAGTCCGATTGGTCTCCACAAAATAAAATACAGGGATCAGATCGACATATTATATTTGATTATGGGGACACGCGATTTACCAGAAACCCAATCTTTTTTCAGCAAGTAAAAAAATGTTTTACAATTATAAAATTTGCGACGTTTTCCAACACTTTTTTTATAAATAAATCCTCAAATCCACCAAAACAAAATAACATGCTCACCCTATACAGTTGGTTGAATACATAAGTGTCACATATATAGGTTATGTTATTCTACACTTCACCAATTCTTAAACAGCCAGTAAACATAGATTGACGATTATTTTTGACACAATTCCCATACAAAATATGTCAAATAATATTTTAAACGCTGTTGAAAACTTAAACGTCTGTTGGTGAACTCGGGTCTAAATGTAGTTAAAGTTTTTTTCTCTTCTGTTTTATTAATATGATATTTACTTTATTAAGAAGGATTTAGTGTAACTAGCATTATTAAATAAAACTACATTAGAAAATAATGCCACAGGGACATTCAGTATGTTAAAAATTATGGGACGTCGATATGTAATCCTACCAATTATGTATATTTTTTATTCTGGTATTATTAAGAATGAAATAGACTATTGAATGTTGAAAAGGTTGAAACACTGGGTTTCTCCAAATGTCAGACAGACCGCATCTCGAAAGCCATAAAGTCACAATGTATTATCGACTTTACTTGTCATTAATAAAGTTAATTTTTCTATAATGTACACACGGCGGCACATCAGACTATACATTTTTGACCTTGAGACCGCCTTTATGCCCTACGTAATAAAAGCTGTTATCGCAGTTCAACTGTTTAACTTGATGTGCTGTCCAGTGTACATTACTAAGTGCTTTTTCCAGTTATGTAATATGTAAATTCCTTGGTGATAACAACCAAGTTAACAACAAACCAAGAAGCTTATAAGCTTCTTGCTTCGAAACCGGCTAAAGTCTAAGACCATGCTGCCATATCATAAAAACTTAGACATAATAATAGCCTACCCTAACCCTAAACTATCTAATCATAATCTAGGTAACTGCTGAGGTTTTCGCGAGGAAGTGGATCCGAGTCAGATTGGAGCGCCTTTCCTTGTTTCTCACTTTTATTTGATTTATATTTATTCCCTAAGGATAAAATAAAATACAGAACAAGTTAAGATAAAGTAAATATATTACAGTCTAAAAAAAAAAGTAACTTAATTTTGATGTAAAAAGATCCCAATTTGATAAGGAAGGTGGCCCGGCGATCTGCCTGACCAAGCCGGGGTCCAGCTGCGCAGGATAGAGGTGGCCTGGTGGTGTACGTGACCGCCAGGGTCCAGCAGCACTGAATGGAGAAGGCCCGGCGGTCTACGTGACCGTACCAGGGTCCATAAGCACCGAATAAATGTGCGAGGGGTTTACTTTTATGGAGTTATCACAATCCAAGACAAGTCTACCAATTCGAGAGTAATATCACTCAAAGCCAATTATAGAAGTGATCCCTCCTTGTCAAATATAACTCTTATATATCAAAATTGATGAAACAGTAATTTCTTTTTAAACATTTCAAAATTATAACTATATTTACACAAGCAGCTTATAAAAATTACATAAAAAAGGTAAGTTTAATCTAAAATTAGCCAAAATACAGTGTGTCCTTACCGAAATTTAGATGAATTTACACAATTAAAAAACATATAACGTTTGACAAGGTAAGGTGGTTGCCAACGGTAACGATGTCTGCCAAAATAACAAGAAAATTTTAATATTAGTGTCAAAATTAGTAAATAAATAATATTTACAAAAAATTACAAACTAAAGTAGACAAAATGATGATGAAATGAATAAGCAATGAAAGGTAAGGTATTTACATATAACAAAAGGTATCTACATACCACACCATATCGCCTGATGCACCCCTTTTTCCTAGATATGTAACCTGATTGATGCGGATACAAATGCTACAATTATTGATCTCTTATTTGCGCAAACGCTGACAGTCCACGTGGCTGAACAAAGATTAACCGTTTGCAGTTTAGCAGACTATCAACTTTGATTTTTCGCAGTGTGGTGATGGAAATAGTTACTTATTAATTTATTTTTGTTTAAAAACTTCGGTTGATTAAATAAAATTATCGATCTACGATTTACCATGTTCTATTGATTCGTCGTTGATGTCGTGGACAAATAATACCGTACCAAAAGATATGAATGTGTTCGTAAAAGGTGCAGTTTAGGAAGAATCTTTATTAACTTCAAGGATGTATACGTTTAACTTTATCGATGTTTTGAGCGATTTTTACTAGGTATTATTAAACAATTATAAATAGGTAGAAAATAGTGGTAAATCTATTCGTGACTCTGCATTTTTGATCTTTGAATTCAGTTTATTGATAATTTTTAGAGCTGTAACCTAAATGTTTTAACAAAAACTTTTACTTCTTTTTGTTCTATAACTATAAGATTTCCAGTTACCTAATACAGGTCAAAAGATTAGCTACCACAGAATGTATCGTCCGCTTAAAAGTTAATACTTATTAAGCTATTGCATAGTTTCTATCGCGGGCCTTGAGCGTGGAGACCGAATCCAGAAATTCCGTAACGAAAATAATCTAACACCCACACCCACACACTCGGGGCGAGGCACGATCGAACAATTTTAGATTTCCGAAATTTAAAAGAAAATAAGGATTTTGACAGTATAGTTGCCTATGGAAACCATATCTGCCAAAATAAAAGAAAAATTTAATTACAAAAGTCAAAATTAGAATATTCATAAAATTATAAAATTAAGCTATTGCATAGCTTCTATCGCGGGCCTTGAATGTGGAGACCAAATCCAGAAATCCCGTAACGAAAATAACCTAACACCCACCCACTCCGACCGGCATAGCAGTTATACTTTTTAGTTTTATAATTACATAAGTTGATAAAAAATAAAATCTAATTGATTTTCATGATTGTTTCGATTATTTTTAAAATGATCACGATACTGACTTACTGTTAAATCTTAATATACCAGATTTTTGTTTTATTTTATTTGCCATAACTGTGTTTGATCATTCGAGTCAGTCCCATCACGAGTCACCTCAGTTTGACAGGTGTCATTCTAATCAAGCTATTTATACCATGAACCTACACTTTAGCTGGACTGCGCAGTATATCAGAAAAAAAATGAGCCGAGAGAGAGGTTCGAAAGTAGATGTGCGTCCTATTCTAATACGGTGTCCATAAAATATCTTCTCGGATAGCCTATAGATTTTAAGCACTAATAGACACCTGCTAGCCCATGTTATGTATCTTTATTTAATTAGGTACCTATGTTCTTTACTATTGTGGAATATGAAAGTTACAGTGAATCCTTAAGTTGAAGTGGTAGTAGATTAGTTTAGGACCGAATCGGAGCAAAGGAAATAGAACAAGAAATGAATAACAAAAAAATATTAGAAATTTAAACATTATTGAATAAAATTATTATATGCAGCCGTTGCCGCATCGTCAGTTTTTTCCCCGTCATTTTAAGAGTATCTTCGTTGGCGTAAGTTGTTAATCTTAAGCTTGATTATCTGTTTGCGATACTTTTAATTAGTTCTTGTGTTGAATCTTGATTCAGTAGTGAGAGATTGTACTGGATGATGAGGAATATCATTTAGGCGAGGATAAAATTTATATTTTTTTGAAAATTTTTATTGTCATTGGTGGGTAACAAATATTTTTTGCTAGGTTTCTTTCCACTTTCCAGCAACAGATTCATCCTTAGGCATCCTGTACAGCAATAAAATACACATAAAGTAAAATCCATCCCTTTTGTTTTAAATACCTACTGTAAAAGTCTAACTAAATATTTTTATTTAATAATTTATGAGCCGTGGTACCCCAATTGGAAAAATGCTTGACTCACATTATGAGGTTGCAGGTTCAAGTCCCAGCAGTGGTTTAAACTATTGATTTTTAATTAGTATTTAAATTCATGTTTGGATTATAAATAATTATCATACTACACAATAATGTCACACATTTTGAGGATTTTAATTAATAAGATATCATTATTAAACATCAACCATCAAATTATGCAATTTTATGCAGTGAAAAAAAACCCGGTCACATCTTAATTAAAAAAACTTATTATCATAAATTACTTATTGCGTGGACACCCTTCTCCATAACATACTTGCTAGACAAGGACACACTACTATTTTAGTTATCTCACCTGGCTCGTTTTCCTACTTTTCAATTTGGCAGAGAAAAAGTAATCTTAGCACTATTGTCTTAAAGTGCACATTTGAAAATATGAGATATAAAAGTACTCGATCCAGTTTTATATTTAAATCCGTGCTATAACTATACTTTAATGACTGTGTAATGTCATTTTGTCGAGGTTTTTGACATTGCCAGAACTGACGTGGTCCAATTTTAGTGGAGTTATTATCATCTGTGGACACAGTGCTTGTGTATTTTGGTCTTCGTAATTTTTTTCAAAAGTTTCGTAAGAAATAAACACCGAAGCCCAGGGTATTAGTAGGAGATGTCCGGGGAAGATTTTGCAATAATACAATGTCGGACTGGTATTGGAAGGTCATAGCTTTGAAAACGGCTTTCGTGTTAACTTGTTTTGTTTCTTATCTACGTGCCGATGATAATATCCAGAAGTTACCGTTTTGTAATCCCTCCAATAATGCGAACAGCGGCCCAGTCAACCACGAGTGAGTTATACATTGCCTTCCATAGTTAGTATTATTTTTGCCGGCAGGTTTATTTACAACCCAATTTTGGAACTTGCTTTTAATTTGTTACTGAGACTAACTGTATGAAGAAAGCCTATTTAAATAGATACAATTTTTTGCAGCCGTATTTACAAGCTTTCAGTTCGGGACTTGGGGATGACTCATCCAAGGACAAGTTATGACTTGATTGTACTAGCATATTATTATTATGTATTTTATGAAATAAAGTGTAAACTGCTGTTCATGTAGGTGCATGAAGAAAACATGTCATTAGAAAGTATTGCTTGAAAAATATTGTTTGCATTAAACCACAAATGTAAACAGAGAGGTCACACTAAACTTCAAGTGCACTCAGAAATTGTTAGATGTTTTTTTCAAGTTAACATTAAAATAATTTAGGATTATGATCATGTTTTAATGCTGTCATTCATCATAAATATACATTAATATAAGTTTGGTGTTAATTATTAAAAAAAAAATATATGTAGAGGTAATAACCTAATCTACAGGGAACAAGTTTGGTTGAAACAGAAAGTTTAAAAATAAACATTAGTAAAGAACATGGCTTTCATGCATGTAGGAAGGTACACTATAATTAAAATGGTTGAAAATCATTTAAATGAATTTACAAAAGTACCACTATATTCAAATTGTATTGTAAATTGGGTCTCCTAATTTATTTTAGCTTAGTTACAAGATGGTGAATTTAATTAACCTCTTAAGTTCTTCTTAGTGCATGGTAAATTACTTAGTTGAACTAGGCAGCTTATACTTTTATGTTGCAACAGCTTTTTTAAATAATTTATTGCTTTCTATGTTACAAAGTATATTATTTACTATAAATCTCATCGAAGTCCTTGTTCATCAATATAAATGGTAGTAGACAGAGAGAATGAAACTTACATAAGAGCACTCTTTGCACTATGAAAGCTGGAACATACTTTTATTAATTCTTCGAATATGGGCAATTGCAGACACAATTTAAATCAATTGTAATTGTGATTACTGACTGTGGGCGGGCTTTGAAGAGTTATATATATGTATAGAGGACATTATGTAAGGTCAACTTCGATAGTTTGGTTTACATGGTTTTTTGCAAGTTAAGGACCTATATTATAAAGACGAAAAATTTATAAGGATGTATATGTCACCATAAAATTGAAAACTTCGTCAGTTCATAATTGAATGTCGATGGATTACAATCTAACCTAACCTAACCCACTGTTAGTTCATAATCTCACACATTGTTTTGTAAACTGACAGAGGCCACAATTTTACGGTGACATGTATATTGCAATATTGTATAAACTATGTATAGATGTAAGTTACTCTTTCACTCAATAACAACAAACGAATTTTGATAAAAGTTTCCACTTTCCTGAAATTCCGTGTAGTTTCTGCGGAAACACAGCACAATAGTATAATTGGAAAGGCGATATAAACGAGCTTTCGGTATATCTGCATACACCAACATCGATTAATTTATTTGATTATGGTTCAAGCAGTGGTTTATAATAATCATTATGGGTATCTTTGGTATTCCTCACTTGCTTTCGAATTCAAACTAGCCAGCCATATACTGTTACCCAGACTAGCTAAATAATGTGTCTGTTTATTTCAGCTTGGTTTTAGTCAGCACACTAGATGGAAAGCTGACAGCCTTCTCTACTGACAACGGCATCAAAGCGTGGGACTTGGAAACTCAACCATTACTATCATCCAATTTGCATCATGTTGAGGTAGAAATAATGACAGTTGATAATGCTAAGTGCCTTAAACTATAATTATAAAGTTTTAATTGTTTAAAATTTGTTAAAAGCTGTGTAGTACTGGCAGTGTCCCACCCCTTTCTTTGTAATATCATTGGTCCCACCATACAATATGCCATATAGACTACCTACTAACACGAACTCAATTTAAAAAAAAATATACTAATTACTAAAGAATAGGATTTAATGGAATTTAAAGCTCGGACAGAGCAAAAACTCGGTTCCTGATAATCACCCCAATAAGCATTACTCCTTTAGTTAAGTCTTGTAAGAGTAAGACTTAGGTACTGCATACCCTACAGTGAATTGCTCTGCAATCCCTTGAGTACTGGCCTTAAATAGAATTTGACCCTCGCTTCTTGTCCTATGGGTGTGGTATTAAGTGACTAAGGGAGTGCCTACTGCCTAAAGGACTCTTGGTGAATATCAACTTGATACCTCCACGCGTTTCCGTGATAAACGGTCTTGACAGACGGACAACAATGTGATCCTATACATATAATAAATAAATGTGGACAACATAGCATACATAGTTCTTATCCCAATTTGAATAACTATTTAAAGCACTCGTATTTTGGAAACCGGAAACAACGAAGGTACAACACACACCCAGACCCGAGAAAATGTAGAAAATAATTTTTTTCAACATTGACCCGTCCGGGAATCGAACCCGGGACCTCGGAGCAGGCGAAAATTTGAAAAGCGGTGTGTACGCCACGTCGCCACGGAGGTCGTCTATATGGATTCCGTTTATTACTCTCGAGGTACCGATTCTTTAAAAAATAATGAGGTTCCCTTATGAAGACACGGTCAGCAGAGACTGCGATGTTCAACAATGTTTTCTTTATTATTTTAGCTCACATCTGGAGGTAAATGGGTACGCCTGGTGCCATCCCTCCGAGGAACACTGTACAGTCTCAGCGGAGAGACCATCGAACCTCTGCCGTTTGATGCGGAACAACTCCTTTCTGCATCTTTTAAGTACTCCGAAGACTTGGTTATAGCTGGTAAGATTGAGCTGGTTGATTTGCCCTCACATAAAGTAACGGACTATATAAGTAATGCCATTGCAGGCCTTTGGGCCTGCATCATTAAAACCAAGTTTCCATAGAAATAAATTGGTTGCAAATAAAGTATTGAGTATTAATTTTCAGGACACTAGCGGCCTTAGACAAGTTGTCTGATATCGTGTACGTTTGACGAACAGATAACAAATGTATGAAAGTGACATTACTTTACGACCGATCGTTGCGTAACCTAATTTCATTTTCATTCATTTGTTATTTATTCGTCAAGCATATCCGATATTAGACAGTAACTTGTCTAAGGCCGCAGGTCTCCTCTCGCAGAATGATTGAAAATTAGCAAGGTTACTACTAAATTACTAATGTAGATATTCCAAACTATTAACTAAGTAATATGGAGAGAAATGTTTGGTAATACAAACAGAAAGGCTCAATAATAATAAAAAACGCACATACATATCTTTCATAATTAACAATGTATAGTGTTCATCAACACATAAGTATACAAATGGTACAAACATAATACTTTCTTAGGCGCCCGAGAGACGAACTGGCTGGGTCTAGACGCTACATCTGGCTCAGTTATATACGAGTGCGGTTCGAGCGGGTGCAACAGCGAACAACAGACGGCGGGGGCCGGCCGCGACATACTCGTCTTAAGACGGCACGCCAACACAGTGCGGGCCTTGGACCCGCGGACGGGGAACGAGAAGTGAGTAGATAGATATAAACTTTATTTCTATAGCAATAAGGCACACATTTTAGTTATACACTAGTGCGGATCGAGCGGGGGCAACATCGAACAACAGACGGCGGGGGCCGGCCGCGACATACTCGTCTTAAGACGGCACGCCAACACAGTGCGGGCCTTGGACCCGCGGACGGGGAACGAGAAGTGAGTAGATAGATATAAACTTTAATTCTATAGCAATAAGGCCCCATTTTAGTTATATACTAGTGCGGATCGAGCGGGTGCAACAGCGAACAACAGACGGCGGGGGCGGCCGCGACATACTAGTCTTAAGACGGCACGCCAACACAGTGCGGGCTCTGGACCCGCGGACAGGCAACGAGAAGTGAGTAGATAGATATAAACTTTATTTCTATAGCAATAAGGCACACATTTTAGTTATACACTAGTGCGGATCGAGCGGGGGCAACATCGAACAACAGACGGCGGGGGCCGGCCGCGACATACTCGTCTTAAGACGGCCGCGGCACGCCAACACAGTGCGGGCTCTGGACCCGCAGACGGGCAACGAGAAGTGAGTAGATAGATATAAACTTTATTTCTATAGCAATAAGGCACACATTTTAGTTATATACTAGTGCGGATCGAGCTGGTGTAACAGCGAACAACAGACGGCGGGGGCCGGCCGCGACATACTCGTCTTAAGACGGCTGCGGCACGCCAACACAGTGCGGGCTCTGGACCCGCAGACGGGCAACGAGAAGTGAGTAGATAGATATAAACTTTATTTCTATAGCAATAAGGCACACATTTTAGTTATATACTAGTGCGGATCGAGCTGGTGTAACAGCGAACAACAGACGGCGGGGGCCGGCCGCGACATACTCGTCTTAAGACGGCACGCCAACACAGTGCGGGCTCTGGACTCGCGGACGGGAAACGAGAAGTAAGTAAGTACTTACTACGCGTAGTAGTACTACGCGGACGGCAAGTAAGTACTACGCGGACGGGAAACGGGAAAATAAGACGTAGTCTGGCGGTGGCCACCAACAAATATATTGCGAAAATTTCACTTTTAATGAAACACACGTCAATGAAAGTAAAAGTGAAATACACATTTCTTTTACACCTATATCAGTATTTTATTGTATAATACTCGTATATAATCGTTCATTTATTTTATTTTCTTGTTTATATAATATGTATGTCTATCTTTGTCCGTGATCCTCACTCCAGGGGCCCACTGAAAACCAGCGTCGTGGCCTACGTAGTGACCATGATTTATGCTGAGTGAGCTCCTTTTGTGATGGAGCTCGCGACGCACATAACGACACTTTGAGCATTTTTTTTTTGTATCTGCATGTACTTTTCTTTGTGTTCTAATTATAAACTACTTTTTTTTTAACCTTATTCTGTTAATTTTGTTTTTATTTAAACGTTAATTGGTGTTGTATTATTGTGTCGTTGTCATGTCCATTAGCGATAAATGTTTCTATTTCTATTTCTATTTCTACTGTACCCGAACTGGTTGGGGCTAGGCCAGAGGTTCCCAACCTTTTTTATTTCTTATAGACCATTTTTGACCACCTGACAAACGAAGCCCACGTTATGTAACCATTATGTATAACAACTTGGCAGTGTTTTTTTTTATTGATTAATATAGTCTTAGAAAAATGTTAAAAAATAAGACTATTCATTTTAAATCATACTGTGACGCGCACGGACGTATCATTTTGCTTCGGCCCAGTACTGGATGAATGAACCTTACACAGATACGTCCGTGTGCGTCGCAGCGTGTTTCAAAATGAATAGTTGAATGAATATTTTATATTTTTCTAAGTTATTCTTTTAATAAAAATCCACTGCCAAGATGTTAGACATAGTGGTTACATAAAGTGGTATTCGTTTGTCAGGAACTCAGGATGTTCAAAATGCACGGTGTATAGAGATATTGCCGGTTTTTGCAGGGCAATAATGTGATTTGATGTAACATTATAATATGACAAACCATATTAAATTGTCTGCATTGCTCTCGGAAATATTATATTTTTATGATTCTTGACATTGATATTCTTGATTTAGAGTGTTAGTCTGACGCATAAATTATCTTTAGATGAAACTTCAGCGTTGCAGAGTATCAGCGGCACTCCCGCCGGGCCTCAGTCCGCCGTGGCCGTCGCCGTTGAAATTCTTGTATCATGTATGAGTGTTAGTCTGTCGTGAAGCGCTCATAGTCGAAGCTTCTTAGTGATCAGTCTTTGTCACAAATGTTAAGCAACGCTGGGAGCGGTCACTAGTTGGATGGGTGACCTTTCGTGGCTGATGCCACAATAGATGGAGTCACAAGTTGGATCATACCTTGAGCGCTTCCGTGCTTTGGAAGCTACGCTAAGCCGTCGGTCCCGGCTGTTGTCACGAGATAACAGTCGTTGAGCCCTGTTGGAGGCCGGCTTGAGCAACGTCCAACGCGGGGTGATGATTTCACAGCGTCTCCCTCGCCGGCCACCAACCCGCACTAGGCCAGCGCGGTGGAACTAAGGCCATAACCCTCTCATTATAAAGGAGAGACCCGTGCTTAACAGTGAGCGAAAATAGGTTGTTATTCTAGTCTGACGCATAAGTATTATCTTAAGATGGAACTTGAGCGTTACAGAGCATCAGTTTTCCCTCATCCGGGAGGAGTGCACCGGCGACACTCCCACCGGGCTTCGTTCTGCCGTGGCCGTGGGTGTCGATATTCTTATTCTTGATTGTATGAGTGTTAGCCTGTTGTGAAGCGCTCATAGCCCAAGCTTATTAGTGATCGGTTTTTGTCACGAATGTTAAGCAACGCTGAAAGCGGTCACTAGTTCGATGGGCATTATACCTTGAGCGCTTCCGTGCTTCGGATGGCATGCTAAGCCGTCGGTCCCGGCTGTTGTCACGAGATAACAGTCGTTAAGCTGTTGGAGGCCTTCGGGCGGCTTGAGGAACGTCCAACGCGGGGTGATGTTGCCGCAGCACGCCCTCGCCGTCCACCAACACCAACTAAGGCAATAACCCTCTCATTATAAAGGAGAGACCCGTTCTCAACAGTGAGCGAAAATGGGTTGTTACTTTAGTCTGACGCATAACGATTATTTTCAGATGGAACTTCAGCGTGGCAGAGCATCAGCTAGCCCTCAGCCGGCGGGAGTGCACCGGCGGCACTCCGGCCGGGCCTCGGTCTGCCGTGGCCGTGGGCGTCGCCCTCCCGGAGGGCGTGGTCGCCGTGAGGAGGCCAGGCGACTCGCGGCTACTGTGGAGGCAGAAGGTGTGTATCCATTTGTCCTATATTGTAGGAACTAGCTGTTGCCCGTGACTTCGTACGCGTCATTTTCTGTTATTATGATAGCGATTATTTTTGCAACATTTTTCACTATTGCTCTGCTCCTATTGGTCGCAGCGTGATGTTATGTAGCCTAAAGCCTTCCTCGATAAGTGGACTATCCAACACAAAAATAATTTTTCAATTCGAACCAGTATTTCCTGAGATTAGCGCGTTCAAACAAACAAACTCTTCAGCTTTATAATATTAGTATTTGTAGGAATTAATAGAGGCAGACGTCCATTGATAATTAATATATTACAGGGTACAACGATTTTCTAACATAATCAGCAAATACTATTTATGCTTCAGACGAACTAGGGCCCCTAATTCCGCTAATTTACAAATTGCTCAATAGAATCGCAATTTCATCTCAATCGTATATTTTGACATTACTACCTTAATAAATGTGTCAAAATACAGGGTGCAGTGATGCAAACGGTGACTTCAAAAAATTTTTTTTGGATTCCTTACATCCAGGGCTATCCAAATATACCCTATATATATGTTACCCGATTTTTCTTAGTTTTAGAGATATAAATTTTTTTCTTAAATTATCAGAATTTTCTGTGTAACCAGTTTTAAAAAATAGTTTCTCCATTTTTTATTGTGTTATGTCAGACTTTTTTTTGCAGTATGATGATTATAAATAAAACTTACTTAGATAAAATTATCAGCTAGCTAAGCCTAACCAAAGCCTCCGAAATATTTACCGAAATTTCGCAGTTTCTTAGATCATTTCAAAAACTTTTTTTTTTAATTCGAAGTTCAAAATTTCAACAGACAGATCGTCCTTTGGTGCGATTATTTTTGTGTTATATAACATCACGCTGCGACCAATAGAAGCGAATCATCATTAAAAAAAAAACAGAAATTGACACGGACAAAGTCGCGGGCAACAGCTAGTATATCATAAGTTTTTTTTAAGTTTTCATACAAACTAAAATTTACGTCAATTTTTCTCAATTGATATTCTCTACTTGTTGGACTAAAAGTTGAAAATACAATTTAAGACATGCCTCACTGGGCCAGACAGAGGCATCTAGTCCCAAAGTAAGCTACTAATAAGTACCCTGTTGTATGGGGGTACTAGACAACCGATAAACTTACTTATATACTTTTTTTTTGTAAATACATACTTATAATACATAGTAAACACTCAGACCAGTACAAACAGACAAGTTCATGCACACAAATATTTGTACTGTGCGGGGATCGAACCAGCGACCCATGGCTCAGAAGCAGCGTTTGATACCGCTGATCCAAATAGTCGTCAAATTGATATTGATCTCTGCTTGTTGGACTTAAAGTTGAAATACAATTCAATGACCTTTATCTTTTTGGGTAGGTTGACCTGCCGTGGGCTGTATATACTAAATGTATTTAGAATATATCTCTTTTTTAATGTTATCAGCTAGAAGCCCCAGTGGCGGGTATGTGGCGTCTGCACGAGGGCTCGCTGCAGAACATCGACGTGCTGTGGGAGGCCACGCAGTCCCTCATGGAGGGCGCCGCGCCCTCCGCCCCTCCCTCGCTGTATATAGGAGTGCATGATAGGCAGGTATGTACCAGCTTCATTGGTATTATATCGTCTTTAGATGAAGAGTATATTTTACAGAAATATTCTTTTTTGTTTTAATAAATTATAAAGTAAAATCAATTGACATCTTTTCTAAACGACTTCAAAAAAAGGAGGTGGTACTTGATTCGACGAACGTTTTTTCCTTATAAAACAGACGCAATTAGCTAAAAGCACGTCACGTGACTGTCGGTGGTTATTTGTTTGTCACCAACACGACATTCGTCTTATCGGTATTTTTGAAAGATTATGTTGTTTTCGAACGTTAGCTATAATTTTTTCAGCTCTACATCCAAGAAAGCGTGTTATACGCTCAGAAACTTGAGACGTCGGTGTCAGCGAAGCCATTACCATGGAAACTTAAGCATTCGAGGCCACTTCTGGACGGGCAGGACACGGCGCTGTCGCTACAAGACCCGGATCCAAACACGCTCTCGCTGATAACATTGTACGGAGCCACTGAGCCTACTGGTAAGTTAAAATAAATCAATTGTTTCTGTAATTCGGTAATGATGTTGTCGCTAAGGGGTATTGTGAGCGCGTTGACTTACTGTCCTACAAGGATATGGTTTCCCGAGCCTCGGGCTTGTTATGTGATTTGTTATTGCAACTTCCATCTTGCGATAGAAACTGAGACCAACGGCTTTGCGTTCGTAAAAGTACCACCATAAACCCCCATCCATTAAATTTATAAAAGAAATACAAGGAAAGGAAGGTAAAATGAAGCTTATTACAAAAACACCGATGGAATAGATTTGTGATATCTCAACGTAATATCCCATACAATCACGGCATCTTCCTCTACCTAAAAGGGACTTGTGACCAAGTGGTTCAAGTTATTGCTAAAATAAAGCCAATAGTTTTTACAAGCTGTTGCATGCTACTTCGTATGCGTAAAGAAACTATCTTTTGGGAGTATTACTATTTTTCGAGATGAAAAGTAACTTATGTGATATTCCAGCCTATGAACTAGGTGCCAAATTTGAGCTAGATCCGTTCAACCGCTCTGACGCGATTGAGTGCCAAGTATCTATATATTCGCATTTATAATATTAGCTAATAACCTATGGTTTTTATCTACAAATAGCCTGTTGATGAGTATTTTTAATTTGTTTGGTGTGCAATAAATAGCATACTATCCAACATTTTTTTTTAATATTAAATAAAAAATTTAAAAAAATTAGTTTACTTACCTATATTTGGTGTCCCACCAACAAAAGTTACAATAATACAATTACACTTTTAAAATACATATGCCTAAGCTTCATGCATTATCATTTAAAGGTATACACAGCTTGATAAAAATAGAAATCACCGCCTGTGGGTCGAGCACAAAAAACTATCGAATTCGAATCGTTTGCGTGTTTGTATCGCCATCGAAATATTTAGTATGAAAACTTAAACAGCGCTCGCGCGGTCAATACGAGAACTACAAAACAAAGCACGAACTTTGTGTCGTTTGCTTTCGATACTCAAATGATTCGAAGTCGATAGTTTTTTCTGCTAGAGATACTGGTAGTGTATGTAATATACATATTTCAACTAAAAACTAATCTATATCTATACCCCAGGCAACCACGGCTTCTTCCTCTACCTCCAAGAGACCTGTGACCAAGCGGTCCAAGTGACCGAAGAGGCTATCGACGGCCCTGAAATCATCGCACCCAACGGCCGTGATGACGAGCCAGAACATCATCATATACACGTCCACGTGTACTCCCTGTGGTTCTGGTGGAAGGAGCTGCTTCTGATCGCGATTAGCTGGGCGTTGCTGATGAACCTGATGATTTGGCCGAGGTTCTTCGCGCCTAAACTGAGGCCGGCATCGCCGCTGCCTGTTAATCATCAGGTAAATGCTGATTTGAATTTTCATTGGTATATGTAAATACATTTCCTTGATTTTTTATCTGACACATCAAAGAGCAGTAGGCTAGTGATCAAAATTCGAGTCCCATCTTAAGCAGTTAAAAAAAAATTTCTTCAAAAAATTTTATTTTTAATTAATTAACACTTAACATTTATTTGCTTAAAAGTTTTCAAAAACTTTAAAAAACATAACATTGTTACTATTACAAGAGTAAGTTGTTACGTGGTTTCTAATATGTAGGTACCTGGTTTTTGACGAGTTTCATATTTTTGCAGCGCCATGACTAAGAAATAATTCTTACTTGATCATAATTCTGCATGGCACATAGTAGGAACCTAGTAACTAATATAATAACTCTCAGGGCCTGTTTCACAATCGCTGAGTAAAGTTCTGGGTAAGCTACTTCGACCTATCTGCTCAGTAAACTATTTTTTACGTTTCACAATCCCTGAGTAGGGCTAATCACCACTTTACCTGCTTGTTAAGTTAATCACCGGATGCACTGCCAAGTAGCCTTTTACTTGACAAGTAAATTTAAGAAAAGATAACCTCAAATACGTCATTTCCAAATTTTCATCAACAACAAATTATTCTATAAATGGTCATTTTTGCAGTCATTATAAAATAACACAATGTTCGTAATGATAAATTCAATGCAAACAAAATCACCACACGAAAAGTACCAAACGCCGGCAAATTTGACATTTGTCATTTACTGACAAGCTGACGTTGACTTGTCATAGACATTTGGTTGAAACCTCGATGCGTTCCATTCTTACAGAAACATTGATTTTGGAAAAGGTGAAATGTTTCAATTACATTACAGTGTAAACATTTTTTTTACGAATTTATTATTTTTATTACTCATAATCATAACAAAAAATATTTTTAATGATAATTCTGTGATTACTATACTTTATAGAAACACATAAATTATTCTTACCTTGAAACGAAACGTAACTTGTAAGTATTAAATTATAAAATATAATCTTCACTTTAATTTACTGATTGGATGATTGTGAAACGCAAAGAAAGTTAACGAAAGGATTTAACCTCTATGTAATTAACTCGTTGAGTAACTACTTAAACCTTTACTTAATGATTGTGAAACAGACCCTCAGTAAAACAATGCGATAACAGTGCGAATAGGGTATCTGACACAAATAATTTAAAAAGTATTGTACATGATGCAAAGATTAATATAATATCGTTGGTACCACTATTCTTGCTGACAAATCTCATTTGTTCATACTTGAGAACATTAATAGTGCAGTACTACAAGCTAAAAAATATGCGTTAAATAATTAAGTAGTCTCGTAAGACCTGTATATTAAAAGAGCGGTATAAAGAGTGAAACATGTGCATAGTACAGCAATGTGTATACATTTTTCTAACGCAGTAGATCATTCAAGTTAATCGAAATTACAAGCTTAGAAAAAGGCATGGACCAACAAAATAAATTTAAATCTATACTTATATTATAAAGCTGAAGAGTTTGTTTGTTTGAACGCGCTGGAAGTACTGGTTCGAATTGAAAAAATATTTTTGCGTTGGATAGTCTATTTATTATAGAACATCACGCTGCGACCAATAGGAGCGAAGCATCAGTGAAAATGTTCCAGAAATTGACGCGGACGAAGTCGCGGGCCACAGCTAGTGAATCATAAATACCACCATTCCTCTTGATCAATCTCCTCTGTCCTCAAATTAGAACCTTGATATAAAAGTAGCACGATCTAAAAAGTATTTATACTACAAGTACACACATCTTGTCCTCACAGGAGAACATAATAGTGGAGCGGTACTACGAGAGGCCGCCGTCGGCGCCCGCCGCGGCGGAGTACTCGGGGAGGTACGAGAACGATTTCACTCCGCTGCGGTGCCTCGGCCGAGGCGGATTCGGCGTCGTCTTCGAAGCTAGGAACAAAATCGATCACTGTTCTTACGCTGTGAAGAGAATCACGCTGCCTAAGAGGTAAAAACTAAATGTAAAATTAGAATTATTTTCTTTTCAAAGTAGGGTAGTTAGATTTTTTTGTATATATATAATGGGCTTGCTCTTGACAACATACTTAACTATACACTTAAGAAGAAGCCTAAGATGAAGCGAGCTTACCCAGAGGTACTGGTTCTCCCACACACCAGCGGAACACAGAGGCACTGTTTGGCGCTGGACTCCGGAAGGAGGGTGGTAGCATCCAGGCGGCCTCTTACGAAGCCTACCACCACAGAGGGATCTGTTAGCCGTCATCATTGGTTAGAAAACCAAAGATGCCGTTGCCCAGGGTGGACCACTAGGAGGTAGATCCCACCACCCCAAAAATGTATAATGAATAGTAAAGCAACGGCCTGTAAACATCCTACTGCGAGGCAAATGCGTCCATCATTGTATTCAAGTTACCACAGCAAGGGTACAGGCATGATGACTACGCTTGCCAAATGCGGGTTGGTGATCACAAACCTGAGCAATGTTCGAAAATTCGAAATTCTTGTTGCCTGATTTAGAAATCGAGCTCAGAACCCCGAGGTCTTGGCCCGACTTATTTCAACCACTGGCTTAGCCAACCCGGCGTTTATTTGACTCAATTTAAACTTCATTTATGTAATGTGTTTTAAGTCGAAAATAGATTGGAATTAAACTTCGCTACAGTTACTGTAGTTCAAAAATTAGTAGAGTCGCGTCCGGTATGCTAGGAGATGCGGATTTGAGTCCCGCCCGAGCCACAATTTTTCAAGTTCAAATACTGATATACAGTATGTATGTTCAGTTGTTATTTTAAAATTCTTATATATGTTATTAAAATGCTTTCACCATATTTATAATAATAATGATTTCTATGCAGGATGAAATTTAAACCATCTTTCAAATTTTAATATAGCAATCTACAAGACAAAAATAAATGACGTATTTTTTTTTTATATAGGCCAGTACAAAAATGTCAAGATAAAGCACTTAGAAAATGTCCGCCAAAAATCTAAAATTTTTGATATGGCCTCCTATCAACACTCTTTTTACGCGATGCGCATCTCATTTCATTCATTCATTACGATACTATTCATAAGTTTTTGACTTTTATTTTTGTGAAAACTTGATTTACATTTTTTACTTCATAAATGGGCTCTAAATACAATAAAAAAAAATTTGAAGATGATGAAAAAGCCATCCTGTATAGATCACTTTAAACGGGTCTACCATCCAAACGTCTCCCCGCCAGGGAATCGAAGCGGGAACGCGTTCTCCGCGAGGTGCGGGCCCTGGCTAAGCTGGAGCACGAGAACATCGTGCGCTACTTCAACGCGTGGCTCGAGGAGCCGCCGCCGCGCTGGCAGGCGCAGCGGGACGCGCTGTGGACGAGGTGCGGCATCTATACCGTTCTTTGGCGTCCGCCTCGTCCTAATGGGGGCTAATCGCTAGTGAATTTGCCACTAGAGGCGCTCGTGTCGCGTGAGGTCCGATATCATTCACTTTGTACTTACTGGTTTTAGCGGAATTTGTTGCATAAATTATAATTTCTTTAATTTACCCGCTGGAAAGTGATCTCCTTCGTAAAATATCGCAAATATAGATTATTTGGCGATTAATGTGAACGCTTTAAAAGCGGAATTAAGAAAAAGCGCAAAAATAGGCGGCCTCAGGAGCGACTATTTCAGAAGTTAGTTTGTTGATATCGAGATAGTTATTTATAAACAATATAACCTTAATTAGATTCGAGATATAACACTTTGTATCGGCGCCGATCGCCTTTGACAGCTATACCTCCGGACCTCAGTCTACAGTGGCGCCAACTGGTGAGCAAAGAAACGGTAGTCCCCGTTGGCCACAATCGTACGAATGTGCTCGCACGATTACTTGCGAGGTTCAAATAGGACACTCTGATGAAATCTGTATATTTGAACTAATCGCACGACGAGAACGCATCGCGCCATCGTACGATTGTGGCCAATTAGGACGATGCCTTTCCCTATGTCTATACTATCCATACTTTTATATTATAAAGCTGAAGAGTTTGTTTGTGCGCTAATCTCTTGAACTACTGGGCCCCAATTCCGCTAATTTACAAATGGCTCAATAGAATCGTAATTGCATCTCAATCTTATATTTTGACTTTTATATATGATTACTTCCGTAATGAATGTGTCGAAATATACAATTGAGATGAAATATTTTAAGATTCTATTGAGCCATTTGTAAATTAGCGGAATTGGGGGCCTGAGGTGCGATTGTGTAAAGCAATCGTATTCATTTGACAGTTCATAACGTACGGTATAATCTGTCAAACGGCTAATTCTAATTGTGTACGGAGTTCATTTATCGTTAACGATTGGGTCGTTAATTTTAAACGATGAGTGAATGATGTATATGATTTTGACAGATAATTCGAATTGCGTAAGTCTTATGAGCTCATTGCTAATGTCAAATGATTGCGGTGACTCTTGACTCATGACAATCGCAAATTTTACCCGCCTATGTACGCAAAATTTCTTCAAATTGTTACATTTTCTTTGAAAGAAAATGTTGTTTTATCTTTATTTAATTTAGGTACACTTTTTCTTGTTTGTTTTTGATAGAACGCCTTAATTTAATTTTTTTTTTAATTACTTGTGTTTTTATTTTAACAAATGCAAAGTTTTGTTTCACTGTGACAGTTAATACTTGACATTCATAGAACATACATAAAATAATATACTACGTCAGAGAACACTTTACGTAGTCCACTGGAGTTTTGGGCGGGAAACGAGAAGAGAAAGATGGATTTTGTTGCGAAATGTTGTGAAATTATCTTAAGCGGCATTTATTGTGATAAAGTGGTGGCATTGTTATAATAATGTGTCAGTGAGTAGGATAAATCAAATAAAACTGAGAAACAAGAAAAGGCGCTCCTATTTGACTTTGATCCACGTTCTCGCGTAAAACTTCCAAAATCATTGAAATGTATATACCACCCATACATTTCAATGAGTTAGGTTAGTTTAGGTTTAGGTTAGGTTAGGCTATTATGTTTATGCAAGTTTAAATGATATTGTATGTATAAAAAAAATTACATTATAAGTAAAAAGACTAGGCTGTATGGACTCGTCCGAAGCCGTTAAACTTTTAGGAAATAAAAACGTAGTCCACTAACGCCACCTATTGTCGAGTAGCAGGAAACTCGTATTTCATTCGTTCTTTGCGTTTGGTTATATCAATTGCAAAGGTAAATTTTTAATTTAAATTTAATGTTTTTATGAAATAAAGTTTGTTTTTGGGTTGAAATCGTAAAATTTGTGTAAAACTTGCATTTATATTTGAATACAATTTAATATTATGTTAGAAAAAAATGAGTTTTACCGAATGTTTTGCGATAATAAAACGCAAATCTATGAAACGTTTTTATACCACCGGTTACTTTACGGTCTTCATGGAATGGACAAAATTACACAATTAGAATTTAATTATACGATCGATGATCAATTGTATTCATTGTCCATCCATGAACAACCTTACACAATCGCACTACTGGTTCGAATTAAAAAAATCTTTTTGTGTTGGATAGTCCATTTATTGAGGAAGGTTTTAGGCTATTCAACATCACGCTGCGACCGATAGGAGCGAAGCATCAGTGAAAAATTTTACAAAAATAACCGCGATCACAATAACAGAAATTGACGCGGACGAAGTCGCGGGCAACAGCTAGTACTAATCTATACTAATATTATAAAGCTGAAGAGTTTGTTTGTTTTTTTTTATTTGATTCTAATTGAAAAAATATTTTTGTGTTGGATAGTTCATTTAAATTACTGCATTATTTATATTAGCATATGCTGTATACACCGTGAATTTTTACCCGTCTGACAAACGAAGCCCAGGCTATGTAACCGTTATGTAATCGTGTAATCGCGTAATGTATAACATCTTGACAGTATTATTTTTATACATACATACATACATACACTCACGCCTTTTTCCCGGAGGGGTAGGCAGAGACTACATCTTTCCACTTGCTACGATCCTTACAGACTACTTTCGCTTCATCCACATTCATTAATTTTTTCATACACGCTCGCCGGTTTAGGGTACTCTTGACCTGACCATTCTTTAGAACTTCCCCGATTTGATCAAGATAAGTTCGTCGAGGCCTTCCCCTTCCAACATTTCCATTATTTGATATTTTAGCAACTTAATTGCATATAATAATATTTAATATTTAATATTTATATAATATTTTACTTTAAGTTTAGTCTAGCATATATTTTTAACATTTATGAATACTCCTTATGTGGCGTGTAATATATGTGACCCCCAGCGATTTTTCAAAGGGCAGAGAGGGCTTAATATTCATATAAGTCGGTGTCATCACCAGGTAAGACAAACTATTCCTGATGTTTCGCAGGCCCCGCTTTCTGAGGTACCCATTTTACCACTATCCGACCAATCAAACCAGCATCCCTTACAATTTCCTTCGTCGGACCCATTTTGGCTACGTTTATCCAAGTTAAAGCATACCGTTCCGGTGCTCAAAAGAGTTCCCCGTGGTGCCCGTATCTGTGTGGCTCAGAAATTGACTTCAGAACTTAGATCTGTAGTGAATCTGAATTCCACGCAGGCATGGGAACATCTTCTAACCTTTCCTTACAGAATTTTACACTTAGATTCATCTAAAAGCTGCACTCGATCCCTTACTTCTCAAATTAAAGACAATTGCTCTTCAAGTAATTCCAGTGCAACTACATGTATTCATCCTTGAAATTCAAGCAATAGGTCTCCATTTCATCACATTGAAGCAAAATTATGCGAAGGAGACATTAAAGGTGCAGCTCGTCTCCTTTTTTCGGACGATACATTGGCACCTGACACTCCAGACACACTTTTGGCACTCCATAATAAGCACCCTCTTCCCGCTGATAACTTTTCTCTTCCTGATCCTCCTAGTACCACTCTTACAAACTTGCAGTCATCTCCTACTGAGGTTCTCCAAGCAGTCAATGGCTTTCGATGCGGTACCGCAGCTGGTCTTGATGGCCTCTCTGCACAGCATCTCAAGGATCTTCTGAACGCTGGTGGTGAGGCCAGCGTAAGCTTGCTCGAGGTACTGACATCTTTTGTAAATTTTTTGCTTTCTGGCCAGGTTAATGAGGGCATTCTTGAGACTATTTATGGCGCCAATCTCTGTGCTCTTAAAAAGAAAGACGGAGGCATAAGACCGATCGCTGTGGGTACTACATATCGCCGTTTAGCAGCTAAAATCGGTTGCCGGGCGATATCTAGTATGCTAAGCGATCTTTTTCAGCCCATTCAGTTAGGTTTTGGAGTTGCTGGTGGATGTGAAGCTGCTATCCATGCCACTCGATCGTTTTTAAATTTTCAGCCTAATGAAATATTGTTAAAATTAGATGTCAAGAATGCCTTCAATTCTGTCGACAGAGGAGTTCTTTTGTCACAGATTCAAAGAGAGGTGCCTTCTTTGTTTAGTTTTTTGTGGCAGTGTTACAGTACTCCCACAAAACTAATGTACAAGGAGCACCTACTCTCTTCCTCTGTTGGGTGCCAACAGGGCGACCCTCTTGGTCCAGCAATTTTTAGCCTGGCTATTCACCCCATTATAACAATATTAAAATCTAAATTTAACATTTGGTACTTAGACGACGGAACCCTTGGTGGTGATCCTTCAGTAGTTTTAGAAGACTTTGAGACCTTAATACGAGCTTTTCAAATTTGCGGTTTAGAACTAAATTTTTCTAAATGCGAACTTTATATTCCTCCAAATTGCACGCAGCGTGAGGATATAATAAACCGTTTCAGACTTTTGGCTCCAAACATAAAACTTATTACTAAATCTTCACTTCGTCTTCTCGGTTCTCCAATCTTTAATGAATCTTTTCCGGATTATACTTTTGAACAAATAACAAAATTTAACTCAGTTACTGATCGGTTACTGAAAATTAATAGCCACATTGCCTACACCATCATTCGGCACTGCCTTTTTGTACCAAAATTCATGTACGCTCTTCGTGCATCACATTTTTGGAAGCATACGGATTTACTATCTAAATTAGACAATATCATAAAACATACTCTTTCATCAACATTGAACATTAAGCTGGAAGGCCGGACTTGGTCACAAGCTTCTTTACCTATTCGGCATGGAGGCCTAGGAATTAGGTTAATATCCAGTGTCAGTCTTCCAGCCTATCTGTCTTCAACTCATCGTAATTTTGACCTAATTAGCAAAATTCTCAGAAATTCTCATCAGTCAAACTCCATTTATATTCCTTTTTTGGCCGATGCTATTGACGCGTGGAGAACCCAAACCTCAGATAAGCTACCTCGCAACCAGTCAGCTCAACGGCTGTGGGACGAGCCGCTTTGTAGAGTTGTGCGTGATAATTTATTACAAACGACAACCAACTCTGTAGACCGTGCTCGTCTTTTAGCTGTTACTGAATGGGAATCAGGCTTATGGTTAAAGTCTCTCCCTTCTCCTGCCCTAGGCACATTAATAGATAATGTTTCTTTTAGAGTTGCCTTAAGCCTTCGATTAGGAGCATTCAATTCTGTTCCACATCTCTGTACTTGTGGAAAGGTTGTAGATCAGCTTGCTCACCACGGTCTCTCTTGCTGCAGAAGTGCTGGCAGAATCCCCCGTCATGCCAGTTTAAACGATGTCATCCGTCGGGCTCTTGTCAGCGCGCGTATACCGGCCGTTTTGGAACCAAACGGTCTCGCTCGTAGCGATGGCAAGCGTCCTGATGGTATGACTCTCGTTCCTTGGAAGATGGGTAGGCCTCTAGTGTGGGATGCTACATGTGTCGATACTCTAGCGCCTTCTCATCTTTCATCGACTGGCAACAGGGCAGGTTCAGCTGCCGCTTCTGCGGAGCTCCTCAAACGGCGCAAATATGAAAGTCTTGGTGAGACTTACATATTTGAACCGTTTGGGGTAGAAACCTTGGGACCGTGGGGACCAAGCGCCCACAAACTGTATCGTGAGTTATCTAAAAGGTTGATCGAGACATCTCACGATACCAAGGCTGGCCTGTACCTGGCCCAAAGAATAAGTTTGGCTATTCAACGCGGTAATGTGGCCAGCCTGCTGGGCACCTTTCCACAAGATAGTGATCTTAAACAGATATTCTATTTATAGGTTATTACCTATAAATAAATTATCTGTTTAATTACATGTAGGTATTTAGTATAGGCTTTGTTATGTAAATATTTATATTTTTATTATTATTACTCTATTCTTTATAATAATTATGTTAATAAATATATCCAAAAACTTAATTGCACTTATAATATCAGTATATAAACTTGAAAAATTTTGTCTCAGGCGGGACTCGAACCCGCATCTCATCGCAAAAAAAAATTTCAAGTTTATATACTGATATTTCCATTCATACTCGCCATATATATCTTTTTAGTCAACCTGCTTTCATTCATCCTCTCAACATGTCCAAACTATTTAAGCATTCCTTTTTCAATACTGGTCTCTACATCCTCTTTTACACCACATCGATCCCTTATCACACTATTTTTAATCCTGTCACTCAGATTGACTCCAACCATACTTCTTAACGCTCTCATTTCTACTGAATTTATTCTGCTTTCATGTTTTCTCTGCCACACCCAACTTTCACTCCCATACATCAGTGTTGGAACCAACACCCCTCCATGCACAGCCAGGCGGGCCTTTTCGGACACCTTCTGACTGCTCATAAAAGCGTGCAACGCTCCATTCACCATGTTGCCGGCATTTACTCTCCTTTCAATATCACTATTACACCTTCCATCCGCTGTAAACATTGATCCCAAATATACAAACTCCTTCACTTGCTCCACTTTTTCATCTCCTATCAAAATGTTACACTCTGTCATGCTATCCTTATTTTTATCTATATATATAAAAATGAATGAATGAATTTCCCTTGGTCACCGCATCACGTGTGAACGGCGGGACCGATTTCGCTAATTCTTTTTTGTTTTGTTGGTTAGTGTAATATATATGTATATATATATTGGTCACCAGAATGTTTTTATAAGAAAATTGCGCGAAAAATTAAAAAAAATAAGAAAACTTGACCACCATACTAAATTATTTGTAATGTAACCTTATCGCTTTTGACAATTTAAACTTTTTTAATGTACGTTTGACATAAATTGACAAAATGCGTGCTGCAAATATCGTCCAATAGGGGGTAAAAAAACTGAATGTTGCACATGGCCAGTAATGTCGCCTGTTACCGTGTCGGAATACCAACAAAGCTATTTAAATACCTACCAGAAAAAAAACAAAGAACGTTGTGTATCATGAAGCATAATAATAATAAACTATTGGTAACATATTTTTTTATTATACTATTTCGTTATCAATATTTATAGTTAAAGACATGACAACGATTGTCGGGTTTGCTAGTTTAGCAATAAAAATAATCTTAGGAATATATCAAATTTTGATTCAGACTATTCATTTGGCACACGTTGAATCCGATCCGATCACTGAAGGCCTATGTCCAACATTGAACTAATTGATCGACTAACAAAATTATTGTCATTTTAGAGATCTAGACGGGGTATCGGTAGCCATGACAGAGGACTACACAGCCACCTCGCCGCCCCACATGCCCAGTAAGGCGAAACGAGACAGCGTCAAGCTAGAGCTGCAGAAGTCTATAGACGACTGTGTCGATGCCCTGGATTATGAGAAGAGACTCACTGAACTGCCTAAGAGGAACAGGTATGTAGTATTAGTGTTGATAGCTATATTGATTGTACAGCTCACAGCGTCACCGCTATACGAATCAGACCTTGGCTTGACCTGTCTGATATAGCGGTGATCTAGCCAAGTCAAAGCCAGACTAAGATAGTGCCAGTGTCTATATTGTCAAACGTATTATATACAGGTGAAGTTTTAACCACCTTCCAAATTTTAATTTAGCAATCTACGAGCCAAAAAACAAATGACGTATTTTTTCTTTTGGTTATATCCCAGTAAAAAATGCCAAAATGTCACTTAGAAAATGTCTGCCAAAAATCAAAAACAATCTATTAAATCTCTTAAATCTAGCGATTAAAATCACATAAACACATTTAAATTAAGTAGTAAAATTAAACATCCCATTTGTTATTATGTTCGGCCCTTGACCTTGTCCTTGTCCGATACACGTGCCGCGGCCGATGAGTGATTGGGACAGATGCGATGATGTAGGGATCATTGAGAGTAGACAGGATGCTCTTTAAAAGAATTATTTATTTTGTTAGACAAAAATATGAAAACAAGCTAGTTTTTTTTTAAATAATGACAGGGTCATGTTTCTCTGATATAATTAGGAACTCTGTACAAATATTTTTACTTGAAACGAGGTCACCTGATGTAGTATGTAACGTATTTTGTTTTGTTTTTGTTACAGATCACTGAGCTGCAACGACTCCTTCAGCATAGTGTTCGAAGATAACGCATCCAAACATTCCCAAAGCCCTCACCACTCCACAAACTCCCCTCACCTCTCCCAAGCGTCAACTAGACCAAGCAACGATCTCAACCTCAGCACAACTCTTGATATATCCAAAAACTTGGGTGACTACGCGAAAAATATCAGCAGCGGTGATCATACCACGAACGATCTGTCCAAAAATGTATCCATTGATGATTTCTGCATAAACAATTTGCCCAAAAACGTAGGCAGCGGTGACAATGACGATTCCTTCATAGTGTTTGCGCACTCCGAAGATAAGTCCGGACAGAACGAAGCGAGGAAAGAATCTGTCGACAAGAGACTGGAGAGAGTGAAAGAGATTGATGGATATAGTAAGACTGACAGCACTAGTTGTAAGAAAAAGAAGGTAAGTTTGTTTTTAACATTATCCTAGTTAACTTTCAAGATACATAGAAAACCTAAAACTAATGTTATACTGCTCGTGCATGATGGTACATCGATTGTCAAATCATGTTGGAAGACATACCGGTCTCTATTAAGGAGTTATCGTATAAGTCTAGGGGCTCTTTTCTTTCTTGCCTTATTAGTTTATTTTTAGAAAACAAAATGAAAAACAATTGGGGCTCTAACTACTTTTGTAGACCCTAATAAACTTCCTTGACAACTTAGTTATTAAGATTTTTTTACTGAGAAATTAAGACGATCTGGTTGGTGTAGTAATTTGCCAAATGTGGTGCCATAATTTGTCTACTAGTACGCAAGAGTTACGATTTTTGATTTCGGGTCGAATCAAATTAGTTGACGATCATTTCAAAATTAGCATACGTCTGGAAGAGGTGGGTTTATTGTGTTTTGGAAGGTACGTTAAGTCGTTGATCTAGGCTTTTGTCGCAAGATGGATGACGTAAGACCAAGATAAGTAAGAGGCCTGTTATAAGCGGTTTGGAAAACTCTGACACACATCCATGTTGTGATATAAGCCGTGATCGACGGCTTAACGTGACATTCTATGCACGACTGTAAATTACACGCCCATTCCAGTCCGAAGTCAATTAGGAAAGGTCAAAAATACAATTCCTTGAATTTTTTTCGACTGCCTTATGGCGACTCGAACCCACCTTCCGCTTACCGGGCACCTGCTCTAACCATTAGCTACTCAGAAAATTCGTATGTAGACGAATTTATTCAAGGCTTTTCGCGTAAGCCAGCAGAGTTTCATCAATGTTTTCGCTCAGTACCTCCATCATTCGAAGGAAATATTTTTACAAATATTTAACAATCGGTTAAAATGAAACACCTTATCGTTAGAAAAGATTGTTTTCTGAATTCACCCGTCCAGGAATTTACCCCAGGGATCCTTGCTTAGTAGGAAGCACCACATCGCCAACTTTGTCGTCAAAAGGGGCTTGTCTCAAAAGGGCTGATATGATGACTGTGTTACAGAAAGGCCACAGGAGGCACTGGTCCCTAGACCTCTGCGTGCGAAGCGAGGACACGCCCGTAGTCGACACGAAGATGTACCTGTACATCCAGATGCAGCTGTGCCTGCAGGACAGCCTCCACGACTGGCTGCGGCAGAACAGGACGCAGGCCGCTAGGGGAGACAAGGTAATGTAACTGCCTATTTAAAAAAAAGTTAAATAGAAAAGTTTTTTTTTTTGCGGGCGGGTAGTTGAAAGGTCGACAGTGATATTTACTAGCTCTTGAATTTTATAAATTTAAAATATTTACAGCCTAAGATTTACTGTAATTTATATGTTATCTTTACATGAGTAAATAAAGCTACTTGCCTGCAGTGTTCAATTGTGTTGCTATAACGTAATCATAGAAAAACAACATTTGCCATGGACTACACACAAGTGCAAACTAACATGGAGGATATGATAAAAATGTTTCACTCAAAGATGTCAAGAGTTTCAAGCTGATCTCCAACAGGCCACCTCACGTAAGCCACCAAACACTATTGCAGCTCTCAACACAGAATTTCAAAATTTCAAATCTTTTGTTTGTGGAGCACTTAACATCTTACGTGCGGAGGTGGATGCACTGGCAAGAGGTCTCGACCGTGTGGAGACACGATCGCGACGTAAAATGCTGTTAGTACACGGTGTTCCTGAAGTCAAGGATGAGATTACCACTGATGTTGTTGCGGAATCTTTGTCCACCAGATGCAATCTGGAAGGTATAACCCCTCATAGAATCCGTACTTGCCACCGTATGGGAAAGCCTAAGAATGATGATGCTAACTCTAAGCCGAGGCCAATTCTTATAAAGTTCACTGACGTAGCACTCCGTGACCGGGTATGGAATGCTAAGAAGGCACTTAAAGGATCGATAATCACGCTTTCGGAGTTCCTTACAAGGCCTCGGCACAACACCTTCATGGCGGCTAGAGACCACTTTGGTGTTTCCTCGTGCTGGACCCGAGATGGACTTATATTCATAAAAGCATCAGATGGCTCCAGGCACAGGATCGAGTCATTGGCTAAACTTCGGAAATTGCAGACAAAGCATCCTAAGGCGCTGGTGTAGTTAGTGTGTATTATTTACATTAATTAACTGGTACCCACTTATTTATAACAATCTTCTTTTCTTTTTATTTTTTTTTCAAAAAATACCTTTTCTAGTGGGTCTTGTAACTATTTGTTATTTTTATGTCAATGTCACTATTGTCAATTCTTTAACTTGACACTTGATCTTTGTTAGTTTTGTTATTGTTTTTTGTTCCATCCGGATCCGGCTGGGGTATGAGAACATACTGCCAAACACTTTGACACGACTTTGAATTTGTGATGCGTTTGGTTATGATGGCACTTTTGCCCTTTGCCTTTGGCTATTGAGCCTAGTATGTCTTTTTAATTATTGTCATTTATTTTGTAATTAAATTTAGTTTGTTTTTACCTCTTAATGTTATAATTTGCAACGTGAGCACTGTAGGCGGGTAGAATAATTTTTTTTTTAATCAAATTTAGATATTATTTATCTATAAAGTTTTTTATATATTCAGCCATTAGTATTATTGTAAGGTATATTTATGCAAGTAAATATCAGCGATGACGGTTTATCGAATGATGGTACTGACTTTCTCTCGCTGAATTCCTCATCACATTCCTCAGGTGATAGCTTTCATAGTCTAACTCCTCCTCTTGATGTTTCATTGGATACAGCGTTCGGATCCTATCCTCGTAACTTTAATGCAGTTCACATCAATGCCCAGAGCATCCCAGCACACTATTCTGATCTCCTTGCCACATTTTCAAACAATCGTAATGTCCATGCAATACTTGTCTCTGAAACCTTCCTTAAGCCTTGTCTCCCCTCAGTCTCTTACTCCATACCTGGTTTTGTCCTTATTCGAAATGACCGAACTGGAAAGGGTGGAGGTGGTGTGGCTATTTATCTAAGAAGCCATCTCCCCTATAATATCCTTGACAAATCTCCCACTGATTATTCTCAATCCGCCGAACACCTAATTGATTGAAGTTCTTTTTGGTCACTTGAAATTACTACTTGGTGTGTTCTATTGCCCTTCACTACACATTGACTACTTCCATAAGTTTGAAGTCTTACTAGAAAAAAATGTCACCACCGTAGACCACACCATCATTATGGGTGATTTTAACACCGGTTTAGTGACCAATGACAGACTACACTCAACCCGTGCCTCAAAACTTCTGTCCTTAATAAACTCCCTTAATCTAAATATCCTTCCCCTTAGTCCAACGCATTTCTTTCCTAACTGCACACCTTCCTTGCTTGATCTTATCATTGTATCCTCTCCTGACCATGTAAGCACACGCGGGCAATTTAATGCCGAAGCCTATTCATATCATGACCTAGTTTTCCTCTCTTACAAAATTCGTTGTCCTAAACCCAAACCTCGTATCGTATTACAGCGGAACTTCAATTCTATCGATATGAATAAGTTTATGGCTGATCTCTGTGCTATTGATTTGGATACGGTGTTTTGTGCTACCACTGTGGACGAGAAGATGGAAACATTTAATTCTCTGTTACTGCAAGTTTTTGACGTACACGCTCCTCTTCGACCAATAAGGCTGAAACACCTGCCAGCGCCATGGCTGACTGATGATATTAAGGCTGTAATGGTCAAACGAAATGCAGCAAAAGTTAAATATAGGAAGAATCCAACTGACCTGAATCACGATAGGTATAAGGAGCTCCGAAACAGATGCAGCAGATTGTGCAGAGATGCTCAGCGTCGCCACATTCACTCTTCCGTCAGTAATAGTGATTCTGCTAAGGTTTGGTCGTTTCTTAACTCCTTAGGTATCGGAAAATCGAAGCCCTCCCTTTCTCCTAATCTTGACCTTGATGCCCTTAATCATCATTTTACTAGTACCTGTCCCATCCTGGCCTCCGCTAAACACCAGTCCATTAATGCCCTTTTACCTCCTCCTACATCTGATCCTCCATATTCTCCTTTCGTTTTTAAAACTGTTTCTCTGCGTGAAGTTGAGAACACCGTTACAGCCATCAAGTCTAACGCTGAGGGTGTTGATGGCATTAGTCGCAGAATGATAATTCTTAGCTCACCGGTTATACGAGTACTTCCTGCCCTCTGCCATATTTTCAATTTCTCGCTCAGTTCCAGTACATTTCCTAGCTGTTGGCGTAAAGCTGCAGTTATCCCCATACCTAAAGTGAAATGTCCTATGTTACCTTCTCATTATCGACCTATTTCCATTCTCCCATTCCTATCAAAAGTTCTTGAGCGCCTCGTCTATCAACAATTAAGTCTGTTTATTAATTGCAATGGATTGCTAAGTCCTCTTCAATCTGGTTTTCGCCCTGGGCATAGCACTGTCACTGCTCTTACCAAGGTTTCTGACGATGTACGCCTGGCTATGTCTAACCAGCAACTTACTGTTTTAGTTTTACTTTATTTCAGTAATGCTTTCAACACCGTTGACTATGACATACTTATTGCGATGTTAGGTGCACTTTACTTCTCAGATCCTGTGGTGGAGTGTTTTCGTAATTATCTATCTGGAAGAAAACAATGTATACGGGCCAGTGATCGCATATCCAGTTTCTGCAATATTTCTGCCGGAGTGCCTCAGGGTGGTGTTTTGTCCCCTCTTCTTTTCTCCATTTTCATCAACTTCCTTACTCCTCTTCTTTCGTGTTCCTTCCATCTCTACGCAGATGATCTCCAAATTTACACCCACGCTTCTGCTGATGACCTTAATTCTGCTTTTTCGGCAATTAACAAAGACCTTGCGACTGTCCTTCAATGGAGTCAATGTCATGGCTTAATGGTGAATCCCAACAAGTCGCAAATTATTGTCATTGGTGGTTCCAAGCAGATTAATCGACCTGATTATGATGCTATTTCCTGCATAACATTTGACAATGTAATATTATCGTGCAATAATGTAGTTAAGAATTTAGGTGTTTATTTCGACTCAGCCCTTAATTGGTCAAACCACATTTCAGAAGTAAGTCGTAAACTCTTTGCTGCGGTGGGATCACTTTACCGTTGGAAGAACCTGCTTCCCGTGAAGACTAAAGTCGTGCTTGCGCAGACCTTACTTCTACCTATACTTGACTATGCAGATGTTTGTTTGATCGATCTTAATGAGGGCTATCTTAATAAATTAGAAAGATTACAAAATGTTTGCATCAGATTCGTGTATGGGCTGCGCAAGTTCGACCATGTCTCTGTGTATCGGCAGAAGCTTGGGTGGCTGCCCATCAGGCTCCGTCGGGATGAGCATGCTCTTATTCTACTTTGACCCTCGCTCTCCACCCTATCTGAAAGAGTGTTTTCATTTTCGGAGTGCCGATCTAGGTCGTGTACTACGCTCTGGGTATGGCAATATACTTCATGTGCCACACACTAAGTCTGGTTATCTTAGAGGTTCTTTCGCTGTGAAGGCTACGCACTTGTGGAATGATCTGCCGCGTGACATTCGAGAGTCAAAGTCACTAGAAATTTTTAAATCTAAGCTGCATAGCCATCTTCTGAACAAGGTCGCATGTTAAATCGGCTATTTTCCTTAATATTATTGGATATTTACCTCCTTATTTATGTAAGTCTATGTCAACTACACCTTTGCATTTAAGTATTTCTTTGTATGTATTGCTTTTATTTGCTTCTATTATTAATCTAATCTAAGTATAATCAAATGAAAGTCTTGGCTTATGTCCACTAATTATATCTTTACTATAAACTGTTCTTGCTCTTATGTATTTATTCTTGACTTTTCTTGTTACCTGCTATTTATTTATGTTACCTCTCCTCTCCTACAGGGTTGCCTGGAAGAGATCGCTTGCAGCGATAAGGCCGCCCTTGCTAACATTAGTTATGAATTTAGTTTTAAGTCAACTGTTTGTACCAATTTTTAATGTGAGCAATAAAGTGTTATCTATCTATCTAGAAAAACGTCTCTTCTTTTTTTTTGCACCGCCTGTATTATTTCTACTTAGCCCTATTGTTGACTGGCAGAGAATGCTTTTGGCATTAAGTCCGCCTTTTGTATATTTTTTATTATTATTCCATGTATCAATCCCAACAAAACTAGAGTAAAGAAAACTATCTAAAGAGAGAATTCTCTGACGTTATTAGTAACATAGAACTTAATTAAAACGGCACATTATTTAATTAAATCCTTAATCTATCTTACCAATTGCTCTTATTTTGTGTTTGTCTTGTTGGTTGCCCTAATCTATACTAATATTATAAAGCTGAAGAGTTTGTTTGTTTGTTTGTTTGAACGCGCTAATCTCAGGAAGTACTGGTCCGATTTGAAAAATTCTTTTTGTGTTGGATAGTCCATTTATCGAGGAAGGCTTTAGGCTATATAACATTACGCTGCGACCAATAGGAGCGAAGCATCAGTGAAAAATGTTGCAAAAATAATCAAATTCTTATTAAAAGAAATTGACGCGGACGACGTCGCGGGAAACAGCTAGTAAATAAAATAAAAATAAAATAAAGTTAGATTCTAAGTTGTATTCGGAATTTTAATTCTGTTGCTTTTCATTCACAAAGAAAAAAAAAGACAGTGGTAAAACAATTGATAAATAAGCACTAAATACACAGTCCGATACAAAACTGACACGTAAAACTGCCCTCTTGAAAGATTGACATTGATTTTATGTCAGTGTCAGTCAACTAACCCGGCTGTCTCAGGAAAATATCTGTCGCAGGGAAATCAGGATATCAGGGATTTCATGAAATCCCTAGGGATATGACGAAATTCTTGTTTATACGACTTCTTACTAAAAGTATCTAGTGATATGACAAAATACCAAATGATCGTCAGTGATATGTCGTTCCACTAAACTAAATCTAGTAAAATGTCAGAAAAGCGGATTCTGCCGAATAAAAATCGAGCCAAGCATTTCTCTCGCTCGCTCTAGTACCCACAGGAACACTAGTGGGAGCGAACTTAGTGGATATTTTACTAAAACTGGTGGTTTTAACACCCCATTTAGTGGCGAAATATTGATTTTAGTGGCTAGTGGATTTTTGGAGTGGTTTATTTAAATTCAATTACAACTAAAAATACGATCGCTCAGTCACAAATCACTTGTACATCTTAATGTTGTAGAAAAGTTAATATGCCAGATGTTAACTATTCCAGGTATGTAACAATAAATCCAATGGCGCCCATTCATGTCAAAATTGTAATCAGCCTGTTTCTACAACAGTTTCACTAAATTTAGTTCAGAGAAATGACATGTCTCTGACTTTATATTAGTATTTTGTCAAATCACTAGTTAATTTTAGTAAAAAGGCGTAATAAACAAGAATATTCGACATTTACCGGGATTTCGTCATATCCCTAGGGATTTCATGAAATCCCTGATATCTTCATTTCCCTGCGACATATCGACATGCTATAGTATGGATATTTATATCATCAACGTTTGGTTGCCAGGTGAAAATCCTATTCAGCCAGATAGTATCGGCTGTAGAGTACGTACACTTAGCCGGCCTAATCCATCGCGACTTGAAGCCGAGCAACATATTCTTCGCGCCGGATGGACGCGTCAAAGTGGGAGACTTTGGACTAGTGACAGCTATGAATGACAGCTCGCAAGATGGCGGCCCCACAGACGAGATAGACGCGTATGCGAGGCACACGTATAGAGTTGGTAAGACTATTGATGCTTTGAAAGCTATCCTATTTCATGAGAGAAACATAATACTTAGAATTAATCCATAATTTATTAAATTTTGGCACCTAAAAAGTTTTATTAGTGAATTATATTGAATTGGCTATCTATGACTTTCAAATAAACCACAACATTTTGTGAAAACGCAATTTTATACGATGTCTGTCTGATTATTTATCCGACCGATCATCGTGAAGGTCCTTAGAAGAGGCACATGTCCAGCAGTGGGCGTCGTGGCTGAAATGGCGATGATGGTGATCTATAAAAGTTCCAGAAGTTCTTAGGTGGGGGAGAGGGGTAGTACAAAACCTTACTATGTATTGCCAGCCTCAAAAGTTGATAAAAACATCACGTGATTAATGGCCACTCCTAGATTAAATCTGGACAGTTTAATTTTGCACGTATTTGTTAGATATGTTTAGAAACTAGCGCCAGCGGTTGTGCCCGCATAAATGACACACTATATCGCGCGGGCGAAAACCTGTGCTGAGCAGTGGAATACAAAATAGCCTTTTAAGGTCTAATCTATATTAGTACCAAATTTTACAAATATCGGTTCTGTTGTTTCGGTTTAAAAGCGTAACAAACAGACAGACAGAGTTTCGCATGTATAACATTAGTAAGAATTTTATAACTTATTTATTCCCCAGGAACACATCTATACATGTCCCCCGAACAGCTTCTGTGCCGCCCATACAGTTATAAAGTGGACATCTACTCCCTTGGTTTGATACTGTTCGAGTTGCTTCAACCGTTTGGGACGGAATCTGAGAGGGTGACGTGCTTGTTGCGGCTGCGTGACTCTCGATATCCGCATAAGTTCCACGAGGAGTACCCGCAGGAAGTGAGTTTGGTCTACTATTATTTAAATTTAAACATATTCATATTCATTTATTCACAACATAAAGTAACAGCATTCTAATAAGTAGGCATAGAGAGATTTCCTTCACCCTTTACTGCATGAATTATGAAAGGATGTGAAAAAAAAAATGAAATAGTATAAATTGGCTTTATTGGAAGATGAAAGAAATAAATATACTTTGAAAAAAAAATTTTTTCTTTATATTAAGGATATTTTTTTAAAAACCATATTTGGTTTCGTATGTGATAACTCTTAAATTCTCTTTAAATTTGACCACCATAAATAGTTTCGTATGCATTATCGTAAAGTTTTAGAAAATATGTTATAGGTATATTAGAAACAAAAACCTACTCATGTAATAAACAAAAACAATTTATTTTGTCGTTGTAACATAAAAACACTTGTGCTTGACCTACAGTTTTGCTCCAATAACATCTTGCTGCTGGTAACTTAATAACTAAAGACATAAATAGTACTATGCCCGCGAACTGCTGCATTTCATTTTTTGTTATATTTGCTGGCTTATTTATATCATCCTGAAGAGCTTTCAAATTCGATGGCTCAACTATCATTTAAAACAGATCGTCAGGAATTAGAAAAAGGAAAAAATCTCCGGGACTTTCTAACTTTTGGATGAAAGAAGGAAGTTCTGTCACTCCTCTAAATAAGTATCTCTCTTTATCATAGGGAGACAAATTGCCTTTTTTCCAAATGATTTTTGTTGCTTTTGGTTTGCTTTTTTTCGTATTTTTCTTTGCTAAAGAAGACAATGGAATGTTATCCTCCTCATCGAAAAATGACTCCGAATCAGTTTCAGCAATAATAATAGGCTGTCTAGGTCGTCGAGAGCGTTGGACAGGTAACTCATTGTCAGAATCAGAAGCTAGTTCGTCATCGTTGAGTGATCCATCTCCTGGTATCACATTTACCAGCTTAGAGGATCCATAAAAGCGAGCTGGATCCATATCTAAAATAAATAAGAAAATACTTATAGTTTGCCTACAAGAACATACATCACATGGAAATATGCTTTAATGTATAAGAAACCATAGCTGTCCTTCAAATATAAATCGTTATAGCGGTATCATAATACAAAATATAACAAATTATTTTATTGCATACGGCTGCAAAAGATAGTATTCTACATAAATATATTTTTTAAGATGAATTTACTTACCGTTTTAAGTTTTTATTTGCCAATGAAACACAGCCGTTTATTCAGTAACACAAACAACCTCAACGCACATATAAATTCTCCAGTTTTGTAAAAATATCGTCCTACCCTGCTCTTAAAAAAATTTTTTCATATGTTGAACGATCTGTACGACGTAAATATAGTGGACTTTTTTTTAAAAAACTACCTACATCTATACATAAAAAATCATAAAACACTCGAAACCATTTATGGGTTCGTATTCAGTAGAGGGTTAAAACAGCTTTTTGCCTGTAGCTCTACCCTGGAACTACACGTTTCAGCACTCGGGTGGACCTGTGTCCAGCAGTGGGAAACAAAATAGCCTATGTCCTTTCTCAAGGTCTAATCAATATCTGTACCATATTTTATATAAACCGGTTGTTTAAGCGGGAAAGTATAAAAGATAGAGTTGCTTTCGCATTTATAATATAAGTAAATAACCGAGACACACATTTAACTGACTGTCAAACATTTGCAAAGATGTTTTATTCGGGTGTTAAGAGTGCAAACTCCTAACATTTGGTGAGACAACGCTGGCTTACAGCGGTAAGAATATGCTTGAAAAATTGACGCCTATAACGTAGTGTCTCGGTGGCTGAATGGTTAAAGCGCTGCGGCCGGCATGCGAGGAGATGAGAGAGGTTCGAGTCCCGCGTGAGACATAATTTTTCAAGTTTAAATACTGATATTATAATTGCAATTTAATTGCTTAAATATCATATAAAGTAAGTAAAGATTGTTGATAGAACAATGTTTACTGATTCAATTCACTTTAAAATCTCCCTCATCCCAATTCACGCAGAGACTATTATCTCGCAATTTAACAAGTGATTTTTATCTCCATACTGAAATTTCGCATTTATAATATAAGTAAAGATTGTTGATAAAACAATGTTTACTGATTTAATCCATTTTAAAATCTGCCTCATCCCAATTCACGCAGAGATTTAATTATCTCGCAAGTTAACAAGTGATTTGTATCTCCAGACTGAAGTTCTGAAGCTGATGCTGAGCGAGGACCCGTCGCTGCGGCCCACGGCCCTCGGGGTCAAGGCCCGCGCGCCCCTGCACCAGCGCACCGACGAAAGGTGGCATTTCACACTACCCAACACAACCACTTAACAGAAAACACGAGGACCGTTTTTTACCACGCTTTTATTAGCTTGGGTTGTATCTATGTATGTAATGAAATCTTTGAGCATATTTTTTACCAATTTCTAGAAGTTTGATTAATTTGAAACTTTGCACACGTATCAAGGACCGATGACAATGCAATAATTTAATAACAGTTTCCCAGTTTTCCTCTGTAAGAGGGAGTAAAAGAGATAGAGCTAGCGCGCGATCTGTATCAATTATGATTCCTGCATAGCTTTGGACTTACAGTCGATAAAGAAGGAATCAAATTTTATAAACTAAACTAAAAAGTAAAAATTAAATAATAGTTTAAAAAACTAAAAAACCCCGCTTTTAAAACAGATTGAACTAAAAAATAAAAATAAAACTGTAGTAATCAATTGAAAAATTCATATTATTGTACAAAAAGCGTAGGGGGCTTGATTTAGATTGTTGTAAATATTTTATCAATAATTTCCTATATCTGTGGATATCATAACAGTTATTACAAACACTTGACAGCTATGTGGTTATTTTGTGATTAATGCACATTTAAAAGATAATACTTAAATCCCTGGCCGCTTTGGACAATAAAATCAGAACAGTTAAACATATACATAAAAATTCTCACATAAGTCCTGTGAACTGTAAGGACTAGTGAAATGTGGGAAAATACTCTATTAATTAGTACTAAAAGGTAAAATTTATATACCTCGGGGACACGACATACCATTTGTATTTTGTGTGAAATCATGTGACATGAAGATAGATGGCGCTGCCGGTTGGTTTCCATATGTTTTTTTTTAACAAACGTTCGTTTCTCTCTGAACCCAATAACGAAGTACTTACATGTAGTGGAAGTCGCGTCAAAAACTAGTCTTTCATATAGATTGATTCAGCAAGTAATCTTCGTTCCTAAGCTCTAATTACGGTTTAGGAGTTCATGTTTGACATGTTACATATCATAAAATAAAAAAAATCATAATTAGATTTTCTTTATTCTTAATCGAGAGTTGATCATGAAAGAAGTTATTTGCATGATTTTTGTGTTAATAAAAAAACTACTTTTTTTTATGTTTTTTATTAGTTTAATTGAATACTTTTGAATTATTTTTGATCATTTAAATGTGAACAATAATTACCAAATACTTAGAAAGGTTTAATAGGAAATCACAACCTTTTTTTATCATGTTGTAATATATTGATAAAAGTATATTTTTTTTAAATAACTTGATGAAAATATAAAATCGTATTCTTATCTTTATGATTATTCTCTGCTAAATACTAAAAAACTATGTAGCTGTTGCCATGTGTATTAACTACATGTCATAATGAAAATTCAACCTTATGTACTTGATATAAATTTGATTGCTAAATGAGCTGAAAGAGCACCTAAATGTTCTAATGGCGCTCATTCGGGCGAGGACATTTTTCCGTGGACATCTGTAGTTTTTTATTTTATATCTATGGCAATAGAAATATGTGTTTCAAATTTATTTTACCAGCTTCTGGTATTTCAGTCTCATTTATAATTTTAAAAGAAACCAAAACTGCCTAGGTTAGGACCGCGTATTTTCCATGCATTTTCACTATACTATGTTCTTTTTACTAGTGTATAATTAATAGTGAGTTAAGCTTGTTCGCTAAACTCACACTTGATAATAGTTTTTCGATCAAGCTTGACATTGTTATTTGTTTTTAGTGTATGTTATTGGGTAACATCTTAGAATTATTTTATCACATGGCCAACTTAAAAAAATGGTTAGAGTTATATTTATTCATAGCCTCTTTTAGGAATTGTTAACAAAAGGCATTACCTTAGTTATAATTACTATTAGCGCGTTACCCTTATATGCAGAACACATCTGCTTCTGAATATATTATGTGCTTACTTTTAATGAAGTCTTTGCGTTAGTATTCATAGACTAGTTTGGAAGGATGTTTATATCCTAACGAAAAATGTGTCTAATCACTTTGTTTGACTTTGCTAAAACGTTTTCAACAATTAAGAATTGTATCATTTACTATTTCTAGAAATAAAATACAGGGTGAAATTTTAACCACCTTCTAAATTTTAATATATCAATCTACGAGACGAAATACAAATGACGTATTTTTTCTTTTGGTATAGCCCAGTACAAAAATGTCAAGATAAAGCACTTAGAAAATGTCCGCCAAAAATCTAAAATTTTTGATACGGCCGGCTAGCAACACTTTTTTACACAATGCACATCACATTCATTCATTACGATACTAATCATAAGTTTTTGATTTTCCCTTTATACCTAAACAGGCCTAAACTGTAAAAATTTAAAACTATATTGCGAAAAATATTTTCGGGTGAAAACTTGATTTCAATTTTTAACTTCATAAATGGGCTCTAAATACGATACTGAACGCCTACAAAAATTTTGGAAAGTGGTTAAAATTTCATCCTGTATATTTGTATTTTTTTCAGTCAATAAATTTATTTCACTTCGTTTTAAGGTTGAATCTTTAGAAATGACAAATAATGACATTAGGAATGAGTTCTAGGTGATTACTAAGTACCTGACGTCACATCTATGCATTCCCTAACATTAGAAGGGGTGATTGCTTGTAAAGTTTTCCTAAATTTATTGTAGACGTCAAAAATATGATGTCTTTCTAAAGATCAAATAAGTGCTAACTGCATAATATTTTATATCATTTATCATTCTTATGTTATAAAAAAAACCTTTGTTTAGGTTTAAATTTGTTAGCAAGGTAAATCATGTTTTAGATGTAGTTTAAAGTTAATGGGAGTTAAAAGGTTTGTTACCTTATTCCTTGTCTAGCTCTAGATTACATTACATATTATATGGTTTAGTCAAATATTACAAACATACTTAAAAGACAATCGTTTTCTGTCTCTCACTCTTTATAATGATGACTTAAAGCCGAGGCTATAATATCTAAATTATTTATTGCATTTACAACATAAAGTAAATTAAATTCAATCAATGATGGGAATGTCATGAAATTCATCTATGTAAAGTTACGAGATGTCAATATTTTGATAACAGTTTTAAACCAGTTCTTCCCGGCGTCACCAAGAGATGGCGCTGCCGATGGTATAATATATCACGATGGCGATTTGGGTCCATAAAAATATACCCTTTGCTCGCATTTGCCGTCTACCTACTCAATCTAAAAGAAAATATCATGTTGCATAATTTCTGTTATATTATTTCATTAGTTTGAAAGTTGCTGCAGGATTCTATAGAACAGTAGTATATTATCACTGCATTTTTATATTTAGAATTTATTTATCGAAATCCAAAAGCGAAAGTTAAAAGCCAGTGGACTTTTAACTTTTAATGGCAAGGGTATTATGCATATTACCTCGACCTGTTCTCTAATACGGAATTACATTTATGGCCTGCGCAGACGACGGACTTTTCTCCGCGGCGGAGAAAAGTACGCTCCGCGCATAAAAAGTCCGTCGCGAATTTACTGCAGACTCAACGCACATGGTGTGCGATCATTTTCTAGTTTATCTTCGTGCATACGTACGTCATTCTCGAGCGCACAACGCGGACTAAAGTCCGCCATGTGCGTTGCTTCGCCTAGTTACACGAGTTCTATTTCTTTCGGGGACTCCCCCGTACTTTTGTCCGGTCCGCTCTCTGCGTATCCTCGGTAGTTCGGGGTACTTTTTATACGCGGTACTTTTAATACCTCGTTTGCGTTACTCTATACAGTAGTAAGCGATCTATTTTAGCGGACAAAAAAGATCGCGGATAAAAATCCCTCGTTTGCCGTTTTGTAAATACCGCGTTCAAGGACTAATTTTAATTTTCCGCTGTTTGTTGTAGGGTTATGGGAGAATTATACAATCATAATTATGATGCTATAAAATGTATATTAACCTAACGTCAAAAACTATTTAGTGTTAGTATTGTTAATATCTACCGTTCTATGTTTAATAGGAAACTAATTAGAGCAATAATAAGTGTAAGTGAAATGTAAGACTGGGTTTTTGGTATTGTAATATTGGTACGGCAGTGTCGTACAGATGTTTTGAGTCAATATTAAGACTAAATGGTACTCTATGTATTATAGAAATAATTATTTCTAGGTTGGTAATTAATGATACGATTAAATACAATTAATAAAGTTGTTAAAAAATATCTGTGCATTTTTATTGACTTCTCAATTATTTTATGTTTAACCCATCGAGCGTGGGTAATTCAGACTCAATGGAATCAATTGTTACCACGGTAACAAGCTGCCGCTTGGGGTTAAAAGTTCATATTTTTGACCTCAAGTAAGTGCCTATCTATTAAATCCCATGTTTTGTGGTATAGAAACTAAGACGCAACCAGAAACTGTCAGACCCCAGATAACAGTAATTTACTACATTTTCCTGTCCCGGAATCAAGCCTTTGATAACCGGTGCCAAAATCACTTGCCTACAGAGGTCAATATTGTGCGATTATTCTAGCTATTATCTGTGCCAAGGTTACAACTCAGACATAATCGTTAGATAGATAGATAGATAACACTTTATTGCACAAAATAAAAGAAAACAAATAAATTACAAAGAAGAGAAAATGTACAAATAGGCGGCCTTATCGCTTTAAGCGATCTCTACCAGACAACCTTTGGGTAGAGGAAATTTAGTTTTAGTAGAGTAGGGGTAGCACTGTGCAAGACAAGCGATGTATAACAGATACAATAACATACATGTTACTAAAATACAATACACATATACCTACATACCAATACCTAATATACAATACACATAATACAAAATAATATACCTACTTAAAATACATACACCTACCTAAAGAACAGTATAATATTTTAAATAATGATAAATAAAAATAACCATCCACACATACACGAACCGACATAGTTAACCTAATGCTGCGATCGCGACAGGAAAAGTGTTTTGACCCTGGTCTTGAAAATAGGAAGTGACTCGGATTGTCTAATAGTTAATGGCAAAGAATTCCATAAGCGGACAGACTGAACAGTGAAGGATTGTGAGTAGAATTGTGAAGAATGGGAAGGGAAAGATAGTAATAGTTTACGACCCGAGCGCAAATTATCTGGACCACTGGTCGGCTGCAAGAATTTAAAACGTTCTTTGAGATAGCAAGGAGTCCGCGGGTTAAATAATACAGAGTATAGTAATGAAAGAACATGCAGATCACGACGGAGACGAATAGGGAGCCAGTTAAGCTGAGCTCGAAACATGGAAACGTGATCATACTTCCGTAAGCCAAAGATAATACGTATACAGAAATTTTGAAGGCGCTCAAGCTTATCGAGGGATTTTTCATTGAGATCGAGATAGCAGCAATCAGCATAATCTAGAATTGGCAGAAGTAAAGCCTGAACCAGAGCAATTTTGGTGGGTATAGGTAGAAAGTTACGTAATCTATTCAGACAACTAGCTGATGCAAACATCCTCCTGCTCACTTCACTGATATGTTTGTCCCATGACATTGAACTATCCAACAGAACTCCCAAGTTCCTTACATGTTTACTATATGGAATTTGGACATCGTCTAATACAATTGAGGGTAGTGAATCCCAAATAATCTTTGAGATCAGCCGTTTGTTGCGTTAACGATATCATTATTTGTAGATATCTACAAAGCGGTAGATTACATAATATTTTATTTAAGTATATAATGTATTAATAGATGGCTGCTAGTCTTTAGGCTATAAGCGTCATGAAAGGTCTTTGCAAAATATTGTGCTTATTAGGAATATTTACTTCTACAGAATGTTTTAAAGTTTTAGTGTCTTTTTCTCTGCCTATACGAAGTTTGAATTTGTTGGGGGAAGGTGTTGTAAGGCACCTTCTGAACGCTGGCCATGAGGTAAGTCCACATCATTATCACCTTTATCACTAGCCTAAGTCCACTGCTGGGCATAATCGCTACGCTTTTATTGGGGAAACTAATCGACACCAGCCTGCCAATCACAAGGCCTTTATGTCAGTACCTAGATTGATGAGGGATGACGATGATGATGATGATGATAGAAACAATTTGGTTCAACAGGTAACATACATAACAGCGTACCCGATCAAAGATCCTCATAAGAAGAATTTTCGGCAAATCGATGTGAGCAGTACTAAGCTACTATTTGCAAGTATGTACAAAAATACGATTTTCGTTGGGAAATTAAGCGATTTTTACATACTTAATTACACATAGGTACTCGTAATATCTAGATAACTGAAGTGTCGTATTTGGTGAGGACTTTCGCTTCCACAATCCCCTTGGTAAAAGGTTTACTAATTTAGGTTAATTTAGAAATAACCGAACGGTGATTTTATCCTGGTTTGGCCGTTATTATTCAGTGTCGTGATCCGTGACCGTGTGGTCAAGATTTTCCAAGTTTTTTTTTAATCTACTTATATCTATTTTATTTAGGGGTTTTTACCGAACGGACATTTCAACCAAATCATATCCATTTTACATTTATATTCAAAATCAAACTGAATTACAATATTATTATTATTACGGGATTTACTTCTGATAGTGATTTGCTAATTTGGACAGCTTTAGGGCCAATTTTGATTTAAGGTTTGATAAAATAGTTTGCACTGAACCTACGTCTAATAAATTTAAATTAAATTCCTTCAGAAGTGCCTCCCGTTATACTCTAGTTCGGGAACAATCCATCAACAAGTGTTGTACATCATCAATTTCATTACATTGTGAACAATTTTTAGTGTATCATTTTTTCCTAACCTTACTTTCCATGATACATCCAATACAGTACAAGCAGAAAACATAGTCAGTTTTGAATTTCAGATCAAGATAATTTGAACACCGGTTACATGATGAATAACAATAATAAAAACAACATCTACTACGTGCAAGAGATAGCACTAAACGGTGCTAAAGCTGCTTTCGCTGATCAGAACCTGCAGAAGTTATTGAATGACACAAACGAAACGTTCGATGTGGTCATAGCTGATCTATTGGAAACGGAAATATATGCTGGGTGACTTAATTTTATAATATTTAGTGTTGATTTCATCGGTAGTTGAGAATGTTTGAACGAGCATCAATGTTTGCTCGTGAACCAAACTCTGCGGTCGGTGTCGTTCTTGTCACGTTAAGCGGTTGGTCATGTCTTTTGACGTAAGGTGGATGTTGTAAAAACATGTCACGTCAGAGGCATGTGATAGGCTTAGCAAACTCTGACATTAGATTATCTTCGAGGATAATCATACTCTCTATCGTCTAATAACGTCACAATGAAATGTTACTAGTATTATAAATGCGAATGTTTGGACGAAAGTTTGTTACTCAACCATGCAAGAACAGCTCAATCTTAAATATATCAGAAAAAAATCTGGGGGCTCAATGGATCTGAATGAATTTAGTACAGAGATAGGCTATAAGATGGAATAGCATATACGCCACTTAGTTTCCCAAAAAATGTACGGTTCTTGTAAGATGGTTTCAAATTCAAAATCTCAACGCACGAATTCGCGGTTTATTGCAGTCATGACTATATTATACTCTTCCTATGCTTATACAATGAAAAAAGAAAATGTTACAAAGACGAAATAAATTATTTATTATCTTGCTGATAAATTTATTTCGACATCAGTTACAATCGTCATTCTGAATTTTGCATATTAAATTGCAGACTCTCAGCTTTATATGACTGTCCTATGGTGTGGCTGTTTTCTATGGGAGCACACTCTGTGGCGCTTCGTTTGGTCGACCAGCCCGCCAACCCAGCGTACGCAGCCGACTACCTGACGGGGCATATACCGCCGCTGACCTTCATCGAAAGGACGGAGCAACTGTGGGCACATATCCAGTGGTATTTCTTGAAATGGTATGAATCTGTTGTGATTATAGCCCTGTTATTTAATGTGTGCCGTACTTAGTGTGGTTGCTGCCCTAAATACATATTTAGCAATCGATTGAGTAAAACAGCATTTTTTTGTTCAAGGACTACAGCGTCATTCAACGTCACCTTCAGCATCAACATGTAAAAATAAACCGTCACTTTGCCAACTAATTTATCATTTTAGGTTTTACACACTACCAGAGGAAGAATCAGAATATCAGCGGTTTTTCGGTCCTCTACTAGCCAAACGGGGCAGACCTCTCCCCGACTACCGGGAGCTGATATACAACGCCTCCCTGATGCTTAGCAACGAACACCACGCCATGGGTAACGTGCCAGCTACGCCACAGAACTTCAAGTTCATCGGCGGATTCCATATTGAAGATCCGCCGAAGCCATTGCCAAAGGTATGGTTGTCAGTTTGCCAAACCTCAAAGCTGGACCGACAACCCAATATAGCCGGATATTTGGTTAAAAAGGAAGGACACCCTACATTCTTTAAGCTATTTTATCCATTAATAACGAGACGAGATTCTTGAATTATATGTTACATATATATTTTTGTTTATATAAATAATAGGCTTGCTCTTGACTACATACTTAACAATACGGTTAAGAAGAAGCCTAAAATGGAGCGAGCTTACCCAGAGGTACTGGTTCACCCACACACCAGCGGAACACAGAAAAACTGTTTGGCGCTGGACTCCGGCAGGAGGATGGTAGCATCCAGGCGGCCTCTTACGAAGCCTACCACCGCAGAGGGATCTGTTAGCCGTCACCATTGGTTAGAAAACCAAAGATACCGTTGCCCAGGGTGGACCACTAGGAGGTAGATCCCACCACCCCAAAATATTCCGTACATTGTATGGAACCCTCGGACTCACCTGAGTCCGACTCGCACTTGTCCGGTTTCTTCTAGTAATACCGTAGATACCCTTACGTCAAAATCTCTTTAGGCAGCAATTTACGCACAGTTAGGATTATTAGCATAATTGCTGTTCTGTTATTTTCTCTTTTGTCTTTTATTAGATTAAGAACAAAAAACATCGTCGAACTACTTAAATCCGTCGTTATATTATAATAAGAGCAAGAGCAACGACAAATGTTATGTTTTTCAGAAATATTATATCTTTGAAAAGCATAGCATTTCATTTGCTAAAACATTTTTAAGTTAGAATAAAAAAAAATTGTAACATACTCGTAACTGACAAATCGTGATTGCTTTCAGGATCTCCAAAAGATAATGGACACGTCCAAACACGGAGTCATATACTTCAGCATGGGTTCTACTTGGCAGAGCAAAGACATTTCCTCGTCAGTCAAGAGCAGTCTCCTGAAGATGTTTGGGGGGCTGAAGGAAACGGTCGTGTGGAAGTATGAGGAAGACTTGAATGACGTTCCGCCTAATGTGCATATTGTGAAGTGGGCTCCTCAGCAGAGCATATTGGGTAAGTTGAATGAATGAATGAACTCTTTCTTAGAGTTGCCGCTCGATAGTCCAGTATTGATAGTCTATCGAGAGCTGACGTCATTTCAATAGTATCGATAGCGTTTTTTTTTAAATTATTTAACTAACTATTAATGACCAATATATTGCTTCGGTACAATAATCACTATCGATAGTATCGATATTACAAATTCACTAATTGGTAGCAAAACTATCGATATTATTGTGATTTTGCTCTTAAGGTGATCAGGCGCGAAAGACCTCGATAGTACCTACATATAATATAAAATTAAAAATAGCAGTACGTATGTGCCAAAAATAGGCCCTCATCATCGCAACAGCTCAGGAGATGCAGCGAATGCGTATTTATCTTCTTTTTATCCTGTGATTATCCTTTGAACAGTGCGTATCTAAAACATTAAATAGTAGCACAATATCCAGTGTGGATTCAGGAGCTTGACTGGGAGGGAAGATGCGACGTCGGTGAGGGTAGATTTTATCAAGGGATAAATTACTCCCGGTAGTTACCGGAATTCGATTTGTCATCTGAGAACTCAGATGCGCGTGGGGCTTAAGCCACTGGATCCGCCACTGACATTATACCTTACAATGATTATATAACCCAACACTCATGTTCCTCCAGCTCATCCAAATCTGCTCCTCTTCATCTCCCACGGAGGTCTGCTATCGTCGACCGAAGCCCTGCACTTTGGGGTACCTACAATCGGCATACCGGTCATGTTCGATCAGTTCATGAACGTGAACAAAGCCGTGAACAAGGGGTACGCGCTGATGGCAAAGCTGAACAACCATCTGCCCAGCACTTTGAGACCTCTGATCAGAGAGATGATCGATAATCCTACGTAAGTACGGCAATTACAAGAGGTAAGAGATCCCTTTAAAATAGGTAGATGACTTAAAATGCCACATTTTAAAATGAAAGATAAAACTTAAAAATAAAATAAAACAACCGCCTCTATTTTTTTCGTTAATTAATTTTCTATCCATGCTGTATCCGTAAATTTAACTTTAACTGTAATGTTCTTGTAAACTTAAGAAAGGAATAACACATTTTTTCAGTAGAATATATGAAAGAAAAACTTATATCTACATGAATTTAAAGTATGGACCAAGTAGGTACACTTCTTTAAAGCTTTGACAAAGACAAGACGACAAACACCAAAGTCATGTTCAAATATTTCTCTAAGACTCTAATTTAAAAAAAGTTAAAACATAAGTCATAAGCTTTAGCATGATCGTAATTTCTCGTTTTTCGTCGTAGGTATTTTGTTTTGTGAGTAAACTATATTTTCTAAATAACTTTGTCCACAGGTCTAATAATCACTACTTATAATTATTTTAGATACCGCCGTAAAGCCAAGGCCACATCCAGGGTCTACCACGACAGGCCAGTGCCACCCGGCGCAGAATTAGTTCACTGGTTGGAACATGTCGTCAAGACTAATGGCGCCCCGCATCTCCGCTCGCCGGCTCTCCATACGCCAGTGTATCAAAAGCTTTACTTAGATTTAATTGTTGTGATTTTAGCACTTGTTTGCACTTTAAGGGTAGTCCTCGGTTTCGTGTTCAAAAAGAAAGGTAATAGGAAGGAAAAAATAAACTAAAGTGAGAGACTGGTTATATTAAAATGAAATATATACAACGTGTTCCTTTTGATATCCCATAACTCTAAGGTTATGTTCTATAGGTAAAATTGGTTGCCTGTAAAGTCGGTATACGGGCGAAAGTTTTACGTGACAACGACTTTGAGTGGTAAAATAATTTTGTTTCTTGAGAAAACAAATTCACATTTGATCTTTGAATTTGTAAATCGCGCGCTTACTACCTTGCGCAGTGATTGGTCGTCTCGGTTTGAATGTTTGAAAGTTTCGATTTGACAGGAGGTTGGAGGTTAAACATTGTTATTTCAATTTTTTACATAGCAAGTCGCGCTCATTTTTTCAAGTTAAACAAATTATTATTGGTTGAGACGAACGATTGAACGATTTATACTACTTTTTTGATTGAAAACTACCACAACATTGTGATTACTACAACATAACCTGTTCACTTATGTCTTAGTCATTTATTTCATCATGTTATATTATCAGTCTGAAATTATTTACCTTTGCTGTTTGAATTGTTGCGATGGACGAAACTACCTTCACATTATCACTACACAATTGTTTTACAATTAACTGGCAACGTGTAAACTTGTATGCAGGCGCCTAAGCGAAATAGAAGCGCAAGACATGAACCGGTGTGTATGCCTATCTCTCTCACTCTCTCTCTCTCGCTCTGTCTCTCTCGCTCTTAGGCGGGCTAACTGTGCTCGAGTGGAAGGGACGCGTGCCTTTCACTTTTTATGTCTGTCTCTCTCGCTCTTAGGCGGGCTAACCATGCCCGAGTGGAAGGGACGCGTGCCTCTCACTCGCTCTCATTGTGAGCGCATAACGTGAGCGGAGCGTAACGCAGTTTCTTGAAGTGTCACCCGGCAAACCAATTTATAAGACGTTGTCACGTCAAAATAATATAAAATGCCCTAGAACATGTGGCTAAAAAATGAATAGTTTCGAATATAACATCAAATTTAGTAAAATTTGTTAAAAAAATGTAACCAGTATGGCGAATCCTTAGTTTTGCGAGACGTTGGCAAACTTACACTAAAGTGTAGTAGTAAAGTAGCAGGAAAGCGTAACTTGTAAAAAACATTGACGTGTGTGGGAGTTTCATTGATAAGTAGGTACGAGGAAATCGTTTTCATTCAAAAGTTCATTCATAACAAGGTGAGGGTGTTTTACATAAACAGTCGTGACTTTTTAGAATTATTTGTATGAAAAAAACAAACAAAAAAAAATTAAAATAATTCATTATGCAATTTAATTCTTTACCATAGTCTGTTTGATACCCTAGAGTTATGGGATGTTTCTTTTGATACACGTTGTATTTCCGGGTACAACTCGCGTTTATTAGGGTTTTCATTACATTTTGGTCTGACGTTTCGGCAGACGGTAATGAAATCCGTAAATATATTTTTCATTTCAATTAAAGTGTTGGTGTAAATTTATGAAAACAGAGTGTTTATTGTTTGTTTGCAGTCTAATATTATAATTGTTGTATTATATTTATATAAAGTATTATTTTTCCTTGTTCCCTCGTAAAGTACTAAATGTTAGTACCTACGTTATTTCTCTCAAACTGATTAGTTTTTAGGTATGTTGCGACGTAGCCAGGCCACAGTCTATTGCTTAATATTAACACGTCTCGATTTAACGTTATTTTATTCTTCTTGCAATACTCGTGAACAGGTCCATCAGAATCGTAGGCAGAAGCGTCTTCTCTCCACCAGAGGCCAAACTGCGAAAGCCAAACCACCTGCCAAGCGTGATGATTATGGCAATCCTATTGTAGAGCTGAGTCCAGCATTAGACTCTCAGATCATATAAAGAAATAGATATGAAATGGGGGCGTGGCGCGTGCGAATCCAATATGGGCAAACAGAACTATTGCACTCCGCGGCGAAATATTTAATGAAAACATCCATGTAACGATAATTGTATCGTCACAATATACATTGAAGGCTTGATACTAACTAGCTGTGTTGTGAGTACAATGCTACTGCTTAATGTATCGAGGTTTAATCGAAACGATCACTGCCTGACGTGTGCGTCGCGACCACACTTTGTAGCGACACACTAATTAGCACACACCAAATGACGCATTGTGTAAGCGTAAGATATACGAGTAATTTCATATCTCCTTCTTTATATGATCTGAGATTAGACTCAAAGTGGCTAGTGAATATTACTTACGATTTGTTAAGAATTGGCATGCAATACTCAGACCTTAGATGGGTACAGGCACAGAACACAGGAAAAAGGTCAGAAAGGCGATGTAGGTGGGGCAGGCGCGCTTCAGAGGTTGGCAAATGCTCATAATTCTGCCTTAACATGAATGTAAGCGCTGTGATTGGTTTGTTTTGACGTCGCCCGACTCTATTGGTCGCACGACATCAAAAGAATTCGCTTGATAAGCGTTCTTTGAACTTCTTTATGTGTCCGAAACACAGACATTGATAGGCCTAGATGCCACAAATGCACTCATTTCTATAAAACCCGCGCGTGCCGAAATTTATTCACTGCTTGCTTCAATGAACAGGTAGGTACAACGCCTTAAAAATTAATTGCAGCAATGTAATTTAAACATGTAGTATGCACACAGGTACATGTATTTACATAGTAATAGACACAAATAAGAAAAAAATAATTGTTTTTTAAATAAAATACGCACATTTCAATAACAAGCTGAACATGTTCAACCTTTTTTTGACACGCGCAGTACGTACTGTTACACCTTGCAAATGCAAGCTTTAATGCCGAAACCCCAATTGTCGTTGCTGTGTCAGCACTTTTGTATAGCTCGCCTACATTAGATCAGTCCGGTGGCTCAGTTCGGATCGGGCACCCATCGGGAACACACTAATCCTAAGTTTCGGGGATTTTTCGCGAATAAATTCTTTAATTGTTAACCAGTTTTCAACTTAAATAAATTAAGTTTTTTTTAAAAAGTGGTTTCGTTTTCACGATATAACATTGGTGGCAGCGCAAAGGGATTGTAAAAATCCTAGGTACGTCTCGTCGCGTCCTAAAGTGTGTGAAGTGAACTTTTAAAACCCGAAGTGAAAAACAAACCATCATCATCATCACCCTGATCCGAGCTCACCGTCACCATCCAGTAACCGGTAACTACCCGGTATCCTGAGGCCTACTTGTCCTTTTTTTTTTTTTTTTTACGCGAGGAAAATGCGTTGCGCATCATCACCACTGCCCCGGGGGAGGACAGGGCGGTATGTGGGACTCCCGGCGCCCTGAAAAGGGCGCTGCTCCTGGGAATGGGACCCAGGGGTTTACCCACTAAAAACCTCGCGTCGCCCGCCGCGCTGACTGAGGGCAGGGTCTGTGGTGACTCGACAGTCCACGGACCCCGCCAGCGGCCACCTCCGCCCTGAAAAGGGCAGACCTCCTCAGAGGGGGTGCTGAGACGGCACCCCACTCCTACCTCTGGACGACGCGCTGGGCGAACAGCGCGTCGTCCTGGTCCCATGTGCTAGGCAGCTGGTGCCCCCGCACCTGCCGCCCGGGACCCTGGCGGGGCCTACCGCCCCGCCTACGCCGACGGAGGCGGAGAGAGTGCGGATCCCGCTCTCTCTCCCTCTCGGCGACCTCCTTCTGCGACATGACGTCGTCGCAGAAGGCGGCCACCGCCTCCCAAGCCTGCTCGCTGCGGACCATCTCCGACATGATGGCCGGCAGCGAGAGGACTCCTCCTCCCAGGGCCGCGGTTAGCACTGACCGCGGCCCACTCCACGCGGGGCACTCCACCAGCGTGTGGTGCGCGGTGTCTTCCGCGCAACCACAGTGGTGGCATCCCTGGGTCGGCTCCTTCGCGGCGACCAGACACAGATATCTCCCGAAGCACCCATGCCCCGAGAGTATCTGCGTCAACCGGAAGGAGAGCGACCCGTGCCGCCTCTCGATCCACCCCTTGAGGATGGGATGGATCGCCTCGAGGATGCGGCGCCGGGATCCAGCTAGTGGAGTGCCCAGCCGCTCCTCGATGGACCGCGTCCACCGGTCCAGGGCGACCGCGTGGGCCTCCGCCACCGCACCACCGTGTCGTGCGGGGGCCGGTTTCCCTGGCTTCGGGCGTCTGCTGCCCGCCAGTATACCGACCCCTGTACCTCCGCCTCCAGGTCCCATGGAAGGGACCCGGCGAGTGCGCACGCCACCTCATGCGAGATGGTGCGGTAACCCCTCACCACTCGAACCGCCATGACTCTCTGTGCACTATGCAGGAGAGCCCTATGGCGGTTCTTGAGGGACGCCGCCCATATCGGCGCCCCGTAGAGGGCCATGGACCTCACCACCGTCATATAAAGACGGCGGCAAGAATCCCCTGCACCCTCTAGGTTGGGCAGCAGGCGGCTCAGAGCGCCCGCCGTCCTCACCAATTTGGGGACCAATGCTGAGAAGTGGTCCCCAAAGTCCCATCTGCTGTCAAGAATGACGCCGAGATACTTCAGCGTCTTCTTGACAGGGATGGGAGTGCCGCCCACCACGATGCTGGCGCCGGCAGGTGGTCCACGCCGAGGCCCGTGGAAGCAGATGGCCTCGGACTTGTGGAGAGCCACCTCCAGCCCCAACCGCCGGATTCTGGCCACCACCGCTGCAACTCCGGCGGTGGCCAGCACCGTCGCAGCCCGGAGGTCAGAACCCCGGGCCGTGACAGGCCTACTTGTCCTGGCCCAACCAACGTCATCTCAAGACCGGAAGTACCTGGACCGTTCAAGGCCCACATCATCCAAGGTCGCGCAGTTCCCTACTATACCCATTCGCATCCACTACGTGTCTCCGCATCCACTACGTGTCTGTGTCCACTACGTGTCTCCGTATCCGCTACATCTCTCCGTGTCCGTCTCCAGAGCTCCAGTTCCAGCAGAAGTTCGTGTCCAGCTTACAATTGACGTCATAGCATGAAGTGCTTATCTATGTGAGTTAAAACTAACTTTATACTTACTTTCGATTCTCATAAAAACATTACCAGTGTCCAGTGTTCATTCCTAACCAGTGATTAAATTCTGATTCTAATTAAATCAAGTGACTTAAAGTTATAAATAAGTTCACCAACATTCAATTCAAACCTTGTTATCGACAAGCATTAGCGTTAGTTAGAACAATCATCGTCTCGTCCGGCGCCCACGCATTCTAAATAACTCGACTGTTATCGCTATACTCGCTCATCGTTCAACCAGGTGGCAAACTAAACAAGATAAATCATTTGGGTTTGTTTTGTAATCTTATTATTTTACATTCTATCTTAACTACAGGTTCGGTTTGCTAAAACCATTACGATTCATTAAATTATTATTGTGTTCACGTGTTTTTAACTAACTTGTTATATTTTTTTATATATAAAAACACATACCTTAATCCAAACTATAAATAAATTTATCAATAAATACCAGGCTCGCGATATATTACAATGCCTCCAAAGCCAGATCCCGCTGAAATCCCAGAAGAAAGATTAGATATAACTGTTCTATTTAAATTCATCAAACCATTCGACGGTAACCGCGAAAATTTAAATTCGTTCCTCAGTAATTGCAATAATGCTAATTCTCTTGCACAACCAACACAAAAACCTATTCTATTTAAATACATCTTGAGCCAGCTTGAAGGTAAGGCGGAAGTAGCCTGCTCCGTTAAAGATTTTGAGAATTGGGACCAGTTGAGTGAATTTCTAAAGACCCAATTCGGTGAAAAGAAACATTATACTCACCTCCTCGCTGAATTGCAAGAATACAAACAATCCAACTTAGAACCTGTTAATCAATTCGGACTGCGAGTCGAAACATGTTTATCAAAATTACTTACGGAAATAACACTATCCAACAAGAAAACAAAAGAACTTGTGGGCAAAACAGCCGCAATGGAAGACTTAGCTCTGCATACTTTCCTTCTAGGTCTATCACCCAAGATTTCTAACATCATCCGCATGAAAGAGCCGACCACATTAAATGAAGGCATAATCAAACCCTCGAATTCGCCATGGTCCTCCCCAATTTGGGTGGTACCGAAAAAACTCGATGCATCCGGCCAACGCAAATGGCGCGTTGTGGTCGACTACAGAAAACTCAACGACATCACTATAGGTGATACATATCCCATACCCCAAATTAACGAAATATTAGATCAGTTAGGTAACAGTAAATATTTTTCTACTTTAGATCTTGCATCTGGCTTTCATCAAATCAAGGTAAATGAAAGTGACGGCTCCAAAACTGCATTTAATATACCGCAAGGACACTTCGAATTCACGAGAATGCCATTTGGCCTAAAAAACGCTCCTTCAACATTTCAACGCTTAATGAACACAGTGCTTTCTGGATTAAACGGTATGCAATGCTTTGTATATCTTGACGATATTGTCATCTATTCACCAGATTTAAGTTCACATATCAAAAACCTAGCATCTGTATTCCAAAAATTGAGAGAATTTAACTTAAAATTGCAACCTGATAAGTGTGAGTTTCTCAGGCGGGAAGTAACTTACCTTGGTCACCTTATAACTGAAGAAGGTGTTAAACCTAACCCTGAAAAAATTAAAGCCGTCACTAAATTCCCTATACCCAAGAATCCAAAAGATATTCAATCCTTTTTAGGCCTCGTTTCCTATTACAGAAGATTTATCCCTGAATTCTCCAAAATTGCTAAGCCCCTTACCACATTACTCAAAAAAGATGAACCATTTCAATGGGAAAATGCTCAACAACTTGCATTTGACGAACTCAAGGAAAAACTTACCAAAGCCCCTTTACTCGCATATCCCGATTTCACACAACCTTTTAACCTCACATGTGATGCATCTAACTTCGCAGTTTCTGCAATATTATCCCAAGGTCCAATAGGAAACGATCGACCAGTAGCTTATGCCTCTCGAACATTAAACAGAGCTGAATGTAATTATAGTGTCACTGAAAAGGAATGTCTAGCCATAGTCTGGGGAACAAAAGTATTTCGTCCTTACCTATATGGGCATCGCTTTACGATTTTAACAGATCATAAGCCACTCAAATGGCTCTTTAACTGTAAGGACCCAGGATCAAAACTCGTCCGCTGGCGACTCAAACTTGAAGAGTTCGACTACGTTATTGAATATAAAAAAGGGAAAATCAATAGCAACGCAGACGCTCTATCTCGTTATCCGGTAAATCCTTTACAACATTCAAGTGAAACACGTAATGATCAAACAAATGACCCTCAATCCAATATTTACCAAAATCCTACAAATCCTGACTCTGAATCCGCACAAGACCCTGTATATGATTTTAACTTAGATGACTTTGGACTTCTAGACATCAGCCCTAACAGTGATAACCTTGATATTGATTTCGAAAATATTGAAATACCAACTCCTGAAACTACAACTTTACCTGTCGAAATTCCAAACCCTATTATTACACCAAATCCTGCTACACCTCCAACACCACCTGCAATGACGAACTCCCCTTTGCCATCCTCTCCCAATGCTCCAGGACCTGAAACAGAAAACACAAACATGAATGAAAATAACACACAAAGTAAAGACTATTCACAATACCTCAAAACTATTTCGGATAAGAACGTAACTTTCGATACAAATATTTTGGAATACAATGAAAATCTTACTAAAAGTAATTGCCCAATAATACTTATCCCGACTTCGATGGATCTAGATGACTCAAATCCTTATGTGCAGGAGATCCTTTCTAAAGTTGAAAACCCAAATACTTATCTACAAGCTGAAAAGGAATTATTTAAGTTTCAAAAAATCTGTCTCGAAAACAGAACATATTATTTTATTTTTACCAAAGTACATGATTTTGATGAAGCTACTTACCCTGATATATTCCAGACCCTGAAAAACATAAAAACGGAACTATTGTCTCTAACTCATGTTTCAGAATTCGCCATATCGGATTTCAAAAACCCATTCGAAAAGCATTCATTCGTCAAAATTTACAATATCCTAACATATCTGTTTAACAATACGTCAATATCAGTGAACATCTACCATAATAGTATTATATATCCTACACTAAGCGAGATTCCAAAAATAATGAAAGAAAATCACGACATTCCTATAGCCGGTCATTTGGGTTCGGCACGAATGTACAGTAGAATCTGCGAAAGATATTATTGGAAAAATATGAAATCTGATATTGACCACTATGTAAAAAAATGCGCAGCCTGCCAGTCAAATAAAGCTTTCAGGCAAATCAACCGTGCACCTATGCAAATAACAACAACATCAACGCGTCCTTTTGAACGGATAAGCCTCGATATCGTAGGTCCCTTACCCGAAGCTGGGCTCACTAAATTGAGGTATATACTCACGTTACAAGATGACTTAACTAAATTCTCTATAGCATACCCCATCTCGAATGCAACTGCTGAAGAAACCTGTGAATGTTTGATACATTTCATTTCTCTCTTTGGTATCCCAAAATCCATATTAACAGACCAAGGAACAAATTTTACAGCGGAACTATTCAAAAAAACCTGTGAGTTCCTGAAAATAAAACAAATTTGGTCAGCTCCTTACCACCCGCAGACCCAAGGAGCCTTGGAGCGCAGCCATAGCACCTTAAAAGAATATCTTAAATCATACGTCAACGATAATGAAACCAATTGGCATAAGTTTGTTTATACAGCCATGCTTTCTTACAATAGTGCAGTTCATTCCACAACTAATTTCACTCCTTATGAACTTGTATTTGGACACAAACCTTTTATCCCGGACTCCGTGTATGATCTCCGAGGAGATCTCACTTATCCTGAATATATTAAAACACTCCACCATCGGCTCAAAATTTCACGCCAAAAAGCTATTGAAAATATTACAGCTTCAAAAGAAAGGTCAAAAACATATTATGACCAACACACGCGTGCAGTCAAATACAAAATCGGGGACTTAGTTTACCTTAAAAACCACCCACGTTTGGGCAAAGCACTAGCTCCTATATGGAAAGGCCCGTACAAGGTCGTGAAAATACATGGAGGGAACACTCTCTCTATACTTATAAATCGTCGTCATGTAAAACACCACTACGACGAACTCAAGCTTGCGACACAAAACGTTTAAATAAGATGTTAAGATTAAGTTAGGAAGGATAGAAGATAGATAGACAGAAGAATTAGTAGTTAGTATAATAAGATATTAAAAATAAAATATAATTAAATAATATTACAGAATGGCTGCATTCAGCCTCACCATTGTCGCCTCATATGTAGTGCAACAGATAAGCGAGAGTCCAGGAATCTTCTTCGACCCTGTCGGAACTATAAGAATCTCCAGCGACAATCTCCACATTTTAATCCCGGTGGATATAGCATACATAGAACCTCATATCAATAATATTAACTCGGCAATAGGAACAGCTAGGTTCTTGTGTCAACAGAATGATGACATTTCAAACCACGAATGCAACAGTTTACTACAACCCCTGGTTTCACGACTTAGTGATATAAAGCGGGACTATAGTTCTATATCGCACCTAATCGCAGCACGCGATTTAAGGTCGGCCTGGTTCGCAGGCATCGGCACAGTTTTTAAGAAAATAATAGGCACCATGGACGAGGACGATGCCATTAGGTACAATAACGCCATTCAAACACTTGATCACAGAAATAAAAAACTTACCTCTTTGCTCAAAGATAATGTCTTACTTACTAGTACGGCACTATCACACTACAATAATACTATTAACACTATTTCGATAAATGAAGCGCGTTTGAATGACGCTATTGAGAATTTATCTGCTAGTTTTAGAAATATATCCATAGTATCTGACAAACTGTACATAGAATCTAGAATAAACATAGTTTACAATGAATTATATTCAAGCTTACTCACCTTATCATTTAAAATAGATGACTTAGTTAATTCAATAATGTTCACTAAAAGCCACTCTGTACATCCATCAATCTTAACACCCGAACAATTATACAATGAATTAGTAAATAACGTTAGAAACTTGCCAAAATATCAAGAAATACCAATTAACCTAAATTTGGAAAATGTACATCATTTGATAGACATTTCAAAACTAAATTGTTATTATACAACTGATAAAATTGTTTTTGTTATCAAAATACCTCTAGTTCAAGGCATAGAATATAATTTATATAAATCTGTACCAGTACCGGTACCTCATGACAAAGATAACCCCAACTCATTCGCTATGATAATGCCATTCTGTAATCATATAGCTATAAGTAGAGATAAGTTAACATATATTTGCACTAGTAATTTAAGAAATTGTATTAAAGTTAATGATCAATCATACATATGTGAAAACCTAAATGTTCTCTCTGTACAACATACACCTACATGCGAAACGGAAATGCTTTTAAAAATTGTTAATAACTTACCACAACAGTGTCAGTCAAAATTAATGTATGGACAGATAGACATCTGGCAAGAACTGAAGGGTAACCGATGGATCTTTGTTGAAAGTAAACCTGCAAAACTTACCGTTGAATGCGGAGCTCAAATTCAAGAACTTAAGTTATTAGGTACCGGTGTACTTAATTTGCAACCGGGATGTACCGCTTTCTGTAAAAATAGAGAACTAATTGCTAAGTCCTACCTGAATCTCACTTTGAACATAGTAAACTCTGATTTTAACCTAGTTAACGATTCCTGCTGTAATTTAGCTAAATTTAAACAATTTAAATTAAAAATAAAACCTCTTAAACTATCCGATGTTAAATTAGAAAAACTTGCAACATATAGTGATCAGTTCATGACAGATGTCAACAAACTCATTAATGAACCAAGTCCTCTTTTAGAATATAATTCGCAATATCCTATACTTACATATTGTATGATAATTGTTATTTTTGCAATAATATCGTATATACTATATGATAAATATAAATGTTTGTTCAAATGCCCGAAACTTAGTTATGAAATTAAAAATGAAAATCATGATAATATTTCTGATAACGCGCATAATTTGGCTGAAATTCCTACTCCACGAACTAAGCCTATATATTAACCTGAAACTTCGCAAAAGCGTAAGTTTCATCTTAAACGGGGGGCTGTTACACCTTGCAAATGCAAGCTTTAATGCCGAAACCCCAATTGTCGTTGCTGTGTCAGCACTTTTGTATAGCTCGCCTACATTAGATCAGTCCGGTGGCTCAGTTCGGATCGGGAACCCATCGGGAACACACTAATCCTAAGTTTCGGGGATTTTTCGCGAATAAATTCTTTAATTGTTAACCAGTTTTCAACTTAAATAAATTAACTTTTTTTTAAAAAGTGGTTTCGTTTTCACGATATAACAGTACACTTGGGGCATCTAGGTAGGCCTATCAATGTCTGTGGTCCGAAAGCTTGAGTTTATGTGCACAAGTATTAGTGGAGAGCAAGCGGCGACATCGGTTCTCATACAAATGGCGCATGACAGCCTTTCTAACCTTTTGCATGTTCTGTGGGTACAGGCATAATCATCACGCTTGCCAAATGCGGGATGGTGATCACAACCCCAAACAATTTTCATAAATTCGAAATTATTGCCGACACGGGGGTGGTGGGATCTACCTCCTAGTGGTCCACCCTGGGTAACGGCATCTTTGGTTTTCTTACCAATGATGACGACTAACAGATCCCTCTGCGGTGGTAGGCTTCGTAAGAGGCCGCCTGGATGTTACCACCCTCCTGCCGGAGTCCAGCGCCAAACAGTTTTCTGTGTTCCGCTGGTCACTGGTGTGTGGGAGAACCAGTACCTCTGATAAGCAAGCTCCGTCTTAGGCTTCTTCTTAACCGTATAGCTAAGTATGTAGTCAAGAGCAAGCCAATTTATTATAAAAAAAAAACACGGGTATCGAACCCAGGAACAAAATGAACCCAGAAATGATGGTGATAACACATGATTGCTGTGATAGCTTAAATTCAATAATAGAGGCCTTTGCTCTGCAATAGAATGAATATAAGCAGTTACTTTTACTCAGTCCGTGATTTAAAGCAAAAACTTGGAAATTGTATATGAAAAAGTTTATTCATTTACAAAACAACAGTTTGACCAAACTAGATATACAGTTACAAAGGTTTCTTTCCCTATAATAATACTTAAATACCCGTATAACTATTTAATTACACTATAGGTACATATAACACAAACGTATTTTATTTCAGCAAACAAGTTTCAGCTTACTTGCGCATAAATCATTAGTGATAAACTAAATTGATAGATGACTTCCAGAGAAGATGGATTTAAACGTTAGTTTAGTCATATAGGTACCTATCTATACTAATCTATACTTACTAATATTATAAAGCTGAAGAGTTTGTTTGTTTGTTTGTTTGTTTGAACGCGCTAATCTCAGGAAGTACTGGTTCAAAAAATTATTTTTGTGTTAGATAGTCCATTTATCGAGGAAGGCTTTAGGCTATATAACATCACGCTGCGACCAATTGGAGCGAAGCATCAGTGAAAAATGTTGCGAAAGCAATCGCGATCATACGAACAGAAATTGACGCGTACGAAGTCGCGGGCAACAGCTAGTATGTATTATAAAGCTGAAGAGTTTGTTTGCTTGAACGCGCTAATATCTGGAAGTACTGGTCCAAATTGAAAAAATATTTTTGTTTTGGATAGACTATTTATTGAGGAAGGCTTTAGGCTGTTTATCATCATGCTGCGACCAATAGGAGCGAAGCATCAGTGAAAAATGCTGCAGAAATTGACGCGGACGAAGTTGCGGGCAACAGCTAGTCTAAGATATTACCTATGCCCAAACTGACAGTTGGTTCAATAATAGTACTACTGTTTTTTCTGCTTCGTACTGGATTTTTTCTTAAATATCCTCTTAACCGCTGCTCTTATTGCTAACAAAACTGCTGCTATCAAAGCGAGGAGATCGAGGTACATCTTCTGATAGAAGGGCACGGCCAGCGCGGGGGAGCGAAGGTGAGGGGCGCCTCGTGTCTTGATCACGTGATCCACCCAGTGCACTATCTCCCCGCCAGGTGTTACCGGCCGGTGATGATAGATAAATGACAGCTCCTTCACTTTGTTGGTGTACCTGGAAAAGGATGGTTGTTGAAAAGGGCTTAAAAACGTCAATCAATAAGGGAAACAAATAGGTACTTAATAGAATGAGTCGAATTGGGATTTTAAGTGGGCCATGTACAGGTATACGTCTTGCAAGTATATCATGTAAAACTTGGAAAATCTTTAATTGGCATTGCATTGTTTTGTATACTCAATACACCTGCTGTCTGTTAGAACATGCTGTAGTAGATTTACTCTAAATAAATAAATAAGTAAATAAATCATGCGACTTGTAGCTTGCGATAGTTTTCCTCCAAAATGGGCGGCAAAATGGGAAACCTGCTTAGGGGCAAGCAGAACCAGCATTGGGCTGCTTTTGACACAAACGATTTCCAGGTGTTTTGCTCCGAGGTGCCTGTTTCGAGTCCCAGACGATTCAATGTAGAAAAAAATATTTGACCTATGTTTCCTCGGCTAAATAGGCCCCTGGTGGCGCTTTTACATGTCCCAAGCTACACCAGGCCCTTAGTCCTTCAGAATCTTTATAGTCACATGAGGCACTGCTAAACATTGGTCTCCAACAAGATTTTGTCATAATTGACAATTGCCAAGCGTCTTGGCAATTGCTGTATGGCCAAGAATGGACTGAAGACAGTGCTTGTTCTGGCGATATTCCTAGTTGCCTTTTACAACATTAATAGGCTAATAAGTACTGATATTCTTTTTAGGCCAACATCACACAGCTTACAGAACATGGACTGTGACACAGCTCATAATAATACTCTACTAATAAGTGGTTCTTGATTTTAAGGTAACTTCAACAAAAACGAGAACTTACGAAGGATTCTGGGTTATTTCGTTGATCGCTTCTTTTAATTCACCAGCCATTGTGTAGGACAAGTCGACTTTCTTTGCGAAACCTTTTTCTACAGCAATTATCACGTTAGTGAATTGATCAGCGAAGACCGGGATACCGATGATGGGCTTCGCAAATTTGATAGTCTCGGTAGTGGAGAGAAGACCGCCATGTGTGATGAAGAGAACGCAGTTGGGATGAGCTGAAATGTGAAGTTACTTATAAAATATACACATACTATAGATCTCAGCTCCTGATGACGACCTGCTTGGTGTAGTGGTTTTATTATCGGGTAGGAAATGATCCTTCCTAAACTGGGTCTTGTAGAGGTTGTGGTTTTAAAGTAGTACTCCGGAATGCACGTCCACCATTGGTCCCGGCTTCTGTCGTAAAATGTAAGTCGTACTTGTAAAGCCGGTTATCCACTATGTTCAAGAACTAACTGGGCTCGGCGCATCTGCCACTGCTCTGATAGAGACGGTGCTCGCATCTCCATAAGAAATATGGATTCTCCACAGACCCCTTGCAAGAGCCCCTTTGTATTCGCCCAAAAACCACCACCGGTCGAAGCGCGCACCGCTGCACGCTCCAGGAGCGCGAACGTCTCTGCAACTGTTGTACATGTTGTGGGGCAGTTGCAGCATCGCGGAACGCAAGAGGCTCGCCAACACAGTGGATAACCGGATTAAAAACATGTCAAAGACCATTGCCTGTAACACGAGGCTTGCAAAAATGAAGGAGAAGAAGATTAAGCTCACCAAGAATACTTGGCTGCGGAGCCCACTGCACTATGTGCACGTTACTCGGTCGTCCAGACAGATCTTCCTCGAACTTCCACAGCACTGTTTGCTTCAATTCTCCAAACATCTTAAGAAGACTTTGCTTGATTTCTTCTGGTAATTGGTGGCTTTTCAAATTTGAGCCCATGCTGAAGTAGATCAATCCATTTTTGGAATTGTCTAATAGTTTTTTCAAATCCTGTAAAAATATTAGTTATCAATTTTTAAATGTAATTACAGTAGATAGTTATCAAGTTTCAGAGCTCAGAAATTAGTACTTAAGGGTTTAGTACCATGTAGACGGACAGACAGACGGACGGACAGCGGAGTCTATTAATAATAATATGCATTAGTTTTACCCTTTGGATACGAAACCCTAAAATGAAGTGCAGGAAACTGAGGTAAACGTAGGTAAACGTGGTAAGGGACATGAAAACATCTCCCCAAGGGCTGTTAAAAGCTAGTAAGAATAATCTTAGCGTAATAATACAATCGCGACAATCCATGGTCAGAAAATTTTAATCTGTAGGGGCGTTATTTCGTGAGCACTTACCTCTGGTAAGGGAGCTACTTCATCTTGGATATGGTATCCACCAATGGGCTTGTAGTTTTGTGGGAGCCTCATAGCACCACCGAGTGAGACATGAGAATTGCCGAACATCAGAGATGCGTTGAACCTCAGATCATCGTAGTTTGGTAGCTCACGTCCCCTCATCTTGAAGTAAGGGGCGAGGCTAGCATACACTTCGTGAGTTGACCCGACAAACAAGCTGAAATAAAGTTTATTAAGGACTAATAGAGTTTTTTTTTGTTAAGTTGGCGCGTTAAGTGGTTTTCCGTTATTTAATTACACGTTTTGGTTTATCAAAATATTAATTAATGTTTATACGTGTCATATAATCATAGTTCAAAAATAGGAACTGTCTAGCTATCACGTTTCATGAGATACAGCCTGGTGACAAACAGACACAGAGAGACAGTGGTGTCTTAGCAATAGGGTCCCCATTTTATTCTTTGGGTTCGTCATTATCATCATCAGCCTATATTAGTTCACTGTTGGACACAGACTTCTCCAAGAGGAGGATTTTTCCATTATCGCAACGCTTGGCAAGCTGCGCCCTTAGACAAGTGGCTTCCTACGAGTAATATCGTTTACGCCAGACGAATAGATAACAAATGTATGAAAATCAAACGATCGTAAGCTTATGTCATTTTCATACATGTGACATCTATTCGTCTATCGTAAACGATATTAGGAAGCCACTTGTCTAAGGCCGCTGGTTCGCGATCGCTTTGGCCAACGATAGAAAGAAGATTACCTACTCGTTTAGTAGCCTCTTGTGACACCCATAGAGAGGGAAGATGGCGCTATTCCTTTGATATGCAGGCACCAAACACTTTGGGTACGGAACCCTAAAAACTATACAAGAATAATGTGATATCTTACTACTCATGAATAAAGTATCCGTTGATCTGTTTCCATAGCTCGTGTACTCTTTGTACGAAGTTTAAAGGCGGAATTATCGCAGAAGACACATCTGTGGAGTAAGCAGGATTTGTGGCGTCGTCTATCAGCCTCAGCACCATCCAGTGGGGTTCCACTGTGGACACCCAAATGTACGGGGCGTTGAAGATTCCTGCGAAACTGTAAGATTTGATTTATAATCCAACACTCCTTCCGTCTGAGGTATTGTAGATGCGATGTTCCTTTTATGATTTTAAAGTACTTCTGTAGAAGTAGTTTAATCAAACATTTGCATTTATCAACCTACAGATTTTAACAATCAAACCTGAACTTTATTTGTTTCAGTTAGAGTTTAAAATCTATAATATTTTTTTTTATTATAGGTAGGTTGATAATACCTTGGAATTATATTATCTGTGCCTTGGATAATACTGGCCACTGGCGCCTGGTTCAGGAGTAGTTTGCTTTTTCCATTTGTGTGTACAGTGGCCAGCATACAAACTTTAACTTGTTAACCTTGATTTTAAAACATGTTTAATATGTGATAAGAAGCTGTTGAGCTTTCTCTATAATTTTATTTAGAACTGTTTATTTGTCTGACGACAAAAGGAGGGTGTTGAAAATATAATTACTTGAATACATAAGTATTTTTTTGAATTTTCAACTGTCGAGCTTTCCACTGGATTGGCGACTGAGCTACCAAAATTTTGTTTGTGTCGGTCGATGAATTTACTCAAGTCTTTTTGCGCTGTGAGCATTTCATCAATATTTTTGGTTATACTCGTACCACCAACATCCGATATAAATATTTTTACAAAAGGTTTTAAAATCTGTTAAAATAAAACAGCATTAAAATATCAGTATATAAACTTGAAAAATTGTCTCAGGCGGGACTCGAACCTCGAAGTTTATATACTGATAATAAAATTGCAATTTAATTGCTAAACTATCAAATAAAGCTTTATACGAGTATATACATATTTTTGAATTTTTTTTTAAAGTGGGTTTTAGGTCAGTCTCCCAAGCAGAATTTTTGTATTTAAGAAGTTGTATTTTTAATTTAATACCCGCAATTTGTTTGCTTGAAACAGTTTCAAAATGTTATTTTAGTTATTAGTTATTATTACTTACCCACAATATAGTTCGCTGAACATCCACTCCACAATAACCAGGTCAAACTGTTCATTTTGATCTCGGAGTAGCCTCTGCACATTCTGGTTCTGATATGTCATGTTATGTATGGCAAGCGTGAAGTGGAATATTTCTTTTGTGGACATCGATATTTTTTTCGTCATATAAGATTTAATATCTAATAAATCATCTGTAAATTATTTTTGTATTAGTAATTACATTACACATAGGTTGATAGGTACAGTACCTAATCGCCCCATTGGTTTAAGTACCGAGCCAAGGTCTCGGGGTCCTAGGTTCGAACCCGGGGTCGGGCAACAAGAGTTTCAAATTTAAATATCTAAGCAATATAAATATAACCCAAAATATACTATCTTTCAATTACGTCTGTATTAAATAATCTTTTTGCAACTTTTACATAATTCTAAATCTATAGAAGTTTTTTGTCACGCTATTTTAAACGTTAAGCGTCGATAGTTTAAGGTAGTTGTCTCATCGCGAAAGCGAGGCACTAACTATCGGCTAATTTCACGCTCTCAAAAAACGTACAATAGGTATAATTATACATTCTATATAAAAGAGACACATTAATAGTTGATAGCTGGCTGTTCACACTGCCCGAGGACTCGCTTCACCTAGGTAGTTTAATAAACAACACTCTCGCTTCCCGCTGCTCGAAAATTTAATTTCTCATCATCGCGGCATCGTCGGCGGCGGTACAAGTGCCTAGAGATGTTAATAGTTATTGTAGTTTAAAGTTTAATACTCACGAGGAAAACCCTTGAAATTTTCGCTAACATCTATTTGGCGCACATTTTGAGGATGGGTTTTCTTGGTAATCGGTGTTATGTATGTTATCTGAAAGAGTCACATAATATATTCCGCGACTTTAGGTGGCGACATTATTATGTAATGCATATAAATACACAAGACTATGTATTAACATATAATTTCGATTAAAATGTTTATCTCAAAACATTAATTTAAAAAAACAACTGTTTTGGTAAAAGGTGATGATTCTAATTTTACTGAAGTTACTCTTACAGAAGCTGCCAGTATGTCTTGATTTGTCTTTTAAGTAACAGCGTTATTTATTTTCAACGAAGTAATTACTTTATACTCTCGACAAGGGTAGTCCTTCTCGTGTGTGTAACACCTGCAACAGTGTTATCATGTCTTAGCCTGGAACCACATGTCACGTTACAGTAACAGAGGAAGTAAGTTAAGATCATCTTTACACGTGTAGCCTTTGGATAAGTTATAGTCGGCGGACATACAGCGATCTTCGGGTTCAGTACAACAATGCTTTGAAGATTTTGTTGGGGTTGCCTTGGCAGTGCAGCGCCTCTGGAATGTTCGCCGAAACACGAACAGACGGCTTTGCCGCTATAATGAGAAAAAGGTGTGCTTCGGCGCTGACGCGGTTGCGCGGCAGTACCAACACTATTCTCACTCAAGGTCTTTGTTGACCGTTGGGACTCGGTGTTGTTTCGAAAATGGATGACGATCCATTTAAAATAAAATGTAATATTCTGTATTTTACTAACACTAGTTTAAAAAAAAATGTTACTAACTATATAACTATGGGCTCCTAGGCCTGAAATAAATGATTTGATTGATTGATTGATTTACCAATACAAGGGCCGTTTTTCCATACAAACGTAGTCCCCTGTTTCCTCCCTGGATAAAGCCAGTAGAGCAAAAATTTTTATTACAAAAATCTATGGCCACTATTAGCATGATTCTACGAGTATGTTTCCTGTTTTTTCATAAATTAATTAATAAAAAAGATAAGAACCCTCAAAAATCGAAAAAAAACGCTATATTTTCCGCTGTGTTCAAACACCCAGAAAACAAATTTGGCAAATTAAAAAAAAAAAAGAAAACAAACACGGCCAAAGTCTTTTTTTAATTTTTAATGAAATAAGTACTTAATTCGGTCTAGTTTTGGAAAAGTAATCGGGAGACTACGAAATGTTGATTTGGTGTGCTTTTAGTAGGTATTTTTGGTCCAAGAAGCAGTTGTCTCTATCACACTCTGCGGTGAAGGCGTTTGACACTGCGCGACAGCAATAGATTTTACAAATACCTATTTTTCAATTTTCTCGCCCGTAGTGTTTCCTCTTAAGGCTACTTACGTCATGACCGGCAGCTGCTAAGTGTCTGATGACTGCATCTCCAAGGATCACGTGGCTTGGTGACGGCATAGGAAACGCGACCAAGATTCTGGACGCATCGGTATATGTGCAGGCAAGTGTCGCCAGGAGCAACCAGAGACATACTGGCAGCTTCTGTAAGGGTAAAAACAATAAAAACGGTTTTATTTCTGCAAATAGGCAAGACGCGTTCCTATACATGTAGGATCGGGGAAATAAATAAAATACACTTCTTCACTCGTTTAGGTTTTATCGTTTTAACACGTCTTTACATCTCTATATCTAAGTCTAAAATCGTAAGTACAAAATAAAATATTGAACACGACATCTTCCTTTCACCGCGATCCTCTCAGTCTGCCATTTTCATTCTTCTCATATCAAAATCACCTACTCTTGTTCGTTCTTTCATTCTTTATTCAAACCATCGTTCAGTCATCGGTCATGCTTGCATCTTCATTCACATCTTCAAACCATGACGTATCATTTCACTGCTTCCTCGTTCATACCAATCAATCACTCCTCTTAATCATTCCTTCAAACTCACTCACAATCCCACACTCGGCCCTCCTGACCATGTCTGGCCTCCAGACATGCACACTAACAACATATGTATAACAATATAGCTATTATTATATTAAACAATCTACTAAAATAAAAAAAGACATCGTTACATTAAAATAAAAACTTACATTTTACACTTCAACATAAACAAAACTTAAATATCACCGAATTACACAATTATATAAAATCTCAACAAAATATTAGCCATAATGTAATACCCATTACCCATGTCCATAAAAACATACAAAAAAAAAACATCATCTATGAAATAATTAAAAAAAAAACCTTCCTGCCATATTAAATTAAACTTCAGTGACACTTCCACCTACAGTTCCCAAATAAAAAACGTGTACAAAAAAAAAAACCTTTTTTTACAATTATTTCATTCATACTTACTTAACAAATAATACATATTTTATAACAAACATCTCTTTTGTAACTGCCTTCAGCATCAACAACCAAAAAAATACGACTCACAAAAAAAAAAAATGTTTCGTTTAACCTCAACCTCATACTGACCATTTCTTCATGAACTCCGCACAAGTTGTTGTCTTCTTAGAACCATCTCCGCCGTCTGATATTTTTTCTACCTCATATCTATCTTTTCCAATCACATTTGTTATCTTGTATGGACCCAAAAACATCGGCTTAAGTTTCATAGCTGTTCCAAACTGAGTTCTTTTTATTGCTATCAAATCTCCTTTTTTGTACTGTGTGCTATTTCTTCGCTTTTTATTGAAAAGATTCTTGTTTTCTTCCTGTACTTTTAAAATCTGTTCTTTAGCCCTTTTTCTTATTTCCTCTCTTTGCGCCATAAAATTTGAAACATTCTCTTCTTCTAGCATTTTCAGAAATTCAAGATCTTCCTTTTGTCGCATCTTTACTCCTGTAAGTAACTCGAACGGTGTTGTTTTTATACTTCTTTGGTACGTGCTGTTCGAAGCCCTCTGCAATCTATTGGTGTGCTTGTACCAATGGGTAGGTTCTTCGACGTTGAACTTTGTAAGAACTGATATTATCGTGCGATGGATGCGCTCTACTTGACCATTTCCTCTTGGAACACCTGTTGTTATTTTAGTGTGCTGGATACCCTTGTTCTTGTAAAATTCTTCAAAGTCTTTACTTGTAAAAGCCGCTCCTCTGTCACTAATAATCCTCATTGGGTTTTCAAATGTCTGCTGAAGTAACTCCATCTTTTCTATGGTTTCTTTTGCCGTTACTGACTTCACCGGAAATATCCAAACAAACTTTGTAAACCCATCCACAACCGTCAGTATGTAGTTATACTTCTTTTTAGTTTCGGCTAATGGCCCTATGTGATCAACATGCAAAGTGTGTAACGGACCTTCTTCCTTATCAATAGGGTATAAAAATCCTTCTTTTTTTCCATCTTTTCTGCTTCCTAAGATGCAGGGAATACATGACGCTATCAGATCTACTACTTTTTTCTCTAAGTTTTCAATGTAATAGTCTTTACCTATGAGTTCTATGGTCTTTTTCTTCGCAAAATGTCCGTTTTCGTGCGCTCTTCGAATTATAGTATCCTCCATCTTCCTAGGCACTACTAAAGACTGATCTTGCCCTTTGCACAACAATCCTTGGTGGAGATAATAGTCTTGATAACGTTGTCCTTCTTGCAATACTTTCATAATCGCCTTAAGACCATCGTCGCTCTCTTGTGCGCATTGTAACTGTTTGTGCAAATCTGAAGTTAAAAATGCTACATAAGGATTTCTACTTAATGCATCCGCGTGTTTCATCTTCGTACCACTACGATGCTCTACCTTAAAGTTGTAATCTTGGAGCAGTAAAATCCACCTTGCTACTTTTGTTGACATTGCTAAATCCTTTTTGTCTAACGTCATCTGAAATGCCTTGCAGTCTGTGACAATTTTAAAATAAATACCATGCAAATAATGTCGGAACTTCTTAACCCCTTCTATTATTGCTAATGCTTCAAGCTCATAACTAGTGTACCTTTGTTCTGCCTCGGATGTTCTACGGCTCATGTAATGTACAGGATGCAATTCCCCATCTTCAGTGCTTCTTTGCATCAAAATCGGTGAGTAAGCATTACTCGATGCATCAGTGTGTAACTCTGTTTCATCTTTTGGATTATAAATTTTAAGCACTGGACTACTTGTTAACTTCTTTTTAATCGTTTCGAAAGCTTCTCGTTCTTCTGCGTTAAACTGAAATACCTGTTCTTTTTTAAGCAAGTCTGTAAGCGGCTGTGCTATCTCGGCATAGTTATTAATAAACTTTCTAAAGTACGAACCTAGACCTAAGAAACTTCGCAGTTGTTTCACATTTTGAGGTTCAGGAAACTTTACAACGGCTTCTGTTTTTCCTGGTGACAGCATTATTACACCATCTTGTATCACGTGCCCCAAGTATTCTACTTTATTCACTAATAGCTGTGATTTCTTCCAATTTATGTTAAGTCCATACTCGGATGCTCTTTGTAATACTGCTGTTAAACGTTCAAAGGCTTGTTTCTCATTTTCGGCTGGAATCAACAAATCATCAATGAATATTATAACAATACCATATGTAATTAGATCTCTAAAAATTGCTGTTAAATATCGCATAAAAACCTTTGGACATGTAGAAAGCCCAAAAGGAGCTCTCAAAAATTCATATTGCCCAGTCATTGTAACAAAAGCTGTGTACTTTGTATACTGCTCTCCCACTTTTAAATGAAAATACCCATTTTTCAGGTCTAGCGCTGAAAAAACCTTAGCATTGACAAGTTTGTCAACCAGATCGTCTATAATCGGGAGCGGGTATTCATCTTTCACAATCTTTTTATTAAGTAATCTGTAATCTACACAAATTCGAGTTGAATTGTCTTTTTTCTTTACTAATACAATAGGACTGGCATATTCGGAGTAACTAACCTTAATAATCTTATCTTCAAGCTATTGCTGTATTTGCTTATCCACTTCTTGTTGTTCCTTCGGAGATACTCTCCGAGGCCGCTGTGATACAGGACGCTCATCTTTTAATATTATCTTTAACTCCACCGGTGCTTCTTTAGTCTGTTGAGGTCTATAGTCCTCGACTAACTTTACCACTTTCTCTTTCAGGCCAGTATCACTAATTGAACCTATTAAATCAGCTGTACACGGAAAACAATTAATATTAAACATCCACTCATCATCTTTCGGAAATAAAGCAACAGAACCACCATTCATAACCATTACTACGTTTTCTAAAAACTCCTGGCCAATAATGACACTAAAAGGCATACACTCATTGGAAATAATATGGAAGGTCACTTTACCATAATTTTGTTCATCTATCCTTAAATTAATACAACATTGTCCTAAAGATATCACTTTTGAAGAACCAAGTCCAGTCAGAACCAATGAGTCGTTAAACTTTGGAATACATAGTTCTAAATATAATTTCTCACTTAATAAATTAACATCACTCCCGGAATCAATTAATGCACTAACTTCTTTTGTATTATTCAACAATAACTTCTTTACGGGCTTCATCTTTTTCATAATATTTCTATTTTGATTGTTCATAATTCCTGTAAAATCGTCGGCGACACATGTCATTTCATTTTCTTTCTTTTCAACTTCTTCGCTGTCATTTGTATTTTCATAAAAAGAGGTGACATTTTCTGATGAATTATTTGACAATCCAAACATCATTTTTTTTGGAGTATTCGTTGGTTTAGGTTGGTAGCGCCACTGTTGCACATCCTTTTCCGTGTCATTCTTATAACTTGTGTCATTCGCAACCGAACCCAAACGTCTCCAAATTCCTTCATAATGAGATCGAGATCTTGTCATCGGATTTGTCGCCATCTTGCACTCATTTGAAATATGCCCAAAACCATTACACTTGAAGCATTTCTGACCTTTCTCTTTGTTTGGGCAACCGAATGATGAATGCCCCATCACTCCACAGTTGTAACAACGTATCTGCTTGCTTCGGTTCATATTTCTTAATTCTACAGTCTGTGATTTTTTCGCTATTGCTTCATATATTTTCAATTTTTCTTTCAGATCTTCATAGCTAGTAACCCCATAGAGCATCATCTTGTTTAACTCATTATCATTTATTCCATCTACGATGTATTTTATGGCTACACTATCAGGCATCTTGCCTCTCCTTCCCAACTCTTTCATAACCAACATATAATCTATGCAGCCTTCGTCGTACTTCTTCTTTCTCGAACACATCAGTTCATGTATGGCCTTTATATCCACGGTATCAGGGAATTCTTTTAATAGTGCTACCTTTAGATCTTCCCAGCTTCTGAAAGGCCGCTCCGCCCTAAGCCACAATGCTGCCGTACCTCTCAGGGAACGTCTGGCTAATAAAAGCTGTTGTAATGGTGACCAACTAAATATCTCACCATTGGTCTCCACGTTCTCTATCCATTTTGCAACAGGATAGGTGTTGTCTTTACCATCAAATAACGGAATCAATTCCGCTGTCATTTGCATCATCTGCATTGGATTTGAGTTTGTGCTTCGCTCAGTATCATAAAACTCATCTGCCTCATTCTGTCGGCTTACACGGCGATCTTTTCTTTCTCTTGGCATCGTTTTCTTCTTAGTCTTCCTCAATATTCCTTTGTTACGTGCCTTCTGCACGATTCTTCTTTTGTTTTTCTGGAAACTTCTTAGGACGAGCCCCCAAAACTGTAGGATCGGGGAAATAAATAAAATACACGTCTTCACTCGTTTAGGTTTTATCGTTTTAACACGTCTTTACATCTCTATATCTAAGTCTAAAATCGTAAGTACAAAATAAAATATTTAACACGACATCTTCCTTTCACCGCGATCCTCTCAGTCTGCCATTTTCATTCTTCTCATTTCAAAATCATCTACTCTTGTTCGTTCTTTCATTCTTTATTCAAACCATCGTTCAGTCATCGGTCATGCTTGCATCTTCATTCACATCTTCAAACCATGACGTATCATTTCACTGCTTCCTCGTTCATACCAATCAATCACTCCTCTTAATCATTCCTTCAAACTCACTTACAATCCCACATACATAGTATGTCTTGTACTTTATAATCACCACCCAAATTTAGATAAAGACAAAAAATAAATTTATTTATTACAAAATTAAAAAAAAACTAATAACGAATTGACGAAACAATTCTTAAGTTGTTGATTTTATCTTCATACTTTCACGGATTTAGGACATACCGTCAAAATGCAAGAAAAAGGGTAGTACCTAATTAAAATCAATTACTAAGATGGTGATTGAAGAGTCATCTACATTGTACATACATATTCCGTAAGGGTAAAATTAGTTTTATTTCTTCAAATAGGCTGCTTACTGCTAGGGACGCGCCTCTATTTTTATAAATTAACCTGCTTCTGCTTCGAGGCATGTGTGATTTAGTGCAATACCGAGAAGAAACAGAAGAAACACGGTCACTATCATAGACATAGAAATGGTCACTTTTGTCAGTCATGGTTTTTCCAACACTTTTAAAAGTTTCATCTGTAGTTGTTGAACGCGATTTTGACCCACTTTAAACGGTCAAATTTTAATTAAACTTAGCAGACTTATCAGGAGCCGATGACATGACAATAACGATAGTCAATATTATACCATATGACAATAATTATAAGGATAGTCAATATTATTTATACCGTTTGGGAGCCTCTGCATGAGAGAAAGAAAGATGGTGAAGGCCCACCTAACGATAAAGTCATGTAGTTACTTTATATGATATTTTAGCAATTTAATTGCAATTACTGTATCAGTAGGTATTTAAACTTGAAAAATTATGTCTCACGCTCTACATTAAGTAATTTAGTCCCAAAATGAGGTACTGCTAAGCTCATAGGTACTATGGGCATCAAACAGCCTACATAAGTTATTTCTATGCTGTTTTTTGAAAATATATGATTACATATATATACATACAAAACACTTACAACGGTGCGGTGATCGAACCCGCGACGTATGGCTCAGAAGCGTTTAAAGAGCTACCACCGAACCAAACTGGTCATTAAAATTTAACACGGAGTTAGATTGTAAACTGAAATAAGTAGTAACTAGGTTTATCCATCAAGAAAGTGCGATTCCTGTAGGAAAGATTAAGAACTAAAAATTCCACTTTTTTAAACGAAGTCGCTGGTGACAGTTAGTGTAATACACGGTGCATTTTAAAACAACTGGAATACGAAACCCACGTTATATGACCATTATGTCTAACATCACGGCAGTGTTATTTAATCTATCAATAAAAATATTTATTGAAAAATATTAATTATTCAATCAGACTTTTAATTTTGTAACACGCCGGGACGCGCACAGACATAATTATTATTTTGCTGCAGCGGGGTCTCAGATAAATGAACCTTACACAGCTCCATCCGTGCGCGTCACGGTGTGTTTCAAAATAAATAGCTGAAACGATTTGCACGCATAATGCCAGAAACGCATAATGTCAGATACGCATGACGTCAGATTTCGCAGATTGACAGAAACGCTATACGTCAGATACGCAATATGACAGAAACGCAATACGACAGAAACGCAAAATGTCAGCTACGCAATTAGTCAGAAACGTAATACGACAGAAACGCAATATGACAGAATCGTGGAATATCATACTGAAAAATATAATGTTGGTATATAATCTTGGTAACTGTATTTTAGTCTATCAAAGGAGATGTCCCATAATAGGCCCAGACATAGTACACCATTTACAAAAATCAAGAAAAATGTACTGTTTCTGGAAAAAATACATATAAATTTATATAACATATAATTTAGTGGTTCAAAAATAAACAAGATCGAATAATTTATCAAACTCCATAGGCATTCCAAGATGGCGTCAATCTAAAAAAACTTTAAATGTCAGTAGCTGTCAGATGCCCCTTGTCACTTTGGCATAATCATTTACTTCAAGTTTTTGTTCTGCTTGTCGTGTTTTAAATGTAGTTCATTATAACGACCTCATTTTCGATTTCTGGATTTGGTATTGATCGACACATTACTTTCATAATGTTTGTTGTTACTACAGCAAGCGATTGCACGCACTCGACTCCTAGATGCGCGATTATGAAACCAAAACTGACAGACGTCATCAAAATGTCATCTTCCGCCATGATGGTTTTGTTGTTTTGTATTGCTATTTTCTTAATTAACTCTTTATTTGAACCACTTAACGAAGCCAATTTAAAATAATTGGTTAATAACACAATCTTGTAGGTGTATTGGTCTATCTTTTGGTGGGGTGTACAGGTTCTGGGCCTGGCCTCCATACAATTTGGGACATCTCCTTTAGTTTGAATTATTTCTTGAGTCGGAGCCAGATTTAGGCAAACATCACTTTTACAATTTTCCATAGCTAGAAACAAATCTTTTTTTTTCTGATCAGCAAAACATGTGTGTTGACTTTGACGAAGAATACGTTCTTTGAAATTATCTAACGCAATTAAAGCCCTACAATCTAGTTTGTTGACGCACCGCCAATGTGGAGACATTTGTTTTTAGCGTTCAATGTGTACCGATAACCACTATGCAAAACAGTTTCTTTACCTTTTTGATTCAGTTCAAACTGTAAAACCTCGTTGACTTTATTTTGATACAAAATAATTGCGATGTAACAACTAACACTCCGATTGTGTCGTATGCCTAATTTCAGTTTTTAGATGTAATTGTACTTATTTTATCAAAGTACCCTCTACATTTTAGAAAAATGTAAGTGGATTTCAATGGCATAAAAAAATGTTTCAGGTTTATATTTCTAAATACCTTTTAAATTAAATGTACAGAATTACAAATATAAATATAGTCTGTCTTTTTGTGTCTTTTTATATTTGTACGATTTGGATATCTTGTCATTGCGAGTTTGTAATTTTGCGTAATTGTCATTTTACGGATTTGTCATTATGCGTTTCTGACAATTTGCGTAATCTGGTGGACACCTGTCATTTTAAGAATCTGGCATTTTGTGTTTCTGTTCTTATGCGTGCAAATCATAAATATTTTTTATTTTTATAAAAAAGTTTTTGGATTAAAAAATGAAAATAACACTGCCAAGATGTTATACATAATGGTAACATAATGTGGGCTTCGTTTTACAGGTGGTTGAAGTTGTCCCGTGTATAAACAAAAAACAAGGAATCGCCAATGTGACTACCATTAGTTGCTAAGCGAAAAACTCCTTGGCCAGGGACCAATATTGCATTTTTTTATAAGTAATTAGTTAATAAGCAAGAGAGACGGCCCAAAAAAAACAGTTATTTAGATCATTCATTATTTTATAATAACCTATTTTTTGCAAAAACAAGTGTCGAACAATTTGTAATAAGGCCGCCGCATTATACCTAGTCAACACGGCTGCTGTACGGACTTATAATTATTGCGCAACATACCGGTTCAAGTACCGACTTACATTTTTTTATGTGTTCAAAAACGCTGTTGAATAAATTAAGACAACAACGCACTTGTTGACAATAATTTTGACTTGTTTGTTCTTTGCGAGTCGAAGTGTAGGTATGTATAGTTTAGAGCACTGATAATATAGTATGTCTTCTTTTTAAATAATTAAGGGCACATTAATCATTCTTCCAATGAATTTAACTAAAAAACTTGGGAGTGTAAAGGTAAACTTACTAATTCGACTTCTTTATAAAGTAAGTATTATCTCGGCCGTGACTGACTTGGAATTATGAAAAACAGCTCAGATAATATGACCCTCGATACATGCGTTTAGAATTTAATAATTAAGTTTCATATTGAGACGAGAGAGCCGCTTTTTTAAATTGCATTTTGTTTTGAGACTGTTATGTAAAGGAAATGTCGCCCGGTTATCGAAAGGTTGTGGGTTTAAGTTCCATCTCGGACAGTCGAACATTTTTTACTCAAGGAATTGTATTTAGGGTGAATGCACTAATAGTTGACCACGGTCACCAAAAGCTAACCACATAGTAAAACAACCCAAATGTTGGTAAGTCAGTTATTGATATTGGTAGTTTTTTTAACTTTTGTATCTGTTTACTTTAATATATTATGCAACTTATTTTAATTAATTTTTTACAGATAGTTCTGGTTAATGTCATGAGGCAAAAATAAATATGGACAAGTTAAATATAAACGCCGCTATAAACCCTTGAAATCTTAAACCCGCTTAACCGCTCAACTATTGGTGCACTCACACTAGTTGAAGCGTGTCTCATAAAAGGTGTTAGAAAAATCTAAAAACACTTACCGAGAGTTATACCTATGAGCCGTTAAAGTTACTTCTGACTCGGTCACTAGATGTTTTATAGAAGTGGAACTAGTGTTCCTTTACAATATCCCCGCTCAAACTTACAATATCTTCTTGGCCCGGTATTTAAACCACTAGACCAACGGGGCGACCAAGGTCATCACCATCATAATAATCAGCCTACGGCAGTCCACTGCTGGACATAGGCCTCTCCCAAGGCACGCCACTTTTCTCAATCTTGAGCTTGGCAAGGTACCTACTACTACTAGGTGAGATGATTATAGGCCATTAAGTTTACTTTCATCTATTTGAGTCAATTCAAAGTTCTATGTTGATCTGCTGAAATTCCTATGAAACAAAGTGTTTAAATTAAAATCATTAAGCGATTTTTACAGCTCGGCAGCTATATATTATCCGCAGAAACTAGTGTTCTGCCGAGTCATTCGTGCCGTGATAAAAAACGCTATCAAATGATGTGTTCCTTAATTATACCTACATTGTGTAATGATATAGATTTCAAAATTGTCGAATCACTTAGTATGACCGGTACGATTGAACTCGAGACTGAGTAACCCGCATTATGTAGGTACCTAAACCTTGGACAACATCCAAGACCTAAACTCACAAAAGTGTGAGTTTTATTTCAGGAAAATTTCAAGAGGGCTAGACTGTTACGCTATAACTTTAATTATTTATTGATTTTATTATTTGTGATTATGACTGAGTTCAGCTATTGACTGTTGATAGAAATTTCACGATCTCCAAGATTTTATTTTTCTCTCTGACTGGTAATTAGTTACCTTACCAGGACTACCTTATAATTTCGTAGTTTTTAGAACATCGTTCACATCATTTCGAATAGAGAATTAAAAAAATAAGACTCGTTTGTTTGGCACCAATTCATAATAAACTGATTTTAATTTAGGTAAAAAAAATATATGTGATCTTTGATTAGAGTACATATTACTATAAAAAAAAAACTTTTTCCTTTTGTAGTATGACTAAGTATTGTTTAAGAATAGTCTAGTGTCAGGGTTTTCGTTGCTTAGTGACTTACCCCCGTATTTATAAAGAAGTAATTACTTATTGCTTATGAAAGTCATAACTTAAAGTGTTCATACCTAGTCCCTTAAGTGAAAGAAATTGGTCACCATTAATAGTCATATTATTTGGCTAACTTTTGGTAGTTACCTATAACTTCTAGTAATTTCTTGATTAAGGCATACAAATTGTCTCTTAAGTAATTACTTGTAGTCAAGTAATTACTTTTACTTGTTTATAAATACGGGGGTTAGTCTTTCTTTTACGACTTCAATATAGTGTGTGACAGAAGCCGGGTGCAACTGCTTAACGCGCCTTCCGAAAAAGACTACCAATAACCACTCTTCCAGATCCAAGCCAATTAAAATAAGACGTTACCTAAATTGCCTCGTCCGTCTTCGGACCCTTGCGGACTTCGCCAGTAGGCGGACTACCGTACCAATACACCAAAAGAGTCGCCACAACAACAACAAAGAAAAAAACTTTATCGTTAACTCTGTAAAAAGTTATTAGAAACTAAGGTCTCAGTTTCATAACTTTTTACTGAGTTATAGGTGTTTATAATACAACTAGTGGACCCCGCAAACAGGCCCTCAATTCCGCTAATTTACAAATGGCTCAATAGAATCGCAATTGCATCGCAATTGTATATTTTGACGCATTAAGTATGTCAAAATATACGATTGCGATGCCATTACGATTCTATTGAGACATTGGTAAATTAGCAGAATTGGGGCCCAGTACCTATTTGATAAAACGTCAAAATGTCATTGTCATCATCATGAAATATGGCGTGGTTGGAAAAAAATATGAACAAATAAATGTTCTTAATATTTGACTTTCAAACTTTTTTATTAAGTAAGTACCTACCTATTTATGTATTTATTTATTATTATTATTTACTATCATATTCCCGACGAAGACAAATCCAAAAACATCAAAATCATAAAATCGATCTAGGCATTCTCGACTTATAAGTGGTGTAACTAAAGATAATTGCGTTTTATTCCATAAATTAAAAAAAAATACATGTTTCAAAAATACATTTTTTTTTCTAAAATCAACTTGATACTTGACCGCAAACTTTACAACCGGAATGCAACGCAGAAAAAAGCATGGTCGCCTTATTGTTGTGAACCAAGTACAATATTCCATTTTTATTTCTCACTTAATAAAAATAGAATGGAACCGAATAACCGCACGACAAATGCAAAGCTGTACTCACCATATTTCAATCACTTAAATTCCACACTATAAACGTCTCACACTATACACTTATCATAACAGACAAACCAAACCATTGAAAATTCAAAGATTTATTTCACTTAGTTTTTAACTTTAGTTAACTTCTTAGTTGAGATTAAGGCCAGCTTCACAAAAAATATAAAATCTTGTGATCACCGCGTCTGACCTCTATCATACATGTCGTCACAATGCCAATGGTCACAGAGTACTGGAATGCTTATATTTAATTTTAACAATCTGGACGAGCAAGCTCTGAGCGGAGGCGTCATAGCCGGGCAACGAAACCTTATGTTGCGTATTACCAAATGTTGAATACCTTTCATGAGTTAAATGATCCGCGGTTCATATTATGTAATTCGTTTTTTTGAGTTTTTTAATGTTTCGGCACTCTTATCACGAAAGAACTGCTAAAGTGCCGATAAATTAAAAACTCCGCATCAATTAACTATTGTGATTGTGACAATCAAAGTTGAAATCAGTTATTTAGGGATAGTAAACATTTAAAAAATCAAAAATCAGAGTTCTATTACAACTACAAAATCATCAAAAGATGGAACCTTATACTTACCTATATTTAATTTTTGAACTATACAAATTAAGAATTCAAACTATGTTAGTATACTTACTTATTACTTAATTTCTTGTACCAAAAGGTACTTACAGTTCTATGATAGTAACATACTCGTTGTCTTATTTATAGTCCACTGCGTTCACTGCGGCCTTCTTTCCACCTCTTACTTGATATTAACCTAAACTTTGTCGGAAATTCCGCCAAAAAAGTTCCTCCAAAGAAGTTCCGCCGGTACATTTTAATCAGGTTTATTATAAGAGAATACTAATTGCTGTAGATCATAAATTAAGTAAATTAAGATTACTTACTAGTTTAGTAGATATGTCCACTGAACTAGTAATCTTAATTTATTCTTAAATTTCATTGGTTAAATACCAATTAAATTCTTTGGGACAATCGATGAATGTTAGTTCCCTAGCCATCGTCGACTTATTTTATTTAACTATTATGTATAATTTAAAAAAAAAACAGCAATCAATTTGTATAATGTCTGTCATCTGTGATCTCAATTTTAAATCAAAATTTAGGCTGAGAAAATTAGTATAGGCATTTCTTAATATATTTAATTAATTGAATTTTTTGGGATACTGATTAACCATACAAACTACTTACTGACCCCTTTGTCACCCTTTCTAAGGGATAGTATTCACTATGAATTAGAATTAGAATTATTTTATTTGGCAATTCAAAAATTCATAAATTAAACAATAAGAAAATAACATAATAATAATAACATAATAAAAATAACATGATAATTATATAATTAATGTGCCAAAAAGGCCCCCTCAGCATTGGTCGCAACAGCCAAAGGCATGCTGCGACGCTGATTTTCAGTGGGAATCATACTAAGACTCGTAATGTAGGGTTTTCTGCGAACAAATTAAATAATTGTTTTGTTTTATGGCGTTTGTAAATCGCGTATCGTTGAGTTGGCCATCAGTTAAAAATCAGTTAAAATCAGTTTTATTTGTGCAAATAGGCCCCAGGAGGCGCTTTTACACGTCCCAATATTTGAACCTACCACTGCTTCGGGACAAGTCTGGGCTAGTGTCGAGAAGAAGCAGCGCAAGAAACTCGGTCACTATTGTCAGCCTCTTTTTAAATAAATTTTTACAAGGTAAGGTAATTTTTACAAGGTTTAAGCAAGTACGAGCTGGGACAATTTAATGCCATACATTTCTATCATTTAAATAATCATTAACAGTGTAATAGCCCTTTTTCATTAAAATTACCTTGACATACGATTTAATTTATTTTATATTTATTTATTGTAGGGAAACAAACAGTTAAAAATTACAAATAAATGTAACACAAATGTAGTACAAAAACCAATGAAGTCTCCACTTATAGTAATGACATAAGAACTAAGCAGCTGGAAAAGTAAAAACCAAAACCCAAAAAAAAAAGCTAATTAATCACTATAAGGAAGTAAACAGAAAGAAAAACGATACAAGCAAAGCAAAAATTATTCAGCAACACCAGAATCACAACTAAAAAGCAATATTATGTCTTAAAGTTACACAATAACACAAACAACGGTGTTTTTTTTTTCAGCACCTCTGAATGTACTTCTTATAGCTATGGAGGGGAATGTTAAATATATCGATGTCATAATACATATCATTGTAATCGCTACAAGAGCGATTAGTGAAAACGTTTCTAGCATATTTTGTAGACACCAGAGGCACATTAAACAACCGACGACTACGCGAACCTAAGCGGGGGCATCTTAGCAAAAGATTACTCAAAAGATACGGAGCATCTACATAATTGTTTAGTATCTTGTATAAAAACATTTGATCTCTTTCTTTACGGCGCAAGGATAAAGATGGTAAACATATAACCTCTGAGGAACTGTTTATAGAAGACCTATTTATGCGCAATTTATAATGCAGATGTTTTAAAAATTTTGTCTGAATTTTCTCAATATCGTCAATATATTTTTTATACAATGGGTTCCAGACAATAGACCCATATTCAAGTTCAGCAATATCCTGTGGTAATTTGTTGAAAATACGAATACAACTTCCCATAGTGGATTGGCCAATAGTGGCGAAAATGCGTTGCTGTCCGTCCTCGTCTGGCAGTGGTCCTTTAATCTGGAAAGTATGGGAATTCTAAGAAAAATAAATGTGGACAACATCACATTACTGTTTTGTTCTGATCTTAAAGTAAGTAACTATTTATTTGTACCACCAGAAAGACTTCACCATAGAAAAGATTGTAGGTACTATTTATTTGTACAACTAGAAAAAAAAAGTCAGAAATGGCGATATCCTGATCTTTTTATCGAACCGCCTACTAAACATTTCTGGCTAGCCCAATGGTTGACTGGCAGAGAATGCCACATGGCATTGAGTCCACTTTTGTACATTATTTTAATTTTTGCACTAAATTACGCCGTAGTGTGTACGCCAGAAAAAATGAATTTTTAAATCTAAATACAAATAAAATAAGTATTTATTTTATTTTTACAGGCACTTACAACAACAAAACCTTTAGATCTCTAACACAAAACATATAACCGCCTTTATCAATAAAGGAATAGCGGTAGTCAAGTTCTAGGTCAGATCATCTAAAAAACATAAGTTTTGTAGTCAATTTAAAACTTTAACCCAAAAGCACTAAAGACGGTTATAATTTTAGCAAATTTTATTTCTATTTAAAGATTGCTTATGTCATCATTATTCGTAAAATTGTTTGATAGTTTGATATGCATGTCCGAATGAGTGTTAACCTTGGCAATAACTGGACATAGCGTTGAAAGAAACGTAATTTTTTGGGATACTGGGATTCAGATGGGATAATAATATGAAGCTTGATTTAGATTGTTGTAAATATTTTATCAATAATTTACTATATCCGTGGATAATAATATCATAACAAGCCCCCACGCTTTTTGTACAGTAATATGAATTTTTCAATTGATTACTACAGTTTTATTTTTATTTTTTTAGTTCAATCTGTTTTAAAAGCGTGGTTTTTTAGTTTGTAGGGTTCCGTACCCAAAGGGTAAAAACGGGACCCTATTACTAAGACTTCGCTGTCAGTCCGTCTGTCCGTCGCTCTGTCACCAGGCTGTATCTCAAGAGCCGCGATAGCTAGACAGTTGAAATTTTCACAGATTGTGTAGGTATTTCTGTTGCCGCAATAACAACAAATACTAAAAACAAAATAAAATAAATAATTAATTAATCCCATACAACAAACCCGTTTTTTGGCCTTTTTGGTACGGAACCCTTTGTGCGCGAGTCCGACTCGCACTTGGCCGATTTTATTTGAACTATATTTTTTCTGAATCGTGGCATGACAGGCAGGCAATGGGGACTACCGTTTCTTTGCTCACCAGTTGGCGCCACTGTAGACTGAGGTCCGGAGGTATAGCTATCAAAGGCAATTGGCGCCGAAACAAAGTGTTATATCTTGAATGTAATTAAGGTTATATTGTTTATAAATAACTATCTTGATATCAACAAACTAACTTCTGAAATAGTTGCTCTTGAAGCCGCCTATTTTTGCGCTTTTTCTTAATTCCGCTTTTAAAGCGTTCACATTAATCGCCAAATAATCCATATTTGCGATATTTTACGAAGGAGATCACTTTCCAGCAGGTAAATTAAAGAAATTATAATTTATGCAACAAATTCCGCTAAAACCAGTACAAAGTTAATGATATTGGACCTCACGCGACACTAGCGCCTCTAGTGGCAAATTCACTAGCGATAGCCCCCATTACAATAAGCAGTAGATAATACGACGTAATAATCAGAGGTCGTCTCTGTATTAAATATTATGTCATTACCTACGTTAATAATTTGCTGTGTGTATTTATGATAAGTAAGTACAATAATGTTCTTCACGTTTAACTTATGTAAACTAGCAAATAATGCCTACGTAAAACAATATATCGTCGCATAGATAAAATCCTAGCAAATAATGTTAATTTAGTTGAAAATGATATTCATGTTTCATGCTTCAGATGTTGAAATGTTCCTATAACCACAAAGCTATAAGAATACATCCGTTTTCTTGTTGTTTGTTTATTTATACTGTTAATATATTTAGTAGATACTTGGAAAAATGTTTACTTAAACTGTAAATTAGAAGATACTTGGAAAAATTATATCATTTTCGAAGTGTTTATGGAGCAGAGCTTATAATATGGAATAAATTCGCGTTTCAAATTGAAACCAGGCGTATTTATAATGTAGGCTCTTCGCCCGCGGCTCTGCTCGCGTGAACCACGTCATATCGCGCGTCGGAAACCTGTGAATGGTAAAATAATTTTTCAAATCGGTTCGGTAGTTTTGGAGACTATTCAATACACACCAACAATAAAATCTTTCCTTTTTTAGGGTTCCGTACCCAAAGGGTAAACACGGGACCCTATTACTAAGACTTCGCTATTTGTTCGTCTGTCCGTCTGTCCGTCGCTCTGTCACCAGGCCGCGATAGCTAGACAGTTGAAATTTTCACAAATTATGTATTTCTGTTACCGAAATAACAACAAATACTAAACACAAAATAGAATTAATATACAACTTCCTCCCATACAACAAACTCTTTTTGGTACGGAGTCCGACTCGCACTTGGACGATTTTACTCGTATAACATTAGTGTAGGTGTAGATTCGATTAAAGAAGCAAATTCATTCGACTATAACCTTTGCGGTTTACAATTAGGCAGGCGTAATAGCTAAAAATAAAATATTTTAATTATTAAGAACATCAATTTCAGAAATAGGTTTTAAATGAGTTTTATGACACTGTCTAGGTGGTTATATTACAAAAAATACTATTAAACTTGATAAGTGAATATAGCTCGATCCCGCTATCTTGATGCGTCAAAGTGGAGGCCATGCGCATTGCGCAATGTAAGGCTCCTTTCAAAACCGAATCGCAAATCTTTTTCTTGTCGTATAGCCAACCATTAATAACGGTTAAACTTAGTACCTAAACTATAATTTTAGGTAAGTACCAAATGCTTCTAAAAAAGATAAGATGGCCTACATAAAAACAGTGATCCCGCTATCTTGACGTTCATGAAATTCCATGTAAGTAGTTCTAGCATGAAGTCACGTGACACAGACTAGGTGACGCTGTAGGTTGGTTAAAATTATTATTTTATGAAACACACATTGTTTACTTTATTTGATATTTTAGAATATTCTTGAAGAATTCACGCTGTGTCGCAGTGTCTCGGTGGCTTAGCGCCCGCCCGGCATGCGAGGAGATGCGGGTTTGAGGCCCGCCTAAGACATAATTTTTCAAGTTTATATACTCACACATTGTTCATCTCTGAACACTGCCCCGAAACCTACGTGAACGAACTCGCGGCCAAAAGCTAGTATAGAAGAAAGTCGCTTTGATATGAATTAATATAGAAATAAATGAATATTATAAATAAAAAAACTACAAAATATTCAACGCAGCTGGTGCATTCCCGACTCCACCTACACAAGAGAGCCACTACTTAGGTTGTACCTGTAAAATAAATAACATAATTTTAAATGGGTATAAATAAATAATAAGGGTAAATTAGGTGGTCCCTCGTGAAAAAAAATTGTGCATTGTCTTCTTCTTTTGTGTAAGCCTAATCTAACATATTCTGTACTATACCTGTATAGTACTGAAATTTTAACCACCTTCCAAATTTTAATTATATCAATCTACGAGACAAAAAACAAATTACGATTTTTTTCTTTTGGTATAGCCCAGTACAAAAATGTCAAGATAAAGCACTTAGAAAATGTCCGCAAAAAGTCTTAAATGTTTGATACGACCGCCTAGCTAGTAGCTTTTTTTACGCGATTCACATCTCATTCATTCATTACGATACTATTCACACGTTTTTGATTTTCCCTTTATACCTTATCAGGCATAGGACCGTAAAAATTAAAATTGTATTGCGAAAATTATTTTCGGGTGAAAGCTTGATTTACATTTTTTACTTCATAAATGAGCTTCAAATACGATACCGAACGCCTATAAAAATTTTGGAAAGTGGTTAACATTTCATCCTGTATATGTAAAAAATGTTTTTTATTGCCAATATTTCAACAGTATATACAGCTTGATTTGGTTGCCCATTTTATGTACCTTAAAAAAAATTCGCCTACGCCTGTCTCAAACGGTTGCCAGTGATGGATGATACTTAAGAGGAAACACTACTGGCGAGAGAATTGAAAATTAGGTATTTGTAAAATCTATTGCTGTCGCGCAGAGCCAAACGCCTTCACCGCAGAGTGTGATAAAAACAACTGCTTCTTGGACCGAAAATACCTACTAAAAGCACACCAAATTAATGTTTCGTAGTCCCCCGATTACTTTTCCAAAACTAGACCGATTGAAATACTTTTTTCACTTAAAATTAAAGAAAGGCTTTGGCCGTGTTCGTATGTTTTCTTTTTTTTCTAAAATTTTGCCAAATTTGTTTTCTGGATGTTTGAACACAGCGGAAAATCGTGCGAACTTTTTCGATTTTTGAGGGCTCATATCTTTTTTATTAATTAATTTATGAAAAACAGAAAACATAGAAATATGCTAATAGCGCTAATAAAAATTATTGCTCTACTGGCATTATCCAGGGAGGAAACAGGGGACTACGTTTGTATGGAAAAAAGGCCCTTGTATTTCCTCTTAAGGATGACACAGTCACTCGCGCTCGTAGCCCGTAGCCGCCGTGAAACCATGTCCTCGAGCGGTGTCTATGTGTGAGTTGCTCGAGTGCTATGGAGTGCTAATGGAAAAAGGTAAGAAAGGCGATGTAGGCACGCCACAGAGTTTATGAGCAAATGCTTGTAAGTGAGCGCTGTGATTGGTTGTGACGTCGTTTCAAAGATGAAGAAGTGAAGATTGTCGAGTCGCTAGATTAGCGTTCTTTGAACTCGTTTATCGTCGTCATCGGTTCTCATACAAATGGCGCATGACAGCCTTTCTAACCTTTTTCCATGTTCGGTGGCTGTACCTACTCGTATCTCTTTTTTTAGGCGAGTGACGGAGGTCACAGAGGCCTGGTATAAGTAAATTTGATAAAATAATATACGAGTTCATTACGTTAGTTAATGGTAGTTGTTTCAAACTAATTATATTTTATCACTATACAGAGTGTTTCTGAAGTTAAGATTTTAGAAGATTAATTTAAATATAAGATTATTTTTGATCACCCCCCATCCACCACAAGAACAAAATTAAAGGGTTGGTTGGCTGTACCTAACGGTATCAACGGTACAGCCCATCTTTTTTTAAATAAAAACAACAAGTTCAACTATAGAACTATTACTTACCAAATACAGGCACATCATAACATTAGATTTATATTTAAACAAATATTTATTATTAAAACATAAGCTAAGTACCTAAATCCAACAGCTAATATGTCTGCGTGAAGCCAACTCTTTTTCCTTTTTAACTTGAGATTGTCTATAATAAGAATCTACAAGGTTTGTGTAGGTATCCCTGAAATAGGTGTACATATTGTCTGTGTAAATTGTCATGCCTAATGTAAATGGTTTATTTGTTAGGAGTAGGTATACTTATAAAATAAATAAAAATAAACGTCAATGTTAAATTAAAGTTAACCTCATCTCCTTAATAAGTTCGGTTAGCACTGATTAAGGGGTCTACTAGAGCTAAGTGCTGCCACCAATTGATTTAATTGTAGTACTTCTAAACAAAATAAATTTTCAGAAAAATAGAACTGTATCATTTTAGCAAATTACCTCTAGTATTTATTGACTTACAGTAAACTTTTCATTTAGTCGTTTATTAAATCGAATTTGTCGCTAAATGCCAAAAGCGGCCGCTTTTAGCAATAATGCCATAATGAAAAGCAGTTAACAGTGATTCAATGAATACTAGAGGTGATTTGCTAAAATGAGACTGTTCTAGATTTTTGAGAATCGATTTTGTTTAGAAGTAATAAAATTAAATCAATTGGGGACTGAACTTAGCTCGAGTAGTCGCCTTAAGGATTAATCCATGATCCTTGCCATAGTGCTTGATGATCAGAAAGATAATGATGAACTTTGCCTCTTTGTACAAAAACACAACGACAATTTAGACTTGATTATCCTGTATTTTGTAGTTGGACGTGCAATCAAGATTAATTTAGTGTTTTATCAGCAGTCAATAAAAGTGGTATCGTGTATGATAAATATTATTTACTATAGCCAAATGTGTTTTATTTTTCTGATATTTAAAATGTGTAATTGTACGTAATTTTTATGCAGCGAAACGGTGAGTGATGATATATTATTGTCTATATTCCTCAAATCGTTATTAGTTTAACCTCTCTTTAAGTACAGTGACCAGCATATTAACTTACCACAGATATTTAATTTTCCCATTCGTTTTCCAACTTTAGTTACAATCATTAAAAATGAGCTTAAATTGAGATAATTTGATCTTTTGCTGTTTGGTTGAATGTGATTTTATTATTGGTTTTTTTTTTGCTTCTAACTAGAATATGGCGAAAGTGCCATGGTTGTTACCACTTCTACTGCCTTTCACGTTGTGCGATGGTTTTAAACTACTCCTCGTGGCTCCGATTCCATCGAAAAGTCATAGCATTCTGTTTGAAGGTCTAGTTAGACATCTGCTAGCCGCAGGTCACGAAGTAAGTGCTTTTGTTTTATCTATTTTCGTGTGATAGAGACAACAATAGAGTTATCGAAATAGGAGATCAAATTATTAACTTGTCAGGTATATTTTCATGGATTTGTTACAACAAGACAAATACAATCCCAAGCCAATTATTTGGCAAGCTTAGTGATCATGCCTATATCTATAAGTAGTAATATGAATTCAATGACGGAGGCTTTTCTCTTTACTTTTTTAAATATTTTAGTATTCATTCATGTCATTTCCATATTATGACTCTAACTTGAAGGTTCATTCGAAGGTTTCTTTGATAAGCTATAAGACCTCAACACTGTGGAACTTGCAATAAAAGTGCTATAAAGATTTACTTACCTACCTTCTAGAGTCCATTATTTAGTGTTATTTAGTTTGTAGCCTGTAGTGGGAAACACATATTATGTGAGGTGACCTGTTAAATCACGTTTATAGCAGACATAACTTACTTTCATATTTCTTTCCCTATGGTTATATGTACAGCTTCTGACTAAATGACATAAGGTTTGTAAAACCAAAAAGTGTTTACATGCTCTTGCAGCTGACTGTACGCTATATGTGAAAAGTGAATGGTAAGTTTTCCAATTTTTTCATTTGCAGATAACATTTGCCACACCCTATCCAAAAGTGCAGGCAAATCCAAAATTGCGTATTATTGACCTGAGCAGTAATTTAGACCTTCTACCAGGTAAATTCCTTAACTATTTTCGTAAACTTATAGTAAGTAATTATGAAAAAAAATTATTTGCTAGATACACTGGATTTTTTATCCAGTTTACAAATTTTGCCACTATAGAAAATTTGATGAACTGGGCACTATTACATATAACCTAACCTAACCTATGCTCTGAAGACTTATATACATCTCCGAACTTTGGACCAAACTGTAAAATTAAAGACACTACTCTTACAGTCATGTGTACACGAACTTAAAATTAAATATATTTATAGCAAACTAGCTAACCCAGAAAAACAAGAGTATTTTTTTATTGAACTATGTCACATTTTTTATACTTATTCCGAATGAAGACGAATCCAACAGAATAAGTAGTTTAACAAACTCTAACTCGACTACGATAATGCAATGATTACAATATTACCCCGTATTGAGCTGCATATAGAACATTTTTGTACTCAGAGTTTTTTCTTATTTCATAATGATACCCCAATCGTTCTAAATGAAAACATTTCTTTTCGTAGTTACTTACCCTAATATATTGTTGTAGCTTAGCCGCACTATTGGACTGCTAAAACCAATAAAAAAAGAACATAATCCTTCAAGTAGGCTTTGCCGTAGCCGGATAACAACGCAAAAGAACGTCGCGTTAGTTACTGTTACTGGAACGATTTTTATGCAAGAGAAGATTAATAGACTAACAATTGCTACTGAGTTGCTACAGATATTGCTAAAGAAGTCACTCTCAAAACGAAACCCACCTAAGTAAGATAGTTGAATTTTTAAAATGTCAAAAGAAGATATTGTCTCACGGATTGAGAAAGGGATGCTTAGATGGTTTGGGCATGAAGAGAGGATGAATGAGAGAAGAATGACTAGATAGATCTATAAGACGAGTGTGAAAGGGAACGTTGGAAGAGGAAGGCCTAGACGAACTTACCACTATCAAATCGGGGATGTTCTGAAGAAAGATCAGGTCAAGAGTACTCTAAACCGACGAGCATGCATGAAAAGATTGATGAATGTGGAAGAAGCGAAAGATGTATGCCAGGATCGTAGTAAGTGGAAGGCCTTGGTATCTGCCTATTCTAGAGGAGCCTCTGCCTAGAGGCTATGGGGATTAGGGGCAGTCAACTTGCGTTAAACCGCAGCTACTTTTCCAATCGCGTCCAGTCTGTTGTAATTAATGGAAATGTGAGTTCAGAGCTCCCTATGAATCACGGTGTTCCCCAGGGAAGCGTTCTTGGCCCTACGCTCTTCCTGGTGTACATTAACGAGCTGTGTCTCCTTAAAATTACATACTGCAAAATTATTTCATTCGCTGACGATCTAGTTTTTGTAACTGACTCATGGGAAGAAACTTTTCAGAGAGCTCAGACCGGTTTTCATCTGGTATCATTATGGCTTCGGGAAAATTTGCTAACTCTTAACGTCCAAAAAACTCAGTACATGACTTTTTCAATAAGGAACATCTCACAAGACGTCCTGGACGGATTCAATATAATTGCCCACTCTCACCCTGATATCTGTATATCTGATCATTCATGTAACTGTTCTTCACTTTCCTCTACTGAAACTGTCAAGTATTTGGGAGTAATTTTTGATTCCAGACTAACTTTCCACTCACACATTTCGGCTACTGCAGGTAGACTTCGAAAACTTATGTTTGTGTTTCATAACATTCGACATGTAGCCGACCCCAGCCTAGTCAGAGCTGTTTATGTTGCCCTATGCCAGTCATTATTAATATATTGTGTAACTTCCTGGGGAGGTACATGTAAGACGGTTCTGATAGAGTTGGAAAGGGCTCAGAGGTCCATTCTTAAGGTGTGTACATTTAAACCCTTCCTATTCCCTACCTACGACCTCTTCCAATACTGTCGGGTCCTAACTGTACGCCAGATATTTATTTTACATACCGTTCTTAAACAACATCGCGTTACTAATTTCGACCCCACGACTACCCGGCGCAACCGTTTAGTAGCGCGTTCATCTGCGTTTAAAACCTTTTTCTCTCATCGTTTCTTTTGCTTCCTAGGTCCATTTCTTTACAATGCACTTAATCGTGAACTAGATTTCTACTCTTCACCTAAATTCATTTGTAAGACCAAGGTGTCAAATCTCTTACAAACCCAGACGTATGCAGAAACTAAAAATCTTCTTCATCCAGCCAGATAATTACATACAACCATCCATACACACTCACTCACACACACACACACACACATACACACACTCAAATACACACACACACACACGCTCACACGATCGCCCACCACCCAGTGTACTAACACACAACTACTTTTGTATTAAAATTCTTTTGATTCAGATTGTATAAAAACCACTATTTATGTGCACTTGACCACCATCAAGAGAGGGGAGTACTGGAGGCCTGTATGCCAGGCTTTTGCCTAGTTCAGACTCCAGTCCTCTCACAACCTATTGTAAATAGCTACGCATTTAAATATGTTTTATACCAATGTTGTTATTCCAGATTGTGAAAGGAAAAATAAAGATTTTTATTATTTTTTAATTATTTTTATTATTCCGTTGGGAAGGAGGCGTGATAATAATATTATCACGCACATATTATGTATGTATGTATGCATTATTTCCCTGTATCTCATTTCCAGATGATCTATTAAACATGCAGAAGTTAATGAACAAGGAATCCGACTTGGCAGGTGGCTTGTTCACCGCGTATAACATAATTGCCACAATTCCAAGCGTTACACTCGAGTATGAGAACATGCATAGATTGCTGACCGACCCAAAGGAAGAGTTTGATGCGGTAATAACTACCTACATTGGCGGTGGATTATACCATGGGTGAGTTCATAAAAAACTGATTTTAAACTGCATTTAGTTTTTTTTTACGAATTCTGGAGTGGATGGATGGACAGATGACTTTAGGAGAACTGTAGACTGTGCAGCGGCTGGATAGGGAAAGACCCGAATCGAATTTGTGGCGAGACATAAAGAAGTCCTACTTCGATAGATTTGATTTGATTTAGTCTCGGTGTCGTATGAATAGCACCACTACTTCTGGTCCTAAAGGTATAGTAAGCGTCATCCTAATGGGTAACGAACGTAAGACTCGATTCGCTCTCGTCGTTCGATGAGTTCAAACACACAGATTCCTTTAGAAATGTCCATTACGACACTCCTGATAAAATTCTGTAATTATAAAGCCCCGTTGGTCGAGTCGTTTACGTCGTACCTGACCAAAATCTCGGGGTTCTGGGTTTGACCCTGGGTCTTGCAACAAATGTTTCGAGTTTTCGAATATTGCTTGGGTTTAATTGTTTCATCATCAACCCGCATTTTGCAAGCGTGGTGATATGCCTGTACCCACTATCGCAGCATGTTTTGTGTTGTGCAGACCTAATAAAGAGCCAGTCTTTTTTTACAGCTTAGCAGTTTTGTTCGACTGCCCCCTGATATGGTTCAACACGATCGACCCTCACACCAGTTTGCTTGGGCTAATTGATGAAATGACTAATCCAGCTTATGTGCCTTCAGCTAGTTCTAGCAACGTGCCGCCTTTCACCTTCCGACAGCGAACCGAAGAGTTGATAAGCCAAGCCATACAGCTGCTTATGACTGAAATGTAAGTAAAGTTTTATAGGCTGTTATTGCTAGTAAAAGTTGGAAATACAATTCATTGAATTAAAAAAACATCTGTCTCAGATGGAACCCCTCATTGGTCTAGTGGTTTAAGTACCAAGATCTCAGGTGCAATTTCTGGGTCGGGTAACAATAGTTTCGAATCTCGAACCTGGCTCGGGTTTGTGATCACTAACGGCCGGTTCCAATAACCTATCTATTTTCAGTTTTGGCATATCGGAGATAGGAAACAGTTTCTATCTCTGTTTATGCCGTCCAAAGAAACAAAGACAGAAGTTGTTTTCTATCTCCGATATGCCAAAACTGAAGATAGATAGGTTATTGGAAATGGCCGTAACCCGCATTTGTCAAGCGTGATGCTCATGCCTGTACCCATTATTGCTGTGGTAACTTGAACTCAATACTGAAGAACCCGACGCTAGGATTATTGTGGGCCCTCAAAAAAAGATGGAACTTGATCCAACAACAATTCACTTACAAGGCATCTGCTGTAACTACGAGTAATGACTTATGATAAAAACGTCTTAAAGTGAGCTAATCGTCGTGGATTCGAGTTTCCTCTCATATGTACTAGAACTGATTCATTATTTTTCAAATTGTTTATCAAAATCTAACATTTAACTATGTTTTTCAATATTACAGATTTCTATACTACTTACAGAGATCAGACTACAACAGAATATTCACTCCTCTTCTTGAAAAGAAAGGGAGAGCATTACCACCTTACAACGAGGTGATATACAACGCTTCTTTAGTCCTTGGGAACTCCCATGTATCCTACAGCCAAGCGATGTCCCTCCCGCAGAACTATATTCAGATCGGGGGCTGCTATGTTAGCGAAAGTACTGAACCTTTGCCTAGAGTAAGTAGGTATCGGAAATGTGATTAAAGACAACGACAAATACATAAAATCATGTCAGCCATTCCCTCAGCTGAACGGTGATTAATTTCACAGGACCTTTTTTATATTTGTTAGGAATGCCGTAAAAAAATCTGCAAGCAGATTTTTGAGTCTAATAGTCGATTCAAAGATTATACGGAACCAAACGAACAGACAGGCAACCGTAAATTAAAAGTAGATTTTTTGTAGTAAGTCCGTGTATACTTTCATATGCATTTAGGGAAAAGCTGTAAATTTGAAATTACAAAGAGACTGTACAATTTTCTTTATTTGTATAGATATGCAATCTATATCCCTGTCTACGATCCTTGCTTGTTACTTATTTATAATTATCCTGAATATAATTTTAAAATTAAAGAATTGATTATATACTTCTGTTTATTTCAGGATTTACAAGAAATCTTGGACAATGCTAAACACGGTGCAATTTACTTCAGTCTTGGTACAAATTTGAAAAGCAAAGATTTCCCTGAAGCCATCAAAAAGGGTCTGTTGAAACTCTTCAGTGGATTAAAACAGACTGTGATATGGAAATTCGAAGAAATCATGCCAGATTTACCTAAGAACGTCCATATTTTAAAGTGGGCTCCACAACAGAGTATACTAGGTAAGTAAAAATAATGTGTCTTCTGTTGTGCTCAAAGTTTATTTTATTTTATAACAGATGCGTCGACACGCTTTTAGGTGAAAGCCTTACTGTCAAGTTTAAGTTATCCGAGTAGTCCCGGGTTTCATTCCCCGTTTAATGGTTTAGCCTAGAATATCGCTGGGTGTGCAGTATTATTTATTTGATACATTGTTATTATGATTTCTATCCGGTAAAAGATCTTTTCTGGCGATTGTTCAGTTTATCTCTTTTGCAGCACATCCGAACTGCATTATCTTCATCACTCATGGAGGAGCACTATCTACGACGGAGACCATTTATTTTGGAGTACCAATAATTGGTATACCCGTCTTTGGCGATCAGTTCAATAACATCGTCAAGGCTGTTGAAAGAGGGTTTGCAAAAAAAGTTGATTTGAGCTATTCGTTGGTGGAAGATCTTAAAGAAGCTATTGACGACGTGCTGAATGATGACAGGTAATTACAAGTAATTTTAAAAAATCCTTTTATGAGTTCCATTGTCAACAACGAATCAATAGTTTCGCTATGTCCGTTAGTCTATCGAGGCCCATCAAAACTGAACAAAAGGGTGCTAAGATGCGCTGTGCCTTCCATAGCACTGATTTTCGGCATGATGTCGTAAAAAGGTTAGGTTAGAATTTAGAGTCTAACCTAACTCTTTAAGTTTAAGTTAGCCTAACCTCTTTACGACACCGTGTTTCTCTATCTGTTAAAGAAATAGTCCACCGAACATTAACGTCATGGTGCAAACGACAGGACTCCGCAGTGTTTGCCCGAAATAAGGAATTATAATAGTGATAGTTTAAGTCGATAATAGTTTCAATACAAAATTACTAATGATTTCAGATACGCAAGCAGAGCTAAGGAACTATCGCTGGTGTACCACGATCGTCCCGTGCTCCCCGGGGTGGAACTAGTCCACTGGGTGGAGCTTGTCATAAAGACCAGAGGCGCCCCGCACTTGAGGTCACCAGCTATTCAAGTTCCATTGTATCAGAAGCTGTACCTAGATTTGGCAGCTCTAATTATATTGGTACTATATGCCATCAGATTTGCTATGAAACATTTATTTGCGCCAAAACCAGTAAAGCAGAAGATGAACTGAATACGTTTAAGCAAGGAAATAGAGTTTATTATGTTCAATTATTATGTTTTAATATGAACTTGTTATATCTTACAGCTTGGTTTTGAAGATAATATTAATATTTCACACATGCCACACTGGGCAACATAAATTTAGCTGCTATTAAGTAGCTTGGCGTACGGGATACTAGACAATTGAAATACTTACATTTACTTTGTTTTTTATAAATTTATACTTATTATACATAGAAAAACACACATATTTTACTGTGTGTGGATCGAACGCGCGACCCATGGCTCAGAAGCAGCGTTTACTATTACTATCACTGTTCCAAATGGTCGTCAAGATAGAAATTCTAGATCTTCTATCCTCTAACTAACCCTAAATTTAATCTAACGACAAAGGTTCCCTAAAACACGTTTTCCTGATATTCTGGTTGATTTGGATGTGGTGTGAAGTGTGGTGCCACCCCACACTATGATATCACCAAATTATTGTCCAATAACGTAAAGGCCGACTGTAGGATTAAGCCCATTAGCAGGACAGTACGGCATGGGATTTTCAGTTAGCAAAAACTGTATAAAAGATCTTGTAATAATAACACTGTTTTTAATTGCAATGTCAATAGTTTTAGCATGCCGAAGTAAGCTTAGAAACCATTAACTTTGTAATTTCATCATCAGCATCATCATCACCAGCCACCAGTGCGCAACGCACCGACTGGACCGCACCACCTTCATCGGCCTGCAATCCCAGTGTCGCTGCTATACGTGTCCCGGCTCCATTACTCTACAAAGGTCGAGGAGATTGTAGAGTACATGCGAGTGAAGACCAAATATAAAGTAAGGGTCGAATGGTTGGAGTCTCGACACAACACGAACTTAAATTCGTTTTTGGTGAGCGTTCCAACTAAACAGCTGTCGACCTTCATGCAGACCATTTGCATGCATTGACGACCATTCGGATCAGCGGTAGTTAACGCTGCTTCTGAGCCATGGGTCGCGGGTTCGATCCCCGCACAGTACAAATATTTGTGTGCATGAACATGTCTGTTTGTACTGGTCTGGGTGTTTTCTATGTATTATAAGTATGTATTTACAAAAAAAAAAAGTATATAAGTAAGATTATCGGTTGTCTAGTACCCCATACGACAGGGTACTTAATACTACCTTAATTTGGGACTAGATGGCTCTGTGTGGCCCAGTGAGGCATGTCTTAAAATATTTATTTTATTTATTTATATTTATGCAGGCACAATTTTGGCCGAAGGGTGTTACCTGACAACAAGTTGCGTAGCACAGCGCCATAAAATTAGTGTGTAGTTATATTGTTATTAAATTGTATTTATGTTAGTCTGTAAGGTATTTATGTTATGGGCCTGTAATTTGTTGCCTGAAATAATTGATAAATAAATATAATTGCACTGCTGGACACTGGCGTCTCCCAAAGGAGGATGGTTGGCAATCGCAGTTGGGTGGCCAATAATGCAGAGAAGATGCTCCTACCACAGAATATGGGAAAAGATTAGAAAGGCGATGTATAGGCGGGGCAGGCGCGCCACCGAGGTTATGAGCAAATGCCTGTAAGTGAGCGCTGTGATTGGTTTCTTTTGGCGTCGCACGACCATATTGGTTGCGCAACGTCAAAAGAATTCTCTTGATTGACATTCTTTGAACTCATTTATAAGTAGTGGGGTGCAAGTGGTGACATCGGTTCTCATACAAGTGGCGCATGAAAGCCTTTCTAACCTTTTTCCTTGTTATGTGCTCCTACCAGCCTTTTTCTGGCAGTACTCCTTTAGTCACCTCTTACGACAGCCATAGGAAGAGAAATGGTTGTTATTCTTTTATTGTGCCGTCTCACCCCAACTCACGTGTTACAATTATAGATTTAGTATAATACTGTACTAAATCCATGGGCGTACCCAGCTTCTGGCGTAGGAGGGGCAAGTCAGATTTTTTAGGTCAGATCATCCGCGGCTGTTTTGTCATACACACTACACAAACACACCTACATGAAACATTAGGTATATGTACCTAGTGTAATGTGTAGGGCAAACAGCCGCAAATGATCCTGCTTTATAGATAGTTAAATAAATAAAAGTAAATTTGACTATGCATGCATTTTTATTTTATTTAAATCTACAGTTATGATGATAGGAAAAATGTCGTGTACCGAGGCGTCTCTGCTGAAAGAAATCGTAAAGCAGCGCTTTCACTCTACTATTGTCCAAACTGTGAGCGATCATGAGCGAGACTAGTATCCAGTGATTGCCATTTGTCTTGCACTTAAATGATAAATTTATAAGGCGGTACTATTTTTCCTTATAATATTCAATGATCAACATTTCAAATTTGCTCAAATTGCTCTGTAAGTTGTTTACGTGATGAGTATTGTGGCGCACTGGTGGGTACTTTTGATTGTTATTCAAATACCCTAACTTATCTGTTTTATTTTAAAATATCTAAAAACATTTTTGATTTCTATTATTTTATTATATACAAATTGATAATTGCGATATATGTGGTCACTAGTTGGAAAATAAAAATGTATACGTACAGTATTAACCGTGCAATTCGTACAGAGGTAATAGGTGTCAACACTGTCAATACAACTATAGCTATAAAAAAATATTGTTGTCGTTTTAAATGCCTAATACTTATTAGGATGCATTTCTTTATTCATAATCGAGAAAAATATGAGTGTACAAGATGTAAATTTGGGTTATTGCAAAATATAGTGTATTACAGTGAGCTTCTGATAAACAAAGGTAAACATAGTTATAGAAAATATATTTTGATTTCCTGCAGTTTGGACAGCAAAAATAGGCCCTTTGATTTGAAGTATACGAGTATAAAGTTTCGGTATCTGGTATGTTATTATAAACATTGTGTTCATATTTTGATTTTATTTTTGAATGTGGTTGATATGATGTGGTTGGTGTATTCACAATTTATTTTTCTTATTTACCTGCCTTGTTTATTGACTACCAAGCCTATATTAGTTTTAGTTAATTACTATTACATGGTAAAATGTGTGTGTTCCCGGACATATTATTATTAATATAGTACGAGTATTACCCTTGATTACAAACCTAAAATGCATATGTTGAAGAGCACTTACGTAACACTAGGGTTTATTTGTAACGGAAATTTAGTATCAAATGTGAACGTGAAAACGTTAAGGCTGGTTTGTTTAATTTAAATTTTTGGCAAACGTTATCTATTATATTTAGTATTTAATGACAGTGGATAGGAAATTAAGTGTTTTTTATCAGAATTGCCGAGGACTGCGTACCAAAACTGACATATTATTAGGTAATATTTTATCAGAATGTTACGACATAATAATACTGACCGAAACATGATTAATACCTAGTATTTCTGACAACGAGCTAATGGATTCTAGGTATACAGTGTATCGTAATGACAGAGATCGGAAGGCCTGTGGTAGATCAGACGGTGGTGGTGTCCTGATCGGTGTGCGGCGCGAGCTAGGTGCTTGTCGCTGTTACTTAAAGTTAGGCTTCAACAATAGCAATCACGATTTGTCTACAGTGTGTACTGAGTATGTACTTCTAAAGTTTTATTGTGGTGTTTTAAATGAATACAATTTAGTATGTGGCTTGTATATACCGCCAAATCAATCAGCAAACACATATGAAAAAATATTAGACTCCTTACAGAGAGAAATTTTGTTACTTGATATTAAACATTTCCATGTTTTCGGTGACTTTAATCTCCCACATATAAACTGGGGTAATCAATTGTTGAACTCGGCGATCCCTGATGTCCAAAGTAACGGTAGGGATACGAGCTTGCTCTTATTTAACTTTATATCTATTACTGATTGCCAACAATATAATTTAATACAAAATAGCAAAAACCGCATACTCGACCTGTTCTTGACTAACGATACCATGTCTTTATGTGAGCCCACCGCATATCCTTTAGTACCGGTTGATCCATATCATCCTCCTTTTAATGCACTTTTGTCGTGGAATGCGCTTAATAAAACAATGTCTAGACCCTCTATATTAAGGTATCGTTTTATAGAGGGGAATTACACTGATATAAATAATGCCATCCGTAATGTTGACTGGAATAATAGGCTGGGAGGGCTCTCTTTAGACTCGGCTACAAATCTTTTTTACGATATTTTAAACAATATTATTAAAGAACACATTCCACTGCGGCCTGGCGGGTCCAATGACTTCCCTGTTTGGTTTACGCGACCCTTGATTCATATATTTAAATCGAAACAACGCGCTTGGGTAAAATGGAAGATTTATAAAAATATCTCAGACTATGAACAATTTTCATTATATCGAAAAAGATTTAAAAAACTATCAACTGAATGTCTCAGGACGTATACTAAAAATGTAGAAAACGGCATTAAAAAAGATATTAAATTTTTCTGGTCGTATATTAATAGTAAAAAAAAAAGATCTGGCATTCCTGATACAATGCATTACGGTAATAATAAGACATCTAGTCCTGAACTTGTTTGCAACTTATTCTCTAACTTCTTCGCTTCAGTTTATGAAAAAAGTAATACAGTGACACCATTGCAGCCTGACATGGAATCCGTGTCGGAAAGCTGTGATATTTTAACTGATTTAAGTTTCTCAGAAAATACCATAGTGACCGCACTGAAGTCATTGGACGTTACCAAGAGCCCTGGACCCGATGGAATACCACCCTTTTTTATTAAAAGAGTGGCTGATTCTATCAGTATTCCACTATTTTATCTGTACAACCGCAGTTTGAAGGAAGGGATTGTTCCTTGTCATTGGAAAACTGCGAACATCACTCCTATACATAAAACTGGTCCAAAAAATTGTGTGGAAAACTACCGGCCAATCTCTCTGCTCTCTACCTTCTCGAAGGTTTTGGAAAGATTAGTACACGGCGCTATATATCCCAGATTACATCGCCTAATTATGCCTGAACAACACGGTTTCATTAAAGACCGCTCCACAGTCACTAACCTTTTGTTATATACTACTTTTTTGTTTGAGAATATAGATAGGGGACTCCAAACTGACGCTGTTTATACTGATTTTTGCAAGGCCTTCGATAAGGTAGATCATGCTATATTGTTGCAGAAAATTGCATATAACGGAATACGCGGAAGTTAATGGCGTTGGTTTTCTTCTTATGTTTCTTACCGATCTCACAGGTTGGTTGTGAATGGGTACACTTCTGCACACGAAATAAATGTTACTTCCGGAGTACCTCAGGGATCTATTTTAGGGCCATTATTATTTGTCTTGTTTATAAATGACATTGGCAATTGCTTTAAAAATACTCACTATCTTTTATATGCAGACGATCTTAAGATTTACAGGATCATAGAGAATATTAATGACTGTATGAAGTTTCAGGAAGATCTTGATCTCCTTTCTAAATATTGTGTAGATAATAAATTACAGCTAAGTATACCTAAATATAAAGTTATCATTTTCACAAAAAACAAAAAAACTGTTAACTTTAATTATGAACTTCTCTGTACTAAACTTCAAAAGGTTGAAACTATAAAGGATTTGGGTGTTTACCTCGACTCAAAATTACATTTAGATACACATATAAATTCTATAATAAATAAATCTTATCAGTTGTATGGGCTTGTTATGCGAACTTGTAAAGATTTTAAGAATGCATCAACTTATTTAATGCTGTACAAAACCCTCGTTAGATCTCAACTTGAATACGCTTCTGTCGTATGGAATCCTTATTTTCAAAAATATATTCATCAGCTTGAGATGGTTCAAAAAAAGTTTATTCGCTCTGTTAATTTTAAATGTTCTCATAAAAAACTTTCATATAATAGACTTTTGGAAAAATACTCGCTTTTGACGTTAGAGTCTAGAAGATCATTTTTGGATCAAGTCGTTTTGTACAAAGTCCTCGGTAATCAGTATGACTGTACATCTTTGACTGACCACATATATTATCAATTACCTAGTCGCTCCCAACGTATACGTGATAGTCGCTCACATGGCATTTTCGCTCCTAGACTCTGTAGGACGATAGCAGGCCACCGCGCACCGCTACGGCGAATAATGTACTCGTTCAACAAACAATTTTCTCAGATAGATCTATTCACACAATCCCTTGGCCAGTTTAAAAATGCAATCCATTCCAAATTAAAAATACTCAACGATTAAATGGTGTTTCACAGTTTTTACGTGAAGGTTACGTAAGGAACCCACAGTAGCTGCAAATGATATAGTTGCATAGTTGCTTTGATTGTATAATAATTGTTATTATGTTTTAATATTCTGGTTGCAGGAACTTCATTTATACTCATAAAGACTTATTGTTACCTGTTTAGAGTCAAACACAGTGTTTATCTCAATAATCTCACTTAAAATTATATTGCGAACAAAGTAGTTGGTTACATATTTAGCAAGATTGTCAAATTTATTTTACTTAGTTAGTAAGCCATATATGTAATTGTTTTTTGTTCCAAATAAAAAAAAAAAAAACCACCACATCTTTAGGTTGTAAAAATAAAATCCAAGCAAACATTTATTTATTCTTTTTACTAAAATCTTTTTTCATAGAAACAAACATGATAATGCGCTTGACAACTGTTACAATGATGGCAACCAGGATGAAAACCAGCGCTGCTAGATCCAGGTACAATTTCTGGTAGAGAGGCACTCCGAGGGCAGGCGAGCGGAGGTGGGGCGCGCCGCGAGTCTTCACCACGTGTTCCACCCAGTGCACCAGTTCCACACCAGGTGGCGCTGGCCGGTGGTGATACACGAATGACAGCTCTTCAACTTTTTTACGATACCTGCAATATAAAACGTGCAATCATTGATTAGGGACAAGTCAGTGAGTCACTCTAATATATTATTATTCTCTACGTAGTTATAATAAATAAATAAATAAATAAATATTTTAAGACATGCCTCACAGGGCCACACAGAGCCATCTAGTCCCAAATTAAGGTAGTATTAAGTACCCTGTCGTATGGGGTACTAGACAACCGATAATCTTACTTATATACTTTTTTTTTTGTGAATACATACTTATAATACATAGAAAACACCCAGACCAGTACAAACAGACATGTTCATGCACACAAATATTTGTACTATGCGGGGATCGAACCCGCGACCCATGGCTCAGAAGCAGCGTTAACTACCGTTGATCCAAATGGTCGTCAAAAGTTATACTATCCCTAAATCTTATTTTCTTGTATATGTTTTTAGGGTTCCGCAGCCGAATGGCAAAAAACGGAACCCTTATAGTTTCGTTAAGTCTGTCTATATATCTGTCTATCAGAGTATGTCTGTCCGTCCGTATGTCACAGCCACTTTATTCTGAAAGTATTAGCATTACACAGTTGAAACTTGGTAGGTAGTTGTATCCTGTTGATCGCTGTACGATTCTCATACAAAAAATAAAAAATAATGATATTTAAGGGGAGCTTCCCATACATAGAACTAAAACCCAAAATAATTGTTTTTCTCAAACCTATGCGTATGGGGTATTTTTGGATTGGATAGGTCTTTTAAAATGACATAGAGGTTTCTAAAACTATATTTTCTAAAAGTCTAACATTTGGAAGATAGACACTTCCAAAGTGGTAAAATGTGTGTGTCCTTCTAACTTTTAAACTGGGAAAGTGAAAATTTCGAAAAAAATACGTTTTGTATATCTTAACAAACATTTTCAACAAAAGTTAGTTTGAATGAGATCAAACGGGCAGTTTTTGAGAAATAGCACATTTCTAACAACCGCAAATATAACTTTGTCCTTTATACAAGCACTATGAGAAACAAAGTTATTTTTGCAGTCAATTAAATATTGTGGTATTTTGACTAAGTGGAAGTAAGTGGACCCCTAATTCAGTTAAAGTTGGTACGGAACCCTCAGTGCGTGAGTCCGACTCGCACTTGGCCGGTTTTTTTTTCACATTTACTCATCATAACACGACATTTTAAAGAGAGTGTGAGATAAATAGTAGCGTAAGGAAATTGAGAAGATGTGCAAAAAAATGGGAAGAATAAAATGTTATCTGCAAAAATATTAAAGTTTTTAATGAATTTCGGTAATATAGCTAGATCTCCAAAGTTCATTTAAAAGTTCCATAATAGAACTACAGAGAAATACAGAGTATGTACCTACAAGTAAAGGTGATAAGAGAGATGGGTTCTTACTTTTCTAAAGAAATTAGATTTCGTTTAGTAGAAGTTGAAAAGAGTTAAGTTTCTTAGTCTCTTTTACAGAAGAACTGTTAAAGTAAAACTTATAATAAACTGCCTAACCTATCAATGATTTATTTCTTGACACAGGAGTTCATTCCTTGATTGCCTTGATCAAATTAAATATGATCACTTTTGTGATAAGACTGCTAACTTATGCGGGTTCGAATCCCGCCTGAAACATAATTTTTCAAGTTTAGATAATTTAGTACTTGTGTAATAAAAATGTAAGATAAAGACTAAAAGATCTACGCCTTCTGTCATTTGGTACAGCCAGCTTAGTGACGTTAGAGCCTCAGGTCTGGAAGATTTCAGTAATGATTAAATACTTACTTGTCATTTCCAAGCATCTCGTGAATAGCCGTTTTCATATTTGAAGGAATATCATAATTGAACTTGACGCTTATAGCGAAGCCCTTGCTGACGGCTTTGTTTATGTTGTTAAACTGATCAGCAAACATAGGTATACCAATAAGAGGGACTCCATAGTGAAGGGCTTCGGTGGTAGACAGCTGCCCGCCATGAGTGATGAAGAGTATGCAGTTTGGGTGAGCTGGAAGAAGAAATAAACATGCCGATACATGTGTTCGCTTGATCTGGGTGTTTCGAGGTTGGAGCGTAAGCTTGACGCTGATATTCAACAAACATTATTTCCGTATTCTGAGTCTTAGGTAGTGATGGCAATATTCTCAACATTCTCAACCTTTTCAATTTTGAATAACATTGCCAGGAACGCTGCCAGGCTGGCAGTGCCAGCATTTTCAGTTTGGAGAACGTTCCCGGGAACCGCACATCACTAAAGTCTCAGGTAACCTACCCTGATGGACACACTTCTAATGAAGATCACGTTATTGACAGGGGATTTGTGGAGGGTAAACCTGACAGTGCTAAGGATTGTTTGCATAGTAAGGTACCGGAATTTAGGATTATCGAACCTTCTCGTTTTCCTCAACCTTCAGGTTACCCAACAACACCCCAGCCCACCTTAACAGCATCTTCCAACACTCTCAACCTCGTGTCGACCTTCCAAAACGATTCTCAATTCAAATAATGTTTTGACGTGATAACGTCTTTAAAATCGTTTTAGTCAGACAACATGTTCAGAAACTTGTGTCACACCAAAACCTCACGAGCGCGATCGCAGGTATAACGAGAGAGAGAGACGGACCGATCTCCCGTCTCATCTCGAGCGCTGCCAGTCATTCCGTGAAACTTGTCACGCGGAATCCTCACGAGCGGAGGCTGGCATAGCGTTCGAGTGAGTGGACCGATCTTCCGTCTCTCTCACTCTAGCGGCATACAAACGAATGGAGATTTTCTCGTGCGGTTAAGTTTTCGTTGAATGTTTAAGATGTAATTTAAAATTTGAAAAAATTGTTATCTTCATTAATTCCTTACTTCCCAAAAACTTATATCACCAATAAGACGTTATCACGTAAACATCTCGATCGTAAACCTACTTTACAAACAACCAATTTTTTTTACAATTAAATGTCTGTAATATTGTAAAACAAAAATTATTCAGCAATTCTATTGATAAATAAATCGTCTGTCTTACGTTTTCAAGTAACGTTTATTTATTTGAGTTGGATGAGCTGTCACCCTAGCTGAATGATATGGAAAAACCCACTTAAGACAGTTGAATAATATTAAGCAAAAATATGATGCCCTCAGTCAGTTTAAATGGTAAATATAAATAGTTATTAGCTAGTATTTAGAGATTAATGTAAATCAAATGTATTGCGTGGCAACACCGCGCCACTTAGCAAAACAGAAGAGAGAAACTACGTTGACAGACCGTGGAAGAGTATTTCTTGTCGTAAAAGAGTAACTAGCTCAGAATATTCCAATCTTAACATTTATAAATTTATTAACATCTAGCTAGATGGAAACGCAGAAACGAAGTGTTTACCTAATATACTCTGTTGAGGAGCCCAGTCGATCAAATGAACATTCTTCGGTACATCAGGCATAGTATCTTCGAACTTCCAGATAACAGTCTGTTTCAGATTGCTGAAGACGTCAAGTAACCCATTCTTTATCTCATCGGGGAACTCTTTACTTTTCAGCATACTACCCATGCTAAAGTAAATCACACCGTCTTTGGCATCGTCCAATATCTTTTGCCATTCCTGCAAAACAAATGAAATATGCCTGTAAAATATTAGGTTGTTATTCTACATCGGCAAAGGCTCAAACTCTGCCTCATTTATATTTTACAGTTGATAACTATTTAGCTTTGATTTTGTAATTAATGAGCTGGATTGTCCTCTTACAAGCTAACAATAGAAATACACAATTCATTAAATACCTAGTAACAGCGGAGACTAAGTAATAAAAATCCCAATAAAGAGGTGATATTTTTTAGGATTATAATGGGGTATCATAATCCTAAAAAATATCACCTCAGCTTGTAAGAGGACAATTAAAATACTCTTAAATCTACAACGGCACGGAAATCTTCTAAATGGAAGACTTGTATTTGCTTATTTTTTATAATATATCGAAAAATATAAGTTGAAATACTTTGTAAAATCTTTTTCACACATTTCTTCTGCTACAATTGTAACCTCCGTGACGGAGTGGCGTACACACCGGTTTTCAAGGTGTCGCCTGCTCCGAGGTCCCGGGTTCGATTCCCGGACGGGTCAATGTAGAAAAAATGAGTTTTTCTACATTTTCTCGGGTCTGGGTGTTTGTGGTACATTCGTTGTTTCTGGTTTCCAAAATACGAATGCTTTAAATAGTTATTCAAATTGGGATCAGGACAATGTATGTGAAGTTGTCCACATTTATTATTATTTATTTATTATTTATTAATAGGACCTCACCTTTGACAAAGGCTTTACTTTTGCTTCTATATGGTATCCACCAATCTGCTTATAACTTTGCGGCAGTCTTACAGGCAAACCCAACGATACATGGGAGTTGCCTAGCATTAGGGATCCGTTGTGCTTCACCTCATCTTGAGGAGGGAGCACGCGCCCTCTCTTAACTGCAGCCGGTCCGAATCCATTTGTAAAGATATCTATCTCCTTAGCTCTTTGTTGCCTGGAATTTTTATAATGTTCCACGATCAAATAATTAAATACTTGACACACATGATGGAACATACCTAAATTGTGAACTTAAACATTGGAAAACTCAGGCGGAAATCGAACTTAAATCTCCATGCATACCGGGCGCGGTGCTTTTTCAATGGAGCTATCGAGACACTACGTCACAGTGCCAATTTTTCAATCATACTTATTCTTGTGTGTCGGTCAAGTGTTTAAGTGTCTCGGAAGGTTAATTGTGTAGAAAGGCACCGCGCCCGGTCTATGAGATGATATATCTGATGATATTATAATTGCAATTAAGTTGCTAAAATATCGTAAAATAAAATTGGTAACTTTTAACTTAAAAGTTTTAAGTACGGTCGTCATTAGTATTAATCGCGCTGATTTCACTATCGTTTTTCCCGCTTGATGGGCTGCGGCTGCGTCCCCACTTAAAATTACCTAACGACAAATCTCAACTCTATCTAGGTACCCGATATTATAAAAAGTACAGTCAAAATGAAAAACATTTAAGCGTTATAATTTTTTTAAATCATTAACATTTTTATCATCAATTAGAACAAACGACATTTGTAATAATATACTAAAAATAATATTTTTGAATAAAACACGTAATAACAAAAATGACTTATCATGCAAAATCACAGGTTGTGTTAGGAACACAGTGTCTGCCATTCGATGCGTTGGAATTCCCAACGAGCGAAGTATGTCAAACGGATTTTAATATCATGATAGTTGGCAAGGTCACAAATCAATTGATATAGGTACTCATAGAACAGATAAGATTGCGATTGTGGTCAATGTTCGATATAATATAAACGATTATATCCAAGCAATAAGTAGATTTCAAGAAATGTATAGTTACCATAACAAACGTATTTGGGATAAAGTATGACGTACATCGTAAAGGCTTGAATAAATTCTTTGACACAAAAAAAAATCTTTATCTCAATGGTTTTTATTTTATTTAAATTTTTTTCTCATGCTTCTGTTCCCCCTCGGTGATAAAGATATGACGAATATACCGGGCGCGATCAGCGATTCTCCTGTGTTACTACTCTCAAACATTTATTTAAACGACAACCTCCGTGGCGGAGTGGCGTACACATCGGTTTTCAAGGTGTCGCCTGCTCCGAGGTCCCGGGTTCGATTCCCGGACGGGTCAATGTAGAAAAAATGCGTTTTTCTACATTTTCTCGGGTCTGGGTGTTTGTGGTACCTTCGTTGTTTCCAGTTTCCAAAATACGAATGCTTTAAATAGTTATTCAAATTGGGATCAGAACAATGTATGTGATGTTGTCCACATTTATTTATTAAGCTATTGCATAGCTTCTATCGCGGGCCTTGAGCGTGGAGACCGAATCCAGAAATTCCGTAACGAAAATAACCTAACCTAACACTCGGGGCAAGGCACGATCAAACAATTTTGAATTTCCGAAATTTAAAAGAATTTAGAAGAAAATAAAGTTTTTGACAGTATGGTTGCCTATGGTAACCATATCTGCCAAAATAACAGAAAAATTTAATTACAAAAGTCAAAATTAGAAAATACATAAAATTATAAAATTAAGCTATTGCATAGCTTCGATCGCGGGCCTTGAGCGTGGACACCGAATCCAGAAATTCCGTAACGAAAATAACCTAACACCCCCCACTCCGACAGGCACAGCGGTGATACTTTTTATTTTTATAATTGCATAAGTTGATAAAAAATGCTATGCAATAGCTTTACCGCAGCAGTCTCCGAGTGCCACACGTCTTTTTTTATTTTATTTAATTGTATAATCATTAGTAAAGAATGTTAGTTTGGCAGATGACATTGAAAGTCGATTACATAAATCTCCGTGTCAACCTGAACAAAAGAACTATAGAGTAGGTACTAGCTTTACCGCTAAGCCCCTTGTTGGAGTGTAATTTGGTAACGTGCTCTACGTTTGATAAATGTAGTGATAGTTAAGTGTAATTTAAATAAAGATATATTTCAAATATTCGCGATCACTCTTTATATCCTAAATTATGTTTCTTTTCCCATAATAACCTCACTTTGGTAATTTCGAGTCAATGATTACCTGTCCTAATATCCTATCTTGTCCTTTCCAGGGTACTTAATAACTCCATATCATTAATCTAAATCGGTTGAAACCATTTTGGTTCCTCATACAAACATCTTTTTCACCCTTACAAGTGATGTATTCCGGGATAATTTTGTTCCCTTTGTCACAGATAATATAATACTACTAGCCTTTGTTTTTCCAAGGTCTCAAACTATTTGCTTCACTAATAATCATCTAAATTAGTCCAGTAGTAATATTGGCGTGAAATTTCAATTTCATATACATATATTAAAATACAACCAAAAACATATACTTATCTCCATTCGATCATCATCCATCGTAAAAGTCACAAATTTTGAGAACAACCCTGTCTGTTAAGATTTGTTCAAGCTGTGATGAAGCTTAACATCGTTTACAGCAGCTCGTCACATTCACAAGCTGAAGTACTACTAAGCTACACGAAGCCCGAATATACGAATTTATATATCTCTTTCAGATACTCGAAAAGATATTGGCACCAGTGAGCCAAAGTGACAAGGGGTATCTGACAGCTACTGACATTTAAAGTTTTTTTCGATTGACGCCATCTTGGAATGCCTATGAAGTTTGATAAATTATTCGATCTTGTTTATTTTTGAACCACTAAATTATATGTAATATAGATTTATATGTATTTTTCCCAGAATCAATAATTTTTTCTTGATTTTTGTAAATGGTGTACTATGTCTGGGCCTATTATGGGACATCTCCTTTAATTTAATTTAGTAGTTTAGGTCTAAAAGCGTGACCGACAGACCGACGGACACAAACAGGGTTAGTTATAATATCAGTAAGGATTACCAATAGATAAATTTCGTCATCCACAATGTAAGGAGTTCTACTGTCCTTTCCAGAAAGCTGAACGGCGGGTTTGCTATTGACAAATGGTCGGGCGTGTAGGCAGGGTTTGGATCTTCGTCTATGAGAGCTAGCACGAGATTGTGAGGGTCCATCGAAGAAGACCAGATCAGGGGACTGCCGAACACTGCGGAGAAACTAAAAAAAAAATGGTTGGACTTAAACGATACCAAATGTAGTGTTCCAAAAAACATAAAACCGATTAGACATACCCGCTGAGGATATCACAATACATCCACTCCGCTATAACAGCATCAAACTGTTCCTCAGGATCCATCATCAGTTTCTGCACCTCCTCGTGTCTGATGGTGTGATTCATCATGTCGAGTACCAAGTCAAAGTGTTTGAACACATCCTTCAACCCTATCTTGTTGTGTAGGATATTCTGTATGTTCATAAATCTCTCTGAAAATTGAACGTAATAGATTATTACACTCTATTATGCTATTAACCAACACTATAGTTATAAGTACTATTTTAAACAAGCGAAAGATGTATAGTAGGTATATGCGAAATACCAGAAATAGCAATAGACTAGGTGTCTGATAAGATTTATAGGTTAACTCTAGGAAAAACTGCTATTGGATGTGTATTTTAATCTTTAATAAAATACCGCTTTAATACTTTAATATGAATGGAGCGTTGCACGCTTTTATGAGCAGTCAGAAGGTGTCTGAAAAGGCCCGCCTGGCTGTGCATGGCGGGGTGTTGGTTCCAACACTGATGTATGGGAGTGAAAGTTGGGTGTGGCAGAGAAAACATGAAAGCAGAGTAAATGCAGTAGAAATGAGAGCGTTAAGAAGTATGATTGGAGTCAATCTGAGTGACAGGATTAAAAATAGTGTGATAAGGGATCGATGTGGTGTAAAAGAGGATGTAGTGACCAGTATTGAAAAAGGAATGCTTAAATGGTTTGGACATGTTGGGAGGATGAATGAAAGCAGGTTGACTAAAAAGATATATATGGCGAGTATGAATGGAAATGTTGGAAGGGGAAGGCCTCGACGAACTTATCTTGATCAAATCGGGGAAGTTCTAAAGAAAGGTCAGGTCAAGAGTACCCTAAACCGGCGAGCGTGTATGAAAAGATTAATGAATGTGGATGAAGCGAAAGTAGTCTGTAAGGATCGTAGCAAGTAGATAGATGTGGTCTCTGCCTACTCCTCCGGGAAAAAGGCGTGAGTGTATGTATGTATGTAATAAAATACCCCAAAATATAAAGGACCTGCCGTTTAATAGATTTAAGTGCGCCCTTTACAGTTGGCTAAATGAACGGAATAAAAACTTATTCCGTTAATGAATTACTTAATTTTAATTGTTGATTTAATTTAATGACAGTATGATAATAATCTGAGTCCTGGAATACAGGATTATCCTAACTCAGACTCCAAACTTCGATACTATTGTGTATTTCATCTGTTTTTTTTTATGACAATTGTAATAATATTAAAATAAAATTTGACATGTTATTTGTTTAATGTTTATATGTATCGTTTTTGTATATTACTGGAGATTTGATTTACGATAATTTCATTTATTTCGACATTTGATTGTATTTTGATATTAATTTATGATTGCTTTATTTAAAATATTTTGCATGCTATCAGTATACCTACAGGATGAAATTTTAACCACTTTCCAAAATTTTTATATGCGTTCAGTATCGTATTTAGAGCCTATTTGTGAAGTAAAAAATGTAAATCAAGTTGTCACCAGAAAATATTTTTCGCGATATAGTTTTCAATTTTTATGGTCCTTAATCTGTTTAGGTATAAAGTGAAAATCAAAAACTTATGAATAGTATTGTAATGAATGAATGAGATGCACATTGCGTAAAAAAAGTGTTAGTAAGATGCCGTAGCAAATATTTTAGATTTTTGGCGGATATTTGCTAAGTGATTTATCTTGACATTTTTGTACTGGGCTATACCAAAAGAAAAATTACGTCATTTGTTCTTTGCCTCGTAGATTGCTATATAAATTTGGAAAGTGGTTAAAATGTCACCCTGTATAGTTGAGAAAGATGAACTTTATTATAAAATACGATCTATAATATACCCTTTTTCATACGCAAATAAATAAATTCATTTCATTTCATTCCAAAGATTTTGATATTATATACACATATAAATGGGTACCTTAGGTAATTGTCAATAAATCACATTTGTTTTAGCTTTGTTTTATTTCATTCCGTTTTATTTTAGTATAAAAAGAAAGATTTTTATCTACTTACATATCTATTCTATGTACGAGTATATTATAAAAGGCATTCGAAGAAATGAGTTATTCAACAACTGGACACAAGAGTGTGACCAGTTGATGAATAACCCGAAGAAATGTAGGTACTGCTCTCCATAGACCTGTCGGTAAATATGACTTCTTTTTAAATGAAACGAACCATTTGTGAAATAGCCCCGACGGATTATAATCTAATAAAATTTTATTTATTTATTTATTTATTTATTTATTGCATTTTGTTTACAAAATAAGTGTAACAAAACCCTGTAAGGGTATAAGCAAACAACCTTAAATTAGTTTTAAAACAAGCTTAGACAAAGTTTCAACATTGGCCAGATAAACAGACATAGTACACCTATGTATACATTTGTTTAAAGGTGAGTTAGTTAGTACATACAATTATTAGCCACTTGTTAGATAGTTAGATTATATACATACAATTATATACATACAATTATTAGCCACTTGTTAGATAGTTAGATAGTTAGTTAGATTATACATATCTACTATCTAGACATTATATTGTGTAGGTTAGTACGTAAATAGATGTGTTAGTTTTCGGATACTGTTACTGTTTAAATCTTAGTTACCTACTTACTTATGTGATTTTGTAAATTTATCTGTCATGTATTCTTCAACGTTATAGTAACATTTTCCTATGAGGATAGATTTCAATTTGGATTTAAAAATTTTTATAGTGGATTCAGTTTTTAATATAATTGGTAGTTTATTGTATATTTGTATGCAACGGTACTCTGGGCCTTTTCTAAACATTTCAATTCTAGGAACTGGTAGGGATAAGTTGTTTTTGCGGCGTATGTTTGTATCATGTTGGAATAAGTGGAGGTTGTTTTTTACAAATAAACATGTCTCCAGAATGTACAAGGAAGGGAGGGTAAGAACACGCTCTTTAATAAAATGCGGCTTACAACTGTCTCTCCTTGTGATGTTCGCAATAATGCGCAAACATTTCTTTTGGGCAATGAAGAGATCTTTGGCGTCGGCGCTGTCTCTCCACATGACAATGGCATATCGCAACCAGGCGTAGGCATAGGCGTAGTAGGCTGTCAGGGCGCACTCTTTGCTTGTGCTTGATTTTAGGATGCTTAATGCGTACAGGAATTGTGATAATTTTGATTTCGTTATTTCAATATGCTTTTTCCAGTTCAGGTGAGTGTCTAGGGTAAGACCTAACAATTTGAAATCACTAACCTCTTCGATGCTAATGCTGTTTTTCACTGTTTTTAAATCTGTAAGTTGTTTTTGGTAAGGTTTGAATTGGATCATTTTAGTTTTTTGGTTGTTTATTTTTAAGTTATGCTCCTGGAGCCAAAGTTTTATGCTGTTAAAGGTATCAGTGATAAGATTATGGTGAAATACATCGGTTTTTGGTATTTTGAAAAGGAGGGAAATATCATCAGCGAATAAAAGACATAGCGAGTTGCATATCTTGGGCAGGTCGTTGATATAAATTAGAAAGAGGATGCATCCAAGCACGCTGCCTTGAGGTATAGACCAGTTTGTGGTAAGGAAATCCGAGCGTACGCTCTGCAACTCACCGGTGTCTGTATCAAAATGATCTACTTGAACGCATTGACTTCTGTTGCTTAAGTAAGATTTTAACCAGTCGTATCGCGGCTACTTATCAAAATATGTTTATTCTACCGTACCTGATGGATAGATTTTGATATTGTCCTTTAGGTATATCTGACGTACCCCCGGTCGTGGAGTTGGCGGATTTGCTGTTATGTATGTCACCTAAACAAATGAAAACAAAAATTTAATAATAATGACAGAAGTCATTAAAATTGGTGGGTATGACATTTTAAAATTTGGTCCGTATAAACAGCCTGTACTTATATCATTTAGCCAGCATACAATGAAATTGTTAGCAATAGTAAAAATCAATTGTTCTGTAAACAGTCTTGATAATTATCAATAAATAAAAAAAAAATCAGGCAGCTTTTCTTATTATCAGTGATCGGAATAGGCAGTGATGAGATGTATCTGAAAAGTGAAAATTAACATGAGTAGTAAATGAATTGGGAAGTCTAGCTCACGATGCCGTATTCCAACCGCTCGCAAACTCGCTGCGGCGCTCCGCGCCCCTTGAATACAGCAGCGTGATCTAGCCCTCCCAATTCATAGGTAAAAAGGATTGACTTGTCTTTGTTATATCATTTTGTAAAAACCTCTGGTTCACAACAGTCACGTTTGAAGTCGAATATGAAATTTCTGAAACAAAAAGAATCACTAGAATTAAAACGTATTTGTCCTGCTTTACTAAATGAACAAAAACGACATGGAAACTTACTACCAAATACTATACGTAGCATTGTTTGTGGTCCATCTAATTGTGGGAAAACTAACTTAGTAATAAGTTTGTTATTACATAGGAATGGTCCATGCTTTCGAAACCTTTATGTTTATTCAAAATCTTTATATCAACCGAAGTACATATTTCTAGAAAGGGTAATGAATATGGTTGCAGACACTACATATAACAAGTATTCCGACAACAGTGAAATTTTAAGCCCGCATGAGGCATTACCAGACTCTATTATATTATTTGATGATGTTGCCTGTGAAAATCAGAATAATATACGAGATTATTTTGCTATGGGTCGTCATAAGAATATTGATTGCTTTTATATTAATCAAACTTACACCAAAATACCCAAACAACTAGTAAGAGACAATGCTAATCTTATAATATTGTTCAAGCAAGACGACATAAATCTTAAACACGTTTATGATGAACACGTAGGAACTGACATGACTTGGTCTCAGTTTCGTAAAATGTGCTCAACTGTTTGGAGTAAACCTTACAATTATGTCGTCATCAACAAGGACTGTGACCGAAACAAAGGTTGTTACAGAATGATGTTTGATACATTCATAGTAGTTGACTAAACTTTTTAAGTAGCTGCTAGGTTATTAACGAATCAGTTTCATTAGTGAAGTCGAAGTGATTGGAACCATTACCAATGGAACGAAATCTCAAAGAACAAATTGTAAAATCAGCATCAGCTGTAAAAAGAAAGGTAGAAATGCTAAAAGATTCAAAAAATACAAATGATATGGCTTTAGAAACAATATTTAAACCAATTGTTAGTCCACTTAAACTTCTAACAAGTAAAACTGATGGTAAACGTCATATAGGAGAAGAAATTAAGCAAACCCAATTACCGAAAAGAACTCGGCACGCCAAGAGTGAATCGTCAAATGCTTCTACTGAAGATTTAAATTACTTTAAGGAGGTTGTTGATGATGAAGAATATTCTGATACTGGCGAAGAAAATTCTGAAAATGATGTTTGTAAAACACCTAACAAAACTCTCACTACATCACCCTCCGAAGATCATGATGTTCATGAGAATTCATTTAAATCTCTTCAATCATCACCGAGTATTGCCAATGATTCTTTATCATGGTCCATGTCATCTGAAATAATGAAAGATATACCTTATGGTGTTAGAAATGTAAAAGGAAAACTTTTGCTCGGCAATACCCGTGTTCATGACGATGATCGCATTCTGAAAATTGGAAACCGTAGTTTGAAAAAAACTCCTGGCTTAAAAGAACTATTGTATAAAAAAATACCGAATTTAGATATTATTACAGACGAAGACTTACAAAATTATAAATTAATACTTATGGACACTAATGCGCACAAACGTAATTGCGATCCGTCCAAACCAATAAACAGTAACAAAGGATTTAAATATATGCACGTGATCAAACCATTGTTTAAGTTCTCTAGAAGTCATACGAGCAGTGTAGAAAGTCTCCCAACAGGAAAAGGCATCGATATTCTTAAGGAAGTTAAGAAAAATACTGATTTGGTTTACTGGGATGATCCAAACGAGCTAGTGGAGAGATTAAAATTACTACTTGCATCATGGGCAGCTGGTAACACAGGGGTGTATAACGAAATGTATGCAATAATCGAAGAATTGCATGAAGTTGGAATCATAAAAGACATCAGATATATAAAGCTGCCATCAGGAAGATTGGACAGTATTATTAAACTAAAGAAGCCGACAAGACGGCAATGAATATAGACAAATTTGGTCATCATGTTCACAAGCGTTTACGACTAACTGAGTACACTGACATTCTTAACGATACATTGGTAAAATCAGATTTAGGTGACTTTGATTTAAAATCATCAAGATTAAGAGGACTACTAATTCCTGAAAAAGAAGATGAAGCTGTGAATAAAGAATACGTGGACAAATGTGTTCAAGAACTAAGAAATGAGATGAAAATAATTCAAAGTAATATTCAGAAATATCTTAACAATCTAGAAAAATTGACTTCCGTCAATTTGACTAAACTATATTACACAAAAAAAGAAATTGATCACATCGTTGAAACAAAACCTGCTAAGAATGAGTAAGCAAGATATAGTAAACGAACTTCATAAATCTGTAAGAAGAAATTTCGTTCGTCGATGTACTATCATAAGGGGATTAGATGATCTATGGCAAGCTGACCTTATGGATTTTTCAAAAATATTCTTCATGTAACAAAGGATATAAATATGTTCTGGTCGTAATCGATGTTTTATCAAAATTCGTATGGGTGAGACCATTGAAGTCAAAATCCAAACAATGTGTTACAAATGCAATGAATAGTGTGTTATCTGTATGTACAAGAAAGCCTAAAAATTTGCAAACAGACCTAGGTAAAGAGTTCTATAATGATTACTTTAAACAGTTGATGGAAAGATATAATATAAATCATTATTCTACATACTCTGTTAAAAAAGCATCCATTGTAGAGCGAGTCATTAGAACTTTAAAATCTCATCTTTACAAAGCCTTTAGTCTATGCGGAAAATATCAATGGCTCCAAAATAAATTAGATTCGATTGTGCAGGACTACAACAATACTGTTCATCGCATTACTAAATATAAGCCGAATGACGTTAATCGTTCAAATGAGCATATAGTTAAATCTAACATTAAGAAAACCCATCAACCAAAAATACGACAGGGATTTACTTTTCTGGTTGGTGATTTTGTTCGTATAAGTAAATACAAAGGAGATTTCTATAAAGGTTATACCCCTAATTGGTCTACGGAAATATTTCGTGTTGCCAAAATAAATCAAACCAATCCCCAGACGTATCAACTAGAAGACAAACACAACAAGTACATCTTAGGTTCTTTTTATGGATATGAACTACAAAAAACTTGACGGAAGTCAATTTTTCTAGATTGTTAAGATATTTCTGAATATTACTTTGAATTATTTTCATCTCATTTCTTAGTTCTTGAACACATTTGTCCACGTATTCTTTATTCACAGCTTCATCTTCTTTTTCAGGAATTAGTAGTCCTCTTAATCTTGATGATTTTAAATCAAAGTCACCTAAATCTGATTTTACCAATGTATCGTTAAGAATGTCAGTGTACTCAGTTAGTCGTAAACGCTTGTGAACATGATGACCAAATTTGTCTATATTCATTGCCGTCTTGTCGGCTTCTTTAGTTTAATAATACTGTCCAATCTTCCTGATGGCAGCTTTATATATCTGATGTCTTTTATGATTCCAACTTCATGCAATTCTTCGATTATTGCATACATTTCGTTATACACCCCTGTGTTACCAGCTGCCCATGATGCAAGTAGTAATTTTAATCTCTCCACTAGCTCGTTTGGATCATCCCAGTAAACCAAATCAGTATTTTTCTTAACTTCCTTAAGAATATCGATGCCTTTTCCTGTTGGGAGACTTTCTACACTGCTCGTATGACTTCTAGAGAACTTAAACAATGGTTTGATCACGTGCATATATTTAAATCCTTTGTTACTGTTTATTGGTTTGGACGGATCGCAATTACGTTTGTGCGCATTAGTGTCCATAAGTATTAATTTATAATTTTGTAAGTCTTCGTCTGTAATAATATCTAAATTCGGTATTTTTTTATACAATAGTTCTTTTAAGCCAGGAGTTTTTTTCAAACTACGGTTTCCAATTTTCAGAATGCGATCATCGTCATGAACACGGGTATTGCCGAGCAAAAGTTTTCCTTTTACATTTCTAACACCATAAGGTATATCTTTCATTATTTCAGATGACATGGACCATGATAAAGAATCATTGGCAATACTCGGTGATGATTGAAGAGATTTAAATGAATTCTCATGAACATCATGATCTTCGGAGGGTGATGTAGTGAGAGTTTTGTTAGGTGTTTTACAAACATCATTTTCAGAATTTTCTTCGCCAGTATCAGAATATTCTTCATCATCAACAACCTCCTTAAAGTAATTTAAATCTTCAGTAGAAGCATTTGACGATTCACTCTTGGCGTGCCGAGTTCTTTTCGGTAATTGGGTTTGCTTAATTTCTTCTCCTATATGACGTTTACCATCAGTTTTACTTGTTAGAAGTTTAAGTGGACTAACAATTGGTTTAAATATTGTTTCTAAAGCCATATCATTTGTATTTTTTGAATCTTTTAGCATTTCTACCTTTCTTTTTTACAGCTGATGCTGATTTTACAATTTGTTCTTTGAGATTTCGTTCCATTGGTAATGGTTCCAATCACTTCGACTTCACTAATGAAACTGATTCGTTAATAACCTAGCAGCTACTTAAAAAGTTTAGTCAACTACTATGAATGTATCAAACATCATTCTGTAACAACCTTTGTTTCGGTCACAGTCCTTGTTGATGACGACATAATTGTAAGGTTTACTCCAAACAGTTGAGCACATTTTACGAAACTGAGACCAAGTCATGTCAGTTCCTACGTGTTCATCATAAACGTGTTTAAGATTTATGTCGTCTTGCTTGAACAATATTATAAGATTAGCATTGTCTCTTACTAGTTGTTTGGGTATTTTGGTGTAAGTTTGATTAATATAAAAGCAATCAATATTCTTATGACGACCCATAGCAAAATAATCTCGTATATTATTCTGATTTTCACAGGCAACATCATCAAATAATATAATAGAGTCTGGTAATGCCTCATGCGGGCTTAAAATTTCACTGTTGTCGGAATACTTGTTATATGTAGTGTCTGCAACCATATTCATTACCCTTTCTAGAAATATGTACTTCGGTTGATATAAAGATTTTGAATAAACATAAAGGTTTCGAAAGCATGGACCATTCCTATGTAATAACAAACTTATTACTAAGTTAGTTTTCCCACAATTAGATGGACCACAAACAATGCTACGTATAGTATTTGGTAGTAAGTTTCCATGTCGTTTTTGTTCATTTAGTAAAGCAGGACAAATACGTTTTAATTCTAGTGATTCTTTTTGTTTCAGAAATTTCATATTCGACTTCAAACGTGACTGTTGTGAACCAGAGGTTTTTACAAAATGATATAACAAAGACAAGTCAATCCTTTTTACCTATGAATTGGGAGGGCTAGATCACGCTGCTGTATTCAAGGGGCGCGGAGCGCCGCAGCGAGTTTGCGAGCGGTTGGAATACGGCATCGTGAGCTAGACTTCCCAATTCATTTACTACTAGTAGTAACGTATTTGTCCTGCTTTACTAAATGAACAAAAACGACATGGAAACTTACTACCAAATACTATACGTAGCATTGTTTGTGGTCCATCTAATTGTGGGAAAACTAACTTAGTAATAAGTTTGTTATTACATAGGAATGGTCCATGCTTTCGAAACCTTTATGTTTATTCAAAATCTTTATATCAACCGAAGTACATATTTCTAGAAAGGGTAATGAATATGGTTGCAGACACTACATATAACAAGTATTCCGACAACAGTGAAATTTTAAGCCCGCATGAGGCATTACCAGACTCTATTATATTATTTGATGATGTTGCCTGTGAAAATCAGAATAATATACGAGATTATTTTGCTATGGGTCGTCATAAGAATATTGATTGCTTTTATATTAATCAAACTTACACCAAAATACCCAAACAACTAGTAAGAGACAATGCTAATCTTATAATATTGTTCAAGCAAGACGACATAAATCTTAAACACGTTTATGATGAACACGTAGGAACTGACATGACTTGGTCTCAGTTTCGTAAAATGTGCTCAACTGTTTGGAGTAAACCTTACAATTATGTCGTCATCAACAAGGACTGTGACCGAAACAAAGGTTGTTACAGAATGATGTTTGATACATTCATAGTAGTTGACTAAACTTTTTAAGTAGCTGCTAGGTTATTAACGAATCAGTTTCATTAGTGAAGTCGAAGTGATTGGAACCATTACCAATGGAACGAAATCTCAAAGAACAAATTGTAAAATCAGCATCAGCTGTAAAAAAGAAAGGTAGAAATGCTAAAAGATTCAAAAAATACAAATGATATGGCTTTAGAAACAATATTTAAACCAATTGTTAGTCCACTTAAACTTCTAACAAGTAAAACTGATGGTAAACGTCATATAGGAGAAGAAATTAAGCAAACCCAATTACCGAAAAGAACTCGGCACGCCAAGAGTGAATCGTCAAATGCTTCTACTGAAGATTTAAATTACTTTAAGGAGGTTGTTGATGATGAAGAATATTCTGATACTGGCGAAGAAAATTCTGAAAATGATGTTTGTAAAACACCTAACAAAACTCTCACTACATCACCCTCCGAAGATCATGATGTTCATGAGAATTCATTTAAATCTCTTCAATCATCACCGAGTATTGCCAATGATTCTTTATCATGGTCCATGTCATCTGAAATAATGAAAGATATACCTTATGGTGTTAGAAATGTAAAAGGAAAACTTTTGCTCGGCAATACCCGTGTTCATGACGATGATCGCATTCTGAAAATTGGAAACCGTAGTTTGAAAAAAACTCCTGGCTTAAAAGAACTATTGTATAAAAAAATACCGAATTTAGATATTATTACAGACGAAGACTTACAAAATTATAAATTAATACTTATGGACACTAATGCGCACAAACGTAATTGCGATCCGTCCAAACCAATAAACAGTAACAAAGGATTTAAATATATGCACGTGATCAAACCATTGTTTAAGTTCTCTAGAAGTCATACGAGCAGTGTAGAAAGTCTCCCAACAGGAAAAGGCATCGATATTCTTAAGGAAGTTAAGAAAAATACTGATTTGGTTTACTGGGATGATCCAAACGAGCTAGTGGAGAGATTAAAATTACTACTTGCATCATGGGCAGCTGGTAACACAGGGGTGTATAACGAAATGTATGCAATAATCGAAGAATTGCATGAAGTTGGAATCATAAAAGACATCAGATATATAAAGCTGCCATCAGGAAGATTGGACAGTATTATTAAACTAAAGAAGCCGACAAGACGGCAATGAATATAGACAAATTTGGTCATCATGTTCACAAGCGTTTACGACTAACTGAGTACACTGACATTCTTAACGATACATTGGTAAAATCAGATTTAGGTGACTTTGATTTAAAATCATCAAGATTAAGAGGACTACTAATTCCTGAAAAAGAAGATGAAGCTGTGAATAAAGAATACGTGGACAAATGTGTTCAAGAACTAAGAAATGAGATGAAAATAATTCAAAGTAATATTCAGAAATATCTTAACAATCTAGAAAAATTGACTTCCGTCAAGTTTTTTGTAGTTCATATCCATAAAAAGAACCTAAGATGTACTTGTTGTGTTTGTCTTCTAGTTGATACGTCTGGGGATTGGTTTGATTTATTTTGGCAACACGAAATATTTCCGTAGACCAATTAGGGGTATAACCTTTATAGAAATCTCCTTTGTATTTACTTATACGAACAAAATCACCAACCAGAAAAGTAAATCCCTGTCGTATTTTTGGTTGATGGGTTTTCTTAATGTTAGATTTAACTATATGCTCATTTGAACGATTAACGTCATTCGGCTTATATTTAGTAATGCGATGAACAGTATTGTTGTAGTCCTGCACAATCGAATCTAATTTATTTTGGAGCCATTGATATTTTCCGCATAGACTAAAGGCTTTGTAAAGATGAGATTTTAAAGTTCTAATGACTCGCTCTACAATGGATGCTTTTTTAACAGAGTATGTAGAATAATGATTTATATTATATCTTTCCATCAACTGTTTAAAGTAATCATTATAGAACTCTTTACCTAGGTCTGTTTGCAAATTTTTAGGCTTTCTTGTACATACAGATAACACACTATTCATTGCATTTGTAACACATTGTTTGGATTTTGACTTCAATGGTCTCACCCATACGAATTTTGATAAAACATCGATTACGACCAGAACATATTTATATCCTTTGTTACATGAAGAATATTTTTGAAAAATCCATAAGGTCAGCTTGCCATAGATCATCTAATCCCCTTATGATAGTACATCGACGAACGAAATTTCTTCTTACAGATTTATGAAGTTCGTTTACTATATCTTGCTTACTCATTCTTAGCAGGTTTTGTTTCAACGATGTGATCAATTTCTTTTTTTGTGTAATATAGTTTAGTCAAATTGACGGAAGTCAATTTTTCTAGATTGTTAAGATATTTCTGAATATTACTTTGAATTATTTTCATCTCATTTCTTAGTTCTTGAACACATTTGTCCACGTATTCTTTATTCACAGCTTCATCTTCTTTTTCAGGAATTAGTAGTCCTCTTAATCTTGATGATTTTAAATCAAAGTCACCTAAATCTGATTTTACCAATGTATCGTTAAGAATGTCAGTGTACTCAGTTAGTCGTAAACGCTTGTGAACATGATGACCAAATTTGTCTATATTCATTGCCGTCTTGTCGGCTTCTTTAGTTTAATAATACTGTCCAATCTTCCTGATGGCAGCTTTATATATCTGATGTCTTTTATGATTCCAACTTCATGCAATTCTTCGATTATTGCATACATTTCGTTATACACCCCTGTGTTACCAGCTGCCCATGATGCAAGTAGTAATTTTAATCTCTCCACTAGCTCGTTTGGATCATCCCAGTAAACCAAATCAGTATTTTTCTTAACTTCCTTAAGAATATCGATGCCTTTTCCTGTTGGGAGACTTTCTACACTGCTCGTATGACTTCTAGAGAACTTAAACAATGGTTTGATCACGTGCATATATTTAAATCCTTTGTTACTGTTTATTGGTTTGGACGGATCGCAATTACGTTTGTGCGCATTAGTGTCCATAAGTATTAATTTATAATTTTGTAAGTCTTCGTCTGTAATAATATCTAAATTCGGTATTTTTTTATACAATAGTTCTTTTAAGCCAGGAGTTTTTTTCAAACTACGGTTTCCAATTTTCAGAATGCGATCATCGTCATGAACACGGGTATTGCCGAGCAAAAGTTTTCCTTTTACATTTCTAACACCATAAGGTATATCTTTCATTATTTCAGATGACATGGACCATGATAAAGAATCATTGGCAATACTCGGTGATGATTGAAGAGATTTAAATGAATTCTCATGAACATCATGATCTTCGGAGGGTGATGTAGTGAGAGTTTTGTTAGGTGTTTTACAAACATCATTTTCAGAATTTTCTTCGCCAGTATCAGAATATTCTTCATCATCAACAACCTCCTTAAAGTAATTTAAATCTTCAGTAGAAGCATTTGACGATTCACTCTTGGCGTGCCGAGTTCTTTTCGGTAATTGGGTTTGCTTAATTTCTTCTCCTATATGACGTTTACCATCAGTTTTACTTGTTAGAAGTTTAAGTGGACTAACAATTGGTTTAAATATTGTTTCTAAAGCCATATCATTTGTATTTTTTGAATCTTTTAGCATTTCTACCTTTCTTTTTACAGCTGATGCTGATTTTACAATTTGTTCTTTGAGATTTCGTTCCATTGGTAATGGTTCCAATCACTTCGACTTCACTAATGAAACTGATTCGTTAATAACCTAGCAGCTACTTAAAAAGTTTAGTCAACTACTATGAATGTATCAAACATCATTCTGTAACAACCTTTGTTTCGGTCACAGTCCTTGTTGATGACGACATAATTGTAAGGTTTACTCCAAACAGTTGAGCACATTTTACGAAACTGAGACCAAGTCATGTCAGTTCCTACGTGTTCATCATAAACGTGTTTAAGATTTATGTCGTCTTGCTTGAACAATATTATAAGATTAGCATTGTCTCTTACTAGTTGTTTGGGTATTTTGGTGTAAGTTTGATTAATATAAAAGCAATCAATATTCTTATGACGACCCATAGCAAAATAATCTCGTATATTATTCTGATTTTCACAGGCAACATCATCAAATAATATAATAGAGTCTGGTAATGCCTCATGCGGGCTTAAAATTTCACTGTTGTCGGAATACTTGTTATATGTAGTGTCTGCAACCATATTCATTACCCTTTCTAGAAATATGTACTTCGGTTGATATAAAGATTTTGAATAAACATAAAGGTTTCGAAAGCATGGACCATTCCTATGTAATAACAAACTTATTACTAAGTTAGTTTTCCCACAATTAGATGGACCACAAACAATGCTACGTATAGTATTTGGTAGTAAGTTTCCATGTCGTTTTTGTTCATTTAGTAAAGCAGGACAAATACGTTTTAATTCTAGTGATTCTTTTTGTTTCAGAAATTTCATATTCGACTTCAAACGTGACTGTTGTGAACCAGAGGTTTTTACAAAATGATATAACAAAGACAAGTCAATCCTTTTTACCTATGAATTGGGAGGGCTAGATCACGCTGCTGTATTCAAGGGGCGCGGAGCGCCGCAGCGAGTTTGCGAGCGGTTGGAATACGGCATCGTGAGCTAGACTTCCCAATTCATTTACTACTAACATGGATAAGCATTTTTTTTTTTCAAAAACCGATATTGAAAAAAATCAGCTTTCATTAGTGTGAAGTATTTAAATACATCGTGCATGTTTAAATGTGTATCGACGACCATTTGGATCAGCTGTAGTAAAGGCTGCTTCTGAGCCATGGGTCGCGGGTTCGATCCCCGCACAGTACAAATATTTGTGTGCATGAACATGTCTGTTTGTACTGGTCTGGGTGTTTTCTATGTATTATAAGTATGTTTTTACAAAAAAAAAGTATATAAGTAAGTTTACTGTTGTCTAGTACCCCATACGACAGGGTACTTAATAGTAGCTTAATTTGGGACTAGATGGCTCTGTGTGGCACAGTGTGGAAAGTCTAAAAAAAAATGTCTAAGTAGTTACATTTATTTAAATGTTAGCGCTCGTCAACAACCTATATCAATCCGCTGCTGGACACAGGCCTCTCTATAACGAGGATATTTTGCCACGCTTGGCAGGCGGGTTCGCGTTTGCTAGCCCTACTACTCTATAACATATTTTAAAAATGTTAGTACTAAATAAATTGCAATAACAACTAAAATAACATGGTTAGTCTTCAAAACAGCTGTTTAGAAAGATAGTAGTATTATTTAAAACTAACCTTGTGCATCTTTTAATGTACCACGCAAAATGTCGTTTTATTTTTTTTATTCTCTGCTATTAAGAACAGGTTTCAATATATCAACATCATGGTAATTGAATAAATTAAAGTATTTTTTTACTTTACTACCTACTTTTAGAATTCCGGTATTTCAGAGGTATGTCCATATTTAAATCAATGTTTGAGATCATTGACCCCAAATCATTCTACCTACCTATTACGATCACTGTTTGTTAAAGTGCCTCCTATCTGCTGTATCAGCACAACAAATAGTCACGTCGCAATATAATTATTTTGGCCTCTAGATTATACCTACACAATTGGGAGAAGTAAAAACGTTGCTAAAGCAGTCTATTTAATTAGTGAGCATATTTAAATTTTGGTTAGCAATAAAATAGTTGCAAGAGAGCTTATTAAGAAAAGAAAGATAGAAAGAAAGACACGTTTATTTGTCGAGACCCAGAGTTCTAGGCCGATTAAGGTGTACAAAAATAGGTAGCAAAATAAAAACATTACAAGTACGGTAAAGAAGAAAAGCACACACCCAATACGGTAACATAAATAAATAGGACGGTCCTACGAGTCTCAAGGTCCCGGCAGAAAGGCATCCACCTCAGCATATGTTGTTGTGTTATTATATAATATTTCAAATATTTATCACCAGATTACCTGTCTCTACTTTTGTTTGTTGTTACGAGTATCATTGACATTGGACGTACAACGCCGACGAAAAGGTTAAATTCCAAAATTGTAAACACGGTCTGACTACATTAATAACATGTACGTATAACACCAATATATTAGTGGTCTGACTACATTAATAATATGTAGTACCTACATCAATGGTGTTATAGTAAATAAACACATACAAAAAAAAAACATTTAGACAAATCAATACGGTGAAATCCAACAATACTTCCAACATTGATTAAAAAACCTAATTAATGGATTTCTGTTTCTAATTTGAATTAGTTGAATACTAAGGTACCTACTCAACCGAAAAATAATGTCTCTTGTTCATGTTTAGGTATGGATTTGACGCTCACAGTTGAGCATGGGTCTTTTTTTTTTGGGGGTCGAAGGCCTTGGTCCCACCGCTGGCCCAGTGCGGGTTGGTGGACGGCAAGGGCGACGCTGTGGCAACATCACCCCGCCGTAAAACGTTTCTCAAGCCGCCCGAAGGCCTCCAACAGTGACAACAGCCGGGACCGACAGCTTAACGTGCCCTCGCACAGAAGCGCTCATGGTATGATGCCACAAACGGTCAACCATCCAACTAGTGACCGCTCCCAACGTTGCTTAACATTAGTGACAGTGGATGATCACTGAGAAGCATTGGGCTATGAGCGCTTTAATTTCTAAAATAATTAGATCAATTATGAACAACTCACCTCATGGCCAGCATCCACAAGATTCCTTACATACGCCTCTCCTAATATGCCGTGACTTTTACCGGGAAAAGTGAAAAGTAACAACAATTTGTACGCATCGCAAGCACTAAGTCCTACTAATAGAAATATGAAAATCACACTTGTACGAAAGATAAACATTTTGTGAAAAATATATTTAAACTAACATAACAACGCTATACAGCTTAACAATATTATTATTGTCTCACAATAGGACACAAAAACAACTGCTCATTTGTATTTATCATTAGTATTGGTAGGTAACAACGCGTCCGAATTTGTAGGCACTGTGACGCTATCTGAATGTATTTTAATTTTGGTAATAAGATAAATATCTGTCTGGCATATCTTGACAAAGATATGACTTTTTAGGGTTAAGTAGTAGTATTTCTTAAAGGTCAAGCTTTATTTATTGATTTTATTACGTACATGAACAAATTGGAATACAGAGAAAACTATAATCAAAATTAATTTCGCCGTAGGTAGGTAAAGAAATGTTTTTATTTAACAAAGAAAATATTTTTTATCTCAACATCATCATCATCTTAGCCAAACAACGCCCACCGCTGGACATAGGCATCCCTTAAGAAACTCCAAGACTTACTGCGACTAACTAGTATTATATTATCTGTGCTGCGACCTTATCTAGTTTACAGCATCTCTTTCTCCTTAGTAATGCGATGAACAGTATTGTTGTAGTCCTGCACAATCGAATCTAATTTATTTTGGAGCCATTGATATTTTCCGCATAGACTAAAGGCTTTGTAAAGATGAGATTTTAAAGTTCTAATGACTCGCTCTACAATGGATGCTTTTTTAACAGAGTATGTAGAATAATGATTTATATTATATCTTTCCATCAACTGTTTAAAGTAATCATTATAGAACTCTTTACCTAGGTCTGTTTGCAAATTTTTAGGCTTTCTTGTACATACAGATAACACACTATTCATTGCATTTGTAACACATTGTTTGGATTTTGACTTCAATGGTCTCACCCATACGAATTTTGATAAAACATCGATTACGACCAGAACATATTTATATCCTTTGTTACATGAAGAATATTTTTGAAAAATCCATAAGGTCAGCTTGCCATAGATCATCTAATCCCCTTATGATAGTACATCGACGAACGAAATTTCTTCTTACAGATTTATGAAGTTCGTTTACTATATCTTGCTTACTCATTCTTAGCAGGTTTTGTTTCAACGATGTGATCAATTTCTTTTTTTGTGTAATATAGTTTAGTCAAATTGACGGAAGTCAATTTTTCTAGATTGTTAAGATATTTCTGAATATTACTTTGAATTATTTTCATCTCATTTCTTAGTTCTTGAACACATTTGTCCACGTATTCTTTATTCACAGCTTCATCTTCTTTTTCAGGAATTAGTAGTCCTCTTAATCTTGATGATTTTAAATCAAAGTCACCTAAATCTGATTTTACCAATGTATCGTTAAGAATGTCAGTGTACTCAGTTAGTCGTAAACGCTTGTGAACATGATGACCAAATTTGTCTATATTCATTGCCGTCTTGTCGGCTTCTTTAGTTTAATAATACTGTCCAATCTTCCTGATGGCAGCTTTATATATCTGATGTCTTTTATGATTCCAACTTCATGCAATTCTTCGATTATTGCATACATTTCGTTATACACCCCTGTGTTACCAGCTGCCCATGATGCAAGTAGTAATTTTAATCTCTCCACTAGCTCGTTTGGATCATCCCAGTAAACCAAATCAGTATTTTTCTTAACTTCCTTAAGAATATCGATGCCTTTTCCTGTTGGGAGACTTTCTACACTGCTCGTATGACTTCTAGAGAACTTAAACAATGGTTTGATCACGTGCATATATTTAAATCCTTTGTTACTGTTTATTGGTTTGGACGGATCGCAATTACGTTTGTGCACATTAGTGTCCATAAGTATTAATTTATAATTTTGTAAGTCTTCGTCTGTAATAATATCTAAATTCGGTATTTTTTTATACAATAGTTCTTTTAAGCCAGGAGTTTTTTTCAAACTACGGTTTCCAATTTTCAGAATGCGATCATCGTCATGAACACGGGTATTGCCGAGCAAAAGTTTTCCTTTTACATTTCTAACACCATAAGGTATATCTTTCATTATTTCAGATGACATGGACCATGATAAAGAATCATTGGCAATACTCGGTGATGATTGAAGAGATTTAAATGAATTCTCATGAACATCATGATCTTCGGAGGGTGATGTAGTGAGAGTTTTGTTAGGTGTTTTACAAACATCATTTTCAGAATTTTCTTCGCCAGTATCAGAATATTCTTCATCATCAACAACCTCCTTAAAGTAATTTAAATCTTCAGTAGAAGCATTTGACGATTCACTCTTGGCGTGCCGAGTTCTTTTCGGTAATTGGGTTTGCTTAATTTCTTCTCCTATATGACGTTTACCATCAGTTTTACTTGTTAGAAGTTTAAGTGGACTAACAATTGGTTTAAATATTGTTTCTAAAGCCATATCATTTGTATTTTTTGAATCTTTTAGCATTTCTACCTTTCTTTTTACAGCTGATGCTGATTTTACAATTTGTTCTTTGAGATTTCGTTCCATTGGTAATGGTTCCAATCACTTCGACTTCACTAATGAAACTGATTCGTTAATAACCTAGCAGCTACTTAAAAAGTTTAGTCAACTACTATGAATGTATCAAACATCATTCTGTAACAACCTTTGTTTCGGTCACAGTCCTTGTTGATGACGACATAATTGTAAGGTTTACTCCAAACAGTTGAGCACATTTTACGAAACTGAGACCAAGTCATGTCAGTTCCTACGTGTTCATCATAAACGTGTTTAAGATTTATGTCGTCTTGCTTGAACAATATTATAAGATTAGCATTGTCTCTTACTAGTTGTTTGGGTATTTTGGTGTAAGTTTGATTAATATAAAAGCAATCAATATTCTTATGACGACCCATAGCAAAATAATCTCGTATATTATTCTGATTTTCACAGGCAACATCATCAAATAATATAATAGAGTCTGGTAATGCCTCATGCGGGCTTAAAATTTCACTGTTGTCGGAATACTTGTTATATGTAGTGTCTGCAACCATATTCATTACCCTTTCTAGAAATATGTACTTCGGTTGATATAAAGATTTTGAATAAACATAAAGGTTTCGAAAGCATGGACCATTCCTATGTAATAACAAACTTATTACTAAGTTAGTTTTCCCACAATTAGATGGACCACAAACAATGCTACGTATAGTATTTGGTAGTAAGTTTCCATGTCGTTTTTGTTCATTTAGTAAAGCAGGACAAATACGTTTTAATTCTAGTGATTCTTTTTGTTTCAGAAATTTCATATTCGACTTCAAACGTGACTGTTGTGAACCAGAGGTTTTTACAAAATGATATAACAAAGACAAGTCAATCCTTTTTACCTATGAATTGGGAGGGCTAGATCACGCTGCTGTATTCAAGGGGCGCGGAGCGCCGCAGCGAGTTTGCGAGCGGTTGGAATACGGCATCGTGAGCTAGACTTCCCAATTCATTTACTACTAACATGGATAAGCATTTTTTTTTTTCAAAAACCGATATTGAAAAAAATCAGCTTTCATTAGTGTGAAGTATTTAAATACATCGTGCATGTTTAAATGTGTATCGACGACCATTTGGATCAGCTGTAGTAAAGGCTGCTTCTGAGCCATGGGTCGCGGGTTCGATCCCCGCACAGTACAAATATTTGTGTGCATGAACATGTCTGTTTGTACTGGTCTGGGTGTTTTCTATGTATTATAAGTATGTTTTTACAAAAAAAAAGTATATAAGTAAGTTTACTGTTGTCTAGTACCCCATACGACAGGGTACTTAATAGTAGCTTAATTTGGGACTAGATGGCTCTGTGTGGCACAGTGTGGAAAGTCTAAAAAAAAATGTCTAAGTAGTTACATTTATTTAAATGTTAGCGCTCGTCAACAACCTATATCAATCCGCTGCTGGACACAGGCCTCTCTATAACGAGGATATTTTGCCACGCTTGGCAGGCGGGTTCGCGTTTGCTAGCCCTACTACTCTATAACATATTTTAAAAATGTTAGTACTAAATAAATTGCAATAACAACTAAAATAACATGGTTAGTCTTCAAAACAGCTGTTTAGAAAGATAGTAGTATTATTTAAAACTAACCTTGTGCATCTTTTAATGTACCACGCAAAATGTCGTTTTATTTTTTTTATTCTCTGCTATTAAGAACAGGTTTCAATATATCAACATCATGGTAATTGAATAAATTAAAGTATTTTTTTACTTTACTACCTACTTTTAGAATTCCGGTATTTCAGAGGTATGTCCATATTTAAATCAATGTTTGAGATCATTGACCCCAAATCATTCTACCTACCTATTACGATCACTGTTTGTTAAAGTGCCTCCTATCTGCTGTATCAGCACAACAAATAGTCACGTCGCAATATAATTATTTTGGCCTCTAGATTATACCTACACAATTGGGAGAAGTAAAAACGTTGCTAAAGCAGTCTATTTAATTAGTGAGCATATTTAAATTTTGGTTAGCAATAAAATAGTTGCAAGAGAGCTTATTAAGAAAAGAAAGATAGAAAGAAAGACACGTTTATTTGTCGAGACCCAGAGTTCTAGGCCGATTAAGGTGTACAAAAATAGGTAGCAAAATAAAAACATTACAAGTACGGTAAAGAAGAAAAGCACACACCCAATACGGTAACATAAATAAATAGGACGGTCCTACGAGTCTCAAGGTCCCGGCAGAAAGGCATCCACCTCAGCATATGTTGTTGTGTTATTATATAATATTTCAAATATTTATCACCAGATTACCTGTCTCTACTTTTGTTTGTTGTTACGAGTATCATTGACATTGGACGTACAACGCCGACGAAAAGGTTAAATTCCAAAATTGTAAACACGGTCTGACTACATTAATAACATGTACGTATAACACCAATATATTAGTGGTCTGACTACATTAATAATATGTAGTACCTACATCAATGGTGTTATAGTAAATAAACACATACAAAAAAAAAACATTTAGACAAATCAATACGGTGAAATCCAACAATACTTCCAACATTGATTAAAAAACCTAATTAATGGATTTCTGTTTCTAATTTGAATTAGTTGAATACTAAGGTACCTACTCAACCGAAAAATAATGTCTCTTGTTCATGTTTAGGTATGGATTTGACGCTCACAGTTGAGCATGGGTCTTTTTTTTTTGGGGGTCGAAGGCCTTGGTCCCACCGCTGGCCCAGTGCGGGTTGGTGGACGGCAAGGGCGACGCTGTGGCAACATCACCCCGCCGTAAAACGTTTCTCAAGCCGCCCGAAGGCCTCCAACAGTGACAACAGCCGGGACCGACAGCTTAACGTGCCCTCGCACAGAAGCGCTCATGGTATGATGCCACAAACGGTCAACCATCCAACTAGTGACCGCTCCCAACGTTGCTTAACATTAGTGACAGTGGATGATCACTGAGAAGCATTGGGCTATGAGCGCTTTAATTTCTAAAATAATTAGATCAATTATGAACAACTCACCTCATGGCCAGCATCCACAAGATTCCTTACATACGCCTCTCCTAATATGCCGTGACTTTTACCGGGAAAAGTGAAAAGTAACAACAATTTGTACGCATCGCAAGCACTAAGTCCTACTAATAGAAATATGAAAATCACACTTGTACGAAAGATAAACATTTTGTGAAAAATATATTTAAACTAACATAACAACGCTATACAGCTTAACAATATTATTATTGTCTCACAATAGGACACAAAAACAACTGCTCATTTGTATTTATCATTAGTATTGGTAGGTAACAACGCGTCCGAATTTGTAGGCACTGTGACGCTATCTGAATGTATTTTAATTTTGGTAATAAGATAAATATCTGTCTGGCATATCTTGACAAAGATATGACTTTTTAGGGTTAAGTAGTAGTATTTCTTAAAGGTCAAGCTTTATTTATTGATTTTATTACGTACATGAACAAATTGGAATACAGAGAAAACTATAATCAAAATTAATTTCGCCGTAGGTAGGTAAAGAAATGTTTTTATTTAACAAAGAAAATATTTTTTATCTCAACATCATCATCATCTTAGCCAAACAACGCCCACCGCTGGACATAGGCATCCCTTAAGAAACTCCAAGACTTACTGCGACTAACTAGTATTATATTATCTGTGCTGCGACCTTATCTAGTTTACAGCATCTCTTTCTCCTTAGGTCAAATCTTCACTGGCACCACGCAGAAGAGTGTAGGTACAGCAATTCTGGGTTTGAAAAACTTATTTAAAGGAGTAATGTAGTATGGATCGGTAGTTTATTTAGTTTGACGTAGTAGGCAGGGTATGCTCTGTTTATTGGCATGTACGGTGCGCACCCTAAGTGCGCACCATAGATTTAGTTTAGGTGGTAGTATAGAATAATCATCCATCATGATGATGATAATATCAAAAGTATACAAAATTTTTGGTGTGCACCCTACTGGCACCACGCCTAGTGCGAGCGCCATTGACCACTGTCAATGACTTTCGTCTTGAAACACTGACGTAATTTGAACCGGAAGATTGTTCGTAATTTTTCTTACGTTACCCATCTGAGTTGGATTTAACGATACATCTCTTTTTTTGATTATGTACATACCTATTTAATGGCAAATAAAGTATTTTGTATTTGAAGTTGGACTTACCAAGACGAACTATCTGTCTACAACTATAAGTGTGCAATGTCTGATCATCGACAAATATATGTGGAACTAAAAGAGATCAAACCATTATCGAAGATTATTCATACATATGAAGCAATAGATTATAAAAAAATATATAAGACTGTAGAGGAGTCTGGATTTAATGAGCTTAATGACGATTACATAACTCTGGAAAAAAAGAATAAAAATGGACAAACAAAATAGTAAAATATCAAAAAAGAAAATATTAAACATTCCTCAAACAGATTGGATAAATAGTACATTGATTCAAGATATCAACAAAAGAAATCGACTTTGGTCAGAACTAAAGAAAAACCCTGGAAACGAAGACATGAAGAAGATGTATCAGATAGTTAAAAATCAAGTATGTAAACGAATTAAGGAAGCGAAAGATACGTATTATTTTAAAGAATTCACAAATTGTGCCAATAAACCTAAAAAAATGTGGAATTTAGTCAATAATTTGGCCAGTAATAAACTGAAGCAGATTTGTGCTCCTACTAAACTGATCATAAATTCAAGGGAAGTAACTAATATACAATCAATTTCAGAAGAATTTAATGAATACTTTTCATCGATAGGCAAACAGTTGGCAGCTGAAATACCTAAAATGTACCATGACAATTATTATACTAACACTTTACCTATAACAAAATATAATTCAAAACTCGATACATTGACCCCATGTATTGCGGATGAAATTATTAAAATTATTCAAAACCTAGACTCAAATGCCAGTGCTGGTATAGATGGTATTAATACAAAAGCCATCAAATGTATATCACATTTAGTTGCAAATAACTTATCAAAATGTTAAGTTCAATAAATTGTTAAGTAATGGAATATTCCCTCACACCTTAAAAGTGGCAAAGGTCATGCCTATATACAAGGCCGGCTCAAAAACGGAACCTGCAAATTATAGGCCGATATCTGTTTTACCGATAGTATCAAAAATATTAGAAAAAATTCTATACAGTCGTTTGGATAATTAGGGCGGGTCAATAAGTCCGTGACTTTTTGAATTTCTGACCTCTTTACTGAAAAAGCAACACTACTCCTGTCAACAGGTATCTGTCAGTTGATTCCTACCAAAATTTGAACTTGCTGCGTCAGTTAGTTTGTGTTTGACAGCTATTTTTATCAGACTACCCAGTAATTTGAGGAAAAAATGGAAAAAAGTGAATTTCGTGTGCTTATTAAGCATTATTTTTTGCGAAAAAAAACCATTACCGAGACCAAGGCTAAGCTTGATAAATACTATAGGGACTCTGCACCATCGATTTCAATGGTAAAAAAGTGGTTTACTGAATTTCGTTGTGGCCGTAAAAGCACTGAAGATGCCGAACGTCCTGGACGCCCAGTTGAGGTCTCTACACCAGAAACAATCGAAAAAATTCACGATATGGTGTTGGCCGACCGAAGATTGAAAGTGCAAGAGATTAGCCGTAGGGATCTCGCATGGCTCAGTGGTTTCAATTTTAAAAGATCAATTGGGCATGAGAAAGCTTTCCGCAAGATGGGTGCCGCGTTTGCTCACAGTCGACCACAAACGCAATCGTGTAACAACTTCACAGGAAGGTTTGGCGTTGTTTAATCGCAATATGGAGGAGTTTTTGCGCCGTTTTGTAACCGTGGACGAAACACGAATCCATCACAACACACCAGAGACCAAACAACAGTCAAAACAGTGGGTTTCTAAGGGTGAATCGGCGCCAAAGAAGGCCAAGGTGGGTTTGTCAGCCAATAAAGTTATAGCGACTGTTTTTTGGGATGCACGTTGGATAATCCACATTGACTACCTTCAAAAGGGAAGAACAATCAATGGGGAATATTATCCCAACTTATTGGACCGCTTCAATGACGATTTGAAAAAAAACCGACCTCATTTGGCCAAGAAAAAAGTTCTTTTCCACCAAGACAATGCAAGGGTGCACACATGTGCAGTTGCCATGGCAAAAATCCATGAATTGGGCTATGAATTGCTCCCTTATCCGCCCTATTCTCCAGATTTGGCTCCGAGTGACTACTTTTTGTTCCCAAACCTGAAGAAATGGCTTGGTGGAAAAAGATTTGACTCCAATGATGAAGTCATCTCGCAAACAAAGGCCTATTATGAAGACCTCGACAAATCATATTTTTTGGAAGGGATAAAAAATTGGAGATGCGTTGGACAAAGTGTATAGAGCTCAAGGGAGACTACGTTGAAAAATAAAATGATTTGTTTATCAAAAAATCTGTGTTTTATTCCAAAAGTCACGGACTTATTGACCCGCCCTCGTACTTAAAATCTATAAATTTCATATATGATCACCAGTACGGATTTCGACCTAAAAGTAACACTCTTTCATCCACTATAGACTTAGTTACAAAAATTAGAATTAATCTCGACAGTAAAAACATTGCCCTAGGCATTTTCATTGATTTAAAAAAAGCTTTCGACACCGTGAGCCATAGTCTGTTATTAAGAAAACTAGAGTGCATAGGTGTCGAGAGCCATTCACTGAATGTTCAAGTCTTATCTCAGTGGTAGATCACAGGTAGTCAAATTTGAAAACAACATAGAAAGTCGCGCCTTGCCAATAACCTGTGGAGTCCCGCAAGGGTCTGTCTTGGGACCATTACTCTTCTTGATTTATATCAATAACATACATGAAATAGGCCTACACGGAGATATAACATTATACGCTGACGACACCTGTCTATTCTACTTTGGTTCAAATATACAAGACATGGTTAAGAAAGCTCAGAAGGATTTAAACAATTTATTTACTTGGTTTCAATATAATCTGTTGACGATAAACACATCTAAAACCAGCTATGTAATTTTTAAAGCCAAAAATAAAACGGTACCATCATTTCCACCTTTAAAGATCAATAATATATCCTTTCAAGAAAAACGTTGCGAAAAGTATTTGGGCCTCAGAATGGACAATCGCTTGACATGGAATTCACAAATCGAACACCTTCGAACTAAATTATTATCACTCATGGGATCACTAAAATAATTCGATCACAATTGGAAAGTGCCATTCCAGTGTGGGACCCTTTCTACAATAAATATTCCGATCGCTTAGAAAAAGTTCAAAAGAAATTCTTACGCTGCATGCATTTCAAATGTTTTCATAGTAAATTGTCTTACTCTAAATTATTGCAAAAATATAAATTTAAAAAATAGAAGGTTACAACTGCAGGCAAAGCTGTTGTATGATTTCTGTAATAATAAGTATAATTGTAGTGATATAATAAATAAAATATGTTATAAAGTGCCCGTCAGGCAACTCTCTCGAGCATGCCGTAAGCCGCAACTATTTGCTACAAAAAAATGTCGAACTAATGCTGGGAAACGCTCACCATTGAGTCGACTGACTGACATTTATAACAAATACTTTACTGGTATAGATATATTCACAAACAACATTAATTCATTTAAAAAAGCAATTGCAAATCTGTTAGATGATATTAACACCACCCAAGAACCCACAGTTCATTTTACATAATTCATTTAAGTCAAATTTACTAATTTACAATTAAATAAAAATAGCAAGTACACTCTATTAAAATAATTTGTGGTTAACGGTGTTGGTTTCACTATTATTCTATTGTGACGTGTACCTACAATAATTAAGTTATCCTTATTGTGAAACTGTTTGTTGAACCCAATAAAAAAAAAAAAAGCATATTGTTCGGTGTATTCCCCGACAGATACGCTATACAATATATAACTGACTTGTAAAACCACATCTTCTTTATTTAATCGAGGTCTGGGGTAGTGGATTTAAAACAAAACTTGCCGAGTTACAAGTAGCACAAAATAAAATTATAAAAACTCTCTTTCATTATAGTTACCGTACATCAACTAACAGAATATATACAGAAACTGGAATAATGAATTTAAAACAATTATATATTTACAACACTTACATTCTTGTTCGAAAAATATTAACAAGCTCTCTCCATACTAACCTGACACTCACCCACCAAACACAAACAGGTATGCAAGCGAAGTACGCGACGAGCTAGTTTCTTAGTTACACCGAGGGTAAGAACTAACTTTGGTAGAAAAATGTTCACGTATGAAGGAGCACTACTTTACAATAAACTACCGTCAGATATAAAAAGTGAAAGTTCGTATAACGTATACAAATCAAAACTGGCTAAATTTATTGTCGAAAAGTATTTTTAATCTACAATGTGTTGTATGAATAGTTGTTATTTTATTTGTTTGGAATCTGTGTGCTCGGACAATACTAATATATATGTCGTAAACGCTGTTCTCATGTAAGTGACTAATTGTCTTTTTTTGAGAATAAATGTCTTTAAACCTAAACCTAAGTGTATGTAATGTTCCCAATATAAATTGAGTACGACATTGGCATACGACATGATTTTCGTCATCTCCACGTTTATCTTAAGACCTGATCTTTGGGTAGTATCACTAAGATCTGCGAGCATTGGGATCAGATCTTCTAAGATCTCGCCTACAAGAACTACATCATCGGCAAAGCAACGCTGTGTCTGGTAGGTAATCGCCAATTAAATTATGCCAAATCATTGTATGTTCAGAAGCTTAATATCCTTCAACCCAGCAGTGAACCGTTTCGGCGAGAAAGCATGTCTGCCTATCTCATGCCCCTTTGCAGTCGAATAGAGAATTTTTGTTCTTGTTAGAGCTCTTGTTCTCTAATCGGACTAACATGGTGGCGTTCTCATGTGGAGAGGTATCTTACACCTCAATTTATTTATAGGTCACTTGATTTCTTGAAGAGACTGCAGCACCGCCCAGGTCTCAATCCAATCGAAGGATTTCTCATAGTATTTATTTTATTATTATTCAATAAATAAATTGAATGACTGAATTGACTAATGCGAACTTATGATCATCATGGATCGAAAGTCGATCTATGATGAACTATGATAAAAATAAATAAATAAATAAATAAATATTTAAGACATGCCACACTGGGCCACACTGAGCCATCTAGTCCCAAATTAAGGTACTATTAAGTACCCTGTCGTATGGGGTACTAGACAACCGATAAACTTACTTATATACTTTTTTTTTGTAAATATATACTTATAATACATAGAAAACACCCAGACCAGTACAAACAGACATGTTCATGCACACAAATATTTGTACTGTGCGGGGATCGAACCCGCGACCCATGGCTCAGAAGCAGCGTTAACTACCGCTGATCCAAATGGTCGTCTGATTGATGATTCCAAGGTGAAATCAATAACAACAGTTTTTTCATATAATTTTGATTCATAAGTTTATACTATTGATACCTAAAGTGAAGTGTTTATAAAAGCCATTATTTCAAAATCGAAAAACCTTAAAGGTGTTTTTAAATCCAAGGCTGTTAAATAAAACTCAAGAAATCATTTATAGATTCTTTTTACTTAAATCTTTTTCCATAGAAAACAACATTACAATGCGCTTAACACCTTTCACAATTATTGCTACCAATACGATGATTAGAGCAGCTAAGTCCAGGTACAACTTCTGGTAGAGAGGCATTCCGAGGGCAGGCGAGCGGAGGTGGGGCGCGCCGCGAGTCTTCACCACGTGTTCCACCCAGTGCACCAGCTCCACACCAGGTGGCGCTGGCCGGTGGTTATACACGAATGACAGCTCTTTAATTTTTTCACGGTACCTGAAAAAATATGAGTATAATATATATCTTTAAGAGGAAATACAACGGCCGTTTTTCCATGCAAACGTAGTCCCCTGTTTCCTCCCTGGATAATGCCAGTAGAGCAATAATTTTTATTATAAAAATCTATGGCCACTATTAGCATGTTTCTGTTTTCTGTTTTTTTCATAAATTAATTAATAAAAAAGATACGAGCCCTCAAAAATCGAAAAAATTCGCTAGATTTTCCGCTGTGTTCATACATCCAGAAAACAAATTTGGCAAAATTTTTGAAAAAAAGGAAAACATACGAACACGGCTAAAGCCTTTCTTTAATTTTGAATGAAAAAAGTATTTAAATCGGTCTAGTTTTAGAAAAGTAATCGGGGGACTACGAAACGTTGATTTGGTGTGCTTTTAGTAGGTATTTTCGGTCCAAGAAGCAGTTGTCTCTATCGCACTCTGCGGTGAATGCGTTTGGCACTGCGCGACAGCAATAGATTTTACAAATACCTATTTTTCAATTCTCTCGCCCGTAGTGTTTCCTCTTAATAGAGATCCATTGATGTACCTAGTATAAAAGAACTAGATACACAGTCCGATACAAAAATGACACCTAAAACTGACGTATTCCACTTAGAGCACCCGCCCGAATAGCACCTGCGCGAATAGCACCTGGCCTAATCTACGAAGAGCACCTATCGATATTTGATGAACTTCGTGGATTCAAATTTCTTTTTACATTTTTGTCCACAAACAGCACCTACAACATATCAGCCTGGTGCTAACGTCCTGTCTATCAAATACATATTAGCAGCCAGCACTGCTGCAGCTGCTATGTTGTAGGTGGCTGTTCGTGGACAAAAAATGTAAAAAGAAACTTGAATCCACAAAGAGCACCAAATATCGATAGGTGCTCTTCGTGGACTAGGCCAGGTGCTATTCGCGCAGGTGCTATTCGGGCGGGTGCTCTAAAACTGTCCTCGATTAAATGACTGACGTTGATTTTATGTCAGTGTCAACTTTATAACCCGGTCAAATTATGTCGGCATGCAATAGTATGGATACTTATGGCATGTTATAACTATTCGATTGATGTTATAGTATTGTACTAAAATTCACAGTCATGTCTAATGGGAGCACTTTTAGTTGGGTTTGACGCTGATTGTAAATCTTGTTTTTTTTTACTACATCGATGCAAAGATCTTATAATTATGTAATTTCAGAGTTGAGTAAGTCTCTAAGGAGACAACACTGTGTACCAGACCATGGAACAGCTGCTTTAATAATGACTATTGTAATCCCCGGCGATTTCGGCCACGGCGGCTGTCTTCAGCTCCGGTTTTGCCGTTGGTGTGCTCGCATGAAGCATAAGTAGCCAATTTTGTTTGTAAAAATCCTCGCACATTGCGGGCATGAGAGCACACCGTTCATATAGTTATAGCTGATAGCCGCAGGTGGTCGGGCTTTCAGCTCGTCTCGTCTGGCATCTAGCTCAAGGAGCCGCCGGGTTTCAAAGTCTTTGACGCTAGATTTAACAAGCGCTCTCCACTCCGGCCGTCTGGCAGCCTGCTTTACAGTTCGTCTAACTTCTTAATATAAATTTTAGTAATACGGAATAAAAGTTTGAGAGCTTTCCCGTAACGTTTGGTTAAATTATGGATGGCCAGGTTATTGATTCTTATTGTAATTATTTTTAAATTCTTTGTTATTATTTTAAATTACTTACGATAAAAAGAATTACAATACAAATCAATACCTGTTCGATAAACGTTATGGGAATAACCCTGATGTAACCAAACGTTAAGGGAAAGCCCTCAAACTATCTATTTAATATGTGTCTCATAAGAACGTTCAAGGTCGCACAGCGGGCAATGGAGAGAGCAATGCTTGGTCCCTGCGTGATACAATTAGAAATGAGTAAATCCATAGGAAAACTAAGATAACTGACATCGCTCGAAGAATTGCGAAGCTTAAGTGGCAGTGGGCGGGACACATAGTACGGAGAAGCGATGGCCGTTAAGGCGGGAAGGTTTTGGAATGGCGACCGTCCCGTGCACCAGACGACGATCTGCGGGTAGGCCCTCCACCAGGTGAACCGACGATCTGGTGAAGATCGCGGAAAGCCGTTGGATGCGAATGGCGCTGGACCGATCGTTGTGGAGATTCTTGGAGGAGGCCTATGTCCAGCAGTAGGCGTCGTTTGGCTGAGATAATGATGATGATGAACCAAACGTTGTGAAGATGCGGGAGAATGTCTGGTTTCTTAATTAATTCGTTGTGATCTAATACGGTACTACTCAGATAGATGTAGTGACTTAGTTCTAGCAGGAAACGTAGATTGAACGCACTGGGCGTACGTTAGGATTGACCTCCAAAGCCCCTGTGATGTTTTTGTATTAGGTAATTACCTACTTACTTTGGATTTCCAAGCACCTCTTGAATAGCCACTTTTAGATTTGAAGGAATATCATAGTTGAACTTGACGTTTATGGCGAAGCCCTTGCTGACGGCCTTGTTTATGTTGTTAAACTGATCAGCAAACATAGGTATACCAATTATGGGGACTCCATAGTGTAAGGATTCAGTGGTAGATAGTAGCCCGCCATGAGTGATGAAGAGAATGCAGTTTAGGTGAGCTGGAAGAAAAGTTATTATGCTCATATTATATTCTATTTTACAGTTTCAGCTTACATACAAAAATCCTCCGACAAAGCCTAGCGCAGGAATGGGTGCCCTTGTCGACAGGCAAACCGATAGTTCAATGACGAATGTATGTATTCAATATTATTTAATATTTAAAAGTAAGCCTGAGAAAGTAGGTAACGCAGTGCAAGATTAAAGATGAATGAGACATACATATTATTTATTTATTTTATTTTATATGAAAACCAACAGCGAATACATGAGCATGTAACAATGATAGTTAAACAAATATTAAGGCCAATAATAGGCTTTCCATAAGTTAAAAAAATCAAATGTTGTTGGATGATGAGAAATAATATGTTTGATAATTATAATTAATTACAAAAGGCAAGGACAAATACAGCATTAGGCAATCGTCAGACAGACTGATTGATTAGGCTCGAACAACTTGCTTACTCTGTACATTATTAGAATGATGAACATTATATTAGATAAACTACTCCACAAAGTGATACGTCAGACCCCTCCTACACGGGCGAGGAATCACTAGTAATATAATAAATAATATAAGATAGATAATAGCAAATCAAGACAAAATTAAATTGATTTAAATTAATTCAAGGTAAAGGTAAACGCTCAGTGAGAATGTCATAAACATCATTTTTAAACTTACATCTTTTCGTGCAAAAAATATCAATTTTATTAAAGGCAGAATTATACGTTCGAGCCAGCCGAAGCATGACAGCATTTTTGTAGTATCTAGTATGATGTCTAGGAGGATTTAATAAAGATGTGTGGCGTGTGCGGTACTTAGGAGTGCTGTAAATTACTCTTGAAACTAGGTCCGGGCAGTCCAAATTATTATTAACAATGTCAAAGAGCAATGACATGTCGAGGGAAATTCGCCTAAGTTCAAGAGGAAGTAGGCCATGCTCTTTGCAACTCAATTCGTACGTATCGTAAGTTTTGCGATCGCGATAGTTAAGGTGGTTGATAAAAATTTTCTGAATTTTTTCCAGTCTATCCTTGTATGATTCGTACTGTTTACGACAGTATACAGGGTGAAATTTTAACCACTTTCCAAAATTTTTATATGCGTTCAGTTTCGTATTTAGAGCCTATTTATGAATTAAAAAATGTAAATCAAGTTGTCACCCGAAAATATTTTTCGTGATATAGTTTTCAATTTTTACAGTCCTAGACCTGTTAAGGCATAAAGGGAAATTCAAAAACTTATGAATAGTATTGTAATAAATGAATGAGATGCACATCGCGAAAAAAAAAGTGTTACTAGGATGCCGTATCAAAAATTTTAGATTATTGGCGGACATTTTCCAAGTGCTTTATCTTGATATTTTTGTACTGGGCTAAACCATAAGAAAAAATACGTCATTTGTTTTTTGCCTCGTAGATTGCTATATTAAAATTTGGAAAGTGGTTAAAATTTCACCCTGTATACACAATATACATACATAATATTTTCATCACCTTCCAAATTTTTTATTGGCGTTAAGTATCGTATTTAGAGCCCATTTATGAGGTATAAATGTAGGTCAAAAATGTAGGTCAAGTTTTCACACGAAAATATTTTTCGCAACATAGTTTTCAATTTTTACGGTCCTAATCCAGTGAAGGTATAAAGGGAAAATCAACAACTCATGAATAGTATCCTCTGGGTAAGCTCGCTCCGTCTTAGGCTTCTCCTTTACCGTATATTTAAGTATGTAGTCAAGAGCAAGCACATTATTTATAAAAAAAAATATATAAGATCCAGTGCTGATTTTGTATACGGATTCCAATGATAAAAGTACAGGTGAGTAGAATAGTGTTTAAAAACCGCTATTTATTAGGTAAGGTAATTCATACAATATTAATTTTAAAAAAAACATGTTATACTCACAGATTTACTAATATAATAATCACTCCTGCCGTCCTAACCTAATCGTCTTACTTTAAAAAAAAAACGTAATTATTTTTGCAAAATGAGCCGTCACATAATAAAAATCTAGGTTAAAACCCTTTGCTTATTATAATTCACAAATTCATAATACCCACACAAACCAAATGTTTTTTCTATTTTTGTAACATGTTTCATAAAAAGTTAACAATAAACTTTCTCTGAGAACAAAAAAAAAACGTTTGTCATTTATTTTCAAAATGACTGGAGTCATATTTTTATTAATTTAGATTGAAATAAAAGCATTGCAGCCAATATTGCAGCATTATAAGTTACTTATTTTGTTAATTCTAATCAAAATAAATTAAAAAAAAAATTACTTATGAAATATTTTGTTTTACTAGTTGTTTTGTGACTGATTGTAAATAAATAAATAAATTCGTTTATTGCATGAAACATGGTACAAAAGAGGTCACAATGCTAATATTCTTTAGGCATCACATAGTTTCGCCAGCTCAACTGACATGCAATTTCTTCACATTAGATTTTATTAAATCAAGTCATTAATAAAATAAGTAAAAGCAATACATTAATCGTCGCAAACATAAATTTTTAATGAAATTATAATATAATCAATCATTTTTTTTTAATATTAGTGTTTTTTTTTAAATTAATGAATTCACATAGTCATCTCTCATCTGATGTCAAAAAAATTATTTAAGCTGTAGTGACACTTGGATATAAGCCATAACCTAATTTCTTGCCTAAATTTATACAAACACAACTCTATTATAGTCTTAGGAATTTCGTTATATATTTTAATTGACATTACATAGCTGTTTTTTTCTATTCATAGCTGTTTTAGACAGTGGAAGCATCAATCTGGACGGATCCCGCTTTCTCAACACAGATGTTTGTCGATCTCCGTATTTTTCAAATAAATGTGGGTTCTCTTTTATAAACGTACATATTTGAAAGACATACATATCTGTTAATGTAAGCAAGTTATGACTTATAAACAGAGGTCTGCACTTGCAGGAAACTCGAGCGGACACTCCAAATATTGCTCGTATACACTTTTTTTGGACAACAGAAGCCCTTTTAATATCAGTGGAGTGTAAGATTGTATGTACGAGTACTATTAATAAGTGATATACGTAACAAACATATTTTCTTCTTTTATTTTGTAACCACCGCTTTGTTCATACCGCGGTACGAAACATCACATTCAAAAAGAGCTCTTGAGCGATTCACACCGCGGTCCGAATTAGTCGTGGTGCAAAACCATAATAAATATCTCTAAAGTTATAAATAATATTTTTTTATTTTTAATTCCTTTTCTCCGCTGTTCAATAATGTAGCTGAGGGTCAAGAAAAATAAAAATGAAAAATGAAAGCCATTAAAAATGGTTTGCAATATTACAAAAAGCTTATTAGCTTCAAGTAGATTTCAGCTTCAAAAAGTGGATTTTGTCTTTTATTTAATAAATAAATAAATAAATGTGGAAAACATCACATACATTGTTCTGCAATGAAAGCACTCGTATTTTGAAAACCAGAAACAACGAAGGTACCACAAACACCCAGACCCTAGAAAATATTGAAAAACACATTTTGTCTACATTGACCTGTCCGGGAATCGAACCCGGGACCTCGTAGCAGACGACACCTTGAAAACCGGTGTGTCACGTACGCCACTCCGCCACAGAGGTCGTCATTAGATCATCATTACAAACATCTTTAATAGTTAAAGTACATTATGAAAATGCCCCCCAGTGGTTTAATGCTGGGCCAAGTTCTCGGAGTCCTGCGCTCGATCCCCGGACCGGGCAAAAAAATTTCGCATTTTCGAATAACTCTAGGATTTGTGATCGCATTTGAAAAGCGTGGTCATTATGACTGTACCCATCATTGCTGGGGTTACATGAATTTGATGGTGAAGGCGTTTTCTCTGTTGTGGTATAATTGGGTGGTGGGATCTACCTCCTAGTGGTCCACCCTGGGCAACGGCATCTTTGGTTGTCTTACCAATGATGACGGCTAACAGATCCCTCTGCGGTGGTAGGCTTCCTTCGTAAGAGGCCGCCTGGATGCTACCACCCTCCTGCCGGAGTGTAGCGCCAAACAGTTTTTCTGTGTTCCGCTGGTGTGTGGGAGAACCAGTACCTCTGGGTAAGCTCGCTCCATCTTATTATCAAATCCTCACCTAATATACTCTGTTGAGGAGCCCAATCAATCAGATGCACGTTCTTTGGTAGATCGGGTATAGTGTCTTCAAACTTCCATATAATAGTCTGGTTCAAGTCACGGAAGACATTCAATATCCCATTCTTTATCTGATCAGGGAACTCTTTACTTTTCAGCGTACTACCCATGCTGAAATAAATCACCCCATCTTTGGCACCATCCATAATCTCCTGCCATTCCTGTAAACCAAATTAAACATGGGTGGGAAATATAAGATACGAGTAGTAACTAATAACTAGACAATTATAATTTTCATAGAGTTTCTTTAAAACCTTGACTTTTGATTGTTTACGATACGAAACTTATCTTATTTGCACGTGATCGGTTAAAATAAGATTTATATTGTTTTTATTTGACCTATCCCACAGCATAAGCAAAATATGTACTTTCAAAGATTTTCCATAAGTAAAAATACTTTCTTTGTTAAATTATATTAAACAGTTTCTTCTTCTACTTCTTCTACTATCAACCCACCTTCGACAAAGGCTTCACCGTATCTTCTATATGGTATCCACCAATCGGCTTATAGCTCTGCGGCAAGCTATTAGCCAGGCCCGATGAAACATGGGAGTTACCCAGCATGAGGGACCCGTTGTATTTCACCTCATCTAGAGGAGGAAGGACGCGCCCTCTCTTAACTGCAGCCGGTCCGAAGCCATTTGTAAAGATATCCAGTTCCTTGGCTCGCTGATTCCTGGAATTTGCAGGAATATGTATATGATCGAATTTAATGAAAACATGATACGTAGTGCGCACTTCAATGTTCATTCGTTTTAAATAATGTTTTGCGCATTAGCTTGGATTTATGTAGGTATCATATAGTTTTCTTAAAATAACAAGCAAAAAATGATATCTAGATCGCCAGCTAACTATAGTATTTTTTCAGTGCGGTTGCTTGGTGAGATGTTGAGGTTCTACCTACGCATTTTAGAATGAATTACGAGTATATCAGCTGTTTCACTAATGATTTGATTGTTGTTAACAAAAATGCATGGATTCTGTCTGTCTGGCCTCATAACGTTAAGTCTATATTACTCAGACAGTGCGTGGAAAAAATCAAATAGAATCTATCAAATATCAAATTCAAGTTACACTTTTTAATTCGTATGATAACTCTTGCTCCTCCGCTTTTTGGAAGTCGTTTGAAAACACAGTTGATTTAATTAAATTTTAACATTCCACCTTCATACTGTCTATGATATTTTAAGCAATTAAATTGCAATTATAAGCAGTGGCTAAATGGTTAAAGCACTGCGCCCGGCATGCGAGGAGATGCGGGTTCGAGTCCCGCCTGAGACATAATTTTTCAAGTTTAAATACTGATATTCCAACTTCATTTTTGAAGGGCCTTAACATATTGGAATTATGTCGACGAAGAACAGACTATCACTCGCCATTCTGTCGATAATACTTACGTCGATACGTGTCGATACGTCGATACGTGCAGTCGCACGTGCAGCCTTTTTTTTTGTTTACGCAGGAAAAAATGCATTACGCATACATACCTACTGCTGCCTAAAAAGACCTGCGGTGTACCTTGCCATGTATGTTGGGAGAGTATTGGTTTCCCTTAGGATGCCCTCCATGCACCGCCTACGTACGGCCTATGCCGGGCCTCAGGCATAAAGTATGGGTGATCCTGTACACCAGGAATTACCCCCAGTCTGGCAAGCTGTGCAATACGAGCGTTGAGCTCCCCGGCCCAACGCCCATTAGCCTGCTAGAGGGGGGAAGTTTAGTTCGGCGTATACCTTGTCATCCTTCCCCATCTACGACTTCGGGTTGGGTCCGCAAGCAACCTAGCCGACCCGAACCGTGGCCACCCTTTGCAACGATAGTGTATGTCGTTGCAAGGGGCCACCAACGTCTCACGCCCACTCGCCGCCCAGCATAGCTCAAACCATATTGGGAAGCGAGCGACTACCGTCCTGTGCGGGGCTGACGCCCCAACGGCAACACCGCCGTCACGCCCTTTAGCGCGAACGGCCACAACAGGCCACGGGCCGAAGCCCGCTACCACCGTCTGGAGAAGCATTCAACAGCGGGCTGCCCAAGGCCACTGGAAGCGCCTCCCGTGTGGGTTTTGATCCGCGCCGGCCAAATGACCGGTACCCTCCATGTCTGGAGGGCGTTCCCCTATCAGCCACCTGGGGGTGAAGCGCCCGTTAGGAGACCCAAAACTCCCCGGGAGTCGCACGTGCAGCCTACTTTAAGTCAACCTACCCATAATTTTCTATATTCCCGTACTGATTTCTAAATTCTCATCCTATGAGTATAGTAAGGGGCGACTACAGGAGTATTGTTGTAGGAGACGGGCAAAAGCTTCTGATCTACACTATCTAAACTGCGATTGCAAACCTGCTTGCCCAGCCCATTGCAATTAGCATGACAATTCCTGCGTATGTCCAGCTGTGGGAAAATTTAGGCTCACGATGATTTTAACTTAGCGCCTAACACATTCAGAGCTCAATCACATCAGGCACCAGTTTTCAATTTAAAGTAGAGTAAGGTCACAACCCATTTCACTCACTGTTGAGCACAGGTTTCTCACCTTTATTAATTAATTATTTTAATTAATTTATTAATTATTAGACAAACAGCGTTTTACAGTAAAATATACAGTTGTCCCACAAAACTATTTACATAGTTTGTCTGTGGGATCACGAGTCTCTAACATACCAAATTAAAACTTAAATACTAAGCTAAGTTAGCTAAAAATACTTTTTAAGTTTTCTTTTAAAAACATTTTTATTTTGTTTCCTGCGTATATCCCCTGGAAAACTATTCAATAGGTATGGTAACCGTTTCTTTAATGTTCTATCACCAAAGTAGTTATTAACTTTAGGTACCTCAAATTTGCCCGCAGACACTGACCGGGTACATTGACTATGGTTGACCAATGTTGGGCTATTCTCCTGACTGTCATGGTTAATTAATCATAACTAATTACTTCAAAATAAAATTATAATAACATTTAAATTATTAGGAGAATAATTCAATTCAGAGTAAAAAGCGTGGGGTGCTTGATATATAAAATGTAACAATTATTCTACTTGCAACTGTCTATATGCGGAGAGAGAAGAATAGTAAAAAGTTATGAAAATATAGTAAAATGCACCCCATGTTTTTTACTCTGAATTGAATTATTCAATTCAGAATTATATTTTATTTTGAAGTAATTAGTTATGATTGATTGTTTGATCTTCTACTACTGAAATATTAACTCTTTGATTCGCTATAAAAGCGTGGTTTTTTAGTTTTTTTAAACTATATTTTCTAAGATATTAACGTATCTTAATGGTATATATTTAAAAACTCGGGTATTCAATAAATTCGTGCTAAAAAACCCAGACCAATTAAATATCTATCCAGGACATTCTCATTGTCGTTTAGAGATAAGCAAAACAATTTGATTCTATTGACCAGCTCCTTTTATAAATATAAATAAATATAAATAAATATAAATGTGGACAACATCACATACATTGTTCTAATTCCAATTTGAATAACTATTTAAAGCATTCGTATTTTGGAAACCAGAAACAACGAAGGTACCACAAACACCCAGACCCGAGAAAATGTAGAAAAACACATTTTTTCTACATTGACCCGTCCGGGAATCGAACCCGGGACCTTGGAGCAGGCGACACCTTGAAAACCGGTGTGTACGCCACTCCGCCACGGAGGTCGTCCTTTTATTATTATATTTGAGTTTAGACTAAGACACACGTATCTACACAAAAAATTTTTAGATACGTTATTGACTAGATAAGCCCGTACGAGTTATTAAATAAATGTACCTATTTTATTTCAACTTTCTCTATTACTGATTACCTACTGACAGCAATAAGAGTTATTTTTTTCCTTGCTTTTTAAACTACAAACCGATAAAATAAATCTTTATACTTTTTATTTTTATTGGCGTTATTTTCAAGTGTCTGAATATACAGATAAAAGATACGAGTACAAAGTTATCTATGGGATTGGTCTTAGTTTGGCATTACGCACTACTTCGATGTATTGAGTAGATAATAAACATATCTGGTTACTACTAAGAATGTCTTTGGAGATATAGGGGATTTGTTATTTTAATAATCAATGATCATTCCCGGCTTATTAGAGCAATCTAGAATTACCTAATGATCAATATTCTAAACGAAAATAAACGATCACCTATGCTCGGTCAATTATAGGACTTGTTATATGAAAATGGTTTAGTGTACTCTCAAGTTTTTCAAATTTCTAGCGGAATGAAGTAAAGGATACGTAAAATTCATTTTTTTTATTTTTATTCCTGTGTTGTTGTTGTTCCTAACTGTTAAACGACATCGTTTGAGTAATTACAAGATAATTGAAGAGTACTTGTGCTACACGCTTCTATATAGCCGGCCTAAGCTGTCGTAAAAATAATTGAAAAATAAGAACACTAGCCGACCTGGCTTTGACTGACTAGACGTTTTCCAGAAAAGCAGCGCCATCTACCGGATCTAACTATGTTTTAACACCATTCAGGAACCAAGTTAAATATCGCACGAAATCGGTTCACCCATTTACTAGGAGTTAGGTGACACACGTACAGAGGAATTATCGTCCTGAGGTTCATTATTATTACCATTTTATATACTTCATCATTCCCAGCGTGAGGAGTTCTATGGTCCTTTCAATGAAGTTGAATGGCGGGTTAACTGGTGACATGAGGTCAGGCGTGTAGGCAGGGTTGGGGTCTTCGTCTATGAGAGAAAGCACGAGGCTATGAAGGTCCATGGAAGAAGACCAGATCAGGGGACAGCCGAACACTGCTGAAAAGCTGAAAATAATTGGTTAGGCTTTATAATATGTATTATGTTGATAAGATAACAAAAAAACCGGCCAAATTAACGTAATTAGATTGAGTTATTTACGTCGTTATTCATCTACTAAGCGCATAAATTGTGCTTACCTATAATAAACAGACATAGTATGAAGTCATAGTCATAGCATAGTGCGAGTCGGACTCGCGCAAGAAAGTGTTCCATACCATTTGGTAAACAATAGAAGGTACATAAATTAAGTTAGTGCCTACCTGTTACCATTTATTGGTATCGAGCAAAAAATGGCATAAAATCGAGTTTTTTATGGGAGCCCTTTTATTTTATTTTATAGTATTTGTTGTTATTGCGGCAACAGAAATACATAATTTGTGAAAATATCAACGTTCTACCTATCGCGGCTCTTGAGATACAGCCTGGTGACAGATAGACGGACAGTCAGCGAAGTCTTAGTAATAGGGTCCCATTTGTACCCTTTGGGTACGGAACCCTATAATAAGGGTCCGTTACATTACAATACATAAGATAATAGTTGGGGAAGAGATAATACTTAAAACAAAGTGATAAAAAAATAATGAATGAATCATGCCGATCTGCCGTAAGTGTAACATATCGGGGAAAGACAGCCTTGGGTCAGCAGACCCATTAGAAATATAAATCGCATTATATTCCTAGTTTAAGTTTTGATGTTGGATCAGTGTATGTACTTAAAAAAAAAATTCAAGCAAAATAAATAAAAGATTGCTTAGGACCGATCGATTTGACTGCCAGTATAATACTCGTATGTATCACTGTGACATGGTGCAGGTACTGGCTAATGTTAAAATACTATTTTAATTTGTAGTTTTTATATTTTATATTTTGTAATTGGTCTTCTGTGTTGACTTTGAATAAATGAATAATAATAAAAAAAAATATATTAGGATATAGACTTGACCCATGTATCAGTTAAGAATAAAAGGAAGATGGTAGGCACTACAAATCAATAGGTACCTCATCTATGTTTATTAAGCATTGTAAAGATACTTCACATACCCACTGAGGAGATCACAGTACATCCACTCCGCTATAACAGCATCAAACTGTTCTTCAGGATCCATCATCAGTTTCTGCACCTCCTCGTGTCTGATGGTGTGGTTCATCATATTTAGCACCATGTCAAAGTGTCTGAACGCGTCCTTCAACGTCAACGCGTTGTTTAGGATATTCTCTATGTTCACAAACAATTCTGGAAATGGAATTCTTAACTTACCTATACATAATCTCAACCAAGGATTGGTCCTGACCCGCATCCAATGGCTTCCCGCGATCTTCACCAGATCGTCGGTCCACCTGGTAGGGGGCCTACCCACAAATCGTCATCTAGTGCGCGGTTGCCATTCCAAAACCTTTCCGCTCCAACGGCAACGGTTCTTCTTACTATGTCTCCACTGCCACTTCAGCTCTGCAATTCTTCGAGCGATGTCACCTATCTTAGTTCTCCTAGATTTCCTCATTTCTGATTCTATCACGCAGGGAAACACCAAGCATTGCTCGCTCCATTGTCCGCTGTGCGACCTTGAGCCTTATTAAGAGACCCAATTTAAGCAACTACGATTCAGTTCCTTAAGTTATCACTCGCAAGTCGCAACACGCAATGGTCAAAGAGTTTCGCCTTGAGACAATAAACTATTACTTATCTACTCGTGTTCTGTGATTATATGCGAAAATGAAGTAACATATGAAGTAACAAACAACCTATATTGAAAAAACTAGTAAATATAAAAAAAATCAATATGATAAATATTGTTACTCTCAAAAATCAAGTGAATGTCGTAAAAAATAAGTGTAAAATCTTACTAAATGTGAAATTTTGGATGGATGTTTTTACTCAATCACGCCAAAACGGCTCAACAGATCTGGATGAAAGACACAAAGATAAGTTGTAGGCTGGAATAATAGGCTAATTAGTATTTCGTAATAAAACGGTTCTCATGGAATAGTATGAAATTAAATGCGTGCGAAGTTGCGGGCAACAGATAAGTAGCTAATATAAAATTTTCGACTACCTTTTTTTTGTTTATTCCATTGTGTATTGTCTGACATTCAATTGCTATCGCGATATTGACTTGTTTTTGTGGTTTGGTCTGACGAGTATTAGAGTAGGCATATAATTTGCACAATAATATTTGTTTAAATAAGAAAATAATATTTTAATATCGTTCATACCTGTTGGGTAGACTTTAGCATTTTCCTGCATGTCTATCTGGCGTACACCCGGCAATGGATTTGAAGGGTTTGCTGTTATATATGTCACCTAATTAAATAAATAATAAAAAATATACAATTATTTGAATAAAAATTTCGATTGCCTGTGGTGGGGGGGACTCGAACCCACAACTTTCCGCTTACCGGGCGACTTCTTACCATTGAGCCACCCAGACATTTGGTGTGTCGAAAAATTATTAAGCCTTTTGCTGTAAGCCAGCGGAGTACCTCCAACATCCGAGAGAAATATTTATACATACATATGTGTATCGAATCAGAACAGATCTTTTTTTCTTAATTTTCTTTTCTACTAGAGCTAAGTGCTGCCCCCAATTGATTTAATGTTATTACTCATAAACTTATAAAATCAATTCTCAAAAAACTAGAACAGTATCATTTTAGCAAATCACCTCTAGTATTTATGGAATCACTGTTAACTGCTTTACATTCTGGCATTCTTTTCGTATTGTACCTACATTATTGCTAAAAGCGACCGCTTTTGGCGTTAGCGACAAATTCGACTTTATCTACAACTAAATGAAAATTTTACTGTGATTCAATAAATACTAAAGGTAATTTGCTAAAATGATACTGTTCTAGTTTTTTTAAGAATTGATTTCGTTTCGAAGTAATATAATAATATGAAATCAATTGGGGGCAGCACTTAAATGAGCTCTAGTAGCAGTTTAAAAAAAAGTATTATTAATACAAAAAAATACTTATTTGAAATAATTCCTTGAATGAACATTTCGGCCTGAGGTGTTAAAGAAAAAGAATTGGATTCTCAAATAACACTAGCAATTTTATTACTTAAAGAATAGTTTTAAAAACATCGCTACATAAATTGACCCGACAGGGACAAAACCCTTGTATAGTAAGAACCGCACTCTGTCGCCATACACCGTCGTAACTCGTAACACACAATACACGATTTCTAAGCTAAAATTGGCACAACTCACCTCATGGCCAGCTTCCACAAGATTCCTCACATACGCCTCTCCTAATATACCGTGACTTTTACCGGGAAAAGTGAAAAGTAACAACAATTTGTACGCATCGCACGCACTAAGTCCTACTAACAGAAATATTAAAATCACACAGTTACGAAAAATCAACATTTTGTAAAAAAAAAAATATGTACCTATTTCAATATCTAAAACACGAAACTAAACTAATCTATGTACATTATTAGTACTGATAGTTATTGCCAGTATGCGTCCATTGGAGTATGTGTTATGCCGCTATCTGAATGAAATTTTATTTAATAAAATCGGCCAAGTGCGAGTCGTACTCGCGCACGAAGGGTTCCATACTGTTCCATACCACTTATTGATATCGAGCAAAAATGGGCAAAAAAAGGTCTTTTGTATGGAAGCCCCCCTCAAATATTTATTTTATTTTGTTTTCAGTATTTGTTGTTATAGCGACAAACTAAAAAAGGTACATAATTTGTAAAAATTTCAACTGTCTAGCTATCGCGGTTCTTGAGATACAGCGTGGTGACAGGCACACGGACAGACGGAGAGACAGCGAAGTCTTAGTAATAGGGTCCCGTTTTTACCCTTTAGGTACGGAATCCTAAAAATTACTATCTATTTGACATAATCTTGACAAAGATATCAAATATCTGAAGCAAAAAAGTAAAACTTTTAAATATGTGTCATGCGTTAGGCAGAAACCGGAACATACTTTTATCATTCCTTTTAATGTCATATTATCATCATGAAAATAACGATTGAATACGTTATCTATGTCAGATAGGTTGTCAATTTCAATGTCATTATTTTGTATGAGTTTAAAGAGTGTTTTCATTTGTGATGTCAATGTTAAAAATTTTCCACGGCTAGTATAAATCTTTAAGGAGATGGGTATTCTTTCATAGGACCTTGGGCCTGACTGTTACATGGATAATAGGTTCTTGGATCTTAATTTCATATGTGTTTAAATTTCACAGTTATTCAATGGGGTAATAGAAATATTGAATGTTTTGTTGTCGAAAGTTAGGTTATTCATTTACATAAGAAAGTCTACAGATATTATAAATAACACGCATTTCATCAATAAATAAATAAATAAATCATTTATTTTGGAATTCCTAAGTTTCATATCATAGTATGTATTTCATTAAATACATTGAATCATGAGACTTAAGCCGATTCCATAGTTGCATAACTTCATTTTTTTAAAGAGTTATGGCATCCTCCAGACGAGTGTTAAATGATTTTAGTTACTAAGGTGATACAACTGAAGTAATCATAGCCAGGGTCGTGGACTCGTGGAGATAACAGAAAATAATTCAAAAACACATAAAACTACAAACGAATAGAAAAAACAAAACGCAAATCGAACGAATGTCAGTCTCATCACTGTGACATTTCATTGTTGCCACATAAAAAGGATAAATAATTGAATCAATTAATTGCAATCGATTTTCACTAAAAAAAAAATAACACTATCGGAGATGATAAATACATTTTTTACCTACTTCTACCAACAATCTTCCGATTTTCTATGCAAGGAATTGTATTTTCAATTCACAGTAGCTATTTATTTGCTTAGAGAACAGTTTTAAAAACATTAAAATAGCTGTTTCATCTTAACCTATTGTTAAAATATTTGTATAAATATCTTACAAATATTTGGGATATTATATGGGAGTTGTCGCAACTTAGGCAGTTAAAAAAAACATTTAAGGAATTGTATTTTACTAGCAATTTATAACAGGTCACAAAACATTTTAGTCTTCATCAATCCCATAATTCTTCAATGTTTTTCAGTTAAAAAAGCTTGCTACAGTTGCAAGACCATGGAACGAGGATATTGTGGTATCAGTTTCATGCTTACTTATGATTTTTACATTCTTTATCCCATAGAACAGATAATTGATATTTTACGACGAGCTCCAAAAAATACATTATGAATTTTAGTTATTATCTGGTTCTTGTAACAGTCAGGCCCAAGTCTGCCTATGTCCTTTACCCGAACACTATAAATTGAAATCTATATAGTATACGTAAATAAATACGTAAATAAAACTCACATACATAGATTGCTAAAATCATAATCATTCAAAAAATATAAAATATTAAAATTTAATTCTTCTTAACTTTCTTCTTTTGCTTAACACTAAGCAATCTTTTAACAATTGTATACAATGTGAGAATTATCAAAATAATCAACGCTGCCAGATCCAAATACAACTTTTGATAGAAAGGCACACCCAACGCAGGGGAGCGGAGGTGCGGGGCGCCTTTTGTCTTAATGACGTGCTCCACCCAGTGCACCAGTTCCGCGCCAGGGGGAGCTATACGATGGTGGTAGACAAACGATAGTTCCTTCATTCGCTCACGATAACTACAAAAAAAATTTAATAATTAATAGTTTTTTTTAGGTAAATTCATTGGTCAAAGTTCATGTCGGATATATTCGGTGACCGATTTTTTGTAGAGGAAATATAGAACGTATTACAATAGTGACACACATGTACGTAGGTACTACAAAAATATTATGTAAGTATAGAAAAATCGGTCCGAGTATCGGACCTACAAAAAGTCTGAAATAATAAATGAAGAGGTATTCTGTAAGTTTGTTTGTAGGAACCATTCTCTTAAAACTACTAACCGAAAACGATTCCGTAGGCTTGGAGTATTTTGTGATCTTAGCTAGGCTTCTGTCCTATGTTAAATGATACTACCTTGGAAATCATGGGTTGAAAAAAGTTTGTGAAAGTCTTGTACAGGACCCAATAATTTGGTAGGTTTAAAAATTAACAACATTCTCAGCCAACCGACGCACACTGCTGGACCTTATTTAAACCCAAAAGATCTACACGACGATTACGGAGCTGATGTGTCAGCTCAGTAATTCTTCGAGCGATGTCGGTTCTCCTAGTTTTCCTATGGATTTCCTCATTTCTAATTATATTGCAGAGGGAAATACTAAGCCTTGCCTTCTCTGTTCCCTGCTGTGGTACCTCCAGCCTAATCATAAAACCCTTCCTTAAGTCATCACTGACTTTCTTGTCTTGAGACAAGTCTGGAGACACTGCAATAACTTTATCGCGGATAGTTTTTTGTAATTTACTCACTTGGGATTTTCTAGAAACTCATTGATAGCCGATTTCAGATGGACGTGCATGTCTGCTCCTATGTTCACCCTCAAAGCGAATCCTTTCTTGACAGCCCGATCCACGTTAATGAACTGATCAGCAAACATTGGTATCCCGATGATGGGTACGCCATTGAGCAGAGCCTCGGATGTAGACAAAAGACCACCATGGGTGATGAAAAGGATGCAGTTTGGATGAGCTGAAAGTAGGTCTATCGTTAGTAAATAAATATATCATACTTAATAATCAACCATTTTCAGTCTGGACCAAGTACAGCAAACTCCTTGTTTTGGAGAGGCCTGCTCTCCAAAACAAGGAGTTTGCTGTACTTGATGATTATAATATATGTTTGATAAATAGAAGGTTTCACTGTTACCTCCTTAGTTGTTTTAATTGTGAATTGTGTGCTACTACATTATAGATATCGTCTATGACGTATGTGTCTTTGATTTTCCAATGTCATACTATTCTTCCGGTGTAAAGTACGACATTGGCGGAATCGTGTAAGGCTCTTGCCAGAATACTAATCACCACAATTTAAAAGAAGAAGCAGTTTAACCAATTAATAAATGTAGGTTTACAAAAACACTACGCAGAATGACATTTTAATCACCATCCAAATTTTGATATAACAATCTATGAGACAAAATATAAATGACGTATTTTTCCCTTGGGCATATAGGCCAGTACAAAAATGTTGAAGTAAAAGACGACGATTTGGATCAGCGGTAGTAAACGCTGCTTCTGAGCCATGGGTCGCGGGTTCGATCCCCGCACAGTACAAATATTTGTGTGTATGAACATGTCTGTTTGTACTGGTCTCGGTGTTTTCTGCCGCCACCGGAGTGACGCGTTCTGTTGAAAGCGCGACATTAATGACGATTAAAAATGACGAATACAGTGAAGTGTACTAATTGTAACATTGTCATTAACGAAATGTTATCATATGTGCAAAATAAAGTGTCTGTTATAGATGAAATGACGCTGGTGCGCGTTTGTACTGCGTTTTATACCGGTGACGAAATAAAAACTTCGAAGTCTTTATTGTTTAGTTCCGTAACAACGGATTTGCGAAAAATAACAAGGAAGAACAAAGGCAAAGAAGAAAGGGATCTGGCAGACATCATAAATCTTTTCAAAAGTGCGGAGCCTGATGAAATACCTGTGTTTGTAGCCAGGCAACTTGATAGGTTACCACCTCTAGATTTTGAACACCTGGACTGCTCGAAGCTTATGAAAGACCTTTCAAGGATGCAAGCTGCTATCGAAGATTTCAAAGCCTCTTATGTAACGATGGACTATGTACATGAATTAAAAATTGAACTACTACAATCGAGAAATAATTCACTGCCGCCTATCACGTCTGTCAAAAAGAGGCGCCTGGCTATTAGATAGTGGCCCGGTAGGCCTTTCAGACCTGCACAATTCATCTTTAGACGAGTCAAATAATAAACATGATTGTGGCTCAATTATTAAATCACCTCAATATCGTGAAATGCAGGTACACTCGACAGCACATCAAGTTAAACAGTTTAACTGCGATAACAGCTTTTATTACGTAGGGCATAAAGGCGGTCTCAAGGTCAACATGTATAGTCTGATGTGCCGCCGTGTGTACATGACAAACAAATCAAGCAAGTTTCAAATGCGCAGCAACGGTCGGTTGATGATGAGTCGCGAACGGCGGCCGTCCCGAGTCGCGAACCGAGCGAACTCGAAAGTGCAGGAGTAAAGAGTGCAGAGGTATCGCTGTCGCGCACGAGCACAGCTGTAGCGGCAAAACAGTTAACTGTCACTGATAATGAGCGATTAGAGTTAAATGTAAACAAAAAAGAGGGCGAATGGCAAAAAGTGTCCTATCGTAAAAAACAATATAATAATTATCGTTACGTTGGAAAATCGGGTAAGGCGAGAGACGCTGAAACTAATTTTAATTTTAAAGCAGCGGATAAAAAAGTACCGATTTTTATTACAAACATACACAAAGACACGTCGGAAGATGATATAATTAGATATATACAAAACAAGACTAATGATTTAGTATTCTTAGAAAAAAATTATATGAAGATTGAAAGAAATCATAAGGCTTATAAGTTTTTTGTATTGGAATCGAATCTATCGACTTACTTGGATGAGAAAATATGGCCTCGAGGCATAGTGTTTAGACGATTCAATAGTTTTAAATACAGAAATGCGAACACATCTTTATCTGTTGACGGCCAGACAAAATATAATAAATGAATAAATATCGATTTGCTAGTTTTAATTGTAAAGGCATCAAGCGTTGTGTGGACAGCGTAAGAGACTTATGTCAAACCTGTGACCTGATAGCACTGCAGGAAACGTGGTTGCTCCCAGAGGATATAGGTACCATTCTTAGGCACAGGGTACTTAATAGTATATTAATTTGGGACTAGATGGCTCTGTGTGGCCCAGTGAGGCATGTCTTAAATATTTATATTTATATTTATTTATATTTATATTTACTTTGAAATTTTCCGAAAAATATAAAGAAAATGGTATCTGCGCCCTAACTAAGGTACTACAGCCATGCTAACGAATGATCGTTAAAAAATCAATGAAACGTGGAGCAGTAGCCTTCTTTAACTAGTAGAGCAATGTTTACGTTAACTTGAACCACACTAAATTGAAAACTATTTTGTTAAAAATATATTAAGAGGAAATACAACGGCTGTTTTTCCATACAATTTTTTCATTAGTTAATTAATAAAAAAGATATGAGCCCTCTAAAATCTAAAAAATTATCCAGATTTTCCGCTGTGTTCAAACATCCAGAAAACATTTTGGCAAAATTTTAGAAAAAAAGGTAGGTATACATACGAACACGGCTAAAGCCTTTCTTTAATTTTGAATGAAAAACGTATTTAAATCGGTCTAGTTTTGGAAAAGTAATCGGGGGACTACGAAACGTTGATTTGGTGTGCTTTTAGTAGGTATTTTCGGTCCAAGAAGCAGTTGACTCTATCGCACTCTGCGGTGAATGCGTTTGGCACTGCGCGACAACAATAGATTTTACAAATACCTATTTTTCAATTCTCTCGCCCGTAGTGTTGCCTCTTAAGGTTTAAACTTGACTTTACGTAACGCCTATAAAAAATTTGGACGGTGTCTAAAAAGTCACCTGTATAACAGTTTGTTCTGTAAAGGAGTTGTCCCAAATTGTATGGAGGCTAGGCCCAGAACCTGTAAACATTGCCAAAAGTTAGGGCAATATACCTACAACACTTTGTTATTATCCAAATTCTTTAAAATGGCTTCGTTTAATGGCTCAAACAAAAATAAACTTATTAGAATAGCAATACTAAACAACAAAAACTATCATGGAGGAAGATAACACTTTGATGACATCTGTCAGTATTGACAATTTCAAAATCGCTTATCTCGATTCAATTATGTGATATTGTTTGCTTACTTAGTCTTGTGCTTGTTGTATTAATAACAAACAAAACAAAGAGTTTTAACTTATGTAATGCCTAAAGGATATATATTTGCGAAAGATATAATATTAGCTTTTCTCGTGAGATTATGACGAGTGACAAAAACTTAAAAAGAACGGTTATGCCAAATATTAACAGAGGAAATCTGACAGCTACTGACATTTAAGAGTTTATGGTTTATCTTTTTTTTTTCGTCAAACGCCATCTTGTATGCCTAATTGAGAGGGATATTTATTAGATTGTATTTATTTTTGTGCCGCTAAATTATACGTTATAATGTAATAATAATAATGTAATAAATAACTGTATGTTATTTGTATTTTCCCTAAAGTCAGTAGATTTTTCTTGATTTTTAGAATACTGTACAATATCTGGGCCTGTTACGGGACATCTCTTTTATAACAATACAGATGATCCAGTTTCATATTTCATTACAAGGAAAATGTTATTGGGCGGCAAGAGACCATTGTTATCCCACAGCTCGTACTTGACAACCCAATTGGTGTAATGCTGCGGAAATCCACCTACTACGGGGTCGGATTCCCTATCGGGTCAAATCAACAATATAATTGTTTTTTTTACTTAGGACTGGATAAGGTGTGGAGTTATAGTACAGTCTTTCGGAAGGCACGCTATCCCCGTCCAGTCTTCTGGCGCATAAGTAAAGTAACAGCCTAAATCATCCTATTAGGGAAAAGGCCTCCATCATTGAATTCAAGTTACCACAGCAATGATGGGTACTGGCATAATCAAAACGCTTACCAAATGCGGGGTGGTGATCACAAACCCGAGCAATGTTCAAAAATTCGAAACTTTTTGTTGGGGATCGAACCATACCCCGAGATCTTGGTCCGGTATTTAAACCACTAGACCAACGGGGCGTTTCGGAAATTTCGGATATGTAGCCCCTCTATCGATGGTATATTCAAAACTACTAAACTTTAAACCGAATTAGTTATTTACCTAAACTTTAAACCGAATTAGTCATTTTACCGGCTGCAGTAAGCCCCCGTAAAGAGTTATGTTTTAAACCTTAAATAAATTAGATTGTGTACAGTTTCACAAAGAGATATTCCCAGTTGCCCCCACCGGCTTTGCACCCACTGGAAATTTGAAAATAATAATGTCCCAGTTGCCCCCGGTGCCTCCATTCGAAAGGCCAACTGGGAATTACATTTTAAACGTCCCAGTCTCCCACTTGAGTGACTTGATACGCCGTAAAGTACAACTAGATATTTTTTCCATATGTTGCTAGAAGCGAAGTGCTAGAAGAAGAATTGTCAGTGCTTTTTACGGACTTCACCGACTATGAAAATAGCCGGATAGTCGGCTTTGAACGTCTTTACCGTAAAGTTGCTGACATTATGGCATGACGTATAATATGCGAGCTACGAGAGAGGCAGAGCAGCCGTTGCGTTTTGTCATTCCGCGGGCGCTTCACTAAGCGTTATCTGTTCCGGACTGTCCATGTCAAACGCACATGAGATAGGATATCTAAAGATGGGTCGTCCTTGATCTCGAGATGTCAAGGCTGTCAGAGGGGCCGACTATTTTAGGAAAAAAAACAAAGGTGTTAGTCAGACTAGAGACGGAGCATCGCTGTGGTTATGTTTTGGTGCTCCAAGGATAAATATTTATACCTAATATACTTTGTTGTGGAGCCCACTTCACAATGTGCACGTTCTTAGGCAGATTCGGCAATGACTCTTCGAATTTCCAGATCACTGTCTGCTTCAGACTGGTAAAAGTTTCGATGATTCCTTTCTTAACTTCTGAGGGCATGGAGCTGCTTTTGATCATGGAACCCATGCTGAAATATATCACGCCGTGTTCTGCTGTATCCATTATCTTCTGTAGATCCTGAAGATTAATGTTTTTGAAGTGGAGTTCAATGCTCGAATAATCTTATTAGGTATGATAAGCGGGTATCATGAGTATTTTCGCGGTTTCGATACCTTGGGTTTTTTGTGTTGTCATGTGGCGGCCAGATATACTCTCTTATCATATTATTATGAGTAACGTAAGAAACCACGGTTCTAGATAAGTAGACAAGTATTAAAGTAACAGCCCACTGCAGGGAAAAGGTCTCCATCATTGAATTCAAGTTACCACAGCAATGATGGAAACTGGCATAATCACGACGCTTGCCAGATGCGGGTTGGTGATCACAAACCCGAGCAACGTTCGAAAATTCGAAACTTTTTGTTGCCCGACCCGGAGATCGAACCTGGGACCCCAAGATCTTTACCCGGTATTTAAACCACTAGAGCAAACGGCGCGAGACAAGTATTAAAATATTTTTATTAGGTATAGAAATCACTGACCATCATGCACCGACTCAAAATTGGTGGGTCTTTTGGGAATAAAGTTAATTTTAATTAAGAGACATTCAATGTTTGTCTTTGATAAGCATCTATTTTAAAATGATAAAGTGGCGCATTGCGATAAGCCGTGATTTAGAAAAAAACTGGTAATCAATAATGATATTTAATGAGGATAACGTTCATAGAGTCATTATCATCTCAAGGACTGTTAGACTTTCTAAAAGGAGGATTATGACATAATCTCTTCGCGTGGCCGGTTTGACGTTCGCAGTTTGGCCAATAAGAAATTTTAACAATTTTAAATATAGAGTAGTACCAAGACGGCTCCGTTTCTGCTGGGCGAAGTGGTGAATTAACTAATCAAAGCACTCAAAATTCAGAGATTACAACACGATCGCAGCTTTGCAACATTACCCTGTTATCCTCATAGACAAAATCAAATTCACGCACGGTCTGCTCCTCACCACTACGCCCCGCGGAAACGGAACCTACTTGGTCAAGCTGTCGTGCATTCTTTTTCTTTCAAAATCAAGCAAAATTGTAAATATATCACTAAGATACACAACTATAAGACTTCCTTCCCTTACCTCTGGCAAAGGTTTTACTTCGTCGTCAATGTGGTATCCAGCTATCGGAATATAATTCTGAGGCAACCTTATTGGTCTGCCAGAAGATACATGGGAGTTACCGAACATCAATGAAGCGTTATGGCTGACATCGTACAAGGAAGGTATTAGTCGACCTCTCTTTGTTATTGCAGGACCATATCCCTCTTGGAACATTTTGTTCTCAAGGTCGTATAATTCCCTGAAAAAACATTGTAAAATCATGTTTTATTTTTGCATGTAGGCCTTTTGAGGCGCTTTTCCTCCTACGTATTACCCCATCACTACTTTTTGCTTGACATTTGGTGAGGGGAAGGAGTATCGCAAGAAACTAAACATTGTCAAAGCTTAATTTTGAATTAGAATTACAGGGATATTTTGCAAGACACCAAATCGAAGTTTTTACACAGAGAAAGGGCTAAGTTACAGGATCTTTAAACTATGCGTACCATTTCATATACTTCAAGGAAATCATCTCCAAAAGTTCCTCGAGCCGTTGTAAGAATGTAAAAGGTGCTTCCGTCGAGGACATGTGGTTAGCTGTGTATGCCGGGTTCGGCTCCTCATCTATCAGGCCCAAGACCATCCCATGAGGGTCAATAGAAGACGACCATACCAAAGGGCAGTTAAATACTGCTGCAAAACTAAAAAAAAAAAATTTAGACAATAGCATAATACACGACCTCCGTGGCGGAGTGGCGTACACACCGGTTTTCAAGGTGTCGCCTGCTCCGAGGTCCCGGGTTCGATTCCCGGACGGGTCAATTTAGAAAAAAAGTGTTTTTCTACATTTTCTCGGGTCTGGGTGTTTGTGGTACCTTCGTTGTTTCTGGTTTCCAAAATACGAATGCTTCACATATTTAAAATAAAATAAATAAATAAATATTTAAGACATGCCTCACTGGGCCACACAGAGCCATCTAGTCCCAAATTAAGGTACTATTAAGTACCCTGTCGTATGGGGTACTAGACAACCGATAAACTTACTTATATACTTTTTTTTTTTTGTAAATACATACTTATAATACATAGAAAACACCCAGACCATATTTATTCAAATTGGGATCAGAACAATGTATGTGATGTTGTCCACATTTATTTATTTATTTATTGTTTTAATCGCAAAGTTAAGTAACTGTTTGGAAATCAGAAGCAACGAAGACACCACAAACATAGATATTATGTCCTTTTTTTCTGCATTGACTCGTCCGGGAATCGAACCCGTGACCTCGGAGTAGCGGGTCACGCCTATCCACCACATAGGTCGTTGAAAATACACGAAGGTTCAAACAGTGCCCATAGTAGGTAATATGCATAGATTTAATATACTACTGATAGATTGGCAATGAAAAGAGACAGAATACAATGCAGCTATACGATAGAACGAGATAGATCACAAGGCCGTTCACGTACACGCTAAGAACCCGTAGCGTTTTTCTGAGTTCTGACGTCTGTCACGCGCAACACAATATTCCCTTTAGTTTTACTAGTTTCATTTTTATTATTGTAAAAAAGTGTCGAGTTGATGTATTTTCATTATGGTTACATGTTCAGTACCTGGAAGTAACTCATCTAAAAAGGGAACCAACATAATTGTACATTTCACACGTCAACACACAATCGCGATTACCAGCAGCAAAATGCAATGTTTCAGAGCTTTGACTAAAATTTTGTATACTAATTGATAGGGCATTTCACCAGGACAATGATTTAAATTCATATGAATTCAATTTAAAATAATATCAAATACGTGAATTTCAACAATTACTAACGTCACTTTTGTATTTTAGTGATTGACGTTGTCGATGATATCTTATCGACATTATATTAGCTGACATATTTCACATTGTAAACCGCATACAGCCTAAATTGTTAAAAGACGTTAGAAAAGGTTGAAATTGCCTAATAGAAAAGAATGTTCGCCCAATAAATATTCGAGCATTTGCAGTTTACATTTGGACCCTAAGTGTTTTTAACACAGAGGCGATCAGCCTGTAAAATTACGCTCTGGATCAATGTCCATATTGTTCAAGCCCCCATCCATTCCCCATTAGTTCCCCAATCCCCATTAATTAAACATTAAATATATGTATATTTAGTGTACGTTTGTAATGTGTAATTGAAAAATAAATATCAGTTTTATTTCAACTTTGGCGATCGCGATCGCAAAATGAGGCAAAATTGTTAAATACTGGCAAGTAAAGCCTACGATATTTTTTACAATAAATTGATTTTGTTCGGGGATAAGTAATTATAAAATAAAAAACATATCTAGGTATTTACTTGCAGTTTTTTGGCGTTCTTTTAATAATACTAAAAAATAAGTCACCTGCGTCAACGTAAACTGTGTCGATGGAATCGATATCGAAAGCAAGCAGACAATGCAGTACCTGCACTATTGATCTCACGCACATGCTCACTTTATGCACACTAGCGTAACCTAGTTTTGGTCTCGTTTTCAGGATTCAATTGCCAATCTACCATCTATATTAAATCTATGGTAATATGTATCATAATCATTATCAACAAGATTCGTTCCGCGCCACCCGCATCCGTCTGTCAGTCTGCTTGTCACCAGGCTGTATCTCAAGAGCCACGATAGCTAGACAGTTGAAATTTTCCCAAATTATGTATTTCTGTTGCCATTGTAATAACAACAAATACTAAAAACTAAATAAAATAAACATTTAAGGGGGGCTCCCATACAACAAACGCGAATTTTTTGGTCTTTTTTTGCTTGATACTCGTATCAATAAATGGTAACAGGTTTACCTAGTCAATGGAACGGAACCCTTCGTGCGCGAGTCCGACTCGCACTTGGCCGGTTTTATTTTTAATATACTTATTATAAAATTTAGAAGACCAAATACAACGTGTTCCTTTTGATATCCCATAACTCTAAGGGCGTTTTTTATTATTTTTACCTATAGAAAATGTTCTAGAACATGTGGTTCAAAAATCAATAGTTTCGAATATAACATCAATTTTAGTTTAAATATCATTGTTAAAAAAAAAACCAGTATAGCGAATCCTTAGTTTTGCGAAACGTTGGCAAACTTACTACACTAAAGTGTAGTAGTAAAGTAGCGGGAGAGCGTAACTTGTAAAAAACATTGACGTGTCAATTCATTTTATTTACAAGAAAACATGGTACAATAAGATCATAAGAAGAGTACAAAAAGGTCAGCATGTCTCGCCATTATATTGGCATGTAAAAATTTAAATATTGATTAGTAAAGGTAGCAATAATAATCATAATAGCAATATGTCAAAATAATATGTCAATAGTAATACTTATACGTGTGTGGGTGTTTCATTGATAAGTAGGTACGAGTAAATCGTTTTAATTCAAAAGTTCATTCATAACAAGGTAAGGGTCTTTTACATAAACAGTCGTGACTTTTACGAATTATTTTGTATGAAAAAATTAAAACAAAAAAAAGTCATTCATATGCAATTTGATTCTTTACCATGGTTTGTTTAACCCATTTGGATCCGCTGTCCCTGTGCAGGGACAGTTCTCGCACTACCCCCTTATTTATATATATTTTAGAGATCTTTAGTTTTTATTCGTATTTGTTGAGTTAAGACATGTATGTCGCGATTCTTATTATAAATAATGGGAAATGATTTGAAAATAGTGATCAATTAAACAGTTGAATCAAGAGAAGTGATAAAAAAAAATTCTTTAAAATGTAAGGGTTTTTACTTTATGTTCCTTTTCAAAATGTTATGATATTGTTGTGATAGTTAAAGGTTTATAGTCTCATCAAGAATATAAGCTGTTAATTCGTGTTAATTTTTGAGTTTTGCTAACGTCAGCACATATTTTATTCAGGTGTCCCTGTACAGGGACAGTGGGCACATCAGTAACATTTTTCTAACAAGTGACTGAATATTGTTTATTTATTATTTTGAATCGATGTATGCGTTTCCAGATTGCTCGCTTATTAAATTAGCTGGTAATCTATAACAATGGCTAAGAGAAAATTCGATGTGATAAAAGACTACCGTAGGCTTGAAGTAGCAATAGAAAATTTTATGGCAGAACAAGATTTTCCGTAAAAAGCTTATGAATTGATAAATAAAAATTCTTCGGAATACTTATATTCATCGGCTATCATACACTGTCAAGAGGACGTTTATATTGATCTCTTGATGAGGATTGTAACGTACCAATTGTATCCAAAACCATGTCAAAAAATTGAAATGAAATAAATAAATTTTTGCATTTTTGTGACGATGAAATTGCCGTCAGTTCAAATGATAAAATGTTTGAAATAAGACCACTAGCTGACATTTAAATGTTATTTACAATGGTGTATAGTACACGAACTACTATCGATTGATGAGTCCATGGTCAAATTTTTTGGTCGCCACCCGGCCAAACAAATTATAAAAGGAAAGCCTGTGCGATTTGGCTATAAGAACTGGATGATCGCTAGTTCGGATAGCTATTGTTATGCATTTGGTTAGTTGGTTATGTATTTGGAAAATCAGCAGGTGCAACAAATGAACCACTGGGATCGAAAGTGGTGAAGTTTCTGCTAGAAAAAGCTCAAGCCGTTATAAACGAGCATATTATTGTTTATTTTGTAACTAGACATGGACTGCTGCAAGAACTGCGTGAGACTGGGTATCGGGCTGTCGGGCACTGTTCGTGATAATAGAACCAAAAAATGAAAAAACAGAACAGAGCTGTTTATGATTATCGATTTGATACTGCTAATGAAATTTTGTTCGTAATATGACTTGAAAATATTCCCATCTCTGACAGCGTACACCCTATGGGAAAAGTAAAAAGATGGGACATTGTGCAAAAGAAAAAAGTAGACATGAACTTCCCTCATGTTTCCAAAACTATAATAAAGGAATGGGCGGTGTTGACCAAGCAGATCAGTCTATTGTGGTATACAAATCTGCGATTCGAGGCAAAAATGGTGGTGGGTATTGTTTACCTATATGCTAGATTTGGCTATTTCTAATGCTTGGCGTTTGCATATGCAGACCAATGAAGACAAAATAGATCAGCTTCAATTTCGTCGTATAATTACGCGATCTTACTTGAAATCTGATGGGCGTCAAGATCGATGAAGAAAAACAATATCGGCAGTCCCAGAAATGGCAGCCGATGGAGTTGTACACTTTCCGCAGAGGTTGCCAAACCAACTTCGATGTGTGATTTTGGCCATAAGAAGGTGCGATGGCAGTGCAAAAATGGATAAAAACATTGTGCATTGACAATAACAACTGTTTCGAAAAGTATTACACTTAAGCCCATTGTCCCTGTACAGGGACAGTGGTTTTTTTAATACTTACAAAAAATTTTTTTAAATTTTTTGTGTTAATATCCCTTTATAGCCTCTTTTCAATAAATAAATAGAAACCAAATGTTTAATTTTGCTTTCGTTTGTATTTGGGTTCAAATGGGTTAATACCCTAGAGTTATGGGATATCAAAAGGAACACGTTGTATAATAGGCGACATTTATATAACACAATTATAGTTACAGGCATAAAATTCTACTTGGCACAGTCTAGGAATAATAATTAAATGCTAAACAAAATAAGAGTACCTACAATAAATTGTGGCGATATGCCGATTTGTGAAAATCGTATTTTAATGGATTAAGAGAGATATTTTGCTTGTACCCATTATTGCTATCGTAACTTTAATTCAATGATTGAGGCCTTTTTCCTGCAGTGGGATGATTATAGGCTATTTTAATACATACATACATATTATCACGCCTCCTTCCCAACGGGGTGGGCAGAGACCAAGGCCTTCCACTTACTACGATCCTGGCATACATCTTTCGCTTCTTCCAGATTCATCAATCTTTTCATGCATGCTCGTCTGTTTAGAGTACTCTTGACCTGACCTTTCTTCAGAACATACTCGATTTTATCGTGGTAAGTTCGTCTAGGCCTTCCTCTTCTAACGTTCCCTTTCACACTCGTCTTATAGATCTGTCTAGTCATTCTTCTCTCATTCATCCTCTCAACATGCCCAAACCATCTAAGCATCCCTTTCTCAATCCGTGTGACAATATCTTCTTTCAAACCACAACGTTCTCTTATCACACTATTTCTTATCCTGTCACTCAATTTAACTCCTAACATACTTCTTAGCGCTCTCATTTCTACTGCATTTATTCTACTTTCATGCTTTTTCTGCCATACCCAACTTTCACTTCCGTACATGAGTATTGGAACCAACACCCCTCTATGCACAGCCAGACGAGCTTTCGTAGAAATCCTCTGGCTATTCATAAAGGCGCGCAGCGCACCATTTACTCTATTACCAGCATTTACTCTCCTTTCAATATTCTTACTCTACTTTCATACTTTCCGTTCCTAGTAAACATCGACCCCAAGTATACAAACTCATTCACTTGCTCCAGTTCATTACCACCAATCCGAATACATACTTCTGTCATGCTCTCTTCCTTTTCAAACACCATAACTTTCGTCTTTTTTGTATTTACTTTCATTCCCTTTCTTTCCAAAGCTTCATTCATAATACGAGTAGTCACCATCGCTTGCAAATCCTTAGCCGTCGATGCAAGTAACACTTGATCATCGGCGTAAAGAAGACATTTGACGCGTAACTCATTCATTCTTAGACCAAAATCACTCTCTTTCAGATCTTTCAGACAATTATCCATGAAAAGGTTGAACAGCCACGGACGCTACTCATCCCTGCCTAACACCCTTTTGGATATTAAACCAATCAGTGTACGCTCTGTTTATCCTGACACAAGCACTAGAATCCTCATAGAGGGAATTCAATGCCCGTATCAGCCTACTGCTCACCCCATGCACAGCTAATGCCGACCACAGCTCATTCCTCACCACTTTATCATAGGCCTTTTCCAAATCTACGAATGCACAAAAGACTTTTTGGTTTGTTGCCAAATATCGTTCCGTAATGCATCGCAGGGAAAAGACCTGATCCGTACATCCCATTCCCTTCCTAAATCCCGCTTGTACATCCCATATTCTGTCATCTGTTTCTAACATTACTCTTTCAATCATCACTTTAGCATACAGTTTGCTGACAACACTGAGGAGGCTTATTCCACGGTAACTTACACAGTCTTGTTGTGACCCTTTTCCCTTGTACAACGGCACGATCACAGCCTTGCACCAGTCTCCCGGTACCCGACCGTTCCTCCAGCACAAGTTGAAAAGGCACTACAACTTTATATCTCACATTCCTTATCCAAAGTAACAAATCGTTCTTTCAACCTTTTAACGTATTCTTCTTTCACTCTCTCCTCTTGCAAATTTTCTACTTTTACGCGTTCTAGATTAGCTATTTTAAATTTAATTTATTAGAGAATTGTAGCTATTTTAATGTGATAACAAACATTTTAAGTCCTAATCACGCACTTACGTACGAGGAAAATCTGTAATAATATAAAAAAAGTATACGCCAAACGAGATCAGATTAAGCTAACAGCTATAATTAAGCGCCTCGTACATTAAAATGATCTAAAAAAAACTCACCCACAATATAGCTCCGTGTACAACCATTCTGCTATAACTAGGTCAAATTGTTCATTAGTGTCTAGAATCAATTTCTGAACATTATTATGCCACATCGTTTGATTGGCCACTCGATCTATAACATCAATCCATGTTCTCGTATCTTTTAGGTTAACTTCATTTTTTAACACTTTTTCGAAACTTAAAGAGCTCACTGAAATATGTAATAATAACTTTTTAATATACGATCAAATATTTGTTCAATAGAGTAAAAAATAATTGTTTTCTCGAAAGAAAGAAGTTCAAAAGAAGAAGAAAGGTTTCCAAAAAATATAAAACCAAGAAAACGTGAAATATTTAATTAAGTAAAGATGTAATTTTAAGTCGGTGCTAAATAAGATATCACTGACAATCATGCACCGACTCAAAATGTTTAAGTGGTTTACCCTATTCATCATTTTGTCGGTAAAACATTTGTGTTCAAAGTTTTTTTTATACGAATCTTAAATTGCTATCACTTTGCTATTGTTGACCTTAGCTATGGTATCTTGAATCCTCACTAATACTAAAAATGCGAAGTATTATATGTATTAGGTATCTGTGGCGAAAGTAACTTCGGCTGGCTGTTTATCTGTTACCCTTACACGCTTACTAAAGTACTGAACCGACTTTGATGACATTACAAGGACAGATTAGACCTTAAGATAAGATAATAATATGGGCTATGTCATAATATACCACTATTGGACATAGGTTTCCGCCCACCTAAGGCTGTGTCCCCAGTAGGCAAACTGATAACAGCCGACTGAGTGAGTCGCAAATTTGTGGCAACCTGAAATTTGAGTTAGCTACAAACTTAGATCAATTTTCGTGCGTCGCAAGCAAACTGTTATGAGTTACGAGTAGCTGCTTATTTAGGTCGACCGACTGAATTAGGTGCGATGCAAAAAAACACGTTAATACACGTCGATAGCTTCTTTCCAACTGTTCGCATGAAGTTTGCGGCAAACTGATTCACTACGCCCGGCGAAAAACCATATCGTCGCCGCCGACGACTGAAACCGATTTTGCTGGGAGTCGGCTGCTCACTGAGATACCTAGTCGGTGCGCGTAACGCTGCAAACTGCGTACAGTGAGCGCAGAACTAGCAAACTGTAGACACTCCATTTAAAATATATGAAAGGGCGTACTAAATCGATAGGCCGCAAACTCAGTCGGCCGCTAACAGTTTGCCCACTGGGGACGCGGCCTATAAACGTATTGTTTACACTGGCGGCAGAGTCTCGGGCGATAGCTAGTACTTAATAAATCATTGTAAAACTTACCATAGGGAAAGAGTCTTTCCCTATGAACTTACGCATTAATTCCACTAATTTCAAGTTAGATGATACATCGACTTGTCTTAGGTTTTCAGGTGGATTCTTCATTAAAAATGGAGTGATGTATGTGACCTGAAGAAGAAATGCATAGCGATAATTAATATAGTCACTTTTGTCTTTCAACATATGGTTCAATCTTTAATGAAGGCCAGAGGTCGCTAAAGTTCAGTTCGGTACAGGAACACATAAAAATAGCAAACCCCTTTTCTTCTTAAGGATGTCGAAGAACCGCATACCAAGTGTTACGGTAAGAAAATTCCCTATTTGGAGAGACCTATGTCTAGCAGTGAGCTAATACGTGCTGATGGCGATGCAGCAGTGTCATGTGGCGCTGGCACATAAAAAGCACGCAACTCCTTTTCTTCATGGGTCAATACCCAAACAGAAAAGGAGTAGCGCTTTTTATATATGTCCACTGCTGGGCCTCTCAAAAAAAGGTTGAAAAAAGAATACGCTGCTGTGCCCGTCTTCTTCTGGCAGTATTCTGTTAGGCTATTGGAAGAAAACGGGCACAGCTCAGCGTCTTTTTTGAGAGGTCCGTGTCTAGCAGTGGCTGGTGGTGATGAGGCAGCTACAATCTGGCAAGTGCTGCTAAAGGCAGAAGCTCCAGCAATCTTCTTGCAGAATCTGGTATAATAACTTGTCAGTATAAGATCAGTTAAAATTAGTTTTGAAGTGAAAACTTCTTTAGCGGCGCTGAGCACTTTTTGTTGGATGGGTAAAAACTTCCAAACTCGCGTCAGGGTCACGTGAAGCTGATCGAAAAAGTGTAAGATCGAGGGGAAGGGAGAGGAACTAGTATCTCCCACTCTTTCTACCGTGCCTGAGTGTGCTGTTTTCTATTATTTTTGAAGTGAAACTTCTTTATCGGCGTTGGAAAAAATTAACCGTCACGTTTTGCGTCAAATTTTCGTCACATTTTTCGGTTACGCGCCATCTTTTTCTTGCCCCTACCACGGTTGGTTCAGACGATAGCAAAAAGGTAAAGTGAAATAATATTTAACCAATTTAACCAATTTAACCAATTTAACCAATTTAACCAATTTAACCAATTTAACCAATGTAACCAATTTAACCAATTTAACCAATTTAACCAATTTAACCAATGTAACCAATTTAACCAATTTAACCAATTTAACCAATTTAACCAATTTAACTAATTTAACCAATTTCTGGAAAGTTGCGTCAAATTTTCGTCACATTTTTCGGTTACGCGCCATCTTTTTCTTGCCCCTACCACGGTTGGTTCAGACGATAGCAAAAAGGTAAAGTGAAATAAAATTTAACCAATTTAACCAATTTAACCAATTTAACCAATTTAACCAATTTAACCAATTTAACCAATTTCTGGAAAGTTGCATGTAGATCATTTTTCGAAAAATAAGGCCATAAAGAAGTTTCACTTCTTACGTGTGTACACTAGTACACGCACAACTTTTTTTTTTTTTTGCAGGATCCATATATTTTACCTACCAATGCTTCTGGACAATTATTATTGTATGCTAATGCAGATAAGAAGCAGCGTAAGAAACTCCGACACAAACGTCTGCTTATTTTTAGATAAGTTTGTTTACTTAAAAATCTAAACCAATGTGAACTAGAACAATTAAATTCCATAATTTTTACGTAATCTTTCATGTGTATAATCACTAATTAGGGCCTCCCAAAAAAAGGTTGACAAAAGAAGACGCTGCTGTGCCCGTCTTCTTCTGGCAGTATTCTGTTAGGCTATTGGAAGAAAACGGGCACAGCTCAGCGTCTTTATTGAGAGGTCCGTGTCTAGCAGTGGCTGGTGGTGATGAGGCAGCTACAATCTGGCAAGTGCTGCTAAAGGCAGAAGCTCCAGCAATCTTCTTGCAGAATCTGGTATAATAACTTGTCAGTATAAGATCAGTTAAAATTAGTTTTGAAGTGAAAACTTCTTTAGCGGCGCTGAGCACTTTTTGTTGGATGGGTAAAAACTTCCAAACTCGCGTCAGGGTCACGTGAAGCTGATCGAAAAAGTGTAAGATCGAGGGGAAGGGAGAGGAACTAGTATCTCCCACTCTTTCTACCGTGCCTGAGTGTGCTGTTTTCTATTATTTTTGAAGTGAAACTTCTTTATCGGCGTTGGAAAAAATTAACCGTCACGTTTTGCGTCAAATTTTCGTCACATTTTTCGGTTACGCGCCATCTTTTTCTTGCCCCTACCACGGTTGGTTCAGACGATAGCAAAAAGGTAAAGTGAAATAATATTTAACCAATTTAACCAATTTAACCAATTTAACCAATGTAACCAATTTAACCAATTTAACCAATTTAACCAATTTAACCAATGTAACCAATTTAACCAATTTAACCAATTTAACCAATTTAACCAATTTAACTAATTTAACCAATTTCTGGAAAGTTGCGTCAAATTTTCGTCACATTTTTCGGTTACGCGCCATCTTTTTCTTGCCCCTACCACGGTTGGTTCAGACGATAGCAAAAAGGTAAAGTGAAATAAAATTTAACCAATTTAACCAATTTAACCAATTTAACCAATTTAACCAATTTAACCAATTTAACCAATTTAACCAATTTCTGGAAAGTTGCATGTAGATCATTTTTCGAAAAATAAGGCCATAAAGAAGTTTCACTTCTTACGTGTGTACACTAGTACACGCACAACTTTTTTTTTTTTTTGCAGGATCCATATATTTTACCTACCAATGCTTCTGGACAATTATTATTGTATGCTAATGCAGATAAGAAGCAGCGTAAGAAACTCCGACACAAACGTCTGCTTATTTTTAGATAAGTTTGTTTACTTAAAAATCTAAACCAATGTGAACTAGAACAATTAAATTCCATAATTTTTACGTAATCTTTCATGTGTATAATCACTAATTAGGGCCTCCCAAAAAAAGGTTGACAAAAGAAGACGCTGCTGTGCCCGTCTTCTTCTGGCAGTATTCTGTTAGGCTATTGGAAGAAAACGGGCACAGCTCAGCGTCTTTATTGAGAGGTCCGTGTCTAGCAGTGGCTGGTGGTGATGAGGCAGCTACAATCTGGCAAGTGCTGCTAAAGGCAGAAGCTCCAGCAATCTTCTTGCAGAATCTGGTATAATAACTTGTCAGTGTAAGATCAGTTAAAATTAGTTTTTTTTTGCAGAATCTATATATTTTATTTACCAATGCTTCTGGACAATTATTATTGTATGCTAATGCAGATAAGAAGCAGCTTAAGAAACTCAGACACAAACGTCTGCTTATTTTTAGATAAGTATGTTTACTAAAAATCTAAACCAATGTGAACTAGAACGATTAAATTCAATACGTAATCGATCATGTGTATAATCACTAATTACTTTAACATATACGATTCAAGTCTGCATTAGAGGTCTCAGGCCAGGTGGAGATGATTTGCGCAAGATAGCTGGCAGGAGCTGGATGTGAGAAGCCGAGGATCGACCTAAGTGGCGTGCAACTGGAGAGGCCTATGTCCAGCAGTGGACTGCGATAGGCTGATGATGATGATGATGATGATACGATTCGTAGTATGTCAGCAAAGGAGTGTGGTAATTTCTTGATAATGCAAACTCCTTAAGTGGATCTCTTGAGTGTTGTGCAAAAGATCAAAATGTATTTGATCGAAAGCTATTTACGAGTACAATCATCAAATGTCATCACACATCCATCCAATTCATTGATGGGCTATTTGCCTATTTCACCGCGCGTCGCCGCGTCGGTACATTACCTCGAAACTGATTTCGCTGGTAGTCATCAAAGTATTATAAAACTAAAAAATATTACTTACATGCTCTTAAAAAAAAAATTAAAAAAATTACCTCATGTCCTGCGTTTAGGAGACGTTTGACAAATCCTTCTCCTAGTATCGAGTGGCTTTTACCAGGGTACGGGAACGCTACTAGTATTTTGTATGCGTTTGAAGCGCCAAGGCATAGCAGAAACAACAGTAGTGTTGTTTTAACCATTTTATTAATTACATTAAGAAGTACCACTTAACTGCACCGATCTATGTGTGCGATGTCTATGTGCGATGTCTTTGCGATCTGAGCCCATTAATCAACGAGTCTCGTCTGAATAGTTTTGTTGATAACCTTTGTCCGTATTTATAAATGGATCCTTTAATTCTGCTTTGTGCTTTAGTATCGTTACTGTATGTAGCACTTATAATACAGCACATCCTTTTTCACTCATGTTCTATTAAAAATTAGAGTTTATTTTGTTCGTTGAAACGTTATCCTGGTAATACGTCTGCAAGTTTTGAAAGTTTCTGTCTGTATGAATTTTAGTTCTTTATTGAAAAATATCAACAGCTCATCAACATACACAATCACAAAAAAATATATTTTAATAAGAGGCCTGTGTAATAAAACGGGTTTAAGATTATTTAGATATAATTACACATATAAAAAATATATATTGAATAAGTGATACTTATCATCAAAATTTACTATCTACCTTTTGGTACTGACCAATATTACGGCTTATGTAGTACTCACAAATGGTGTACTATGTATTATTTAGTTACCTCTAATTTTTTTATCTCCGTAATTAGCGCTAATCACTAATAACCTTAAAAAATGTACAGGCCTTTTAGAAATTTACCGTTTATTTTAATTTATCACGACGGTTCAATCAAACAACTTTACACCCTTCATAATCACGGGCAGACTAAGGTGTTATTTATTCAATTTACAGAAGGTAATTTGAAAATCTTTTAAAACTACCTCCTTTAATTAATATAGTCAGTTGTGTTCCTAAATCCTATTCACGCAATATGAGCTAAATAAGCCCATTTGGCAGTGATCTATGGTCTGTAGATTGCATTGATGAATGACGGATTCCCAAAATTAGGGTTCTTAATCATTTCTATAGCTTCACTTACTCGTCCGTGAACTTCACGTATCATCTTAGGCAAGTGGCGATTTTCTTAGATATGGGATTTATTGATGCGCAATTTATATTTATTCTTTAGTCCGAGTTCCCATACTGCGTTATACTCGCGTAATACTGCGTTTTCATACTCTATAAAGTATACAAATTGAAAAGTATAAGTATAACGGATTGTTATATGAATACTGTATACCTATAAATTATCCTAAAACATGCTCGTCATTTTTATAAATAAGGAAGCTTACTGTCGGTGGTGTAATATTTGAGTAACATTATAATGTAGTATGCCTTTCATAGATAACAAAAAAAACCGGCCAAGTGCGAGTTGGACTCGCGCACTGAGGGTTCCGTACAAACTTTAACTGAATTAGGGGTCCACTTACTTCCACTTAGCCAAAATACCACAATATTTAATTGACTGCAAAAATAACCTTGTTTTTCATAGTTTTTGTATGAATGACAAAGTTATAATTGCGGTTATTAAAAATGTGCTATTTCTCAATAACTACCGGTTTGATCTCGTTCAAATAAATTTTCGTTGAAAGCATTTATTAAGACCTACAATATATTTTTTGTATGAGAATCGTAAAGCGGTCAGCAGGATACACCTACCTACCAAGTTTCAACTGTGTAATGCATATACTTTCAGATTATAGTGGCTGTGACATACGGACGGACAGACATACTCTGACAGACAGATAGATAGACAGACTTGACGAAACTATAAGGGTTCCGTTTTTTGCCATTCGGCCACGGAACCCTAAAAACTAGATGCACAGTCAGTGACAGAAAAACGTCCTCACTAATTAAGCACCCACTGAACGTTACGAATTTAAGAGTTCTTAGTTGCATCCAATTTTATCTTTTTCTTCTTCCTTTTTGTGGCGACGAACTTGTGTTTTCCGCAGTGGGTACACTGTTCGGCCCATAGATTTAATATACTACTGTTAGATTGGCAATGAAAAGAGACAGAATATAATGCAGCTATATGATAGAATGAGATAGATCACAAGGCCGTTCACGTACACGCTAGGAACCCGTAGTGTTTTTCTGAGTTCTGACGTCTGTCACGCGCAACACAATATTCCCTTTAGTTTTACTAGTTTCATTTTTATTATTGTAAAAAAGTGTCGAGTTGATGTATTTTCATTATGGTTACATGTTCAGTACCTAGAAGTAACTCATCTAAAAAAGGGAACCAACATAATTGTACATTTTACAGGTCAACACACAATCGCGATTATAAGCAGCAAAATACAATGTTTCAGAGCTTTGACTAAAATTTTGTATACTAATTGATAGGGCATTTCATCGGAAGAAGGATTTAAATTCATATTAATTCAATTAAAAATAATATCAAATACGTTAATTTCAGCAATTACTAACGTCACTTTTGTATTTTAGTGATTGACGTTGTCGATGATATCTTATCGACATTTCATTAGCTGACATATTTCACATTGTAAACCGCATACAGCCTAAATTGTTGAAATACGTTAGAAATGGTTGAAATTTCCTAATAGAAAATAATGTTCGCCCAATAAATATTCGAGCATTTGCAGTTTACATTTGGACCCTAAGTGTTTTTAACACAGAGGCGTTCAGCCTGTAAAATTACGCTCTGGATCAATCTCCATATTGTTCAAGCCCCCATCAATCCTCATTAGTTAAACATTAAATATATGTATATTATTAAATATATTTAGTGTACGTTTGTAATATGTAATTGAAAAATAAATATCAGTTAAATACTGGCAAGTAAAGCCTACGATTTTTTTTACAATAAATTGATTTTGTTCGGGGATAAGTAATTATAAAATAAAAAAACATATCTTGCAGTTTTTTGGTGTTCTTTTAATAATACTAAAAAATAAGTCACCGGCGTCAACGTAAACTGTGTCGATGGAATCGATATCGAAAGCAAGCAGACAATGCAGTACCTGCACTATTTATCTCACGCACATGCTCACTTTATGCACACTAGCGTAACCTAGTTTTGGTCTCGTTTTCAGGATTCAATTGCCAATCTATCATCTATATTAAATCTATGTTAAATCTATGGTTCGGCCAGTATCACGTACCTATTATGTCATCATGTATACATTTGCATTGTGGTAAGCATAAACATAGTAATTGTTAAAAAAAAATTAAATGTTAATTGTTAAAACTTGTTCAGTAGTAAGCATGACACATGGCATTAGCTACTTATATTTAAACTTGGACGGACGTCAAAGTATTTTAATAAAAATAAAAAATATTCATTCCAGCAACTTCTGCCTTAGATGTATTTGTGACATTTGCATCAGCAACTAAATTGAATATTTTATAAATTGGATGGGACTCGTATTTTTTGTAAATAAGATAAGCGATATTGAATCGGCGGTAATGGGGAGTACCGTTTCTTTGCTCACCAGTTGGCGCCACTGTAGACTGAGGTCCGGAGGTATAGCTGTAAAAGGCGACTTTATAAGATTGGCGCCGAAACAAAGTTTATAATCTTGAATCTAATTAAAGTTTATTATTTATCTTCATATCAACAAACTAACTACTGAAATAGTTGCTCTTTTAGGCCACCTATTTTATCCCTTTTTTTAAATCCGCTTTCAAAGCGTTCACATTAATCGCCAAATAATCCATATTTGCGATAATTTTAAGAAGGAGATCACTTTCGAGCAGGTAAATTAAAGAAATTATAATTTATGTAACGAAGCCCGCTGGCTGCCCGCCCACGTCCGACTTTTTGTAGGACCGATAATCGGGCCGATTTTTATATAGTAGGCAGCAGCAGGTATTTATTAAGGATTAGACAGTTATTTAAATAGTTATACATATTTGTTGATTTTTTAGTACGCTGCAAAGTTACTGATTTACTCGTATATAAAACTTTGTAGGTATATTTTCTATTTATAAAATTTTTACAAATTTTGTTATCTGTTACAAACAGACGGTAATAGACCGGCCCCGTTGGTCTAGTGGTTTAAATACCGGACCAAGATCTCGGGGACCCTGGTTCGATTCCTGGGTCGGGCAACAAAAATTTTGCTCGGGTTTGTGATCATCAACCCACATTTGGCGTGGTGATTATGCCAGTACCCATCATTGCTGTGGTAACTTGAATTCAATGATAGAGGCCTTTGCCCTGCAGTGGGATGATACTAACTAAGCTGTTACTTACTTAACTTACAAACTTTAATTCTATAGATAAATCGTAAGTCAAATTTCATATCAAGGGAAAATAACTCTTTCCGTTATTAATTCAGGAAGATATCACAGCTATTTCTTAATCATTTTTATATACGTGAAAATTATCCTAATAAAATCAAACAAACATCAACTCAGCTTATGTTTGACATTTCCGCTCTTGCAAAGACTTTTCAACACCCTCGTCGCCAAATAAGTAATGACTATCACAACTAATGCTAAGTCTAAGTAGGACTTCTGGTAGAATGGTATGTCCAGCGCAGGCGAGCGTAGGTGCGGCGCCCCGCGCGTGCGCACGACGTGTTCTATCCAGAACACCAGCTCGGTGCTTGGGCTTGCAGGTCGATGGTGATGGACGAAAGAGAGTTCCTTCACTCTTGACCGGTATCTGAAAAAAAAATGCATAAAACGGCGATTCTGTACATGAGTCGCATAGTTAGGCGTTTCTGTCAGGACGACTCGTCAATGCAGTAGATATTTCATAAATAAATGGATTAGATACTTGGCGTAGTTTGTATCTGAATCTCTTTTACCAGCTCCAATGCTGAGTTTAAACATCTGAGAATATAAATAATAATATTTTTTAAGGCACTATCAAATAACATAGAGGCGCGCAAGTTTAAAGTTGCTGATGATAAATAATAAAGAACTAATGTATCTTTATGCCTTCACGATAAAAAAATGCTCACCTTGGGTTTCCAATCATTTCTTGAATAGCAGTCTTTAATCGCAGATGCATGTCGTATCCCAACGGCACATGTATAGCGAACCCTCTCTGGACAGCGCGTACCACATTGATGGTTTGATCCGCGAAGATTGGGATCCCGATGATGGGCACGCCGTAGTGAAGAGCCTCCGTGGCTGAGAGAAGACCTCCGTGGGATATAAACATCATGCAGTTTGGATGAGCTGGAAAACATTTAAGTTTTTTCAGTAAATGGTCAATTGAATATAAGTTAAGAAAATGTTCGTATTAATAGAACTACTTATTTGCTTTATATGGGTTTTGTAACAGGCGGTGAAGGAATAACTTTTATAGAGCATGGAACGGTAGAGAGATTACCCTGCTGACCACAGCCTTGCTGTTATAAAACCCATAGAATGCAAATAAATAGTTCTATTAACTAAAAAATCCTTGCTATTAACAGATTTGCAAAAGACGTTTTTTGATCGACACAGACAAAAAAATGTGTTGCTAATCGCAAAACTTAAAAACAATCCAAAAATTTTGGGGAAATACTTTTTTAACATCTTTGTTTATAAGGAAGGTTCCTAAGAAGACGATAAGAGTAAAATTGCTAGGAAAGTAATAAATATGCTAACAAAACGAAATAGGCCTCTTCGACTTTTGACAGAACAAAGTCTGACGGGGCCATGACGGGGCTGCCAGTTGGAAATAACATTTGGAGGTATGATAATAATGAAAACTAATGGAACCAATGATATTTTAGATAAAAATGCATTGGCAAGCTATGACGTCATCAAGGCGTGAAGGATCGCTCCAGTGACATACGCTACAATCGTGACGATACTACTGTTTGTCATTATTTCTTTGTAATATCATTGAATGGAACAAAAAATGAAGGATATGATCTTCTGATTAGAAATTAAGAATTTTAAAAAGATTTAATAAAAACTAAAAGTACATTGTTTTGAATTTAATTTAGTAACAGGCGTTTACCTAAAATGCTCTGCTGTGGGGCCCATTTTATCATATGCACATTTTTGGGTGTATTCGATATTTTTTCCTCGAATTTCCAAATAACAGTCTGTTTCAGACCCCTAAAAAGTTCCAAGAGACCTGACTTCAGCTCCTCTGGCATGGTTGAACTTTTCATTATAGTTCCCATGCTGAAGTATATCACTCCATTGTCCGCTTCATCCATAATCTTTTGTAGGTTCTGAAAGACAAATCATGTCTTTAACTGACGTAAGAAAGAGATGGTTCTCAATATAGTTTTTATTGTATCGTATGGGTATTAACACAAAAAAGCTCCACCCCTAATCACGAGTGTCGCAAGAAGTTACTAAAATAGTAGTTCTAGAAGAAGGCTGGATAATTATTTCAATAAAAATTTTAGTCCCTGTCTTCTTTTCGTATGACTTTATTTCATGGAATCTGGTTTCAGAGTTATCCATGTCTCCTATAACAGCCCTCTGACGTCTCTATTTCTTGCGGCTACCATCTTGCGCCATAAGCCGGTACCGACTGATCGAACCCGGGACCTTTGCAATAGTAGGCAGGTCCCCACACCACAACACCAAATTGGTCTAAATTTTTATTCCAGAAATGGTTGTTTAATTTACCCTAGCAATTGAATGGCTCATCAAAAGATTAAAATTGTTTTTAATACCTCTGACAGGGGCTTAACGTCTTCGTCCATATGGTACCCAGCAATCGGCTTGTATGCTTGAGGTAGTCTAATGCTCTGGCCTGAGGACACGTGGGAGTTTCCAAGCACTAGAGAGGCGTTGTAACTCGCTTCGTCTAGGGAGGGCAGCACGCGCCCTCTCTTAGCCATGGCCGGCCCATACGCTTCCATGTAGGTGTTGCTATGGAGGCCGTAGGACATCCTGAAAGTTATTATTACATTCGATGATTTGTTTTAGGTCTTGATGAGTATAATCGCCCAGTTGCTCTAGTAGTTTAAGTACCTGACCGAGATCTCGGCTTCGATCCCCGGGTCAGATAACAAGAGTTTCGAATTTTCGAACATGGCTCGGGTTACATACCATATCAGTGATCACCAAAGCACATTTGAAGCGTGATGATTATGCCAGTACCCACCATAGCTATGTTAACGTGAATTCAATGATGGAGGACTTTGCCTTGCAGTGAATTGATTATAGGCCGTTACTAGTACTTGCTTTTCCACCTGTGATGGGCTAACCTTATGTTACGATATATGTATAGGTAGCGAATGTCTTCGACTCAAAAAATGTATTGGTAGCTTCAAGGTTTAAGGAGTTTCCAGGTAAGCGAAAGATTGTGGACTTGGAGGCCCACCTAAGGCAGTCGAAAAAAAATTCAGAGAATTGTATATTTAATATTTAATACCCACCGGCAATTTCATGTCATATGTTTTAAAATAAATACTTCATTGTAAGGTTATATTTAAAAAAATGAAAATCTCTTTATTGTTCAATATCAGTGTACTGAGATAACCCCAGTAGTGTAATGATCGATTTCTGTTGTTTTTATTGGTGAAACCTATAGGTTTATTGTTTGTAATTAAGTCCTTGCGATAAGTGTTCTGTCAACTAAGCTGTTTGTTTTCCATAAAAATAAAAATAAATAAAATATTTTTATAGGTTTATCTCGAACATACCATTTCAAATACTTCAAGTGAAGGGCAGTCTTCAACTCCTTGAGCCTCTCCCAAAAATCCAATGGTGGGTTCACGGTGGACATGTGGTCTGGCGTGTACGCAGGGTTGGGGTCTTCATCGATGAGGCTTAAGATTTGGCCGTGGACATCCATAGAGGAGGACCAAATCAGCGGGCAGTTGAATACTGGGGCCAGGCTGAAAGTATAGAATAATATAGTATAGAATTAAAAAGTTGGGTAAATAAAATACTTTTCACTGCATAAAACAAACCAAACAAAAGCACATTAGAAATCGGAAACATTTGTTTGCTTATGGACATCACGCCGGCACAATAAAACAACTCCTACGTATAAAGAAACTTAAAAACCAAATTTTATGAATGAATAAAAAATTTTTTTTTAATAACAGTTAAGAAAAGGTAAATAAAAAAAATGTCCAAACAGTGGAGCTTACTTAGCACAAATCGTTGCTCACTATGTAGGCCACAGAGCTGGCTGAGCTGGTTTTTAGTTGGCCCCTAATGGCTGGGGGTAGTTTTGAGTGAGGATCACGGACATTGATGAACATAAATAAACAAATGAAGAGCTATGTGCTGCGTCCAATTGATTTAATTTTATTAATTCTAAAAAAAAAAATTCTCAAAAACTATAATAATTAGCGAATTACCTCTAGTATTTATTGAATCACAGTAAACTTTTCATTTAGTCGTTTATAAAGTAGAATTTGTCGCTTACGCCAAAAGCGGTCGCTTTTAGCAATAATGTACAGTACGAAATAATGAAAAGCAGTTATTAACAGTGATTCAATAAATAGCAGAGGTAATTTGCTAATGAAATACTATTCAAATTTTTTGAAAATAGATTTTGTTTGGATATTGAAATGAAATCAATTGGGGGCAGCACATAGCTGTAGTCTAGTCCCCTTACGTGCTTAACTAATTTTATGTCGTAATATAAATGCGAATACTCGCTTGAGATAACAAACATCCTGCTCAGCGAATCTGGATGACATCTGACACGAATATAGAATCAAGGCTGGTATAATAGGTACAGCTACTTTTTATTTTAGAAAAAAATTCGATTCCCGTGGAAACGTTTTCAAATTCAAAACTCACGCGGACGAACTATCAAATTAGTCAAACTAATCAATTTGTAAATGAAAAAGTTTGTATGGATGTTTGTTACCGAATCACACCAGAACGGCGGAACAGATTTAGATCAAATTTGGGACGGAGATAGATTACGATCTAGAATAGCACATAGGCAACTTTTTATTTCTGAATGAAGTTCGGTTTCCTTAGGATGGCTAAAATTTTAATCAGCGGCAATAGCTAGTTGTGTATAATATTTGTGTTTGCATGCTCACCCACTGTAAAGGGCGGAGTACATCCACTCAGCAACAACGACATCAAACTGTTCGTTAGGGTCATTCATCATTTTCTGAACGCCATGGTTTCTGAGAGTGTTATTTGCGATAATATGCATATAGTTAAGAATAGGCACAATATCAGTTAGGTCGACTAAGTTTCTTAATAAAGCGTCGAAGTTAAATGCGGGCTCTGAAATTGGGATATAGAAGGTGAAATTAAAGAAACGGCCAAGTGCTACTCGGACAAGCGCATGCATAGTTCCGTACCTTATTAAAATTAAATTTTAAAGGGCATAATATTATCATCATCACCAGGATATATTAGTCCACGGCTGGACACAGGCCACTCCAAAAGTAGGATTTCGCCATAATCACCACGCTAGGCAGGCTAATTTACTACTAGGTTATAAACGAAGGGAATGTGGGTCAGGCCACCTTTGATACAAATCAAATTTGACCACAAGGTCAAGTTGACTGTCGTTTTTTTACCCATTAAAAAACACGACCTAGCTGATATCAAAGTATGTTACCCCAAATGTTACGTGGGCGAATCCACAATGTTATTTACAACCTTATGTAACCATTATACAACATCCTGGCAGTGTTTTTTTTTATTTTTTTATTAATTAATATTGTCCTTAAATTTCATAACCAATGGACAGCACAATAACTGGCGCAACCATTTAGTAACTGATCGTAAACATTGTGTACATTACGGTTAACAAATTGTCATGCAATTTTTATTTTATTTTACCGAAAGATAAATATAAGAGCGAACTCTCCAGTGCCTCGTATGCTCTCCGCACTCAACCGTCTCCTGAGTACAGACACACAAATTGATGTGTTCGCGGACAGATGGCCTGAGCTGGTGAGGGCATGCCTGAGATACTGTGAAAGAGCCACTTAGCTCCTTTTCTTTTTATTAATGTTTAAAATTGATAAGATTGGAAATTATAATGTATAATTTAAATATGTTTGTTATATTTAGAAATATTTTTTGATATGGAATCGATGTATATTATGTATTGTTGGATGTACCTACTTAATTGAAATGTATTGTTTTATGTAATGTAATTAATTTGATTGTATTATGGTATTTGTAAGATAATGTGATTAATTATTATAATTGGTGCAAACCGTTTTAATTAATAAAATATATAATAATATAATAAATAAGCGAATAAATAATAATAACACTGCCAAGGGGCTTACTTTACTGAGTAGATAAATTGGTGTTCGTTTGTAAGACGGTTAAAAAAGCAAGGTGTGGAATAGTATTACACTTTCTGGTCCTAAAATTCGTCTAGAGATGAAGATGGCGGGCACAGTGCCATTAGCCTATGTCCAGTAGTGCACTGATGTGGGCAAATATGATGAAGAAGTCGCGGACAAAAACTAAAGTAATTAGCATAGAAAAACAACCCAAATATCTACTTACTCATCATTGCTTCCATTAATTGAAAATTGGATGACAAGTCCATTTGCCTGAGATTTTTGTGTGGGTTTTTTATCAATGTCGGCGTAATTAGAGTCACCTGTGGATTGCGAAAAGTTAATTAAACAGTCACTTTAAGTTTGTCTGTCCCTATGTACGTCGCAACGCCTTTCGGTGTTAAGAGTGAAAATCTCTAACATTTAGCGCGGCGTCCAGTATGCGAGAAGATGCGGGTTCGAGTCCCGCCTGAGACATAATTTTTCAAGTTAATAATTTTTCAATTTTAACATCCTTAACATCCTTGTAAATGAGTATGGTTTATTGGGTTAAAAACACAGCTTTACTGTATTTATTTAGGAATACGTAGTTTAAACAGCATCAGTCTAATGCGATTTTGCAATAAAAATTGATAGTCTGCTATTCAATCTGTAAAAGTTTCATATTAATGCTAAAAATTCTAAAATGTTCCTTACCTCATGTCCAGCTTTTAACAAATGCTTCGCATATCCTGTAGCAAGGATAAGATGACTTGATGATGGAAACGGAAACACCAATAGTATTTTATACGAACTGCACACACCAATAGTCAGGAAGAGAAAAACAATTGTCTCTTTGAGCATTTTGAATGTTATTTATCACTGACAGTTAGGATATTAAACATTGCTGGTGCACAATGTCATGGAGGTAAGCTACTCTTGTGCCACAAAACCACAAAACAGAGAGTAGAAGTCAATCTAACGTATGTACTTCACTTTTCATACTACACTTGCGGTCGTACTGGCACAAAATACAGATAAACACAAAATACAGAATTCAACCTCATGCACGTACTTCAATTTTTATATACCTACACTCGGCGGTCGCGCTGCGCGCTAGGGCGTCAACATTGGCTCATGCATAAAAAACTATCGTGATATTGCACTCATAACTTGTTTTTGCATTTATTGTTGAGAATGAACAGTAAATACAAACTAATAATAAGTAAACTTGCTCCAAATTTGCACAAATAACTTTACAAACATATCTCAAGCAGATAGCACACTCAGTTACTGTGTTTGTTGCTCGATCACCTTTGTATGTGGATTGACTTCTGTTCCTATTTTTTGTGCTTGAGCGGTGAAGTGAACTGTGTTATTAATACAGACCTAAGATAATTACTACCGCGTCGTCAGTAATGCTGCATCACGTCGCTATGTTATGCAGCCAAGTAGTATACTTTATCTATCTTAGTTTGTTTAGAATGATAAGTCTCGTCTATCATAATATTATAATATAAAGAAAATCAAAGAGTTTGTTGAAAATTCTAATTTTTGTTGTAATCTAGCTTAATTTTTTTAGCTGTCTGACTTGAGCTAATTTAAGAACGTCTGTACGGATATTAGTGAATCCGTATCGTTTATGGATCCAGTTATTTAATTATACAATTTAGATATAGGTTTAGGCTGAGATTAACTCTATTACGATAAGAGCTATTTTTCAAGGGCCTGATTTTATCTGTTGGATAAAATTTAAGATTCTGGTTGACTTTTCTATCTAATATTTTTGTTCTAAATAATTTATTTTCAGAAAAATGATGCTACGTGATATCTACTTCACGGATTGGATCCGTCGCGGTTACGTCATTCGAGATTTTTGATGCATCGATTTAGCGAACTGTTGAGCTAATGATTTTATGATTTATCATTTTTCGAGGAAAAGTTTTTGAGTATATGATACCCGAGGTAAGGAGATTCTATTTTCAAGAAGGAAAAACGTTCTTAGTGGAAACAGCGACTCGACAAGCGTAGCATCATAGGGAAAGAGTATATTTCTTTCCCTATGGTAGCATTTACGACGATTCACTAGTAGGTACGATTTGCGTAAGGTTACTGGCAGAACAGAAGATGGATATTATAAGTCGAATAAAGACTCTTTATTCGACTTATAGCATCTTTATTAAAGACTAAAATGACTCGTATGAAAGGGGCTACTGCACTGCACTGAACTGCTATAGACTGTTCATAATGATGGTTTATTTTTTTTAAATTAATTCGGATAATATTACATACATCGTTCTGAGAAAGTACAAAGTGAGTAACCATTTAAAGCACTCGTATTGTGGAAATCACAAACAACAAAGGTACCTACCACACCCAGACCCGAGAATATCGGAATTCACTTTTTTTTTATTGACCCGTCTGGGAATCGTACCCCCGGAAACTCGGAGCAAGCGACACCTTGAAAACGAGTGTGCACGGCACTTCGCCACGTAGGTAGTTTTGATATGAAATTCTTACTTCGGTATGATTTTGGAGTGCTGACTAATTATCAAAAAAGGCGCCTTAAGGCGGAATTATCAAACAATTATTAGAAAAAACAATTTGTAATGTCTAAACTAAAATATCAAAACCGCCAGCCAGTACCGCGGGAAAAGCGTAGGTGTATAAATGTTTACCTTTCAAGTTTGTTTATAAATTATCATCAAAGCGGAAATAAACGATTATTATGTAAATACATATAAATAGATAACGTTCTATATCAATTTAGTTCTACCACGGATAATATAATACTAGGTACTACATATCAGTTATCTTTAATACTTATGTTAAAATAATTCTGCGGCTTTGACGATGCATGAAACAGGTAAAACGGGTTTTTTTGTTTAGCATTAATTTGCATAATAATTTTATCATCATCGTCGGTATGCTTGATAAAGGACGATTAAAACGGGTCTTTTTAGGCCCTTTATCCTTACTAGTATTACCTAAATGCAAAAGTCTGTTCTTGTGTCTGTCTGTAGGTAATACGTTTTCACACCTTAACTACTTAAATTTAATAGAGACAAACAAGACCTTAGAAATTAGAAAATATTAGAAAAGTACATGGGCTATTCTGAAAAAATATATTTAAAACTAGCTGTTGCCCGCGTCTTCGTACGCGTCAATTTCTGTTATTATGATCGCAATTATTTTTGCTTAATTTTTCACTGATGCCTCGCTCCTACTGGTCGCAGCGTGATGTTATAGCCTTCCTCGATAAATGGACTATCCAACACAAAAATAATTTTCAAATTAGAACCAGTAGGTACTTCCTGAGAGTAGCGCGTTCTAACAAATCACAACTTTGCCCCTTTTTCGAAATTTCAAATATTTCTGTATTTAAACCTAAAAAATTATGTCTCAGGCGGGACTCGAACCCGCATCGCGCGCTTTTATTTAGCTAAATTTATAACTGCAATTAATTTGCTTATAATATCATTTGAAACCAATATCTACTAACTGTTAATCAAATTGGTAATGATATTTTAAATACGATTATACTTATAATGACTATGCAAGATGCCTAATTAATCAAAATCGATAAGAATTCTTAGTGGTTCAATAACTTTTAGAGCTTTGGTTCCGTTGATTTAAAATGATAGTCTATTAAGACAGCAACAGAGTTAAATAACGCATGGTGTGCTTTATATTAGAATAATACGGCGTATGTCACAAAAAATTCATTTACTAATTAACATCATGAAGGTTTTGAAACAAAAAGCTTAAGTTCGCATGTCGAATTAGTTTAAAATCACTTGCAAAGGTATCATAAAAAAATCTAAATCTTATCAAATATGTTTTCACTTTATGCTAATGTTAGATTAATGTTGAAAATTACAAATTAAGGGTTTTTTTTGTTACGTAATTAACGTACGTAGGTACGTGTGAGCTAACTATATTATGAATCACTGTACTTTTGCTTTATGCAACAAACGGTAGGAACCTTATTGAAAAAAATCTAATTCAAATCATCTCTGTCTGTCTATTACGCCTAAACTAAATTTTGATGTCCTACAAAGATTGATTACACCTTGAGAAAGGACGGACATTGGTCTCACTGCTACGCACGTGATAGGCACCGCGTTATTTAAAACAAAATAAATAAACTGGATAATTCGAAATATTCAGAATGTAAAAACAAAGTTAAGCGATTAAGATTGTGTATAAAATATGATTTAGAAAATATGAAATGTGACAAACACTTAATTATTCTAGCCGCAAGTGTTTCGACCAAAATTAGCTTAAATCAAAGAATATCTATACTTTATAATATTATAAAGCTGAAGAGTTTGTTTGTTTGTTTGTTTGTTTGAACGCGCTAATCTCCGGAAGTACTGGTTCGATTTGAAAAATTATTTTTGTGTTGGATAGTCCATTTATCGAGAAAGGTTTTAGGCTATAAAACATCACGCTGTGACCAATAGGAGCTAAGCATTAGTGAAAAATGTTGCAAAAATAATCGCGTTCATAATAACAGAAATTGACGCGGATGAAGTCGCGGGGAACAGCTATTAAGAATATTCTTTGCTTAAGTACACTTTTTAAAGCTACCCAATTAAAAAAAGAACTCCCATTTTTACTGAACTTATCTATTTAAAAACGTTAATGGCCAACAATACATTATAACAATGAAATCAAAACAGATAAAAAAGTAGGAAAAACAACTTCTCCATTCACTTAAGGTCTAATATCACACTAGCACACACACCAGCTCGTCGGCTAAACAGTTTTATACTGAATCAAGTAGCTAATGTACTCAATCAAGAAGCTAGTGCACTGAATCAAGTGATTAGATACGAATCTGATCTATCATAATAGTCGCGTGTAAGATGGTCACTGCTTTAATAAAAAATACAGGGTGTTTGGAAGAACGTTGAACATACGAAAATGGGGGCAGGTGAGGTGGTCTGTTAACCAACTATCCCAAAAGATTCAACCTAGGTCTTAAGAATTTTTTATATAATTTTGTTTAAATTTCTGAAATTTTTAGCTTTTGTATCTTTAAACCCGTCAATTTTTTTTTCAAGGCTAGATCTATTTATTTTTGTTTAAACTTTGTTTTTAGCAATGTGCAATGCGCTACTTTTAATTATAAAAGGCTCTACCAACCACTAAGTTCCTTAAAAAAAAAAACAATATCTAGCCATAAAAATAATCTTAAAACCTAGGTAAAATATTTTTTCGTTAGTTAATAGACCACCCCACGTGCCCCTCATTTTCGTGTGTTCAACGTTCTTCCGAACAGCCTGTAATACCTTTTCAAAATTAATTTTAATAACAATAAATCGTTTTATATTTAAAACAAGTGCAAGTAGTAGGACTCGTTCGGAGGATTCCGTACAAATTTATAGAAACATAAATAGTTTTGGATTAAACGTGCAGCTTTTTCCGTGTTATTCTCTAATTTTATTTAATAAGAAATGTTATTTCAAACTATGGGTATGTATTTTTTACATTTTGTTTGTTACGGTAGAACCTCCTTGCCAAATTCCATAGTTATAATCTATACTAATATTATAAAGCTGAAGAGTTTGTTTGTTTGTTTGTTTGTTTGAACGCGCTAATCTCTGGAAGTACTGGTTCGAATTGAAAAAATATTTTTGTGTTGGATAGTCCATGCCTCGAGGAAGGCTTTAGGCTATATAACATCACGCTGCGACCAGTAGGAGCGAAGCATCAGTGAAAAATGTTGAAAAAATAAGCGCGATCTTAAAAACTGAAATTGACGCGTACGAAGTCGCGGGGAACAGCTAGTAACTTATAAGTCAACGGGAAATACCCGATTAATTGATCTATTCCTTTCTAATACCAAAAACTAATACCAGTGGTATTTGTTGGTAATCGTTATTAATTTTCTATTGTTAAAATTTGGTATTCGTTTGGAATAGTAAATTAATTACGACAAAAACAAATACCATTGGTATTAGTTTTTGGAATTAGAAAGGAATAAATCAATTAATTATGATTCCCTTGAGAGTGTCGAAACATACGTTTTTTGCTACACAAACGAATGTTAACGAAATAAACGAAACGAAACGACAACTGACAACCCTATAACGCTAGTGATGCAGCATTTTACATAAATTATCTCATAAACAACTTAAGCGCTGAGCTATGAAAACTCTATTGTAATAAAAATATTTTTTCCTTATACCTAGGGCAATGATATTTAAAAAGTATAGATAAGTTATGCCCTTACAAAAATATCGAAATATATGTGCCGCTTGCGAACAACTGCACACATGCGTAATTCTTATTTTGCCCTTGCCATACTCGTGAAAAGAACAATTACTTTCTCTTTCATGGATTTGAAAAGACGTCACAATTGTGACGTTTTAGGGACGCATATTTAGAGCGCATGTAACATATCTATTACTTTTCAAATATCATTAACCTAGGGTATCATCGAGGTTGTTATTCGTTACTCGCTTCGAACCCCAAGCGACAACCGGTTGTCGCGATAACAATTGATTTTAATTGTGTCTGGAATAACTCACGATCGAGGGATAAAGGATTGCCATTAAAGACCTCAGTAATCTGTCTTTTTAAATAAATAAATTGAAATAAAAAAAACTTTTTGTTAACAAGCTTTTATTGCTTCTTTAGAAAAAGTAATAATTACCTATACCATGACCAGTAGGTTTAACAATAATTTGTAATAACCTTCTTCGTTTATGACAGTTACGTCACAATAACTACTTTATTAAATATTTTTATTAACTTTTGAAACAGATAGGTCTGTTTACATAACCAGACATATTTTTACAGAACCATTTTTTTATAAATAAAAGCCTGGTAAATTTTGATTGCAAAAGAAACATTCAAAGGAAAAATATCACATATAAGCAGGGCTAACAAATTAAAGTAGGTAGTCGCTCTACTTGTAGGATATGTAGGTAGGTACTTTGAAAAGAAAATATTTCTAATTATTTGAAATATCCCCTTCAGCGTTGTTTCTGCTTCACCCCTTCCCTTTTGTTGAAGTTTAGAACATATTTAACCCCCTGTACAACCATTATAAGTACAAATATCACGACAGCAGCTAAATCTAGATACAGCTTCTGGTAGAGCGGTATGTCGATGGCTGGGGACCGGAGATATTGAGCCCCTCGGCTTTGGACCACGTGCTCAATCCAGTGCACTAGTTCATCACCAGGGGGCACTGGCCGGTCATGGTAAATGAACGAGACCTCTTTCACATTGTCTCTGTAGCTGTAACAAGGTAAAATTATTTATTTATTATTAATAGGGGCATCAATACAATACGTACAATTACTTTTCTTAAAATATTGTCAATGCTTTCATTTGTAAGATATGTTTACGGATTAAAGAACATGTTTATTTTTGATTTAACCCGACGTTTCGAACCCCATCTGCTCTTGACTTAGAACCCCGCGTTCTTAGTCAAGAGCAGATGGTATTTTTTCTTAAAAGACTTACACATTAATGTTATTTGTCACCGTAAAATTGTAAAAACAATAAGAATATATTATATTATCTGTCTCCAGAGGTTGTAAACTGTTAGAAGACTAAAACATTACAATAGTATCCTTACTTCCTAGTTAATATTATAAATGCAAAAGTTACTTTGACCGTCTGTTGCGCTATCACGCCTAAAATATTTTTTACTATCAGTATAATATATATTTTTGAGTCTCTGATAATACTACTTGGAAAGGCGACTTCTGGCAATAGGTAACTAATCGCCACTTACAACACCCAATGGCCGTGAAAATGTGGTGATATTCCCAGTAAAATTTTTGCGCCGTCATCTCACAGCCAAATAGCATAGTCCTTATTTACCTTGCATTCCCCAATATTTCTTCAATCGCAACCTTCAAATTCCTTGCCAAATCCCAGTCTAAGAGGACTTTCTTCGCAAAACCCTTTCTGACGGCACGCTCCGTGTTCAGGAACTGATCTCCAAACATCGGGATCCCAACGACCGGGACCCCAAAATGTATTGCCTCGGTTAGGGACAGCATACCTCCGTGGGTTATGAATAGACTACAGTTAGGGTGAGCTGGGGATGAAATTAGGATACATTAAATTAAATTGATATTTTACGTATGTAAAAGTACTTTCACGGTCAGCATAGTGACCGAGTTTTTTGCGCTCCTTCTTCTTAGCAGTAGCTCACTCTTGTCCCAAAGCAGTGGTAGGTTAAAATATTGGGACAGGTAAAAGCGTTTCCAGGGGGATTTACCCTCTAATCAGTGGACCGAAAATTAATAGCTGATTCCTAAGATGCAGATCCGTCTAGTTCTGGGAATCAGAGTCTTTAATTTAAAATGTACCTTTTTTATCAATAAAGATATTTGATGTGATTTTTATTTTGATTTGAATAGCTGGGACGACATAGCCTGAGGTGGCTGCAGAGTACAGAGTTGTTGCGCTGCTATTCCATAGCTATCAAGGAAATTCCAGCAATCCTATTCACAAGAGTACTCGTATTTTTGAATTACACTACTGGGACATTTCACGTGAAGCGGACAGGGAAAAAAAAGTGAGGTTCTGAAAATCGACCACATTCGGCCCATTTGTACTTCTAGTAGGTATGAATGTGTACGCAAAATATTTTTTTTTGTATAGTGTATATTTACCAAGTTATAGGTTTCAAAAGAATTGTCGTTGATTGGTACTACAATTTTTCGAAAGTAATTTTTCGAATATAACAAATCTACTATAAAATATTTTACATAGCGATACATATTAAAAATATACAGTTCTTTTTGACAGTAAAAAAAAATTAAAAATTAAAAAAAAATTAATGGCCAAAACCGGAAGTAAACTTTTCAAACCAGAATTACAGTCACAACGACCAATTTTTTTAAATTTTTTTTCTTTCAAAATATAGCTTAAATGATAATGAAAGTACACTAGAAAATTTAAAATGGGATCTCTATTAGTTTAGGAGATACGTTGAATAATATACACCCGCGTCGCAAGGGGCGTCATATGTAGCGCTTGCAAGGTTGAGCAGTTTGCGCGATATTGCAACTTTATTAATATTTCATATCGTTTTAGCGTATATTTAACCTCATTTAATGATATGAAATAAGTTTTATTAATATAATATAATATAAATATAACTACATAATACTACATAATACAAATATAAGTTAATAATATATTATAAAGAAAAAACGTTTTTGGAGCAGTAGAAAAGTTTTATTATTTGCGAAATGTGACTAATAGCGCCATCTGTTAGTAACGTGTAGTACTTTTTTGTCTCAGATAGAGTCAAACGGTCAAACCTATCTACAAGAAAGAGATAGAAATATGACGCCTAGCGGTTTCGTAACTTAAACTTTAGTGCTTTAACCGCTCAGCGACTTGTGGACGTTTTAATCTGTGACAGTTGTTATTATTAATGGCGCCGTACGGTGATCGATGTTTTAACCCATTTCACTTGGTACTTCATCGAAAATTTAAAAATTTAAGGAAAATATCTAAATGTTTAGCTCAAAAGTGGAGTTTTTCACAAGATCTTTACGTATGTGCCTCCTGCAGGAAACGACTTTTGACTGAATCTCCTCCAGTAGCTAATGAAGACATTGTGCAATGCAGTCAAACATCTAGTGAACCTTCGCAAAACATTGAAGATGAACCGTTTATTCCCGAAGATAAGTTTAAACATATTTCCACCCAAACCGACATCCATAGAAAACGAAGAAATTTTAAAGCAGCTAAAAGAGAAATTCAATCATCCTTCTACTTACTCATACTACTACTACTTCTATGAAGACTATGATATTAACAATAGCACCCACGTCATGGAGTGAAAATAAACTTGCAGAAGAATTTGGAACGTCCAGGCGACAAGCAAGAAAAGCAAAACAACTTGTCAATCAGTTCGGTATCTTATCCTCTCCGAACCCACGAGGTGGTCGTAAACTACCAGCCGAGACGGAGAACTTGGTTAAAGATTTTTATCTACGAGAAGACATTAGCCGCATAATGCCTGGTAAAAAAGATTTTATATCTGTTAAATTAGACGATGGAAAAAGAACGCACATACAGAAACAGCTCCTTCTCTGTAACATTGACGAACTTTATCAGAGGTTTAAAGATGAATACCCTAACATCAAGGTAGGCTTAACAAAGTTTTTTACACTAAGACCCAAACAATGTATCCTCGCAGGCGACTCCGGAACACATATGGTATGTGTTTGTACGTACTTACCATCAAAACGTGAAATTGATGTTGAATGGAGGAGACATTGCTAATCTTACAGCTGGGTCTGCTATGCAACTTTCATCCTATAAGGATTGCCTTCGCCAGATGATGTGTCCCAATCCAACACTGACGTGTCATTTAATGACTACTAAGACACCGCCAAATGAACGCTGTAATTCTTGTCCAGGCTTAAGTGCAATTCGAGAGCATTTAAAAATACAATTTGATAACAATCAAGTCACAGAAGTGCAGTTTGAAAAATGGGATGGCACAGACCGCTACACGATATCTACTCGACTTTTATCTTCCGATAGTTTTGTAGATGAGTTATGTGACGCTTTGGACCTTTTGAAACCTCATGCTTATATTGCAGAGCAACAGGCGGTTTATTTTAAAACTCTTAAGAAGACTATCGATGAAGGTCAAATTCTCGTACAATGTGATTTTGCAGAAAACTATAGTTTTATTGTCCAAGATGCTGCTCAATCCTTTCATTGGAATAATGCACAGGCAACGCTTCTAACGTCAGTTTTTTACTACAGAGACACGGAAGCATTGTTATGATTTCTGACGACCTGAAGCATGACACAGCCACCTTTTATGCTTTCCAAAAGCTACTACACAAGCATCTTTTAGAAAAATCGATAGTTGGATCAAAAATTATATACATAACTGACGGGGCTTCCCAACATTTTAAAAATAGATTTAACTTTGTGAATCTGTTTTATTACAAAGAAGATTTTAATGCAGATGCAGAGTTGCATTTTCATGCAACATCTCACGGAAAGGGGCCATGCGATGGTCTAGGGGGGAATCTGAAACGTTTAGCTGCGCGTGCAAGTTTACAGTTACCTCCAAGTAAAGCAATTATAACACCAATGCGATTATATGAATGGGCAAAATCATCTTTAAAACAAACCGCCATTTATTTCTGTTCTAAAGATGATATAGAGCGTCAGAGAATTTTTTTGGAACCCCGGTTTGCGTCTACGGTCACCATTTCAGGAACCAAAAAGTTTCACAGCTTCATTCCAACAACCACAGGCCTTCTTGTAAAGAGGACCAGTTCTGCCATAGATTCCCATTGTAAAATTGTTAAAATTACAAAATAAAAAGTTCTTGTGTTGTACCAATGTTGTTTTATTATGTTTGAACTATTTTATCACAGTAATTTATACAAGCCATTTTATTTGACGCACACCAACCGATCTAAGCAAGTGCTACATATGACGCCCCTTGCGACGCGGGTGTATATTATTCAACGTATCTCCTAAACTAATAGAGATCCCATGTTAAATTTTCTAGTGTACTTTCATTATCATTTAAGCTATATTTTGAAAGAAAAAAAAATTTAAAAAATTGGTCGAAGTGACTGTAATTCTGGTTTGAAAAGTTTACTTCCGGTTTTGGCCATTAATTTTTTTTTATTTTTTTTATTTTTTTTTTCTGTCAAAAAGAACAGTATATTTTTAATATGTATCGCTATGTAAAATATTTTATAGTAGATTTGTTATATTCGAAAAATTACTTTCGAAAAATTGTAGTACCAATCAACGACAATTCTTTTGAAACCTATAACTTGGTAAATATACACTATACAAAAAAAAATATTTTGCGTACACATTCATACCTACTAGAAGTACAAATGGGCCGAATGTGGTCGATTTTCAGAACCTCACTTTTTTTTCCCTGTCCGCTTCACGTGAAATGTCCCTACTAACGAATCTCTTCTCAACCGGTCTATAAGCAATCAGGAGTTTAAATCTGGTCCTCTTAGCGGTCACAAGTTGATTAATCAGAGGAAACCAGAACACATAAATCCAGAGATTTATTCCAGCCATCAGGTTAGTGGGGGCGTTCCTGCCAAACAGTGACAATGGGCTGTCTATTTTAAAGTAAAAAAGATGTAGATTACTATTAAATTATACCTAATATGTCCTGTTGTGGAGCCCACTTCACTACGTGAACATTACTAGGTAGCTTTGGCGGGGTGTCTTCGAACTTCCATATCACTTCTTGTTTGAGGCCACTGAACATATCAAGAAGGTTCCTCTTTAGGTCGTCGGGAAACGATTTACTCTTCAGCATAGAGCCCATGCTGAAGTATATGAATCCGTGTTTCGCTTCGTCCATGATTTTTTGTAAATTCTGTAATAACAATGAAAAAATTGTGTAGGATATTATGTCTAAAATGTGGTTTTTTTTTCCTCTTCCTTTCTTTCTCGATCAAAAGAACAGACAACAATATTACCTCTGGCAACACATTAACTTTGTCAGCAATATGGTATCCAAGTATCTGTTTATAGTTTGCGGGCAGTCGTATCGGTTGTCCTATGGACACGTGGGAGTTGCCCAGCATCAGGGAGGCGTTGTACTTTACTACGCTGAGGGGTGGGAGGGTCACCCCCCTCTTACGTGCCGCCGGCCCGTATCCAGCGTTGTATATCGCGTCATCGACGGTTCTTCCTGACCTGTATAAGGGAAAGACCAATTAGGAGGTGGAAGGGGTATATTTTTAAGGTTTTTCCTTATCATCACCAGCCTATTTAGTCAGCTGGACGCAAGCCTTTTTAAGGGGACTACTAGAGCTTTAATGTGCTGCCCCCAATTACTGTTATTAATCACTGTTAACTGCTTTTCATTCCGGCATTATTTTGTATTGTACATTATTGCTAAAAGCGGCTGCTTTTGGCGTTAGCGACAAATTCGACTTTACTGTGATGACATTCGTTTACTGTGATTCAATAAATACCTACTTACTAGAGGTAATTTGCTAGGTAATAGTTCTTGTTTCTTGAGTTTTTTTATAACTCATTATTATATAATATACAATTTCAAAGTATCCACACTACATAATATAATAGTTAGAATACAAACATTAAAACACATAATTGCTTACAGGTTTGAGAACAGACCTCTTTAAGCTTTTTTAATTAACTATAAATAAATAAATCGTTTATTTAATATGTTCAAAGATATCAAATTACATTATAATGAGCCTACTTAAAATTAAACAGTGCAGATAGTAACTGTTACATTTTTATTTTTTATGAATTTAGAATTTAGTATTAAATACAATTTTATTATGATCCTGCTTCATGAGCCTTTTAGTATAAAGCACATTTAATAAAAGTGACCCAGAATTAAATTTAAAAGTTCAGTAATCGATACAAACTTATAAATATGGTTCGACATGTAATTTTTTGAGAATTGGTTTTTTTCATAAGTACGAGTAATAAAATTAAATCAATTGGGAGCAGCACATAGCTCTAGAGCCCTTAATAGAAAATCGCCATGCTTGGCAGGCAGGAATGCGATCGCAGTTTGGCCAATGGTGGTGGAAAACTGGAAAGACGCTGCTGCCTTTACCTAACGAAAAACATGATTCGGTGCTTGATAATTTTTGGAATTTTTACGAGTATTTAGCAACGTGTCTCAATTTGTGGCTTATTTGACGCGCTTTTTGTTGATTCATTTTTATTTTTATTTAAGAATGTTGGCGCCTACGTTTTATGCAAACTAAACTACTAAAGGGAGCATTGCTAGGCGCAGCAAACGGAAACAGTTAAGAGGAAACACTACGGGCAAGAGAATTGAAAAATAGGTATATATAAAATGTTGAAAATACGGATACAAATTCCCATAAACGATTTTCCTACTTTTCGCAGTCTGAAGCCTGGAACGGCGAGTTTATCTTTATTTCTCGTATTAAAATTGTGTACGTTACTTTTCTTAAGAAATAAATGTACGAGTATGTTCTTATGAACGTAAATAATATTCTCGAGAATATATTGAGAAGACACTGTAAGTATATTAATCTCTTTGAAGAGTTCGAGTCACGGGGTCGAAAGCCGTAAATAGCCCGTACAGCACGTTTTTGCAATATAAAAATTGACTCAATATCTGCCGCTGAGCCCCACAACAGAATTCCGTATGACATTATGCTATGAAAGTAGCTAAAATATACTAATCTTGCCGTTCCAACATCAGTTAAGCTAAGAAAATGCCCGCCAAAGATCAAACATTTTTGATACGTCCTCCTAGCAACACTTTTTTACGCGATGCGCATCTCATTCATTCTTTCAAATTCAAATTCAAATTCAAATATTTTATTTCGGTAACTTAGTCTATTACAAATATTAGATGTGGGAGCTCCCCTTTAAGCAAAACATTGCCTGTGGTAGGGAGAACCGCTCTTTTGATAATCAGTCACATAACTAACTAAATTACACTTGTTAGACACCAAACAAGCAAGTAATATTATACCTACTATAATAAATTATATATTTTCTCTATTAATACTGCTCATATGCATGTATTGTGTGTGTGTGTGTGTGTGTGTGTGTGTGTGTGTGTGTGTGTGTATGTGTGTGTATGTGTGTGTGTGTGTGTGTGTGTGTGTGTGTGTGTGTGTGTGTGTGTGTGTGCGTGTGTATGTGTGTTTGTGTCACCTTACTTTAGTACTCTCTATTCACTATGGTAACAGCGGTAACCGCTAGTATGTAATAAACAATGATACATTATGTTAGTTTTTAAGAAATAGTTCTGTATCCGTATAATTTAATGATTTTAACCATTCCAAGACGGCTTTCTTACATTTGTTTGTATTAAGTGGGTATATGTTAAGGTACTTATTGATTTTATTGTAAATAGACGCAGACTGCATAGAGTACTGCCGTCTTGCAAAGTCTGATTTTACAGTGGGAATTAAAGCAACTTTATTTTTTCTTCTCCTAGTTAGTAACTTAGCATCAAAGGGAAGGGACTTGTGCATTCTGATAACAATGTCGAGTATGTATAGTTTTCTAACTGACAGAAGATTAGCTTCCTGATAAAGATTTTCAGTAGGGTATCTGTATGGTTTTAGAAGCATTACTTTTATTAGCAACCTTTGAGCTCGTTCCAGACATATTAAAGAAGTTTTAGCAGCTGAGCCCCACACTGATATGCAGTATACCAATATAGATTGACCCAGTGCAAGATATGTTTGAGTAAGTAACTCTTTGCTCGCAACGTGACGTAAGGTCTTAAAAGTCCAAATAAGTTTTCGCACTCTTTTCATTGTCAACTCAATATGCAGGTGCCAAGAGAGACGCTGATCGACGAGAACTCCTAAATATTTTGCATAAGCGACTTTATCTATTCCAGCACATGAGCAGTAAGTGTTAGAAGAGTCACCGCACCTATGGATTTTAATGTTGTAGCCTGGAGGGGGTTGCGTTACGATGTTTTTACTGAAACAGATATATTGTGTCTTAGCTGCATTCAAAGTGAGAAGGCTTGTATCCAACCAGGATGCTATCTTTACTAGAGCCTTTTCAGCCGATATTTTTGCTTCACACCAGGAATTACCAAAGAACACGATAGCTGTATCATCGGCGTAAGAAAATACAGTACCATTGGTTAGTTTTAAAAGACAAAGATTATTTATATACACTAGAAAAAGCGTTGGTCCCAATACGCTACCCTGTGGGATACCGTAAGTTGGAGTGGCTTCTTGACTGGTGTGGTTGCCTATTCGAACACGCTGCTTTCGGTTAGTAAGATAATCTTTGAATAATTGTAGGGGAGTGCCTCTCACCCCTACTTCCTGTAATCTATTTAGCAAAATGGGTACCGAAACTGTGTCGAATGCCTTCTTTAGATCAAGCAATACTGCTAGACATTTGCTTCCCGAATCCACTTTTTCTACTACTAGAGTTGTAAGAGCCTGTACAGCATTTTCAGTTGACAAACCACGTTGAAAGCCGAATTGATTTTTTGCTATTATATTATATTTTGTCATACGTCTTTACGATACTATTCCTAAGTTTTTGATTTGCCTCCTATACCTTAGCAGGTCTAGGACCGTAAAGATTGAAAACTAAAACGCGAAAATTTTTTGGGTGACAACTTGATATTCATTTTTTATTCATAAATAGGCTCATAATATGATACTGAACGCCTATAAAAATTTTGGAAAGTGTTTAAAATTTCATCCTGTATATCGTGACTCTTTCGTCGAAGTTTTTCGCTCGTCTATTACATTAGGTCATTAACCTGTAAATAGATTTAAGCTTGGATTTAATGAATAAAAAAAACGTTTGCCAAGTTGACTAGGTTGGTAATCTTACCAGTCCAGCTTCATCCATCGAAAAACAGTCCACAATTCCTGGACCCGCTGCCAGAAGTCAAATGGCGGGTGTACGTGTGAAAAGTGGTCTGCTAGATACGCTGTGTTAGGAGTCTCGTCGATCAGCCACAGGACCATAGCGTGAGGGTCCATGGAGGAAGACCAGATCAGTGGGCAGTTGAACACTGCGGCGAATCTAGATTGAATGAAGAACAGAATGGATGAGTGGGAATGAAGAATTCAAGAAATTTGGTAGGCAGATACTGAATTATCAAAAAAATGTATCTTGAAATATTGTAGTGTGGTAACACCTTCTCCCTACCCTTATATGTATAGGTACATAAGATATGAGTAATGGTATGAGATAGAGCCTTAGATTAAACCAAATAGAGAGAGATTAAACCAATAGTCGTTTGGTGGCATATTGTTTCATTCTTAATTTAAGCTTTGTGTGAGTTCGTATGTATGTAGTTGTGGGTGCAAGGCGTAAGCCCATATTTTATTTGACGATTGTAAGAACATACCGCATCTTCCTCTATTTGGTTTAATCTAAGGATAGACCTAAGGAATTTAGGTCACACGTGCCTCAAAGTATAAACATAAAGAGTGTCGTATTTAACACCTTGAAAACCGGTTTAATCCCCTTATTTATAATTCTAATATCATATTACTTTTTTTTTATATAGTAACTAGACTCTTATATAAACATTGTTACTTGATACATTATTCCACTTATTTGTATGTTAATATAAAAGGGATTTAATTCTTAAAATATATTCAGTATTTACTCAATCTTTTGACTACTTCAAATAGGTCGACAAAACTAACCACGAGCCATTAAACTATTAATACTAAATGTGCTGAGTTGCATTAAGAAAAAACATTTTCATCACAGAATTCGTCAACGCGGTTTAATATACAGACAACTCAGCGTAGCCCTCCGCCTGCCTGTTGATCTAGTAGTTTAAATACCGGCCGAGATCTCGGGTCCAGGGTTCGATCCCCGAGTCTTCCACAAGAGTTTCAAAATTTTTAACATAACTTGTAATTTTTATCACCAACCCATATTTTGCAAGCGTGGTGGTTATGCCTGTACCCATAAATACTGCGGTGACTTGAAATCAACGATGGAGGCCTTTGCCCTGTAGTAGGATGATTGTGAACGGCTACTTTACCCAGCATAGAGTTCAGTGTAAAGCCACTCCGCGATGACCACATCGAATTGTTCTTCAGGGTCTTCCAACAGCTTCTTAACGTTTGGGTTCGTAAGTGTGGCGTTAGCAATGCTACTAACAATGAATTTCATGATGTTCAAATCGTTCAGGTCCACTTCCTTTCTAATTATTTTTTCCAGCTGTAACACATCGGCTGAAACACACATAGTTTTACACCAAATAATTGCTATTTTTTATTTCAATATAAGATACGTACTAGACTAGGTATACGGCCGTAATACGTAATGTTATACGATCAGCCTATCATAGTTCTATGATAGGCTGCGATTAGCATTTCTTAATGAAGCCCCATCTCGTGCCACTACCTATTTACAATTACGAGAACGACACTATTAACGAGTTTAAGCGTAGACGTAGCAATCTCAATAATGATCCGCGTAAAGGACGTCCTTTAACAGCGACTACTGAAGATACCTAACATCAGTGCTGTGGGACGCATGATAGAGGAAGATAAGAGAGTGACCTATCAGCAGATACGGGCAAGCCTAGGCATTGGTATGAGTCAAGTTCAAAAAATATTACACGAACATTTAGGCGTCAGGAAGATAGATAGATAGATAGATAGGTACTCTTTATTGCACACCATACAAAAATAATGTTTAACTTAAAAAATACATTAAGGACTGTACAATTCAGGCGGTCTTATCGCTGTTAGCGATCTCTTCCAGACAACCTTCAGGTAGAGAATACTTGAAAATAGATAGAGAGGGGAAGGTGGCAAAGAATTTCAGAAATGTGAACATTACAATACAATAGATTAACTGTGTGGAAACATTAACACTAAAATAAAAGTATAAATATATATATATACAGGGTGAAATTTTAACCACCTTCCAAATTTTAATATATCAATCTACGAGACAAAAAACAAATGACGTATTTTTTCTTTTGGTATAGCCCAGTACAAAAATGCCAAGATAAAGCACTTAGAAAATGTCCGACAAAAATCTAAAATTTTTGATACGGCCGCCTAGCAACACTTTTTTACACGTCACGCATCTCATTCATTCATTACGATACTATTCATATGTTTTTGGTTTTTACCTTTATACTTTAACAGGTCTAGGACCATGAAAATTGAAAACTATATCGCGAAAAATATTTTCGAGTGACAACTTGATTTACATTTTTAACTTCATAAATAGACTCTAAACACGATACTGAACGCCTATAAAAATTTTGGAAAGTGGTTAAAATTTCATCCTGTATAATAATAATGATAAAAAAAACATAAACTTACATAAATAAATATACATACATATACATATTGTACATTAATAAACATACCCTAAAATATTATTATGAAGGATCCAATGACCAAATATACCATAGATACGAGTATATAGAAGGAAAACATTAAAATATAATACAATAATGATAATCAAAGAGAGCTAAAGTGAGAGAAGATATGTTTGGAGTCTGCTTTTAAAAGACAAGAGTGATTTAGACTGTCGAATAAATAATGGAAGCGAGTTCCATAAGCGGATGGATTTTAGAGTAAAGGACTGTGAGTAGGAGTGGGAAGAATGATGGGGAAATGTGAGGAGGAGTTTATTGGAAGACCGCATTTCATGACCCAGGGCAGACTGCAAGAATTGGAAACGCTCTTTCAGATAAGGTGGAGATTTAGGATTGAAAAGTATAGAAAATAATAAAGAAAGAATATGATAATCACGCCTACGAAGCCTAGGAAGCTTTGTACCAGATGGATTCCCCATACTTTAACCGACCAGAAACGCCTTCGCATGGACTGGTGTCGCCAAATGTTAGATAAGTTCAACGGCGGTGACTCAAATGCTATATTTGACATCGTCCCATGTGTTGAAAGCTAGATATATTGCTACGAACCTTAAACCAAAAGACAATCAAATCAGTGGGTGTTTCCTTTCGAGGATCGGCCAACTAAGGTTCAGAAAGGAAGAAGTCAAGGAAAAAAGATGATTGCCTCATTCTTTGGTCGGAAAGGTAATTTCGCGACAGTTGTGCTAGAAGATGGAAGGACAGTTACTGCAGACTAATATTTCAATCGCTGTTTGCCTGTTGTCTTGGAAAAAATTCGACAGCAGCGCCCTCGAAGCAGAATTCTCCTTCACCACGACAATGCTTCAGCGCACTCCGCAAAACGGACTGTTGAATATTTGACTATGGCAGGTGTCGAGATAATGAGTCATCCGCCATACAGTCCTGACCTGGCGCCCTGCGACTTTCATTTATTCCCAAGAACTAAAGATAAAATTCGAGGTATTCGCTTTACGAGCCCTGAAGATGCGGTGAAAGCGTACGAAAATGCCATAGAAGAGACCCCTAAGGAAGAATGGGCCCACTGCTTTTCTCAGTGGTTCCATCGAATGCGACGATGTGTAGAGAGGAACGGAGATTACTTCGAAAAACAATAAAGGTATTGGCAACTTTCTACATTAAACCGTTTTTCATTTTCTAAAAATTTTCAGTGTTACCTAGGTTGTGTATGTTAAATAATAGGGCAAGTATATGTGAGTCACGCCTGAGACGGATAGGGAGCCATTTGAGCTGGATCCGATATTTGGTCAAGACTATTCAAAATTGCACTAATGCAAAAGTTTTGTAAACGTTCAAGCTTGTCGAGGAGATTTTCATTTAGGTCTAAGTAGCAGCAGTCTGCATAATCGAGGATAGGAAACAACAAAGCCTGAACAAGAGCAATTTTAGTAGGTCTAGGTAAAAATTTTCGTAGTCTACTAAGTGACGCTGCCGCTGCGAAAAGCCTTCTGCTTACTTCCGTAGTTTGTTTGATTCAGGTAAATGTACTGTCTATATGGACGCCAAAATCCTTTACTGTTCTTCCAAAAGGGATTTGTATACCATCAAATGTGATGGGTTGCAAGGTTATATTTAGAATAAAAAAATATATGAGTAAGTTTATCAGCTGTTGTCTAGTACCCCATACGCCAAGCTACTTAGTAGTAGCTTAATTTGGGACTAGATGGCTCTGTGTGGCCTAGCGTGGCATTTCTTAAAAAATATTAAAATATTATATTATATTAAGTAATCAGTCGGTTTAGTTTACTCACTTTGCACGACTGACAAGACTTTCTAAATGAATTTGTTATGTGGTCAACAAACGTTTTTGTGGTGATCCTAAAGTGATGGTGATGAATGTTAAGCAAAATGATAAGAATGCTAAAATAATTCATGCAGCCTTATGATATGCCTTTTTAATTTGACTAACGGACCCCGTAAAACACGAGGTTTTTCCCCTAACGGCACTTATAACTCGCTATACCAATTTATATTGGTCAATATAATAATATTAAATGCATACCCATCGGGCTGGCGTGGAAATTTGCTGACACATCGATTTGCCGAAGGTTTGTCGAAGGGTTTTTGAGCGGTATGGGCGTTATGCTGGTGACCTAGAACAAATATGACTTGTTGTGTGTTAAACATTTCTTAACAGTTATTTAAGTATCTTTAATATAAAACAGAGTCGTGTTAGTTACACCATACCAGTAGGTAAGTATTGGGCATTCTAATTCACTTTTTTCTACACCATTCGCTCTCTTCGATCGCTCATTCGAAAAAAGTGAATTATTCTGCCCAATACTTACCTACCAAACGATTACAATACTTAAATGAAAACTTTTGAACGCAAATCATTTAAATGTTTGAACGTGATGTAAAATTACCATTACATCTCAACTTACGGAACCCAACAGACAACTTGAGAAAATTAAAATGAAGTTCCTGAAGCAAAAAGAATCGTTAAAATTAGAATGTATCTGCCCTGGAACATCAACACAACCAAAGCGACATGGTAGCTTGTTACCTAACACTATACGCAGTCTGGTTTGCGGCCCATCCAATTGTGGAAAGACAAACTTAGTCATAAGTTTGTTATTACATCGAGACGGTCCACGTTTTCGTAACCTTTATGTGTATTCAAAATCTTTATATCAACCTAAATACTTGTTTTTAGAAAAGGTTTTGAATATAGTGGCAGGCATGTCTTATTACAAGTATAATCATAACAGCGAGATTTTGAGTCCACATGAAGCATTACCGAACTCAATCATTGTGTTCGACGATGTAGCCTGTGAAAATCAAAATAACATCCGGGATTATTTTGCAATGGGACGTCATAAGAATATTGATTGTTTTTACATTAACCAAACTTATACAAGAATACCCAAGCAACTCGTACGAGACAATTCTAATCTAATAATATTATTCAAGCAAGATGATATCAATTTAAAACACATTTATGATGAACATGTTGGATCTGATATGTCATGGAGCCAGTTTCGAGAAATGTGTTCAACTGTTTGGAGTAAACCTTATGGTTATGTTGTGATCAATAAAGACTGTGAAAGGAACAATGGGTATTATAGAATGGCATTTGACACATTTATAGTGGTGGACTAGCATTCATATATTATGATTGTTACATGATCATTAAACCAGTATTACTTGTGATTTCATGCCGAGTGCTACGTATTAATATGGAAAAAAAATTAAAAGAACAAATCGTAAAATCCGTCTCAGCTGTAAAAAGAAAAGTTGACATGATAAAAGATGTGGAAAATACAAATAATTTGGCTTTGGAAACAGTGTTTAAACCTATCGTTGAACCGCTCAATATGTTGACTAGAAAATCTGTAGCAAAACAACAACCAAATGAAGATACAGTGCAAAACCACTTACCTAAAAAATTCAAGTACAGCGAAAGCGAGTTGTCAAATTCGTCCGGCGACAATTTTGAAGATGAAGACGAAGTTAACGAAGAAGAAAACTCGGACAGTGAGGTTTATCCAACTTCCAATAAAACTCTCACTACACTACCCTCAGAAGATCATAATGTGAGTGAGAATTCGTTCAAGTCCTTGCAATCATCGCCAAGTATCGCAAATCAATCGTTGTCTTGGTCTACTTCATCTGAAGTAATGAAAGATGTACCCTACGGAATCCGAAACGAACGAGGTAAACTTATGCTGGGAAAAACCCGTGTTCATGACGACGAACGTACTCTGAAAATAGGCAACCGTAGTTTTGACAAAACAATTGGTTTAAAGGAATTGTTATACAAAAAGACACCGAACTTAGAACTCGTTACGGCACGAGACTTACAAAATTATAAGTTGCTACTTATAGATACCAGTGCTCATAAGCGTAATTGGGATCCATCTAAACCAATAAACAGCAACAAAGGATTTAAGTATATGAACGTGATCAGACCACTGTTTAAATTTTCAAGAAATAATACAAGTAGCATGGAAAGTCTTCCACAAGGAGAAGGCATTGAACTTTTAAAACAAGTTAAAACTGACACTGATTTGGTTTACTGGGATGATCCAAATGAGTTAGTGGAACGTTTGAAATTACTTCTAGCATCAAGAGAGGCTGGCAACACAGGGGTACATAATGAAATTTATGCAATCATAGAAGAACTGTATGAAGCTGGCATCATAAACTTGGAATATAAAAAGCATCAATTAGGAAAATTGTGCAGTCTTACTACAGTCAAGAAGTAATCAAGACTGCAATGAATATAGACAAATTTGGTCATCACGTGCATAAACGTTTACGTTTAGGTGAATTGATTGACACTTTTTCTGATACACTAGTAAAGTCGGAGACGGGTGACTTTGATTTAAAATCATCGAAACTAAAAGGTTTACAATCTCCTGAACGAGACGACGAAGCAGTTAATAAAGCTTACATGGATGAATCTGTTAAAGAACTCCGAAATGAAATGAAACAAATTCACAGTGATGTTAAAAAGTACTTAAAAAATTTGGAAAGAGTGACATCAAATACTTTAAGTACCTTGTATTACACAAAAGCAGAAATAAATGGAATGATTCAAGTTCAAGCACAGCCAAAGAAAAATGAGTAAACAAGATATAGTAAACGAACTTCACAAAGCAGCAAGAAGAAATTTTTCGCGTAGAAATACATTAATAAAAGGCATAGATGATTTATGGCAAGCTGACCTTATAGATCTACAAAAATATTCTAAGTATTATAAAGGTTATAAATATGTACTAGTTGTGATTGACGCTTTGTCAAAATACGTATGGGTTAGGCCTTTAAAATCAAAAACAAAGATATGTGTTACTAATGCAATGCAAAGTATATTATCATCATCGCGACAACCTAAACATTTGCAAACCGATTTAGGAACAGAATTTTACAATGACGTTTTTAAACAGTTAATGAATAAATATAAAATAAACCATTATTCTACTTATTCCGTAAAAAAAGCATCCATAGTGGAAAGAGTGATAAGAACAATCAAATCTCATCTTTACAAACTTTTTAGTCTTCATGGACGTTATCATTGGTTTGGAAACAATTTAGATTCCGTTGTAAAAGACTATAATAATACAGTGCATAGGGTAACAAAATTTAAACCTACAGATGTTACTAAATGTAATCAGATTTTAGTTAGATCAAACCTCATTAAAACGCAAAAACAGAATACGAATCCCAGATTTCAGTTTCGAGTTGGTGATTTTGTTCGTATAAGTAAATACAAAGGTGATTTTTATAAAGGTTATACACCTAACTGGTCTACGGAAATTTTTCGCATCATAAAGGTTAATCAAACTAAACCTCAAACGTATCAAATAGAAGATAAACATAAGCAAAACATTTTGGGTTCATTTTACGGATACGAATTACAAAGAACTAAGTATCCAGATCTTTATTTGATTGAAAAGGTTATTAAAAGAAAAGGAAACAAACTGTTTGTGAAATGGTTAGGTTTGAGTAATAAAGATAACAGTTGGGTTGATAAAACAGAGTTAGTTCAGTAGTATATATGAGCGAAATATTTATTTCTAACTCACTTTTTAAATATCAATGAAGGTAGGCAGTGGTATTATCAACAAGTTAATTGACAATTTACCGTTTGAGTTACACTTACCCGGATATCAATTCTGTGGTCCTGGAACAAGGCTTCAGGAACGGTTGCAAAAAGGCGAACGAGGTATAAATAAATTGGATACAGCGTGTATGTACCACGACATTGCTTATTCAAACAACGATTTAAATGTTCGACACAAAGCCGACTTAGAACTTTTAAATATGGCAAAAAAGAGATTAAAATCAAAAGATGTTGGAAAAGGAGAAAAGATTGCATCGTGGATTGTAAAAAATGCGATGAAAGCCAAATTAAGGGCTGGTGCCGGTGTTAAATCATTTATGTGCGGAGTAAAAAAAATTAAACATCAATTACGAAAGTTAAAATCTAAGGACCATCAGTCAGCTATCAAATATGCTTACGCAGCTGCAAAGAAGCTATTTACGAATAAAAAAGGAATACGTTTACCACGCTGTATTCCTATCCCAAAATGTGGAGGACTTTTACCACTTATCCCCATTTTTGCGGGACTATCAGCTTTGGGTTCATTAGCTGGAGGGGCTGCAGGTATAGCTAAAGCTGTTAATGATTCTAAAGCTGCACAAAAAAGTCTTCAGGAGGCGGAAAGACATAACAAGATGATGGAAGCTGTTGCTCTTGGAAAAGGGTTGTATATTAAACCTCACAAAAAAGGAGCAGGTTTATATCTGAACCCATCAAAAAACTAACTAAGCGGCTACCCAGACGTGCACTCACAAATCTAGATATATTAGAACACGCTAAAGATATTCCATTCTTTCGTGGTGTTTTTATGAGAGACAAATTACCATCAAAACCTAGAGAAATAGAATGTGCGGTACTAAATTTGGATAGTTCCAAAAATCCTGGAACACATTGGGTAGCCTTCGTCAAGCAAAATGATTGCGCTGAATATTATGACAGTTTTGGTAATTTGAAACCACCATTAGAATTAATTAAATATTTAGGTAACATACCTATTAACTATAATTATGTACAGTATCAAACTTTCGGCACCAAAAACTGTGGTCATCTTTGTTTAAAATTTTTAAGAAGTTATTGGCAAAATTGGCGTTTAAATAATGAAGGAAGTAAATAAAATTGTCAGTATAAACATGTCTTTCACTGTGTCTATCACTGGGAGAGGAGCCTCTTTGACAACAGATTACTCACCTACCTTAGACTTGCGAGGAGACTATGAATGTGGTCTCTTATATTTTTCTACATTTAATTCGATTCCTAATATCGATGAAAGAAACAATAAATTCTATTACGATAAAAATGAAGTAGTTGCGATTCCAGAAGGATCGTATGAACTTCAAGATATTTGCGATTATTTGAGAAGTAACATTAAGAATACTTTACTGAAATTGAGTTGTAATAACAATACATTAAAAACAACCATTTTTTGTTCCAAAGAAGTTCACTTCGACAAAAGTGATTCGCTTGGCAGTGTTTTGGGATTTGGCAAGGAAATAGTCAAACCGCTTATAAGCACTGAATCTCAGTATCCTGTCAGTATTTTACCAACAACCATCGTGCGCATCGAATGTGATGTAGTTAGCGGATCATTTGTGAACGGAAAAGCGAGTCATATTCTTTACGAATTTGTTCCTAACGTACCACCTGGTTATCGGATCATTGAAATACCCAAGAACTTAATATATTTTCCAGTAAATCAAAGTTCAATCACTGCAATCAATATAAGATTGTTAGACGCAGAAAATAACCAAATTAATTTACGTGGTGAAGAAGTGCAGCTGTATTTACATTTCAGAAAAAAATGATAAATTTTAATAAAAAGCCATCTTCCTCGCAAATTGAAGCCAGTTCTAAAAGAACATTACATAAAGGAACACCGGTCCAGTTAAAAAAGAAGCTAACTAAAAGCAACAAGGAATTTCTAAAGAAAATAGGATTATTAAAATGAATATTTTAAATATATCTCAACAAACATCGTACGATAACAGCATTGAAAGTTTCGAATATCACTCATACAAACCGTACGTAACAAGTTTCAACAAAAATGATGAAATACGAATACCCATTAATCAACAAGATTTGTATGTGTTGCCCTCTCTCAGCACTTTATATATTGAGGGCAAAGTTAATGTTTACAACAGCAAAAAAGAAAAAGTATCAAGTATGCATTTTGTAAATAACCCGATTTTATTTCTATTTCAAGACATCCGATACGAACTCAATGGAGTAGAAATAGATAAAGTTAAAAATGCAGGTATTACTACAACTATGAAGTCTTACTTATCCTTAAATGAAAATGAATCGAAAAGCGCAAGATCTTGGGGCTGGTCGACTACAGGCACAACTAAAGTTGGTGATGGTGCATTCTCTGCCTCTATACCTTTAAGCAAAATGTTAGGGTTTGCTGAAGATTATGAAAAAATCATAATTAATTGTAAACATGAGCTAGTCCTGTTGCGAAGTAATACTAATCTCAATGCATTGAAATTGAATTCAGGCGAAGTGGTAGAAGATATAATAATCAATAAAATTGTTTGGCGAGTTCCTCATATTAAAGTGTCAGATCGTGAAAGAATCAATCTATTAAAGCATTTAGAGAAAGATCGAGCTATCACACTAGCATTTCGTAATTGGGACTTGTATGAATATCCGTTATTACCAAAAACTCGTAAGCATACATGGTCCATTAAAACATCATCTCAATTAGAAAAACCGCGATACGTTATAATAGCTTTACAAACTAACCGTAAACATAAGAGTGAATTGTCAATGGCTGAGTTTGATCACTGTCATGTGCGTGACGTAAGAGTATTTTTAAATTCGTCATATTACCCTTACGAAGGACTGAATATCAGTTTCTCGGAAGATAAATTTACTTTATTATATGAACAATATGCAAGATTTCAACAGTCTTACTATGGACGTCGACCAGAGCCGTTAATGAGTTTGAAGGAATTTAAAGACGTCGCTCCTTTGTTTGTTATCGATTGCTCTCGTCAACACGAAACGTTAAAAGGTTCAATTGATGTGAGAGTAGAAATAGAGACAGACCAAGAAATCCCTGACCAGACGGCTGCTCACTGTTTAATATTAAACGATTGTATATTTGAGTATAGGCCTCTGAGTAACATCGTTAAAAAAATATCATGACCTGTAATACAATTTTTGTAGATTTGCAAGGTTTTAAAGATATGAATAATAGATTTATAGTCAAAGAACTAGTATTAGCTACTCAGCAACATACAGACATATATTTGGTAAAACCGCCATATCCTTTTTCCGCTCTATCTGTAGAAGAAAAAAGACATGTAAGGTGGATAGAAAGAAATAGAGGACATCGTTGGAGCGAAGGTATAATTGACTATAGAGAATTTCATAGAATTATAAAGCCTCACTTAAAAGATAAAAATATTATTGTAAAAGGTGAAGAAAAGATTAGGTGGATGAAAGAAATAAGTGACCATGAAAATACGAGTATAGAAGATATTGGTAATAAAAACATTCCTAATTTAAAAAACCTTCATGAACTCTATTCTAATGATAACTTTAATAATTGTTTAAGTCATAAAAGTGTAAAATGCTGTGCATTGAAAAATGTTTTATGTATTAAAAAATGGTGTATAGAAAATGATGTAATTGTATGAAATAAAGATTTATCTTTAATTATTTACTGGATTTTACTGTATAGTTCCTACCTAACTACCTATTATTTTTTATTGTTTATTAATAGTCAATTTATTAGGGAAAATGAAAACAATTTTTTTTTACTATATATACAGGGTGAAATTTTAACTACTTTCCAAATTTTAATATAGCAATCTACGAGGCAAAAAACAAATGACATATTTTTTCTTTTGGTATAGCCCAGTACAAAAATGTCAAAATAAAGCACTTAGAAAATGTCCGCAAAAAATCTAAAATTATTGATACGGCATCCTAGTAACACTTTTATTACGCAATGTGCATTTCATTCATTTATTACAATACTATTCATGAGTTTTTGAATTTCCCTTTATACCTTAACAGGTCTAGGACCGTAAAAATTCAAAACTATATCACGAAAAATATTTTCGGGTTACAACTTGGTTTACATTTTTTACTTCATAAATAGGCTCTAAATACGATACTGAACGCATATAAAAGTTTTGGAAAGTGGTTAAAATTTCACCCTGTATATAATTATTAAAACATAACACAATTTTAATCGACTTTACATTCTAAGTTAAGCTTAAACAATATTTACTACACACACTAAAAGTTATTGTCACTAATTTTTTTACATATTTTTCTAATAACTGTTTCCGTGTCATCCATTATATCATCTAATGAATTTTTCACAACATATTGAGCACTCAGCACTATGTTTTCTTCCTCGGAGTCGGAGTCTGATTTTACTGGAGATTCACCACATATGTCAATTACTTTAATTTTAATAAGACGAATTCCTCTTTGGATTTCATTGTTGATTACATATGAAGCTCCTCTTAGCCTGGAATTCTTGCATTTGCAGTTTTTTCGTTTAGGCACAGGTTTGGGTTGCCTTTCTTTACTTGCAGGTCTGCACAGTTCAGGGCAGGCTTGTTCGAAGGCGCTAGCAGTTCGAAACGGGTCTTGTGCGTATTGGCTGAACATGATTTCACTCTCTGACATTTTCTGTAACAAATAAAATAAAAATATTAGAGACACGACTCGGATTTAAGTTTACGATTAAATGTAATACAAAATAATTATACTCACAATATTATGATGAAATAGCACACCTCCGTTTCAATCAAATACGAACAGAAAATGAATGAAATCTATCGGTGCTCTAATTTCTTGCAAGCTAACCATTTTTTCGAATACACACACCACCAGGGTTGTCAATATTTTCTGTCTAATTATTCATTATTGATGTATTTAGTGGAAAAAGTAACGGAGCTATTTAATTACGTTTTAAAACTTTTTTCTCAGTAGACCAGTCAACAAGTTCAAATAGGAAACAAATATTCATTAACTAACACTAATCGGTGAATGATGATGATGATAAAATAAGTTACAACTGCTTTGACAAAAGGCAAGGCATTAGGATGCTATACAAATTTTAATATTTACAACTGGCAACCCTAACACGAAGCCAACAGGTCCAAACTTGCACAATAATATCACGTGTATTTGTGTAATCCTAATAATATGACCTAAAGATGTTTACTAAATATTTATTTAAAACGTCGATTTTGAAGTAGTACCTATAGTTTAGTATGAGGATATTATTTTCATCAAACGGATATAAAATAAACAACAACAGAAATATTAATGAAGTATTATTTATTAATGAAACTTATAATAAAATACTTAAACTAAACATACCAACATGCTTACATAACAGAGATAATATTTACAACTAATGATATTCAACTATTTGGAGGGCCCAATCTATTTTAATAACCTATTTAAATCTACTTAAAAGAAACTAGACTTATGACCCCAAGCCAATGTATTAACATTATCTCTTAGTATTATTCGTTTGTCATCATTCGACGACAAGGCTACTTTATTAACAGATTGAGTAAATATTTGATGTTTACAAGACCTGAAAACAATATTTTTTTTGCGTACAATTGTGTTATCTCGCAAAACTTTATCGTAGTCCTCAAAAATCAATTTTTGAACGACGGGTTTCTTAATTCCTTTTGCTTTTTTTATTTCTTTATTATCAGTTTTAATACAATATAATTTGGATCTTAAACCAACGAATTCGGTAATAAGTTGTCCACCTAATTCGTCTTTAAACAAACCAGGGACCTTTTTGTTTTGACGTTTAATACCGTATGTATTATTATAATCATAGTTACTTGTGTCAAAATAAGTTTCGAATCTAAGTCGTAGGTCATTGTAAATATCACTGGTCTGCACGAAGTACAGAAAACTATCCGTATCGGTATAGCACAATTTTAAATTACAGCCGTAAAACGGTTTCATAACAGAATAGTGAAAGTTATACATATGACTTTTAGAAACTTCTAAAACAGTAAATCCTATGTAAATAGGTTTATCAAGAATTACTGATTCCGGCTTCATTTGAACTGCAACAAAATTTTCCGAGAAAATAGTTGAACTGTGATAATTAGGTCTCGCTATCAATTGTTCTGCTGTAAACAGTTTTTTTGTTTTATTTTTACTATCAACCCATTGATTAACTAACTTTACGTCAAGCCGTTTTTCGGTATCCTCTAATGTTTTTCCAAAAATGCTATTGTTCAATAATTTAAAAAAGTCCTGTTCAAAGGCAGACGTTGCTTTTTGTCGCAATTCTGTATTTAAATCAATATATTGTTTTAGATAAGGACTTTGTTTGAATTTTATGACCCTATGAATTCTTTTTAATTTAAGCCCATGGGCTAAGCATGTTTTCAAATGAACATAATGTATAACATAATTGAATTTATCATATAAGTTTGGAATTAGTTTAGGGGTTTTAGAACCAGGCGGTGTAAATTTTTGTGGGCAAAATGGTAACTCATTATGCAGGTCATGTAAATTTTCAGGATATTCCAAGTCTACTTCTAAAATATACCCTTCTTCTGAGTCATCAGGGGTTTTAAGGATTTTATTGCGATTAAATTCTGACTCATTTAGCAATCTGAAATCTGAATGAGGTAAATAAGAGCACATTGCATATCCGTATAAATTATTGCAATCTATGTAAAATAAGTAGTTATCCGGGAAAGATGTTTGGTAATCGGACAAGTATTTGTTGTTAGCTTTTGCATATCTAGTAGAACATAGACATACTCCTCCGCGGATACCTTTTTGAATCAATCGAATTATTTCCAAGTCTTCAATAAGTTGAAGTTTTACCTTAGTTTTTAGAAGCATAGCGTCAAAACTTAAGCTTGGAGCGGTAAGATAAAACGAAGGATCTAAATTGTAATTAGTTTTACATGTATGACGAAACTTTTCGAATACGTCCGCTAGTAATAATACATCCGATTTCAGGTATAAATCTGTATATTCACCTAGATTTTCAATACTAAAGACCTTCCAAATAAGTTTAGCATGTTTATAATCAGATTCTGAAATAGTAGAGTCACACAAACTGCTGTAAAAGCATTGTTGCGGAGGTAACTGTTTTTCATTGTAGGATTCCCAATTAGTCATGTATTCGTATGGATAAACACCTTTCCGTCTTAACAACTCAAACTTTTCATTTTCGGTGAAAAAATGTGCCAAATGTACAAAATCCCTTTTATTTAAATTTGTCACAAGTTTTTCAAGACTTGTGCCTAAAAATTTAAAGGAGTCTACAAAACGAACTGCTAAAAATTTATTATCATCTGTTGTAAAAAACTTGGTAAACGAAATGTAATTCTCTTTATTTTTTGCTATAACTTTTATCGGTCCTGATGTTTGACCTAATTGATTAATAAATAGATGGCTATCGTAGCCAGACAAGTTATGAAAAAATACAGGTATAAATTGAGGTAAACGAAATTTGAGATTGCAATAAGAATGAGCTACACCGCGAAACTTGCCGGTCAAGTGACAATGGTCTCTAACTCTATCGTCAAATAATAATTGATTACAAATATAACATAACTTAGAATTATTGAACGTTTCCATTTCGTTTGTTGTTAATTTATTCATGGGAACTATATTTTTATAACGTTTTAATATTTTAGATACGTCTTTCTTAAGATTTTGAATAAAAACTTTAACACAGTCTTCACCACGATAAGATACGTATCGATTTAACAAATTATTGTAAGAACATACAACGTAGTAAGCAAACGCAGCCGGAATATGTTTTTGAAGCACTTCCGTACAGTTTGAATTAGGTCCGTCGGGACTGTGCTGCAATAATGATTCAAAATCCGCATATATGACAAAAGGCATATCCTGCATTTTTTCATAATTTTTAAACTGAATAAGTGTCCCGCGCTTCGGCAATATAGTTGCAACACCACCGCAAACATGAGTTTTTAATTTACGTTCATTATCAAAAAATATCATACAGTCGTCACAAAAAAATATTTTACCGTGATGCTTCGTAAGTTGCGATCTCATTAAACGGAATAAATTTTTAATCAAACAATAATGCGAAAGATTCCCTCTTTCTATGTACAATAAGTTTATATGATTCTTTCTTTTATTTTGAGTTCGGTATAACGGTCCAACAATATTTGTTTTGTTTTTGAGCCCATACACATTGACACTTAAACTAGGATTATTATTTTCAAACGTTTTTATATCGGATAACTTTACCGGAAAAGACATATTATTTACATTAAGCACGCTTTTAAAATGAGGATAAGAGGAAACTCGATGTGCGTTGTTATTAGCTGGAAATAATGCTGCTATAATGCTCCATAGGAAACAAAACTCATCCTTATTTCGAATGTTAATGCAAGCTCGTTTAAGCTTCAACGCTTTTGGTAAGTCAAGAAATCTAGATGCTCTTAGAGGATTATACTTGTTAATGTTAACTTCTAAGTGACAATTACGTAAAAATAACCAGCCACTGTCTCTTTCTTCAAATCCATCAATTTTAGTGGAAATTATACTAATTACCTGCGAAAAAATTTCTTGAAAATCAAAGTTTTTATGTAACGTTATGTTTTCCGTGGCAAATGACTTTACTTCAGACTTGTCCGATTCACTGGTTCTTAAATAAAATTCAGCAAATAGTTCAAAGTTAACTTTGATGCTATCAAATGTTACCTGGCGCGCTTCAAGCAGCTGGCGCACGCGCGCGCGCAGCCCGCGCAGGAACTCGGCCGGCGGCTGCGCGGCGCTGTCCGCCGAGCTGCTACGTAATCGATATGACGCAATTCGGCTGCGGAAAGCACTGCCTACTTTTTCAATTCCGTCACTAACTTCAATGGCAGAGTTGTTTTTATGGATTGTACTTTTAAGATGAGCTGAAAAAGCCTTGCTTTTGACCGAAATATCACAAACAGTACAATATATTGATCTGTTCGACATTATTTAGGAATTTAAACTAGTTTACTTACGGAAAGGATTACTAAAATAGACTGGGCACTTAGTAAGATTTACAAAACATATATTTATAAAACTAATTAAACCTAAGTATACAAATATTTACATCAATTCTACTTTTTCTTATCGGCGAAAAATGTGCCTTCTTCGACGAATTCCGCGCGAACTCGTCGAATGAACTGACGCAGGAAATCCAGTTCGTCAGAGTCAGAATCCGTCTGGTACTTCAGCGACAAGACCGATTTTTCCCAGCGATCCCTCGGTGCTACAGACCTTATATCTTTGGTGTTGTAGAGCCGTAACTCGACAAACAGATCCCCAACTAAGTCAGCTGTGCGGCGCAGGTTCCCGTCGGCCACCCGGCGCGTGAGCACGGACTGCAGGCTTGGCGCGGCGCGGGCGCGGTTGCACTCGAGCTCTTCGTCGTCGTTGAACTCCAGGTTCCAACCGCCCGCGTCAGGTCGACCTCGTTTCTTATCGCTTTCAGCTGACTTGCGCTTCGTTGTCGTCCCAGACTTTTTCACCGCTTTATTGGCTCTGAAATGATAAACTTAATGTTAACAAAGAGTACATCATACCACAAAAAGGTTGAAGACGTCAAACAGGTTTATTTGCAAATAAAATAAAAACATTTTCACTGTTTTAATAGTTGCCGAGAACATTAATGTTTCGTTGTTACTAAAAGTTTTACGTTTAACCCCAAAAGTTTAAAAGTCTAAGTTAGAACTGTGTTTTACAAAACATACCGTTTATGTTCTAGCTCGTCTTCCGAATCTCTCCTGAACACTTCCTTGTCCGAGCACAACCCAGACTTGCGCTTAGCTGGTACAGGCTTTCTTAGTGGTTTAGTTGTGCTGAAATTTAAAGAAAATTATTGTTACTTTTCTAAAGAAGTAAATTGATCATTGTTTGACGAAAACTAAGTAATGTCTTTCTTTATTTAAAACATTTAAGTTTCACTGATAGTTATCTGCAGTTAATTCGAAAAATAATTTAAACTCACCGTTTGTTAACATGCTCGTCTTCAGTGTCGTAAAACAAAGTATCGCTCGCCTTTCGGGGTCGTCGGCTGGTGTGCTCGTCGTCCGACTCTAAGTCCTGCTTGCGAGCAGCTCGAGGTTTGGCTTCGACTTTGGTGTTGTACTCAATGTCCGACCTACAAAATAATGACAAAAATAACAATCACACATTAAATTAACATTCGTACAATAAATACAATCAAAGTGAATCGATAAAAGACTTACGAACATTATTGGTTTGTAGGAAATCCTCTTGCTGTAGAACGAAAACTGAAGACTTTGCAGGTTCTTGATGCTCACAATTCAGATTTACTGGTGTAATGATTTTGTATTGATTCAGGGTATCGATTTATACAAAAATATTACAAAGTCAGCTCAAGAGATGGCCAACATTTTAAATTTAAAATCATAAACATTTTTAGGTAAACTATAGTGTAGAATACAGCAAAATACCCATTTATAAAAAGGTTTACAACATCAGGCGAAATTTTTTGATCGATAAGCAGTTTAATGAAAGTACAAATATTTTTGTGAAAAACAAAAGTATCATATTAAAGTGTTTCGACACACCTTTGACCAAAGGTTACTTTTAGGTACAGTTAGGTAAGTATATAGTTATTGATTGAGTAGGTATATCATGTTTATTTATTATTTTAGTGACATTTCTGAACTTTACTGTTACCTTTTATGGAAGTTTCGTTTTACATATTTTATAGAATGTTTTAGCAACTTAGTTGCAACTATATTATCAGAACTAAAACTTGAAAAATCATATTTGAGGTAAGACTCGAACCCGCATCTCCATGCATACCGGGCGCGGTGCTTTACAAATTAAGCCACCGAGACAATACGTCGCTGTAAGCTAGCGTAGATTCATGAGACATACATTTTCAAGTTTAAATATTGATATTATTTTTATACTTCAGTAGTTATTAATTTTAAAAGGAAAATAAAGAATTAATATACTTTTTTCAATGGTTATTTATAGTTACTTAAACATGAGTTATTTGTTTTTGTTATTTCGAGATTGTTCTCGTAATGTTTATAATTAACAATTAGAAATTCAAACTGTTGTCATTTAATGTTGTAGTTAACTGTACTTTTATGTAATGGGGACATCATATATGTTTACGTAGCAAATTTCGTCAAATTACCGGTCTTCGAGTGACATATTGGTAATAAATTAATAATGCATATTATTTATTTTATTTTATTATAGTTGGGTGGCAAATAAATATACATGTTGCAGTCCAAATGCTTAACTGGTTAAAACTATTTTTGCTGGTGGATCACGGCATTATGTAGTCGTTGCCTGATAATAATTTTTATTTTAAAGCATAATCATAACCTGAATTCTCTACAGTGCACTGGTTTATTGAAATTAGTTTTGTTACTGTCAGATCTCCAGTTTCAACACAATCAAACAATATTAATGTAAAACTGAAATTATGAATACATAAAAATGAAATTGTTTTGTTTATAAAGATTGCCTTTAAAACTATATCAAAAATGACTTATATCATGACTGTGATTGTTTTATTTTGTTTCTATACCTATATTTTCATTTCATTCCTTTTTAAATATCATAGATATTAAATCTATGGTAAATATAGTTTACTGATGTTTAATTTTATTTCATTCAACGAATATTTTATAGTGCGCAGGAATGGATGCAAATAGGTATTTAGTAAAGTATCGTCGTGTATCATGTTGCACTGTGACATCAACCGGTGGCGGGCTGCGGGCAGCGCGGGACGGGGGGGAACCTAAATGCTGACCATCAAAAAATGAACCAATTTATAATTAAACTCATACTTATGTTACATATTTTAGTGCACGCCGTAGATTGGCCGTGGTCTCGCACTGGCCCGGGAAGTTGTGGTTCGTGGTACTAGTTACAATTTGGATAGAGAGCACAACGTGGTCAGTACCCCTGAGAAACAACGGTACGACGAATCGCGCCAGAACAAACCATTCCAAGGTGAAGGTTTTCTGGGTGCCGATGTTTTCTACAAACAGGCAGAATGCCACCGAAGTGCTCGTCCTTATGTAATATCACATAAAGTACGATCAACCGGACGCGCGTCACAACTTGCCCGCGAAGTGTGTTCCTGGTGTGATCTATAAAGTGCAATCATTTTATTTAAGCAGTGCAATCGCAAAAAGCGGAGTTTTGGTATGTAAGTTTTCATATTGTATTGTAATCGTTTGGTAGGTAAGTATTGGGTAGAATAATTCACTTTTTTTCTAATGAGCGATCGAAGAGAGCGAATGGTGTAAAAAAAGTGAATTAGAATGCCCAATACTTACCTACTCATACCTATTTACAACTCAAAAACGACTGCACTAATGTACGATATTTGATTTTTTTGGATATCTGCCTTCGTCCGGAATAAGACATTATGTATTAAAATTATGATATTCATAAAAAACACTCTTCTTCCACCAACCCTTAATATACTTACATATGTAAGTATATTGCATATTATCGTTTGCCGGGTCACTTATATGAATATGAACTTGAGCGCTGACCGCCTGCGCTCAAGTTCATACATTTTGAAGGTCAGCGCCGACGATCAGCGTACGATCAGCGTGACTCCAAAATCAGCCTAAAAGAGTACCAACTGCCAGAAATTCTTCTTTTGGCAGTACTCATTTACCGTCAGCATCTTTTCTCTACCTTGGCCAAACGCACTCGCCAACTCGCTTGCCGATTATTAGATGGCAAAATCATATTTTTGATGAGGCCCCTGTTCAGGCAGTGGACACATATTAGTCCACTGTTGTGCATGAACCTAACATGGCATAAGTTGGTTATGATTATGAAGATGTTGTTGGTGTACCAAGATAAACAAAATAAATGAAGTATCTCTCAAATCTCAGACTCTCAAATCTATTTGCCAAGATTTAAAAGTAGGTAATTTACAAAGTAAATACAAATAGGCATATTTAGAATTCAGCGCGATAATGCAGGTATAAGATGTGTGATGTATTTGTTATCTATTAATTGCCTTTAAAGTCATGTTTAGTAAATAAATATACAATAGACATAGATAAAAAAAATATACTAGTTAGTTACATCGACTTTTTGTTCACAGGTGACGCAGTAATGTATGATTTAGGAGTATATTATTGCACTACAGTTTTGTTTTTGTCTGTATAGGAACAATTTTGTAGGTGGGAGGCCCCACCTTACGTGTGTGGTTATACTCTTGATTAGACTATACAATTTCTAGAAAATCTAATTCTTCTTGTCCTGTGACTATCCTTCGAGAATCGAGAATGATCTGTCAGAGTTTTTCAAGCCCACTAAAACAGGCCTCCGACGTGACTTGGCTAACTTTGTACGACTTCCATCTTCACTTCCACTCAGAAGCCGGGACCAACAGCTTAACGAGCTTATTTATACTGAGAAAATTTAATTATGAAATCGGTTCGTCTAAAGGTGATGCAATAAATCTCGTGGTATAATTCAGACGGTGTTTACTCGACTTTACTATACCAAATTTTATGTCAGACGGAGAATTGGACAGCTTCTGAAATTGAATAAGTTGTTTGCATTCATAGATTTAGTATGCTAATATTGTTGAACTAAATCTATGATTTCATTACAAGACATGCAAGCAAGATACAAACCCCGTAACGTCAAATTCGCCATTGTATCTATCTCCTCAAATCAGTAGTTGTCTTATTACATTAGTTTCATTTATCAGCAACGAAGCAAAATTTAAACATGCAAGTGCAGGTTAGGTCAGCTCATGGTACTTAACGCAGTGACTGTTGACTGTAGTCAAAGAGCTTCGTCAAGTAAATCGGATGTTACACTTGCGTAGTCCTATTCACAATCATTCAATCCTCCTATGAGAGACTTGCCTAGTTCTAGGCTTGCTCATCTTAGAAGACTTACTTATATATGTATATAGTAATAAAAAGTTAAGTAACAGCCTATAATCATCCCACTGCAGGGAAAAGGCCTCCATCATTGAATTCAGTTACCTCTGCAATGATGGGAACTGGCATAATCACCACGCTTGCCAAATGCGGGTTGGTGATCACAAACCCGAGCAATGTTCGAAAATTCGAAACTATTTGTTGCCCCACCCGGGGATCGAACCTGGGACCCCCAGATCTTGACCTGGTATTTAAACCACTAGACCAACGGATGGGTTTAGATTATTTTGGTCTAGTTCAAGTGACTATTGGAAGAGATACATGCCTTGTAGACGAAATAGATAATTCTTTGTCTTCTGATACGGTGATCTACAAAGATTAATTTAATGTCGTGGCACGCCCAGACACAGATACACGAGAGACATATTCAGATAGTGGCACGTCATTTGCCAAAGAGTGAATGAGTTTGCAGCCAACGAATGAATCCAGTGGAAGTTTACCTTTTGATCCGTTTATAGAAGGCGTATGGGAGTGTCTATTTATATGGGATTGTTAAGACAGCACTTATTATATCTCTTAAAGAATGAGTTCCAAAAGAGGAAGTGTTAGGAATATTACTTGCAGAAACATAGTACCTAGTAGAATAGTTAATTCAAGTCTTCTGGAACTTGTCCCTCCTAATTCTGAATTCCCTGAAGGGTTGACACCATCTCATTCTTACTCGGAGCTCATCAAGTCGTTTAATCCAACGTCTCTATACAATCATGACCATATATCACGAACTGGAGAGCCGTGGTGTCGTGGTGTGTTAAGCGATGTGTTTTGCAGTAGATGGATTTAATAATATCTACCCAATTTACTTCCGCATCGTTCAAGATACTTTAAAGAACCTGTCAATTTAAGTGACTTCTTAACTAAATTTAAATATATTGGGGAACTTGCCGAAGATGCCGCATTTCAGCGAATACTCTTGGCGCTAAAAGTGTGTGGACCACTGAGGCAAAGCGTCCCTTGAAAAAGTTTGTGCCTTTTTCCTAGGTAGGTAATCATTTGTTGTTTTATATTATGTATATTATTCTTGTTTCGAAGATAGGTAATGAATTGTCGTTTTATATCTCTTATCTTATCATTTCGAAGATAAAGTTCGTTATCATGATATTCAAATTTTACAATTCGAGCTACCTATCATCATTCACTTAGCCTGTTTCTGGGCAATCTGGAGTCGGCATCACTAAGTAACTATACTGCATACCTACGTTTTGGCTCAATTTTATATTTGATCACCTGCCTGACAACAATCGTCTTTGGGAATGCCACTGACGGTGGTTTATCCCACCTTTTTTTATTATTTGACTAAATACTTAACTCTACGTTAAGAATGTAGGGGAGCCTGTCTACGGGAGTATTGAATAAAATATATTATACTTAAAACTGTCTTTGTATTTCAATATCACAATTTACAATTAACAAATTTAACCCTAGCGTCCGTCTCGGTGCCCGGCGATCGACTGGCGATCGGGCCCGGTCACTCGTGCATTCCGCTCGCACAATAGTGCTGCGTATGCACAACGTGACCCCTACAAGAAGAAGCTTAAGATGGAGCGAGCTTTCCCAGAGGCACTGGTTCTCCCACACACCAGGGAAACACAGAAAAACTATTTGGCGCTGGACTCCTGCAGGAGGGTGATAGCATCTAGGCAGCCTCTTACGAAGCCTACCATCGCTCCTTGCTGTTGCTCTATGGGGCTTGGTTGCATACACTGAGCAAATTCCCTAACTGTCCCTTTTTAAGACACCCCGGGGGTAGAGAAGAGCCTAGCACATTCTACGTTTTTCTTTTTCTCCCAAGCCAGCATAGAAGGATATTAAATATATTTTTTAACAAACTAACACAAACGTAAATTTAAAAGAATTCACTAGGTTTTAAATTATTTTATTTTTTAACTACGTTTTCTATTCACTTTTATTGTGACTTTAAAAATATCTTTGTTTACCTATTAAACTAGCTACTTAATTTGCATTGAAATTCTTCAAACATTGTGTATAACCTATGGGTATCGTATCGTATAACTACGTTCTTTAGCTTATTCATTTGTTATGTTAACTGAAATAGCAATAAATTATTTAAAAAAATGTAAAATGTGAAATTATGAAAAAACTTCTGAAAAAAATTTCTACGTATGAAAAAAATGTTTTGATTTATGGAATTAGATGCGAGTGGCGCGGGACCGATCGCTGTGGAGTCTCTTAGGGGAGGCCAATGTCCAGCAGTTGGCGTCGTCACGCTAAGATGATGATGATGATGATAATATAATTGTCTTCATTTAAATTCGCACAAGGGCTTAGATGAATATTACCTGGTGTCCAGCTTTGATTAAGTGCGTCACAAAACCCTCAGCCAGAATGGCATGGCTGGCTCCTGGCACCGGGAACACCAGAAGAACTCGTAGCGCTGCGCAGGCGCTTACCGCGCAACACAGTACCACCGCCCTGATGAACATCACACTGACTGACTATAGCTCCCGGCGCGTTTCCGCGATAATGATGTCTGATTGGCGAATACAAATACAAATATACATTTCGATATTTTTAAACTTATCAATTTTTACTTAAGAGAAATATTGAAATGTTTATGAAAAATTGGTTGGTATAACGAAGTGCGAGACGGATTTTACACGAGGGTTCCTTATGCTCGTACAAAGTTCAGTTTAATTGTTAAAATTTAAATTACACAAAATATATTTCGCGTAAAATGATGTTGCTCATGTTTGAATCGGACTACACTTCAGATAGTTTGTTTTTCAACTAAATGTTTGTATATTTATACATATACAACGATTGTTAAAGTCGATCATTAAGCGCTAGACAAAAAGTTCTTCTATGGGATGGACTAATACAATAACCTAACTCTTTACAGAGTTATTAAACTGCTTGCATTTTATGCATGTCATCATCATTGCCACTAGCGTCACGGGCAGGACACGAGCCTCTGCAAAAAGATGATTTGCCATAATCGCCACGTATGGAAAGTGGATTGACTTGACGTTCATAATTTGGCCGATGTTGGGTAGAAGATGGTGCTACCCGTCCGTCTTCTTCTGGAAGTGCTCCTTTAGCCATCTAGTGTTGCCAGGTGTCCCGATTTGCGCGGGACGTCCCTATTTTCAAGGGTTTGGGACGCGTCCCTATTTGCATCTGATTGGGACACTAAATGTCCCGATAAATCAAAAAATTTGATTAAAATTAATAAATAAAATATTAATATTAATTAAATGACATTACTAACCGAAAAAAACGCTCAAAATAGCAAGCATCGCATATGTCTCGCGCGAATGACTACACTAGCGGCAGTAGCGGTAAAGCAAAGGTACCTATAGATTAGTTTTGTTCTTTGGCTCAGAGACGCGACCGCTTCGCGATGGTGCTTCACTCAATCAGTACTCGTAGAACAGTCACCTGTTTAAGATGATTAAATATAAGTTACTAGGAATATTAGTTGAAAAACGCAAACAGTTAGTTAATTTTTAGGGGTTGGTTATAAAAGGGTAAAAAAAATTAATGCCACATTATAGAATAATAAAAAATAAAAACAAAAAATTTTGTCCAATTATTAAAAAAAAATCTTAATGGTGAACAACCCTTATCACTTAGGGGTATGAAAAATAGATAGTAGCCGATTCTCAGACCTACTGAATATGCATATAAAATTTGGTAAAAATCAGTAAAGCCGTTTCGGAGGAGTAATGTAACTAACATTGTGACACGAGAATTTTATGACAACCAACAAGATCACCTTAAAAGGTAAAATATTACACTATAAGTGCTACAGAATAGTTATAGGTACGACCTTAATTAAGCGCTGTCACGGTAAGCGCAAACAAAGATAATTCGAAACAAGGCATTTCGCTTAAAAATGAAATACTAAGGCCGACATTTACTGTATTTGTCCTTGTTATGACCTAACCCTATAAAATACAGTCTGTGTTTCAGTGTTTTAGTCCAACTCGTCTACTGTACCGAAGCAAAGAAAATAAATTCTTTGACCGAAGGCACCAACTCTTCACCTGTACAGTTAGGTTTACAGGATGACTATTTTATCACCGTCAAAAACTTTTATAGGTGTTAAGTATCGTAGTTGCTTAGAGCCCATTTATAAAATAAAAAATGCTGGTAAGTTTGACACTGATGACGGTACGGCTAGTCCACAAGTTCAAAGTCGCTCAGCGGGCTATGAAAAGAGCTATGCTCAGAGTTTCTCTTAGGGATAAAATCAGAAATGAGGTGATCCGACAGAGAACTAAAGTTACCGACATAGCCCACCGGATTAGCAAGCTGAAGTGGCATTGGGCTGGCCATATTAGCCGCAGAACCAACTACCGCTGGGGTAAACGAGTTCTTCTTGAGTGAAGACCGCGTCACAGCAAACGTAGTGTAGGACGCCAGGTGGAGTGATGATTTGCGCATGATGGCTGGCAGGAGCTGGATGCGAGGGTCAACCCAAGTGGCGTGCAACAGGAGAGCAGTGGACTGCGATAGGCTGATGATGATGATGATTTTTCGCAACTTAGTTTTAATTTTTCACGGTCCTAAGCCTGTGAAGGTATGAAGGGAAAATCAACAACTTATGAATAGTTGTGTCTGTGATATCGTAGTGAATGAATTAGATGCGCATCTCGTAAAAAGTGTGTTGCGAGGAGGCCGCATCCAAAATTTTAGATTTTTGACGGACATTTTCTAGGTGCTTTATCTTGACATTTTTGTACTGGGCTGGCTATACCAAAAGAAAAAATACGTCATATGTTTGTTTGTCTCGTAGATTGTATTAAAATTTGGATGGTGATAAAATTTTCATTCGTTTACAAAATAGGTAAGTAGTGAATAAAAATTTACGTACCATGAAAGAGTGGAATAACAAAGTTAAAAATAAACTTTGGTATTTGTAACTTGCAACTACGGAACCCTAATGCTACGCCTACCTCTTGTCAAGTACTTAGTCGGCATTTTTTAAGATAGATACTGCACGCTATACAAGGATAGGAGCTAATCTACTGATAACAGCAGATATCGCAATGTCTACGTTAATGCCGATTGTCAGTCTACGTTGGCTTTAACTTATTCCTAAAAAAGAGTGGCATTCATAATGTTAACACTTTAACACTAGACATAAAGCTAAACAAGTGTTGCCATTCCAGGTTTCAGACTACACTTACTTTGAAATTCGTTCATGGTTAACTGCTTTCGAGCAACAAATTACCACAATCTATTGCTGAAATACAAGGAGTATTAAACTTAAATTACATATTAAATTACTTATAATGAAGAAACGCTACAACAGTGTTTTATAATTACAATTTAAGCATTGATGTCAATGAACTTAAATTACAAATACGTATGGAATTCAAACTCGCACCCTTGTAACACTACTACTACTTATTCAAAAACTAGCTGTTGCCCGCAAGTTCGTCTGCGTCAATTTTTGTTATTACATCGCGATTAAAAAGTTCACAATTAAATACTCTTAATCAACAAAACATTTATTTGGATAAGGATTAATAATATGTTGATAAAACTCATTGGCAAATAATTGGCAATATTGCATTAATTTCGACAATACTAATTACCTTAAAAAAATGTTATAGTGAGTCAATCTTAAAAGATAGACATATACTGTCGTGGACATTTTTTCAAATCATTTGGTATTCGATATGGCGTAGGTAACCCATTAGTTTAAATAGGGATCGTTTATATATACCATATACCAAGACAAAAATATTTTTTCAATTCTAACCAGTACTTACTGAGATTAGCGCGTTCAAACAAACACACAAACAAACAAACAAACTCTTCAGCTTTCTTGCGCTGCTTTTTCTCGGCACTAGCCCACAATTGTCTTGAAGCAGTGATAGAATACAATATTGGGTTATGAAAAAGCGCTTCCTAGGGCAGTGTGGCCTATTTTCTGAATACAGCAGATTTTGATGCTGGCCTAAAAAATAATGACTAGGTGCAGACCTCCAACCTGAGCAAATAGGAGTGGATGCTACTTCTATCGTTTTTTATGTTCTGTTCTTTCAACCATCCTCCCTCTATGGGTGTCACAAGATGCGAATAAAGGAGTACAGTCAGAAGAAGACGGCCAGCAGGGTTCTTTTTTCCACCATCTACGAATGCAAAACCGTCTGCGAAGCGAACATTTCCACCCTGGGCAACGGCATCTTTGGGGTGGTGGGATCTATCTCCTAGTGGTCCACCCTGGGCAATGGCATCTTTGGTTTTCTAACCAATGATGACGGCTAACAGATCCCTCTGCGGTGGTAGGCTTCGTAAGAGGTCGCCTGGATGCTACCACCCTCCTGCCGGAGTCCAGCGCCAAACAGTGCCTCTGTGTTCCGCTGGTGTGTGGGAGAACCAGTGCCTCTGGGTAAGCTCGTTCCATCTTAGGCTTCTTCTTAACCGTATAGTTAAGTATGTAGTCAAGAGCAATCTCATTATGTATAAAAAAAGTGATGTTTGCCAATTCTTCCTTCTGGTGAGACTTATATCCAGCAGTGGACTGATGTGGGCTGATGATAGTTTACTGGGTGACAGATCTTATATTAAAGCTACTAAGACGTTGTTTGCGTCAACAATTTTTTATCAGTGATCTTAGTTTAAATTTACTATAATTTTTTATTGGATTAAAGTATTTTTATTTGCTTTTTTCTATCATGTTTTTTGTTGATAAGATGATTGAATAAGACGTTTATGTAATTTAATTATGATATCACATGTAAAGATATAAAAACATAATTATATGGCTGTACCAAATAGGTCCCAGTTCTGTGGGGAACAGAGTTCTGCGACGATAGTATAATGCGGGCACCATAAAATAACTATACTACCTAATAGTATTAAGTACCTACTTTACTATGTTAGTTCATTCCTTAAACAATTATTCCTTTTTTTTGTTTTATCTTAATATTGTGTTACGTTACGTTTTTTATAAAACTTCAAGAATACTAGCGTCATGGGCACGCCTCTATAAAAATGATGAGTGGGAGACTTTTCTTGGCATTATTTTTAATCATTTGATTTTTTAATAGCCTTAAAGGAAGTGGACGTGGCAAAGACCCGACACTATGACGAAAAATAAGATTGACTTCATCATGACCAACAAGAAGCATATATTCAGAGACGTCTCCGTGATTAACAGGTTTGATACCGAAAGCGATCACCGACTCGTTCGAGGCTCTCTAAATATCGATTTTAAGGCTGAACGTGTCCGTCTGATGAAGTCAAGGCTCTGACCTACTTTGCTCCAAACCATGATAGGATCTGAAACGTTCCAGTCAAACCTGGAAAACCGACTCGCTGCCCGTGGAAACCACAACAGACGTAAACCAGAACCTCGAAAATGTGGTTCGGATCCTCAGGGAAGAAGGTACGAGATTTTGTGAAATGCAGCGTAAGGGCAGGAAGTCAAAGCTTTCGGAAGGAACTTTAGGGCTGATTAAGGAACGACGTGAAAACCCACCCGTTACTTCGTCAGGAAAGCGCGCTTTAAACCGAGAGATCAGTAAGCTCGTACGACACGACCTCCGTTGCTCCAATACTCTTGAGATTGAAAGAGCGATCGAGCAAAATCGGGGGTCGAAAGTGTTCGTACAATCTCTTGGAAGAAGCCACCTGACGATACTGACCACAGCAAGTGGAGAAGTCGTTGCTTCGAAGCCAGCAGTCCTTTCCGAAGTAGAACGCTTCTATGGCCGGTTATACGCTTCGCATGCATCTCGACCTGATCCCGAAAGTGAGGACCCTAGAGCCACGTTAACACGCCACTACACTCAAGACCTGCCAGAAGTCAGCATTGACGAAATCATGATGGCTCTTAAACAGCTGAAAAATGGAAAAGCCCCTGGAGAGGATGGCGTTACAACAAAGTTGCTAAAGGCTGGAGGTAAACCCGTACAGAGGAAGCTTCAAAAGCTTTTTAACGCTGTCCTGTTTGAAGGGAGAACTCCGAAGGCGTGGAGTAGAAGTGTTGTCGTCCTGTTCTTCAAAAAAGGAGATAAGACCCTGCTGAAGAACTATCGACCCATTACCCTTCTAGCCACGTCTATAAGCTGTTTTCAAGAGTCGTCATGAACCGCCTTGCGCGAAGACTTGACGAATTCCAACCACCGGAACAGGCCGGATTTCGGAGCGGATACGGCACCATAGACCACATCCACACAGTGCGGCAGATTATACAGAAGACCGAAGAGTACAATCAGCCCTTGTGTCTAGCATTCGTGGACTACGAGAAAGCCTTCGACTCGATAGAGATCTGGTCCGTTCTGGAGTCCCTGCAGCGTTGCCAAGTAGATTAGCGGTACGTGCAAGTGATGAGATGTCTCTACGAAGCCGCCACCATGTCCGTCCAAGTACAGAATCAGCAAACAAAACCTATACCATTGCATCGAGGAGTGAGACAAGGGGACGTCATTTCCCCGAAATTGTTCACAAATGCAATGGAGGATATGTTCAAGACGCTGCACTGGAAAGGACGAGGCATCAACATCAATGGCGAATACATCTCTCACTTGCGATTTGCAGACGACATCGTCATTATGGCAGAAACGCTGCAGGACCTACAACAGATGCTGAATGACCTGGCTGACTCTTCTGTGCGCATCGGCTTGCGGATGAACCTGGATAAAACCAAGGTTATGTTCAATGAACATGTACTACCGCAACCGATTGCGATGCACGGCGCCGTCCTCGAAGTTGTTCAGAAATACGTGTACCTCGGGCAGACATTGCAGTTAGGTAGAAACAACTTTGAGGATGAGGTGAACAGAAGAATTCAGTTGGGTTGGGCAGCATTTGGGAAACTACGTCGAGTCTTCTCATCGTCGATCCCACAATGCCTCAAGATGAAAGTCTTCAATCAGTGTGTCCTACCCGTCATGACATACGGAGCCGAAACGTGGACACTGACGGTACGGCTAGTCCACAAGTTCAAAGTCGCTCAGCGGGCAATGGAAAGAGCTATGCTCGGAGTTTCTCTTAGGGATAAAATCTGAAATGAGGTGATCCGGCAGAGAACTAAAGTTACCGACATAGCCCACCGGATTAGCAAGCTGAAGTGGCAGGGGGCTGGCCATATTAGCCGCAGAACCGACAACCGCTGGGGTAAACGAGTTCTTGAGTGGAGACCGCGTCTCGGCAAACGTAGTGTAGGACGCCCTCAGGCTAGGTGGAGTGATGATTTGCGCAAGGTGGCTGGCAGGAGCTGGATGCGAGAAGCCGAGGATCGACCTAAGTGGCGTGCAATTGGAGAGGCCTATGTCCAGCAGTGGACTGTGATAGGCTGATGATAATGATGATGATTGTTAATATTGTTGTGTGACATAATGTGTTTCATAATTCCTATAGAACAGAGTAACGGACGGAGCGGTAGGTTTATAATAAGTACTTAGTAGAAAGCATCAGATAGCCTTACCACTAAAAGGACTATTCCGGTAAATTAATTTCATAGTATTTAATAACAGTTATCTGAAGTGTTTGATTGATTATTTTTCTGCACTTTATTAAACTATGGAGTGCTTCATTGGCTATAAAAGTGGGGTGGAACTTGACCAAGTAAAGTTGTTTTGTCTGTAGAGCAGAGAAGAACACAATGAAGGCCTTTTTGGTTGTTTGCCTCTGTGCCCTAGTTTATAGTAAAAGTTTGGTGGGACGCCCAAAGACTCAAAGTAAGTACAAAGCTTTTTTGCTCGGCTGAGGAAGATAATATACCACTCTAAAAAACAAGTAACAGCCTATAATCAAATCAAATTATCCCACTGCAGAGCAAAAGGCCTCTATCATTGAATTCAAGCACAGCAGCGATGATGGAAACAAGCATAATCAGTACGCTTGCTAAATGCCCGACTCGGGGATCGAACCCAGACCCCAAAGTCTTGGCCCGGTACTTAAACCACTAGACCAACGGGGCGCTACAATTTAAATAACAATCTATAACAATTTCGAATTGCAAGCACAGAAATTATATAATTAAAATATAATCTAGATACACAATAGGCGACAAAAAACGTCCTCAATAAAGAAGCATCCACTATAAGTTTGGATTCTCTTTCAATTTAGTTGCATGCAACTTTAAGTCGCGTACGTAAGGTTGAATTTGCATTACAATAGGTAAACGCCTCGTTGGCCTAATGGTTTAAGTATCGGACTAAGATATGGGGTCCAAGGTTCGATCCCGGTCGGGCAACAAGACTTTCGAATTTTCAAACATAGATTGGGTTTTTGACCATCAACTCGCATTTGGCAAGCGTGGTGATTATGCCTGTACCCATCATTGCTATGGTAACTTGAATCCAATGATGGGCCTTTGCTCTGCAAGCAGTTTGCTTTATACCTACAAATCATCCACAGTCACATCAGTCCACCGCTGGACATAGGACTCTCTTGATAGTGCTGTTACATTTTATTTGTTAATAATAGGGGTTAAAGTATGAAATTGCCGGTAATTTTCCCACTTTTTATTTTGTTTATAGCTCTTAAGTATAGTCATATTATTGCGTAATTCTTTTTGTATTGTATCAAAAACTAAATAAAATAACTTTTGACTAAAAAAAAAATTCAATACTAGTACCTATTACTTCAAAGGAAGTCGTTGAAAAGACCCCTTACAATGTGTCAGCTGACCTTCTTGCTTCAATTAAGTATATTTGTATTATATACTTTGATTTTCAGAAATTTAAATACTATAATGTGTAGCTTTATAACCATCTAACTTTCACCTTTAATTGCATCGAAAACGGTTCAGGCGTTTTTAAAAAAACTAAAAAATTGTTAGTATAGAAAAATGACTTTTCTCGATTTTGTCCATACAAAACGGCAATTTCATACTTTAACCCCTAATACGAGTATTATGCACGGCAAATTATTACATAGTTTAAGTATTGCTATCACTACAAAAGCGGACATGCCTCGTGCATTCACTAGACGCGTGTGGAATCTAACCACAATATTATGGTACTTTAACGTTGTTTTATGGTACCAAGTACCAACACTAGAGTTTGAAATAAAAGATAATTAAAAAAAAAATACGAAAGTCACTCAACACCAATTATTTTCAGTCAGTGCATATTGATTGTTGTAAGGCGCAGACTTAATTTAAAAACTTATTTTTGTAGCCTTACAAACTTAGTTTTCCAGGCTCATGTCTTCTTCTTTTGATGGAATATCCTCACCAAAATTAAATCATATCAACTTTAAAGTATTTAACTCAGAAAAACACATTTGGTCAAACTGTGATTACTATAGTAATTATAAGCCAGGCACTTCTAATATTAAGGGTCTCGCTCGGTTGATATTCCGCTAAAGAAGGTTGCAGCGGGTGTTAGAACCCCCCATTAGAGCGTGGTGATGCTCGAGCGAGCTATGGTCCGAAGTACCTTTGTTATTCCAAGGAAACTCATTTAGGTTGATATTCCGCTAGAGAAGGCTGCAGGGTGTTTTGCAATAACCCCCCAGTTAAGCGAGGTAAATTGGTGATGCTTGAGCGAGCTAATGGCTGCGACGAATGGTCCAAGTACCTATGCTATTTCAAGGAACCTTAGATTCCGACTAAGTTAATGACACTGGAGGATACGGAGGGTAGTTTAGTGGGTAGGGTGTGCTAGCCTCGTACTTGTAACAAATAATAACACGACCTGCTGCCGACGGAGTATGGGTTCTACTTATAATGGACCCACCCGCCTCAAAATCCTAAGGTTTAAGTTGATAGTGTCATGCTATATTGTGGGGCGATCTTTCTATTTACATCTTGCATAACTTATAGTTAATGTAATTTCAGATGGCAAAAGGTGCGTCAATATGTGGGACGAAGGCTGCATCAATGGTCAGCTAGGAGGCGCTGGTACGATACTTTCTGAACTTTTCAAGTATAATTAGCAGCACTTTGCATTTCTATCATCTCTCACAAAAGAGTATCTTGCCATAATGACGCAAGTCGGTATGCGATCGCAGATTGGCCAGTGGTGGTGAGAAAACACAGTTGCCCATCTTCTACCTGCAATACTCGTTCGGTCGCCTCTTACACCCATAGGATGAGGAATCTAGAGGAGAAAGAGCTGTCCCATTTCAGGCTGGCACCACAAGTCATATTGGCATAATTATGACTAATGACATTCATAGAATATATACACATATTATACAATATGTAGGCAAGGACCGGAACCGCTTACCTTTAAAGGGGTATTTTTTTTGGGTTTTTAATAGGCTTGTTTTTAAAAACCTTATCCGAAAGGTAAGCTTATCAACGGGCTTACCCCAACGATATGCTAAACCAAACAATACGCTTAATCCAGGTAAGCGCTTACTAATTCTGAAAATCCCTTAATAAAACCCTATAAAGTGTTTTGGAATGCTGTTAGGCTATTTTAATTTCTATGCGCAACCCATAATTTGTGGTAAGCGGTTAAACCTTATTTAAAGGTTACCGAACTAATAAGCTAACACAATCAAAGGTAACCCTATCACTTGGGTAACCCTATCAAATGGGTAACCGTATCGCATGGGTAACCCTATCACATCGGTAACCTCTTTAATAGGCTTTCCTTTTTAATAGGGTTACTCTTAAAAAGGGTCTTTTCGGTCCCTGTATATAGGTAGCGACGACGGCTTCCTGAACGGCGGGTTCAACCCGGGCAAGCGCTGCGTCAACATGTGGGACGAGGGGTGCATCAACGGTCAGCTGGGAGGGGCGGGTGAGACATTACTATTAATTGTGTGTATTGTACCTATCACAGGATACAAATTATTAATTCGATGTTGTCTGCCTTCCATGTTTATACGTGTACCTAAGTAAGCTCTGCACTTTTATATGACACTAGCTGTTGCCCGCGACTTAGTCCTCGTCAATTTCTGTTATTACGAACGCGATTATTTTTGCAACATTTTTCACTGATGCTTCGCTCCTATTGGTCGCAGTGTGATGTTACATAGCCTAAAGCCTTCCTCGATAAATGGACTATCCAACACAAAAATAATTTTTTAGTTCGAACCAGTACTTCCTGAGATTAGCGCGTTCAAACAAACAAACTCTTCAGCTTCATAATATTAGTATAGATAAAATATTTATAGTTTCTTACATCTAGATACACCTTTAGAAATTACAATACACATAATACACCTAGGTAGCGACGACGGCTTCCTAAACGGCGGGTTCAACCCGGGCAAGCGCTGCGTCAACATGTGGGACGAGGGGTGCATCAACGGTCAGCTGGGAGGGGCGGGTGAGACATTTATTATTTTACTAATGTGTGTTTTGTGTACCTATCACAGCAGACAAATTATAAATTCGATATTGTCTACCTTCCATGTTTATTACAGGTGTATGCTCGACACTTTTATATGACATAAAATATTTATAGTTTCTTACATCTAGATACACCTTTAGAAATTACATTAAACTTAATACACCTAGGTAGCGACGACGGCTTCCTAAACGGCGGGTTCAACCCGGGCAAGCGCTGCGTCAACATGTGGGACGAGGGGTGCATCAACGGTCAGCTGGGAGGGGCGGGTGAGATAATAACTACTTACACAAGCAATGTAATAATGTACTAGCTAACTTATTTTTTCTACTAAAGTAAATGAGGGTTCTGGATGTAACATCTTCCGCGCGTATCCCGTTCCAACCCGGCACAAAATAGAGCTTTGCCTTGTCACAGCTTCAGAAACAGAACTACAATTGGTTTGTGTTTTTACACTCGTAAATCCTGCTCATTTAGGTACCTACCTACTTATTTCTACAACGTTAATAGTAAGTATATTACATAATTAAATTACTAGGTAGCGACGACGGCTTTCTGAACGGCGGGTTCAACCCGGGCAAGCGCTGCGTCAACATGTGGGACGAGGGGTGTATCAACGGTCAGCTGGGAGGGGCGGGTGAGTTCAACATTAACTAAGAACCGTATAGGCCTTTGAGTAGAAAACAAGTACCTACTAGACATTTGCCCACCGCCGACGATGAACTAGAAGCGAGTACCTAATGCTAGAACTAGAACTAGAAACGAATTGTCGAGTAGAGGGACACGCGTGTTTTATGATAAACTATTGGATCGAGTCCTCGCCTGCCAGTGTTGAAAGTCAGCGATCAAGTAGTTACTTTTCCCTATGCTAATATGCATGTCTTTTTTTATCGTTTCTTGAATGAGAAAATAGCCGATGTCAGTCGTTTCCTCGCCGGCGCGGTGGGACAACTGCCTTAAGCTAGGTGATAGAAAGAGAAGTAGGTAATGGCAGAGTTTTAGAATAGAATGTATTTTTTATTTATTCGGCCCCTAATTCGCGTAACCGAATCATATCACAATCGTAATTCAACGACAGGTTTTTGACAGTTCTAGTAGGTATGGGATAAATGTCAAAATCGTCCAATTCAATGACGATCGAACTGCGATTCGGTTACGCGAATTAGGCCCCAGATAAGTCCATAATGTTTACAATGACATCTTCATAACCAAGTATAAAAAAAAGAAACAAAAAATCGCGTCGAATGAAGAACTTTCTCTTTCTACTTCAGTTGTAAAATAAGGTTCAATAATGTGCCACCCAGGCGTCGCCACCACTATACACAAACTTAGTCAGGTCTACTTTTCGGGAAATTTAAAAATAAAAGCACCACGAGCTAGGTACGACGACGGGTCAACCAATGAATATGTCGTACAGCACTTTTTTATTTGATCAACAGGTGGGGATGATAACTTCCTGAACGGCGGCTTCAATCCAGGAAAGAGATCTCTGCACGACCTTTTTGTGAAATTGCAAAAATCGAAGAAGAATTAATCTTAAAAGCGACTCTAGGAAACTCAAATAAGTTCTTGAGCTAGTGCGATTTTTAAATATCGATTGATAAGTAAAATTTAATTTGTTTTTTATTCGCGGCAGAGCGCGTTCTAGTGTGACAAATCATCGAAACCATATTGCAAGTAAAATACCTATGAATTAAAAGATTTGACTTTAAAAATTCGCATTAGCTCTTCTTTATCTCTAGTGAGTCGTGTAATGTCGTGTTGCCAGTTTCTTAATCTGTCTCTTTCTCTCTCTCCTCTTTTAGTACGTTAAAAAGAAGAGAGAAGGGAATGATGAAAGGGAAGGAGAACTGATGAAACTAGTTTCATCAGACTTACAAGCAAACACCGCAATCTATATTGTAACTAGTCTCATCTGTATTTATAAATAAACTTTTAAAATTATGAGTGTTTGGTCATTTATTAATTTACTAATACTCGTATTATAAATGTAAATGTTCGGATGGATGTTTGTTACTGAACACGCTTTAACAGCTGGAAGATTCTGGATGAAATCTGGCACTGTGATAGATTGGAGGCTGTGATAGCATGTAAGTAGGTTATCATTATATTTTCCGGACAATTTACGGTTTCGGTGGGATTGTTTTCAGTTACAACCGAGGGAGAATTTCTTCCTAGTGGAGCTCAAGGGAGCCACAGCCAGAGGTGGAACTGCGGATGATTGCCCGGGGTAATAACGCTCGAGGCGCTAACCCGTGGTTACGGCTCGCTAATCGCACAGGAGGACACCGAGGGTGGTTTAATAGGTCCGCTGATACCGGTCGAGTCCACATAACTCTGCGGTGGCCCGGCCATCGCAAAAATATGCGTTAAAGAATTAGCCTTCTTCAAAAAAAAGTTTGCATCGTAGTGCGGTGGAACGCCTACTTTACAAAAATCCCGTACCGAGTTGGATAGCAAAGACTAGGTATATAAAGTGCAGTATAATACATAATACGGGGTTAAAGTATGAAATTGCCGATTATTTTCCCACTTTTTATTTTGTTTATAGTTCTTAAGTATAGTCATATTATTGCGTAATTCTTTTTGTATTGTATCAAAAACTAAATAAAGTAACTTTTGACTAAAAAAAAATGCAATACTAGTGCCTATTACTTCAAAGGAAGTCGTTGAAAAGACCCCTTACAATGTGTCAGCTGACCTTCTTGCTTCAATTAAGTATATTTGTATTATGTACTTTGATTTTCAGAAATTTAAATACTATAATGCGTAGCTTTATAACCATCTAACTTTCACCTTTAATTGCATCGAAAACGGTTCAGGCGTTTTTAAAAAAACAAAAAAATTGTTGGTATGGAAAAATGACTTTTCTCGATTTCGTCCATACAAAACGGCAATTTCATATTTTAACACCTAATATTATAAATCTTTAATCTTTGTTTTAACAACTGTCTTTTTGCTATAATCGGCTGCCTGATTTCTGTCATTAAAACATTCATGTCAGAGACCTGTACCTATGCGGTTTGGAAAACTATGACACCGGACTATAGTCGGAGGATAGCCAATAGGCATACGATAAGAATATAATTTTAAAACACAGGGGAATTCAAACACAACATATTATAAAATTAATAAGTTTATTAGATCTACGTAAACACTAGGTACTTTCCGCACCGTTTACATAAAACGATAAATACAAAAATATTTCCAATCTCTCATTTTGCAACACGATTTTGCAATTTTATTGCTACATTACTAGCTACGTTTCAAATATCTATAAACTATAACACAATTACCTAATCTAAGATTTACTGATATGAATGGCTGTAAAAGACGATATAAGGCAATTGTTGATGGTTTGATGCTTGGCAAGTATCATTTAAGTCTTGTGTTAACATTTAAAAGTACATTTTATGATAGACATACAAACAAGTTATTAGTAAATCATATAAATATTAAGGCCATTGTGAATGGGGTTTACATATTCTATAAAGCAGTGGCGGATTCAGGATTTTTCGAGGAGCTTGGCCCTGGTGATACTTACCACTAGACCCTCAAGCGATGACACAAGCATATTCCTCGTCATGCCACGGTACGCACGTAACAATAGCGAGCGAAATAGTTTTTCGTGTCTCATACAGTTAGGCCTCTGCCTCGATTTTTGCGGGCAGCGGGGCGGGAGCGGCGCGGGCACTGCAAATGTATGCGCAAGACAAGTTGCGCAGGCGAGCGGCGCGCGCATATATTTGCAGTGCCCGCGCCGCTCCCGCCCCGCTGCACCCAAAATTCGAGGAAGAGGCCTCAATACAACGAAAATCAAACGTTTTTGCGTACCTACGGATAGTTTTTAACTCTAATGTAACTTTTTTACCCCATTTACAAAGATTGAGCAGACTTACATGTTTGAACACCATTTGTTGTACAACACGAATCACAACATATAAATGCTAATTTAAGTCGCAATAAATATAAATAAAAGCTGCAATACATATTTATACAGGACTGAGAATTCATTAATTAAAATTTTATTAAGCACTAACAAAAATTAAGCGGTGGGTGACGCGTTGTACATAATTAAAGGCATATATTTTTAAAATAAAATAAATCAAAGTGTCTTGATTTGTTAACTATCAACTAACTAATTCAATTTATTGTCATTATAATTAATTTATTTTTATTTTATTATCAATCATTTACTTATTCCTATCACAGTATTTACGATGAAAATAAAAACATGTTTTAAAACAATATTATGAAACATTTTAAACAAGTCCACAAAGTAGATTGTCTTGTATTTTAAATAGCATCTCATCTAATTTGAACTTTAAGTAAAAACATACACAATTCATATCTTACTGTAGAGACTCAACTTTCTGGATCTGTTTTAGAAATTCTCAATTATCTATATTAACAAATAGCAAGCAAGTAATACTCCAAGCAAAAATGTGGCTAAGCTATCTGACTGCTTTCAAAAGGATTGTGTGATAAAAAAAGTGATATTATATCAATCAGTGTTACACAAAAGTACTCCTTTTCAGACATGTAATCAGTAAGATTAATGAGAGTCATTTTCAATTAAAAATAATCAAATTAGTTGAGTCCCCATCCCACATCAGCACACATAAACTGCGGCATCTAATCATCTTTGAAATAGATGCGAGTTTGCAACAAAACATATGGCCTAATGTGCAGGGTAATGTGTATACATTTTCAATTAATCCCTCAACCCCCAGGAGGCACTCGAGTGCCACGATAACAATTGATTTCAATTGTGTCTGGAATAACTCACGATCGAGGGATTAATAACACACTACAAATTTTTTCAAAGAAGACAAAATTATTGTGTTATAATCATCATTATAAATATTATTATTGTTAAAAAGATAGAGATCTGACAGAAGTATTATTTAACCATATCTCATAGGGCCATTATTTAATATAAATAACACAAAATAATAAAACTCCACAATGTGTTTAGCTAAATAATACAATATGTACATAATAACTGGGTAAATGGCAGCCCTTCCTAAGTACCAATGTTTAATTTAATAATATAAAATAGTTTCCTTAAAAAAAGATATAAAATCATTACATTCTAGAGTCCTATAAACTCTATGAAAGAATTCAGAACACATTATTGGTAAACAAAAAATTTACTAGTTATTTTGTCCATGCCAATGATCCTGAGAATACGGTGGCAATTCCATTGGCATTTTATTGTATGGGTTGTTCACATTTGGCACTGGGTTGGCAGGCAGTGGTTTCTGAGAATTTGCTTGTCTAAACTTTGTTGAGTATTTATAGAAATCAGACATTTCAAAAGGCTTAGTCTCTTCCCTATATGGTATACATTTTCCTTGCTCTATAACAGTCAAATTTTTAGGAGAATCTAGAGATACAGCACTAGGAGACAATACTGGTGGACTTTGAGGCACTTGATTTGGACTCTGCATTGCTGAATGTCTACCTGATGAGATCATTATCTCATAAGCTTGTGAGTTACCTATACTAGATGTCCTCTTTAAGCTAGAAGACTTTTTCAAAAGAGGTGCCTCTGACTTTGTAGGAGAATCTAATGAGGTTTCATACCACTGTTTCTCCTTTGCTCTTATATCTGTTTGTGATAGGGGTGAGAACTTATTCATACTTACTGTATCAAAATTTGATTGAGAGTATCCAGATAACTGACTCACCGGACTCATAGCATCTGGAAATGGACGTCTGTGATCTTGTGTATAATCATCAGTGGACACTTGCAGCTGCTGCATATGTGCAGGGTTTCTGATAATATTACGTTCTCGTAGTGGCAGAGTGTTTGGTACGGTTACAACTCTTTCTATAGGCAAATGTAATCTTTCCGATTGTTCTTGGATGTCTGGTTGGGACCTGTGTTGGTAGACAGGCATAGGAGGTCGATAATTATCAGACATATTTTCTAAGTGATGATTATAATCACTGTGAGAAGTGAGATGGTAGGTCTGAGTTCTCTGTAGAGTATTTCTACGAACAGATTCAGGTCTCCGCTTCGGCTGTGCTTGCATTTGGTGGTGGTGCAGAGCACTTAGATGCTGATTTTGAACTTTCAATTGAGATGCGTATTGATACAGCAATGGTATATTACGCATACTATTTGGCACTTGGTGTGGAGCTACACTCCCATGAGAATGGTGTGTAGTGATATCAGGATGGCTAGAACTGAAATGGGTTTCCCTTAAACGGGAAACATTATGTGCCTCTGGGGCACCATTGTAGTATATTTTGTTCATATATTCAGTTGTTATAGTATGTTGTCTATGCATTGGAACTTGCAAATCATTGTGCATGTTTTCTGGTGTCGGCTCGTGACGTCCTGCCAAAGCAGGATATGTGTGAGATGTATGAATAGAAAATGTATCAGCATGTCGATCTTGAGGTGGCGAAGGAAAGAAATTTGAACAACTGGTTTCTGGTCGTCTTGTGTGTCTTGAGTGACTGCTTTTTGTTGAAATTCCTGATATTGAGGGTGTAGATAGCCTATGTGTCAGGTTTTTTCTTGCTATCTGATCGCCTTCGAGCATACGGTCCCCAGTACCGGCTCGAAGGCGTCGAGACGATGTGTCAGAGCCGTCGTGAACATCGTTACCATCTGTAGATCTATCGATACTTTTCACACTACCTAGTCTTTCTCGTTGCGTAACGTCTGGACTTAAAGGAGCCTCTGGCGGCATAACACCCGTCAATTGAACTTCTTGAACACATAACTTGTATAATTCTTCATTTTTAGCTGCGAGCATTTGCTCTAATTCCTTCTTTCGAGCTTGTAACTTTAAAAGTTTGTCTTGCTTATCTGAATGCAAATCGCTACCCATTGTGCTTGTACCCATATTCAAGAAGTAGTTAACAACAAAAAAATCATTAGTTTGAAGAAAAGGTACGGAAATAAACAAGAAAAGTCAATAAAAGTAAAATAAACAAAGAAAACTAAATTCTTCGACACTGACACATAGGTACACACGAACGACATCCGCACCCATGTTTAAAAAAATAAATAGTGATGTCCTGTAACCGGTTAAAGATCTAAGGTTTTTTTATCTACCCATAAAAGTAATCTATTTAGATTACGTTTATTTATTGATACTAGTATCTAACACTGTTTATAGAAATGTTCTAAAAATGGAATTTGAAACTTATCTGCATGTTTAGGGATGTGAAATGAATGGAAAAGAATCGATTTAATAAAAATCGATTTTTAAAAGATTCATATCAACAATTATTCATATTAAAAATCAAATAAAATAATATGAATAAAAAAAATAAACAATTAAAAACTAAAAATCAAAGCAAATGTTACTTTAAACTTTCAAGGTAAGAAATAATGAAAGCAAATATTATTATCATTATTGATACAAATTCTCAGTATCATCAAACGTTTTATTATAATAAAAATGAAATGAGCACCCCAACAAAATGACAACCTTACTGTCGCAAAAACTAAAATTATATCAAATAAAAAAAAATTGTCAAAAATGTCCCGCCCTATTTTACATTTAACTAGTATTGAAATGGATTCCGCTTTCGCGTCTGACGGTTAATACACGTGTTTCGGGGATTAGTGTTAAAACTACCTACATTAAAAAAAAAACTTTTATTTATATTTAAAGTGAATTGCTAACCAGTGGTAAGAACTTATATACTAATCATGGATCCTATACCTCCCGACCCTCCTGATCCTCCGGATAGGGCCTCATCTCCGATGGAAGTGTCGCAGCCGTTATTTTCGCAAACAGCTACAAAACGCCGTTCTGAAACTGCCGTTGACCCCGAACCCGCTAAAAGAGCTGTAACCAATGCTCCTCCATCTACAACGCCTAACAGTCAACCGGTGTACATGCACCCATCGCTGGTCATCGCCCCTAAGACATACGACAATTCTGACAAGGGCCCCTATCTTGTCCACGTTACTCGCGTAGATTCTGATCCATCGGCCTCGACCTTTATTCAACTGATAAGATTTGGCAAATTTTTAGTTCACAACAAAATTCCAAATGTTGTTGCCTACGGTGTTAAAAAAATAGGCAGAAATAGAATATCCGTTGAATTTACAACAGCGACTGCAGCTAATACTTTCTTGAACAACCCCTTATTAGCTATGTGCAAATATGTAGCGTCAATCCCTACATACAACGTGACTCGAATGGGTCTTATCAAGGGTATCCCTACGGATTGGTCAATGGAGGAACTGGCAGAATCCTTGACAGTCCCGGACGGCTGTGGCATCTTGTTAAAGGCTCGTCGTCTTAATAGGAAAGTTTCCAACGAAGGTCAAGCAACCTGGGTCCCAACCCAATCTGTAGTCGTTACGTTCAGAGGCCAGGTAATGCCCGAACGAGTGTTCTGCTACCACAATTCTATCCCAGTTGAAACGTACCAACTTCCAACTATCCAATGTCTGAACTGTTGTCGCTTTGGTCATGTAAAGGCCTAATGTCGTTCAAAACCTAGGTGTTTCCGCTGTACTCAGCCGCATTCTGCAGATAGTTGTGTTGTCCCAGAAGACAAGGCTTCTTGCATAAACTGCACAGGGTCTCACTTTGCGTTAAACAAAGCATGTCCAGAACATTCAAGACAGAAAGCAATAAAAATGACAATGTCACAGGATAACATATCCTACGCTCAGGCTTCCAGTCAGTACCCAGCGGTTCGTAGATCTTATGCTGACATGACCAAAAGTCCTTCATCCACTACTTCCACTCAACCATCCTACTCTCAAATGACGTCCTCTCCCCAATCTAACTCCTATAAAAAGACTGTGACTCGTCCCCTCCGTTCTCACGCACCCTTGGGCAAGAGTTACGACAGACAGGCGCACCAGGCCATTATTGGCAATTGTGCCTCCTCTGTGCCCAACGGATGCGCCTTGAACGATTCCTTGTCCCAGCCACCGCTAAATGACGACTCCGAGAACCTCTTGGAACTCATTCTTTCCCTCATGCTCCGAATAGTTTCCAGTCGTATCTCCCTACCGCCCAACGTAGCTCAAACACTCGCACAATTCTCCCGATTTTCTTCTGACCGTAATGGCCAACGTGGTAGTTCAGTGGAATTGCCAAAGTATTAGACCGAAAAAACACGAATTGACATACATTATTAATAAATACATGCCATCAGTACTAGCCGTCTCTGAGACGTGGTTGGTCCCTGAGTCACACTTTCGTGTGTCAGGCTACTCATGTCTCCGGGATGATAGGAACGATGGCTATGCTGGTAGCGCCTTACTTATTAAGCGCAACCTCTCTTTTTCTCAACTTTCCCTTCCCCCGCACAGTCAGGATATTAACGACGTGGCTGTGCGAATTTTTGATATTTCCCTTTTATCCGTATACATCCCACGTCCCAATTCTTCGTCGTTAAGTGAACTTCGTTCCTCGATATTAGCACTTCCTGCTCCAATTCTTGTAATGGGTGATTTTAATGCCCATCACATCTCATGGGGTTCATACTGCACTAATTCACCTGGCTCATTACTCCTAGACCTTTTGGATGAACTCAACCTTGGCGTTTTGAATGATGGTCGTCCAACAAGAAGACGAACTCCGTCTCAAGAATTTGGCTCCGCAATCGATCTCTCGATTTGTCCTCCAAATTTGATGACATTGCTCACTTGGGACGTCCTCAGTAGCACTTTTGGTAGCGACCACTTTCCAATTCTTATAACAATACCTGATAAATCAATGCCTAATGTTTCCTCCCCTCCCCTTCTCAAGTATAAATTAAATAGCGCTGATTGGCCTTCATATAATACATCAGTTAGTAACAAATTAGATTCTCTTTCTTGTATAAATTCCGATAATTCCTTTTCTGCATACTCCGACTTCGTTAACATCCTTAAATCCTCAGCGGACGAGCATATTCCCCAAAAAAAGTCGATTCGTAAAACTTCACCTCCATGGTGGGACTTTGAATGTACGGCCATGATCTCAAAACGTAAAGAGGCGGAAAAAAGGTACAATAGAGCCATGACCATGGAAAATTATGTGTATTACCAAAAGACAGCTGCCCAAACAAGAAAACTACGAGTATTATCGAAAAAAAAGAAATAAGGTTGGATAAAATTCTGTGAAAACATGTCGCCAAGGACCCCATTTACTGCAGTCTGGAAACAGATTAGACGATTTCGCCAATCGCTCCGCTCCTCTAATAATATCTCCTCAAATGAGCCTTCTGCCTGGATTGATAATTTTGCAGATAAATTATCTCCCCCTTTTGTCCCAACCGAAGATAGTTTCCCTTCAAACGTTAATGCAACGATACCTCCAACTGGCAACCTAGATGGCCCTTTTTCTTTCGAGGAACTACAATTAGCCATAAACGGCCTCTCTGACTCATCGCCAGGTATTGATGGAATTCCTTACTCCTTTTTAATTAAATCCCCAGATCGAGCTAAATTATATTTTCTAAAATTAGTAAACACCTTTTATGACTTGGGGGCCGTCCCGGACTCTTGGAGGGAACAGATTGTGATTCCTATACCAAAGCCTGGGAAAGACCCCTAGATCATAATTCTTACCGTCCCATTGCACTTTCCTCTGTCCTCCTAAAACATTCTTAGCATTCTGACAACTGACATCCGTTTGGCCTTCCAAAACAAGGAATACCTTGTAGAGGTGTTCCTTGATATAGCCGCCGCGTATGACAATGTCATACTTCCTGTACTCAGGCAAAAATTGCTCCATCTGAGTGTCTCAGAGAAGTTGGTACGTTTCATCTGCAACACGTTGATGTCTCGATTAATCTCGATAAGATGTCAAAACACCTCTGTCCCCTCTAGACTGGTGTGGAAGGGCTTGCCCCAGGGTTCAGTGCTTAGCCCTCTTCTCTACAGCATATACACACACGATCTAGATTAAACTGTCGTCCCTCTTTGCAATATCCTTCAGTACGCCGATGACATAGCTATTTACCTATCCTCCAAGTCTCTACTACATGCAACGTCTCGATTGAATTCTGCTCTTGAATATTTAAACGATTGGCTGATAAATCACGGCCTGTCCATTTCCGCTCCCAAGTGCTGCTGTGTAACTTTTACTCGAAAGCGCGAAGTTCCAGATCTTGTCGTGACCGTCGGAGGAGAACATATCCCATGTAGCGATCAAGTTAAATTTTTAGGCATGATTCTAGATACTAGGCTAACAGGTATCCCTCACTTTAAATACACCATCGGAAAGGCAGAGAAAGGGGTCAATGTCCTACGCGCTCTTTCAGGCACCTGGTGGGGCGCTCATCCCTATTCACAAAAATTACTCTACAATGCCATAGTTCGCAGTCACTTTGATTACGCTTCATTTCTTTTAGATCCATGTAATAAATCTGTTCTTGACAAAATGACCAAAACACAATCCAAATGTCGGCGCATTATATTGGGAGCTATGAAATCCTCACCCATTAATGCTTTACAAATTGAGTGTGTCGATCCTTCCCTCTTCTTGCGTAGACAATACCTTAGCGATCGTTTCTATGTCAAAACCTCTCAACATGCCTCCCACCCCCTTTTAGAAAAATTAAAACTCCTCTCATTAGCTAGTCGATCGTCGGACCCTCCATCCAAAATTCCATGCATTCTGCTTAGTTATAGAAAATTTAATAATCTTCACAACCGTATCGAAAATTATCCGCGGAACCCCCTCTTTCTTAACAGTTTCGAATCATTAATATTTAGCCCGCAAGTAATTTTGGATTTCGGTATATCTAAGAATTCCTGTTCAGCTCCTCAAGAATTTCTTAAAATTGTCTCCGAACATTGGCAAGGTTGGCTCACGATGTACACTGATGCGTCAAAATTAACCAATGACGGTTGTGTCGGCGTGGCTGTGTGGTTCCCAGAGTACAAAATTATACTAAACTTTCAATGCCCTCCAGTAACAACTGTGTTTACTGGTGAATCACTCGCTATATTAGAAGCAGTACTTTATGCAAAATCGCACTCCTTAAGTAATGTTTTAATTCTTTCTGATTCCTTAAGCTGTCTTCAGTCTATCTTATCAAATTCCTTTAAATGTAAAACCAAATTTCCTCTCATTCTGAAAATCCGGGAAGCTCTATATGAATGTAAATCAATGGGGTTAAGTATTGTACTAGCTTGGATTCCCAGTCATATCGGAATTCCTGGCAATGAAACCGCTGATTCATGCGCTAAAAATGCAGTTTCCACTGGTTCGCTTGCACATCCTAAACTACTCTTCCATGATGCAGCATCCCTTTCAAACTCCTATTTATTAAAGTCATGGAATATCCACTGGAATAACTCTAAAAGATCAGGTGGAAAGTACTATGCAGACATCCAGCAAAACATCCCTTCTCGTCCGTGGTTCTTTAGCCACAAATTTATACCAAAGACTGTACTATCAAACCATATGTCGACTTCGTATTGGTCATGCATGTACACCAGTTCACCTAGCGAAGATGAGAATTCGAGATAACTCCTTGTGTGAATGTGGTATGGACGAAGGCACAGTAAACCACATATTCTTCAACTGTCCTAAAATTGGTTCCTCCCTGTTCGATGTTCTTCCCAAAAATATTCCTCGCCCGACTAATATCAAATGTGTATTAAGTTTAACTAACCCTTCGCTTTTGAAAATCCTGTCAAAATTTATAACCACTAATAAAATTCATTTATTGTTCGTAAGTAGCTCGGTGGCAAATAATTATAAATTTTATTTTATTTATTTTTATTTGTCACCCTAACTTTTTCTCTCAATTCATATCCCTTCTCCTAATACCTTTGTTTTATTATTAACTGTACATATACTAATAATTTGTTTGTGGCGTTCTAAAAAATTGTGCTGTATTATTTATTGCTGCTTAGTTTTTTTCTATAGTATTTAAAATAAAATGAAAAAACACTGTATTTTCCCATTTCGTGACATTGGCGGAATCGTGTGGCTTTGGCCGAAACACTGCCTTCGCCATTTTATAAAAGAAGAAGAAGAAGAAGTAGTATTAAAATAAAATACTGAAAATGTCAATTAAAAAAACTAAACGACGACGTTATGGTATCAAAAACAAAAATATAAAACAATTCTTTCATCAATCCGAAAAAGACGCCACCCGCTTTTAGGTGTTTTACGGTTAGAAGATATTTTTATTGTTTACCAACAACTACAGTATCTCAGATCTCAATCACTACACTGAAACTACTTTACACGCCGACATACCTACAGATGGCGCCGTTTTTTATATTAATCAATATTGCTTCGAGTTTTTTTCATTTGGCGCATAGATGGTGCTATTTATGAATATCGATTTAATCGCTTAATTTATTAATCGATTTATTAAAAATCAATTAATATGTCTTTGAAAATCGATTATAAGAAAATAATAATCGATTAAAAGAAAAATCGATTATTTTTTAACATCCCTATGTTAAGGTACACTTAAATGGTTAATTGATACCAATCCCACAATGATACCAAAGTTTACTGTCATGACGTTAAATCTTTCCTTTTCTATTAAAAACGACAAACAAACAATTTTGTCACACCTTACGTTTTATACCAACTTGAACTCAAATCGTTTTAAACTTTCTCTCTCTCATTGAAAAAATATTAACTATTGTACAAAACAACTACTGAAAGTCATTTTGATCTGAAATTAAATGTAAATTTAAGAAGTAAAGCATGCAATATTTGCAGTAGGTATCTAGCTAAATTACTATTTAGCGTTTTTAGAAAAACTTCAACACACAGAAATTGATTCTGGATGAGTTCGGAATTTACTCCACTCGTGTCGTGTCTTTGATGTTTGTACTTTAGCTAGCTTGTACGATATGTATTATCTATGCTTGTACGTGACGTAAGTGACGTCTCTTATCAACTCACTTATCAATTAATTCAGGGTCTCGTCACGGCCGATTCGAGTGGAGATGTAAATTCTCTCCAATTCTTAAAATCCTAAAGTAGTAGACACAGTTACGTAATTCTCCAATTCCAAGTTCTTATCCAACCAAACAAACAAAATGTCTAAAGTGTACAAATTAGTCGTAACAGCTGCCGACAGATTCGTCCCCACCAAACTGCGTCCGCTTTGGGAACATGAAGCTGGTAATTAAACACAATTCATTTCTATCTCTTACTTAATTTTTGTCTTCCATCTTAACCTTACCTATGATTTCCAGGTCCAAAAACTATTTTCTTCTGGGCCCCAGCCTTCAAATGGGTAAGTAATATTTGCAATGCGGATATCATCAAGGTCGCGCTATTATTACCCCGGGACCTTGTCTAAGGGCATCAAACATATTAGTAACGCCTCATACAATTTACTTTTATTTAAATCAGTTCACTTAATGCATATGCAAGTGCGCTTTTTGCAAGCAACAAAGAATAATGATGCACGAGTGTGAATGCAATTAAAATCAGTTTCATTTAAATCCCCTCATGTTAATAAAAAAATATCAGAACAATCATACTTACTTTATTCAAAATCATACCTCACTCAATTGATCCTAATTAACATTATTTGGTTGTATGGTACCCATCCACTGTGAATGTTTTTAAAAACACATTACGATCAGATTCAAAAAAGGGAAAAAGTTACACCGACCAAAACACACATATTAGATGTAAACAGATTAACCTTTCAACTACCATACTCATACAAGATTATTTGCTTTTTTTATACGTATCGTAATAAAGACACAAAATTTTTATAAAACTTTTATTCTAAAAAGGTTTTTTTTACTAGGTATTTAAAAGTTCTCTCTTAATTCAAGATAGTATCACCTCAGTTTCATGAATTTTAATAATAATGCCACTTGCCTACTCACTACCAATATGTTTTGGACATAATGAGTTTATTTAGTGTTAAGGTTTCATATGCTTCATAGAATAACATGAAACTTTACTACCTTTACTCTAAAAATACGCTCACATGACATCTAAATAAAAAATGGCAAAGAAAGCATTTAGATGACTCAAGCACATGTAAGAATTAAAAAAAAACAGGCCTCAAAAAAGTCATCATTTGTTAAAATGGTATGAATTATAATAAACGAGTACAAAATTTCCAAAATAAAATTTAAAATTATTCACAGCTTGAAAATGGTGGGACTTTTACTTGAAAAAATTTTTGCCGTATAATATGACTTGTCCCCTGTTACATGATTATCTTTCATTTTTTGGACACCCTGTATAGTGTGAAATGATGTGGCAGTGCATTTTAAAAATGGTCAATATTATCCTTAAGGTGAAGCCAGCAGTGGTCTTGTATAGACTGTTGAGGATTGTTGATGATAACAATAATATGTAATACAAATACCACTTCTTAAATTAAATTAATAATTCAGTCTTTGATGGTTCGATAGTCTCCATAATCTTTAAAAAAATTCTAAGAGAAAGCATAAAACAAGTTTATTAGGACCCCTTGATAACATAAATTCTAAAAACATTAAAAAGTAATATCAAAATATGCCAAAATATTTTTGACTTAGCTTATAAAATCAAATCAAATAATTCATAATGTAAATAACTTATTCCCGAATTTGGTCTTTCGGTGTGTTTCTCACCCATCATGTTAACACTTTCAGGGCTTGGTGATGGCTGGGTTGGGTGACTTGAATCGGCCTGTCGAGACCTTGTCCATACCCCAGTCTGCGTCTCTCGCAGCCACCGGACTCATCTGGTCCCGGTACTCCCTAGTAATCATCCCAAAGAACTATAGCTTGTTTGCCGTCAATGTGTTTGTAGCTATAACCAGTTTATACCAAATTGGTCGAGCTTTCAAACACCAACAAGCACTGAAAAAAAATGAAAACAAAGAGTGAACGGCGATCAGTCGATTTTGGCGGCAATTTTTTTTTTACTGTTTGTTACGAGTTTACCACTCAAATATTTTTAGATAATTAGTGCCAAAACTTGATAAAATGCATTGAAATTACGAAATGGCGCCAAAATCGTCACAAGCCTATGCTAAGGTATCTTAAGGGTAATGGATATAGAATTTTGTTAAATATTTTGTAGGCTAGCAATCAATCTCAATGGGTATTTTAAGTAAGTGAATTATTTACTTTTAGTTCAATTAGAAACCAATTTTACACATGCTCGAGTAGGTGCACTAAAAATTAGTAATTATACAACTTTATCTAAAATATGTACCTGAAAAAGGTTTGATATTTTAATTTAGGATATTTGAAACCCTTAAAGCAACCCATGTTCTATGTTCTGCTAGTGTAATTTATGTGATAGAAATGAGTGTCACAAAATTAACAAATCCAAACAAAAAAAAAATTGTTTTACATTCTTGTAACGTCATGGCTGACTGTAGTTTTTCCTTGCATCGTTATCCTTTGTTAAATGTTAGCTTAATATTGGAGCACATTATAAAAAAAAATTAATATGAATGTACATTTATAAAGATTATAGTATTATGAGACTCAAAAATTTTATTTACACTTATTTAACAATGTGATATAACTTAAAAATATGCTACTTACAAATAAAATGCTCTTTTACAACTACCGTGTCAACTATGTATAAATAGGTAGGTATAAACTTTGTGCAACTTGACCTACGAATCCCATTTCAATCAATAAATCAATATCAACACTTAAGAGGGGATTAAAAAAGAGCTATTGTGCGATTCTCAAATTTATCACGATTTTCTAAATTATAAGCATGCGGTGCTCTTTCTATGTTTGTGATATAATACGTGTTAAAATAATGAGGTAGGTAATCTTAAGTAGGTATGTACATGATGTAGGGCAATTCTCGGACTTAAAAAACGTGCTGTTATCTAAAAAGTCCTCTGCAATTACGTTTAATGCCACGGATATACTATAATAGTCCTTTTATCGGACTGACTACGGATATACTATAATTTTAATATGACGTGTAAAGCTACACATATTTTCAGTAGCTACAAGAATAAAACGTCTTCAACATTTAGAAAAGGCAGCCATTGCAGTCATTATTTTTGTATATTGCGTTATCTATCATTTGCTAAGATTTTTCAAAATAATCGTAGAGACCATACTATACAAATTCAATATGGCAAATTACTAGCAGTCCTTTTCTGAAAATAATTATTGAACGCACAGTATAATACTCGTAGCTGAACTATGAGGGAAGAGTGCCTGTGACAGATGAAATGTTTTTGTTTGGACGTAGGCATTACCTCCAAACTCTACCCCATTACGCTACAGTCTACGGCAGGACTAGGTATATCTAAGAAATTTGACAAGCAACTGATACCAACAAAAGGGTACTTTCTCTTATAAAAATCGCAAAAGTACGTTTCTAAAACGGTATTATTAACCGCTACTTGCATCATGTGCAATATGACAAATGTTAACGTAATATAAATATATGCGGGTATAAAAATGTGACTAGTAAATCAAACGACACAATAAAATATATGTTTTGTAAAAATATTGTTTATTTTTGTAAAACCTTTTACTGCAAAATATATTTATTATTTAATTGACATTTATTCTCTTATTTCTTCCTTTATCTTTTTCTGGTCTTGTTCATCGGTTGATTTAACTAACTTTGTAATTTTTTTGGTTTTCCACTCATAAATGGAGCATGGATGTGTAAATTGTGTAATGTTTCCGATATAAGTATTGTATGACTAATACTTGCCTCTCATTCACTTGTGTACATAAGTTCTTATCAAAGTACAAAATAAGAACCTTGTTTTTCATTCAGATTCATCATACAAAATTCATGTTAAAATTATTGGTAGCAATACCTACTAGGTATGATTATAGTAAAAAAATACATCGTCGTTTATCAATTTACTAGAGTTCATTTAACGATCATACCATTCAACTAACATAACTAAAACGAGCATGGATTTGGCGCACAGGATTGTCATACAGGTATGATTAAACTGATTAGTTAATTGGAATTTATAAATTGAAATGTCACACTGCCCCCTCATTGATTAATTAGTAACTTAGTACTTACCTATGCAGATTTACTAATAAATCAGTTTGAATATCGAATAGAACCGAAGTTGAATATAAGAATTCGTTAATCAATTGCAGATTGAGGGTAGTTGACATTCTACAATTTGTAACTACCTACAAATCCGATTTAATGTTTCAGGCTCTAGTCATGACGTCAATTGACGACTTCCGTCGCCCTCTAGAGAAAGTGTCCCCTACTCAGTCAGCATCTCTGGCGGCTACAGGCCTCATCTGGACGCGCTACTGCCTCGTGATCAGGCCGATTAATTACTCTCTGTCACTCTGCAACTTTACGCTAGGTGTCGCTAACGCCATCCAGTGCTTTAGAGCATTCCGATTCCAGAAAGGTCTTAAAACAATAGCTTAAAAATTGTGGAAATATGAAAAAAAAAATTGTTGATGGTTTTTGGTCAACATTATGTAGTTGTTTAATGGATTTGTTTTTTTTTATTTTTTATTGGCTTTTACTCTGTTACCTGAAAAATCATGTCAACGTGTACGGATATTCACGCTTCAAAAAATGTAAGTAATTTCGATTTCACACTTAATTCCAAGCATGTAATCCAATCAATATTGTCTCAGTAGCTGGGTCAGAGGCTATTTCAATGTAAATTTGCACTTATCATATTGATGATGTCATAATATGTTAAGATTCCGTAGATGTAGATTTGTCGACTAACACTAAGTGGAACTTGATATTTAAGATCATATTTTATTAAATAACTTCTTTTTTTGGGTGGGTTTCAGTAATGAAATATTAATTTTCTTATACTAAAAAGCAATGAAATTACGGGAGTGTACCGTGGCGTAGATATAAGGTGAAAAACTGGATACATAATCAGCGACAGCAAAACGTCCCCTCAAAATAAGCGCTACTAGAATATTTGGGTACTTCCTCAACGTAGTCGCATTATCATTTTTTCATAGGTATACGTATAGTTAAATATGGTATGTAACATGACCACGGCTACGTAGATTCAATAGCAGATATTTCAATGTATTTTTTGTATAAAACGAAGTAGGTACTTATCTAGTTTTTTTTTAATATCTTTGGATGGTAGTCATAATTTCTAATTCTATAGGTTTTGACGTTGGTTACAATTTATAGGCAGGTACTTATTTTAAATAAAATATAACCTTAAATAAAAAAAAAATGTCAAGAAATAAGACTCTAAAACTATAGATGTGTTCTCTTTCTTGACTTCACAGTATAACATAGTACCTACCTTACTAATTATCTAAGTCAACAATCAATAATTATAGTAATATACCATAGTAGCCTTCATTACAATGGGGTATAGTATCGCTAGTGAATTTGCCACTAGAGGCGCTAGTGTCGCGTGAGGTCCAATAACATTAACTTTTCACTGGTTTTAGCGGGTTTCGTTACGTAAATTATAATTTCTTTAATTTACCTGCTGGAAAGTGATCTCCTTCGTAAAATATCGCAAATATGGATTATTTGGCGATTAATGTGAACGCTTTGAAAGCGGAATTAAGAAAAAGGCGCCAAAATAGGCGGCCTCAAAGAGCAACTGTTTCAGAAGTTAGTTTGTTGACATCAACATAGTTATTTATAAATAATAAACCTTAATTAGATTCAAGATTTACACTTTGTTTCGGCGCCGATCGCCTTTGACAGCTATACCTCCGGACCTCAGTCTACAGTGGCGCCAACTGGTGAGCAAAGAAACGGTAGTCGCCATTACCATAGGTTTATACGATACGGTATGATTTAGATAGATAAGAGTTTTAGACAACAAAAGAATAAGTACACATAAATTAATCACACTTAAAAAACATTCCAGGTGTTCAGTCTCATACAAACCATTAAAAAGTGCTTTTTATACATAATTTCTTGAAACTGACACTTGCCTTGCCTGGAAAATATTTTCGATTAATACATATAAATTAGTTTTTTGATGCTGTGATGAATAAATAGTTTCGTCATTCGCGTTTACTAGATGATAGAGTGACGTCATATCTTGTTAATTCAATACAATTTAGCTAGAAGAATATATTAAAAATGTCTTGGTGATAGCATAGGGAAAGCTTTCCCTATGGTGATAGTGTACCATATTAAAGTATGTCACGACCACAGAACATGGCTTTTCCATGTTCTGTGGTCACGACAGTCTATGTAATAAAAGTTGCTGATATAAATTGAATTTAAAAAATGCAATATTATGCTAGGTAAATAGGTATAATGTCAGTCTTAACTCTTTAACTCAGTTTACATTAAAAACACAGTTTTTACAGTTTTAAGAACAACGTTGCCTTAACTATTTACAAAGTATTTTAAATTATTTTTGTTATTGTATACCATACTTAATATAAGATATACACATGAATACATCGATCATGATCTAAACGATATTTTCTGGAATATATCCAGGCTGAATTAGGGGCAAGGGCTATCAGAAAAAGAACTGTAATAATATAATTATTAATCTTACCTAACCTTTAATAAACGCATGCCTTAAGTGATTAATACATTTAAAATCCTAAGTGGAAGATATTTCTTTTCATTTACTTGAAGTGAGAGAGAAAAAAACTAATTTAGTTTTTACAACAGAGTGAAACAGTCGATTCTACATCGATTTAAAAAAAAATTATTGTAACTAACTACCTCTATTATTACGTACTTAATTTGTGTGAGATTACTAACAGACCAAAGTCATACATGGCGATAATTGGAACATTTTTCCTATCGTAAGTAAATTAATTAATTCCAAAGTAAAAGTGTTCATAAATTCTTGCCAAATTTAAAATGTATAAAATGTGCCATTGTAACTGACTAGAATATTCAATATTTACTCAGAAATAATAAATATAATATACTAACACATTACGGTAGCGTCAAATTTCTAGTTCGCTGTGAAGTCATCTAGAAAATATTTAAGTCAAACTCGTAACTCGTGTAGTGTTTGAAACGAATGTCGGCTCGGCTTGCATACCTGTATACATTCCTACTAAAAATAGAAAAGATGCCAACGGCTTTTGTTGCAAGATAAAAACTATAAAACTATGACTAGTTCCTGAGGTGACCCTCAGGGACTAGTGGCTTCGCAAACTGACTCCAAGCGTCAGCTCTCTAGTCCTTGAGCAACGTAGAGCAAGACTGTCTTTTGGCGCTCTTTTGAGACTTAAATCTTGATTCATTTTTAATTGATTAAAAAATAGTTTTATCTTAGCTGTCACACATGTAAAGCTAAAAAGGCTTGTGGAATAGGCTTAACCCTTCCTTTCAATCTGGCAACATTTAAATTTGATCTGGCAACACTGCTTTATTCCTTCTCAAAATGCGCCATTACAATTTTATTTGCGCTTAAAATTGTTTTGCAGATTTGGATTTTTAACTTTTTCTTCCTTTGCCATCTGTCTGGCAACTAGAGCGACACAGTCCTCTTGTTATTCTTACCCAAAGATTTTAACTTCTAAAGATACAACTTTAGAGCGAACTGGTAGTTTGACGAGATCTATATCTAAATAAAAATATTAAAATATGTACTAATACAAACCTGAGATTGCATGTGACATAGTAGTGTAGTTTAGTTATTAGTCTGCTTTTTTTATAATCGCATTTTATTATTTTGTTTGATTAAACGTATTGTTGCATATATTTGTTCATTTCATTTGCAAATGTCGCTTTTACAGACTTTCTAACCTATAAGTCTTATTACTACTAAAATAATATGTTATTTGGATTGCTTTAGCCTCATGAGAGTAACCAGATTCCCTCGTTTCCTTTGAGTAGTTTGATTAAATGCCTAAGTTTCTTTGACAATCAAACCTAAGTCCTTGCAGTTTAGCGACCGATAAGTGACATTCACATTACCGAAGAAATATATTTGGTATTCAATAAAAACAAATTGTAATCTGGTACATTTTTTATTTTGGTTATCCGTTTAGGTGATTTTATGGATATTATTAAACAAACTGGTAATATTTTCTCCAGAAAGGTTAAGTATCTTATCCAAATACCAAGATGATAAATTATTCATCTCGTAGTTCAAAACATCACCCAAATAATGGCAATAAATGGCAACAACAAACGGTTGTCTAGTATTTTATGAAAAGTTGTCCTAGATAAGCGACAACTTTTGATACGAGTACCTATGTTAATTTAAACTATGTCATTTTGTACCTCGATCTACGCAGTGGACACGGCTATTAGTCGAGACCATTTAGATGCTTTTGGGGTTGAGCGCTTAGCCCTGGATCCGCTACGGGATTAATTAACCAAAACCATTGATGAAACTACGAAAGTTTCACCGTAGTCGTTGCCACAAATAAACTTTGTAGCTCAATGGTTTGCGCAGTCGCTCGGTAAGTGGAAAGTGTTGGGTTCGAGGCCCACCTAAAGCCGTCCACACTTTTATTCACCAAATTGTGTTTACGTAACTTATCAGGTTTCATACAGGGAATAAATAGAATAAAACAAACGAAACAGTCTAATCTTAGTTTATTTATCAATCCTCGGCCATGTTCAACAGCCTATCCATGCTGATAGGTCCGAACGTCCTCCCGTTGTCTTCTGAGTACATTACAACGTTTCTTATGACGTAGCACTGCATATTGCCCACCCTATAAAGAGGCCGGCCTTCCCTTGCTTTACCAGGCAACGGTACTAGCGTCACACCCCTTTCCAAGCACCTCGCTTCTAGAAGTTCCGAGAAACTCTTCTGTTGGTTGATTCCATTCAGAACATCTGCAATTCTCGATGTTTCCTTGTGTTCTGTCGTGAAGCGGGGCGGGGGCGGTGGTTCTACTGAATCTATGTCTGTGCTTCGGTTCAGCATGTCGAGCGCTTTGCGGAACGCGTCCCGGACTGCTGGCTCCTTTAGCACTTCCTCGGGGAACATTTTCTGTGGAACATAGGAATATTTGTTAATATTAATGTAAGTAAGATCAAACGCCCCGTTGGACCCCGTTGGACGCTGAACTACTAGATGGTTTGAATACCGGGCAAAGACTCGGGATCCCGGGTTCCCAGGTCAGGCAAAAAAAAGTTTCGAATTTTTAGGGTTTGTGATCCAATTTGCATTTGGCAAGCGTGGTGATTATGCCTGTACCCATCATTGCTTTGGTAACTTGAATTTCCATGATGGAGGCCTTTTGCAGAAGTGGGATGATTATAGGCCGTTACTTAAGATCAAAGTGAAAAGGGTTGATTAATTGATGCGGCACTAGCGTCTTGTAAGTTGGGTACGCATGAGTAGGTATAAATTAGATCGGGTAGTGCATAAATTAGGTTACTTTTGTTTAAAAAAAATAGCTACATGGCGAATGCTACGACAGTATATTGGGGTATCAAATGAAAGAAGACATAATTCTGAGTAACCAATATACAGGGTGACATTTTCGTAGTCGGGTTACAGTTCGCAAACTATTTATACTAGTTACCTTGAAGTCTGTGTAGGAGGCGAGCACGGCGGCGTGCGGCGGGCCGGCGTTGAGCCACGCGGCGAGGGCGGCGAGCCAGCGCGGCAGTAGTGTTCTGGACGCGACGCCCGCCAGTGCTGGAGCCCCTAGCAGAGGCAGCCAGTCCACCACCCAGCCCCACGCCGCTGCAGAAACGATGCCAGTGAACGTGTGAATGCCAAATTGCCAATGTATACTTATATATAAAGCTGAAGAGTCTGTTTGTTTTTTTGAACGCCCTAATCTCAGGAAGTATTGGTTCGAATTGAAAAATTATTTTTGTGTTGGATAGTCCATTACTAGAGGAAGGCTTTAGGCTATATAAAATCACTCTGCACCCAATAGGAGCGAAGCATCAGTGAAAAATGTTGCAAAAATAATTGCGATCGTAATAACAGAAATTGACGCGTACGAAGTCGCGGGCAACAGCTAGTGTTAGATAGAAAGGTTTAACGCTCTAGCCGCGACGCCTAATAGGGGCAGCTAGTCCACCACCAAGCCCCACGCCGCTGCAGAGCAGAGTGACAAATGATCCCAATTTTAGGCTATGGTCTCCTAGAATGCTATATGCGGCGTCCCACTTCAGCGTAAACGTTTCGATCGACGTCTGAACGCCAGGCACTGAACGATGACGTCAGTTGTAGTCGACAAACAGAGCTCGCGTATCGTCGTGTGAATATAAAATGGACATAAATTCGACACTTTTGGTGGCGCTTATGTTACTTGAATGATGTGTCACAAGACCAAGAAAAATCAGGGTAACAAGGCGCCGATTATTTATAAAGAGAATAAAATTAAAAGACAACAACGTTAGACTGAGTCAATCAATGCTACGTCTTTTTCTCTATCAAATTTTGACATTTTGTAATGACCCCAAATACCACGTTTAAGCTGCATACATACATACATACATAGACTCACGCCTTTTTCCCGGAGGGGTAGGCAGAGACCACATCTTTCCACTTGCTACGATCCTTACAGACTACTTTCGCTTCATCCACATTCATTAATCTTTTCAGCTGCAATGGTCCCAAATGACTAGAGACGCAACGCAAAACGTTTAAATGGCGCCATAGGCATTTAAACTGAAAATCTAAACCCATGAAACTGAACAATTTATGTTTCTACTACAACTTTCACGAAACCAAAAAAAAAAAAAATTTGAATTTTCATAAAAACTGATGAACTGAACGAGTCAATTTGTATGAAATTCCTAATTTTATTGTTGACATTTTGGGAATGTTTTAGATTAAAATTTGTTCAGTTTCATGGGCTAAGCTACCACCTAAGAGGTTTTGCGTTATTTTATTAAGGGGACTACTAGAGCTATGTGCTGTCCCCAGTTGATTTAATTTTATTACTTCTAAACAAAATCAATTGTCAAAAAACTAGAACAGTATCATTTTAGCAAATCACCTCTAGTAATTATTGAATCACTGTTAACTGCTTTTCATTCTGGCATTCTTTCGTATTTTACATTATTGCTAAAAGCGGCCGCTTTTGGCGTTAGCGACAAATTCGACCATATATACAACTAAATGAAAAGTTTACTGTGACACAATAAATACTAGAGGTAATCTGCTGAAATGATACTGTTCTAGTTTTTTGAGAAATTATTTTGTTTAGAAGTAATAAAAGGAGACAATTTTTTTTGGGCCCAGTAGCCACGGTACCGTATAAAGATGTCATTGTATCCTAAAATAATAACTTATTTTTTTAGACAATTAGACACAAGATCGTGTTTAAATGAAACCGGAATCATAAAATCAATTTAAAAATGCGTTGTGTTGACTTTTTTTATAACATTCCTCCATTTTAGAGTCAAGGCATAGAATAACTTATTGTGTCAAGGTCTTACAATTCGTGTAAAGGAACTTCTAGGTTGTTGTAAAAACAAAATCAACCATTTTAATTAGGAGATAATGTTTAGACCACATTTTATCTACTTTTATTTATTCTAAATAATTGGAAACTCAGTAAAAAATGTTTTTAATTCAACTTTTAACACTTTTGCTAAAATGTTCATTTATTAAAGCCGTGGAACGGAACGCAATTCAGTTTTAACGTTTGATAGTTATCACTGACATAATGACATTATACCTTCCGTTCGTTTGTTTCGAACTGAGTGTTTATGTTCCACGATTTTACCTTATTTTTAACGAAAAAAATAAGAAAATGGTATCAAGTACAGCTCATATTTCACTGTACCGTTGTGTCAGTATGCAGTGGGATTTCAACGGAATATGCAAAGGAAATTACTTTCAGAAACGACTAAAAATATGCTTGAACTTATGGTGATACTGTTGCAATTGTCCGGTAGGCAGACGCACTATCGGTTGTTGTGCACATGTGATGTCCATTGTGTGGTTTTTATCTTAAGCACGCTACCAGGATCAGGTCAAAATACCTACATCTTTCTTAGACGAGGAAGTACTGCTACTGAGAGACGATTCCGAAAGTGATGATTCTCAGGAATAAACGTATTTTGGTTTGATTTTTCGGTGGTTTTATTTTTATACTTCTCCTTATTCACGTTTAAGTGGTTAAACTGTAGGTAAATAATATTATTGTTTGTTATTGATCACAAATCACAATGAACCTTGTGACCTCTATTTAGAATATGGCTATATATTTTTTAACTAGAAAAAATATGATTAACCTTAGTCAGCTAAGGCCTGTGGGTTCGATTCCTAGCTGAGACATGTATATCTTTGATATAAATAGCATTGTGTATGCAAATAATCAAATAAAACTTGTAAGAAGTTTTTAGGTTATGTCATTTAGTTAGGATTATTTTCTGAATATTCCCGTTAGATAAAGAAATACTAATATTGCTAATGTTTTCTAGACATTATAAGGAACAATTTGATATATGTTTCATTACTATACGTCACAATTTTTTAGTGGGCCCATTCGCTATACTAAAAAAAATTGTCTCCTTTAATCAATTGGCGGCAGCACTTAGCTCTAGTAGTCCCAACGTCTGTTATCTCGTGACAACAGCCAGGACCGTCGGCTTAATCCCTCAGCCCCCAAGCGACAACCGGTTGTCGTGATAACAATTGATTTTAATTGTGTCTGGAATATCCGATCGTCAAAGGATTAACCTGCCCTCCGAAGCTCGGATGCGCTCGTGGTGTGATGCCACAAACGGTCACCCATCCAACTGGTGACCGCTCCCAGCGTTGCTTAACATTTGTGAGACTGATCACTAAGAAGCGTCGGGCTATGGCGATACTCACTATTATTCCCGCCGAGGAGGTCCAAAGGCGCATGCTGGAGACAGTGGTCTAGCTTGGGCACTATGTGCTGGTGCAGCATGGCGGTCAGGGCGCCGCCCCAGGCTGACTTCCAAGCGGCGAGAAGAGTCCGGGCCGAGGCGTCGGCGGGGTGCCACGCGTTTAATGCTGTAGCAAGACGCGACCGGATAGCGGGGTACGTGCCCCTTGCTAGGGCTTCGCCTGGAAAGATACAGAATAAATACACCACATTAACATTATAAAAAGGAAAGATTTGTATTTTTTGTGTGTGTATGTTTGTATTGAATACTCTACTCACTACTTACTCAAAAACGACTGTGCCTTATTCAAAATTCTTTCACCATTGGAAAGCTACACTTACCCTAACATAGGCTATTTATTGCAAGAAAAGATAAGGGATCCTTATAAAAAATTTCTTATGACCAGGACGTGCCGCTAGTAATAAATAAATGTAGACAACATCACATACTTTGCTCTGATTCCAATTTGAATAACTATTTAAAGCACTCGTATTTTGGAAATCAGAAACAACAAAGATACCACAAGAACCCAGACCCGAGAAAATGTAGAAAAACACTTTTCTTTCTAAATTGACTCGTCTGGGAATCGTACCCGGGACCCCGGAGCAGGCAACACCTTGAAAACCGGTGTATACGCCACTCAGCCACGGAGGTCGTCAAATATGATAGATATGTAGGTAGAAAGTAAGATAAATAAGTATTAGGAATGAAACAACCGTTCAAGTCGAACGTTGATTTCTTCTTCTTCTTTTATAATATGGCGAAGGCAGTGTTTCGACCAAAGCCACACGATTCCGCCAATGTCACGAAATGGGAAAATACAGTGTTTTTATTTTATTTTAAATACTATAGAAAAAAACTAAACAGCAATAAATAATACAGCACAATTTTTTAGAACGCCACAAATTATAAATATATGTACAGTTAATAATAAAACAAAGGTTTTAGGAGAAGGGATACGAATTGAGAGTAAAAGTTAGGGTGACAAATAAAAATAAATAAAATAAAATTTATAATTATTTGCCACCGCGCTACTTACGAACTATAAACGAATTTTATTAGTAGTTATAAATTTTGACAGGATTTTCAAAAGCGAAGGGTTAGTTGAACTTAATACACATTTGATATTATACTTTATTTGATATTTTAGCAACTTAATTGCACTTATAATATCAGTATATAAACTCGAAAAATGTTGTCTCAGGAGGGACTCGAACCCGCATCTCCTCGCAGGAGATGCGGGTTCGAGTCCCGCCTGAGACAAAATTTTTCAAGTTTATATACTGATACATTTGATATTAGTCGGGCGAGGAATATTTTTAGGAAGAACATCGAACAGGGAGGAACCAATTTTAGGACAGTTGAAGAATATGTGGTTTACTGTGCCTTCGTCCATACCACATTCACACAAGGAGTTATCTCGAATTCTCATCTTCGCTAGGTGAACTGGTGTACATGCATGACCAATACGAAGTCGACATATGGTTGATAGTACAGTCTTTGGTATAAATTTGTGGCTAAAGAACCACGGACGAGAAGAGATGTTTTGCTGGATGTCTGCATAGTACTTTCCACCTGATCTTTTAGTGTTATTCCAGTGGATATTCCATGACTTTAATAAATAGGAGTTTGAAAGGGATGCTGCATCATGGAAGAGTAGTTTAGGATGTGCAAGCAAACCAGTGGAAACTGCATTTTTAGCGCATGAATCAGCGGTTTCATTGCCAGGAATTCCGATATGACTGGGAATCCAAGCTAGTACAATACTTAGAACGTTGATTTACTTGTTTTTTTTTGACAGTAATTTAATTTGACATATGCCAATGCCAACATAATACGCATCAAAGAGACACTTATTTTCCGAGACAGAGATAATAATATGGCCCCTAATTCAGCTAACCAAATCGTATCACAATCGTAATTGAATAGCAGGTTTTTGACAGTTCTAGTATAGTCATTAGTCTATTAGTATAGAGTTCGATCGTGATTGAATTGTGCGATTTTGACATTTAGTTTTAGTAAACTAAATGTCAAAATCGCACAATTCAATCACGATCGAACTGCAATTGAAATAGCTGGAAAGGCCCCTGGGACTTCTATAGCTAGAAAGATAAAAAGGATGATTTATTTATTTGCCGAGAATCAGAGACTTCGACTATGCCGATCAAAAGTGTCAACTTAAAATAAATTCATTAATTAAAAAAATTTTATTGCATAATAAATTGTATTTTCAATCTATACTACACCAATTTATTTGCCCCAAAAACAGTTCTAAAACAAAAAACTGTAAATATTGATATTATGTTAAAATCTATCATGCCGAAGGAAGACGATGCTGCCCGTCTCCTACTGGCAGCTCTCCTTTAGTCTAAATAAATTAATCACGGCGAAAGCTGAATGCCAGTTTTCTGTTCTAAGGCAGTGCAACTTTCCCATCCAGCTGGTGTAATGGATTTTTTATTTTTATTTTTTTTATTGCAAATGTTGAAATGTTGATTCAATTTAATATGTCATTGTAATCTATTTAATTTTTGAATTTTGAATTATAACATAATAATATAACATAATATAACAAAATATTATAAATATTAATTTATTGTATCAAATTATGTATGTACATATTTCAATCAATTCTGGTAAATATTGTTATTTAATTATTATTATTTATTTTTTTCCCATCTATGACTTTTTTTTGTTTTCTTTTTGTATTGTTTTTTCTGTGATTCCACTGCTTTTTTTTTTAATTTTGATTTTTGATTTTTTAATTTTTATATACTCATAAATAATTTAATTTTAATTTGTTTTGTATATATGTTTTTTTTCCAGTGCCTCCTGGGCTACCACTGAAAATCAGCGTCGCAGTATGCCTTAGGCTGTTGCGACTAATGCTGAGTGGGGGCCTTTTTGGCACATTCATTGTACCTAATTATTTTTTTGTAAACTTTTTTTCGAAGTGCCAAATAAACATATTATATTCATTCATTCATTCATTCATTCAACTTTTGCTGCCTTTGCTACAAAAGTGCATTCTATAACAGCCAACCCTTATACTTTAACACAGCGACCTGAACAGACCCACTATATTGCACAAATTCAGTTTATTTTATTTAGATATTTATAAGTAATTTTATCAATCAGTCCTATTAGCATAAGAAAATTATGTTGTGCTTAGAATTTGTGAATTGCGGTTTAGCTTTTTCATCAAAAAATTGTATATTAATTAAGAAAAGACTGTAATCAGTGGGTCTAGCACGAAAAACTATCGAATTCGAATCGTTTGCGTGTTCGTATCGCCATCGAAATATTTAGTATGAAAACTTAAACAGCGCTCGCGCGGTCAAAACGAGAAATTTTTTTGTCGTTTGCTTTCGATACGCAAACGATTCGAAGTCGATAGCTCTTTGTGCTAGACCCACTGTATGTGTATTGTATTGTGTACCTTAAATAAATAAAATAAAATTTAGGTAAATTTGCATCCGATTATCTGACCTCTGCTTATTTCTATAAAAAACAAAGATTTTATCTTATCTTCGGATAGCAGATAAAGAGTGTTGCTATTCTTTTAACTTGCCGGCATTACACGTCACTAAAAAAAAGTACTACATACTCACCAGCCAAGTCGTGCCAAGGCAGTATCCACTGGTGTAACGGTTGCGTATCCCCTGTAGGATCCCACGCCCTGACGGCCGCTTGTATCTTGGGCATGAACGACAACACGTGACTAATGAACAGCCCTAAAATACTCACCAGCCAAGTCGTGCCAAGGCAGTATCCACTGGTGTAACGGTTGCGTATCCCCTGTAGGATCCCACGCCCTGACGGCCGCTTGTATCTTGGGCATGAACGACAACACGTGACTAATGAACAGCCCTAAAATACTCACCAGCCAAGTCGTGCCAAGGCAGTATCCACTGGTGTAACGGTTGCGTATCCCCTGTAGGATCCCACGCCCTGACGGCCGCTTGTATCTTAGGCATGAACGATAACACGTGACTAATGAACAGCCCCTACTATACTCACCAGCCAAGTCGTGCCAAAGCAGTATCCACTGGTGTAGTGGTTGCGTATCTCCTGTAGGATCCCACGCCCTGACGGCCGCTTGTATCTTGGGCATGAACGACAACACGTGACTAATGACCAGCCCTAAAATACTCACCAGCCAAGTCGTGCCAAGGCAGTATCCACTGGTGTAACGGTTGCGTATCCCCTGTAGGATCCCACACCCTGACGGCCGCTTGTATCTTAGGCATGAACGACAACACGTGACTAATGAACAGCCCCTACTATACTCACCAGCCAAGTCGTGCCAAAGCAGTATCCACTGGTGTAGTGGTTGCGTATCTCCTGTAGGATCCCACGCCCTGACGGCCGCTTGTATCTTGGGCATGAACGACAACACGTGACTAATGAACAGCCCTAAAATACTCACCAGCCAAGTCGTGCCAAGGCAGTATCCACTGGTGTAACGGTTGCGTATCTCCTGTAGGATCCCACGCCCTAACGGCCGCTTGTATCTTGGGCACTATGCATCGCGCCGCGGTGGACGACAACACCCATTCTGGGCAAGCCACCGACCAACTGGTTAACGCCCGTAGCATGGGTTCGGGTACTCTGGGATTCCATGACCTGGAATAAACGTACATTTTATATGGACTGATGTTTTTTACGTTACCAATTACCTTATAGGTACATAGTGCATTTTCAACCACCTGTAAAACAAATCCCACGTTATGTGATCATTATGTATAACATCTTGGCAGTGTTATTTTTTTTTTTTTTACGAAAAATTTTTTCTATCTTCTTAATATATAAAAATTACGTGTCACGTGTTTGTCCGCGATGGACTCCTAAACTACTCTACCGATTTGAATCAAATTTGCACACCGTGTGCAGTTTGATCCAACTTGAAAGATAGGATAGCTTACATCTCAATTTATAGTCGCAATATTATTTTATTGCAAATTTTCTGTGTAACATGGTATGGTAAACGCCATATTTGATGCCAATGACATTGTGTGACATATTACGTCAAAATCCAATTATTCTGAGGCGATACGAAGTTCGCGGGGTCTGCTAGTATAAATATAAAAAAATGTTTCAGCTATTTATTTATTTTTAAACACGCTGTGACGGACACAGATATAGCTGGGTAAGGTCCATTAAACCGAGAACCCGCCGCAACAAAATAATACTTCTGTGCGTGTGCGTGTCACAGCGTGTTACAAAATTAAAAGTCTGATTCAATATTTAATATTTTTCAAAAAATATTGTTAATATAAAAATAAATAACACTGCCATGATGTTATACATAATGGTCCAATAACGTGGGCTACGTTTTCCAGGTGGTTCAAAAAGCACGGTGTATATAATGACTGCCAATTTTTTTATTTAAAAGTTAGTTAATTTCAAACTATACGAGTAAAGGTGTAATTTTTACGGATTGGTGTCTTAAAAATATTTGTAAAGCATTTCAAATACCTTATTTAAAAAAGTAAAGTAACGGCCTATTATCATCCTATGCAGGGCAAAAGCCTCCATCATTGAATTCAAGTTACCACAGCATAATGGTTACTGGCATGGCTACACAAATGGGGATTGGTGATAACAAACTCGAGCAATGTTCGAAAATTCTGTTGCCCAGCCCGGAGGTCGATCCCAGGGTGCCGAGATCTTGACCCGGTACTTGAACTAATAGGCCAACAGGGCGTTACCTATATAATACTACTGAGAAGGCAATTTCACATGTTTATTGCATATATACATATATATCTGTAAGTTTCTTTAACATAAGTTTAGGCGAACAATGTACTAGGATTGATCAAACTCAAGACAAATGGATGGTATGCGAGACTCTGACGTCTAAGCTAGAAAAAAACAAGGAATAATGTTGCCAGGATACAATAAAATAACTTACTCTGCAGCAGAATTTATATGAGACACATAGTGTTGCCACAACAAGCTATTATACGCCTCTTCGGTTAACAGTTTCCTCCACTTAAGGAATGTTGGTACTGGCCCTTCGGGATCCTCAAGGGGTTGCCATGTGGCTAGCATAGCGCTTAGTAGTGGACTGACGATGTTGCCAGCTATAGTGCCGAGGCCGAACATGTCATATTCGACGGGGTAAAGTTCCTAAAGAAAAATTAAAAATGTAATAAAAATATCGATTACACCTATTAATAAATTACGTAAAAATACAGAATTAGAATAATACAAAACCAATATATTTAAAAAAACAAGACGATAAGCGTGAAATAAGCCACACACATATTATGAATCGGTGCTTAATAACTGTCAGTATTTTTCTTTTTTGCCACCAAGCCAAAACTGCTACAGTTTAACGTAGTTTTTTTTTTAAGTCTGTGTTTTTTCTTACCCTTTAGATTTATTTTATTTAAAAATAAGAACAGCTTTATATTATCGAAAAAGACCTCGAAAAAGCAACAAAAAAGTATAACTCACCTGACCACTATACACAAAAAAGCACACTCCATCGTAGGCTTCCTCTCAACTCTAGGGTCAAGAAGTAGAAGCAAGCCCATATTCAATCAAAAAAATTAAAAAAAAGTTGTGCGTGTACTAGTGTACACACGTAAGAAGTGAAACTTCTTTATGGCCTTATTTTTCGAAAAATGATCTACATGCAACTTTCCAGAAATTGGTTAAATTAGTTAAATTGGTTAAATTGGTTAAATTGGTTAAATTGGTTAAATTGGTTAAATTGGTTAAATAAGTTAAATTGGTTAAATTGGTTAAGTTGGTAAAGTTGGTTAAGTTGGTTAAGTTGGTTAAATTGGTTAAATTGGTTAAATTGGTTACATTGGTTAAATTGGTTAAATTGGTTACATTGGTTAAATTGGTTAAATTGGTTAAATTGGTTAAATTGGTTAAATTAGTTAAATTGGTTAAATTGGTTAAATTGGTTAAGTTGATTAAGTTGGTTAAGTTGGTTAAATTGGTTAAATTGGTAAAATTGGTTAAATTAGTTAAATATTATTTCACTTTACCTTTTTGCTATCGTCTGAACCAACCGTGGTAGGGGCAAGAAAAAGATGGCGCGTAACCGAAAAATGTGACGAAAATTTGACGCAACTTTCCAGAAATTGGTTAAATTAGTTAAATTGGTTAAATTGGTTACATTGGTTAAATTGGTTAAATTGGTTACATTGGTTAAATTGGTTAAATTGGTTAAATTGGTTACATTGGTTAAATTGGTTAAATTGGTTAAGTTGGTTAAGTTGGTTAAATTGGTTAAATTGGTTAAATTGGTTAAATTGGTTAAATATTATTTCACTTTACCTTTTTGCTATCGTCTGAACCAACCGTGGTAGGGGCAAGAAAAAGATGGCGCGTAACCGAAAAATGTGACGAAAATTTGACGCAAAACGTGACGGTAAATTTTTTCCAACGACGATAAAGAAGTTTCACTTCAAAAATAATAGAAAACAGCACACTCAGGCACGGTAGAAAGAGTGGGAGATACTAGTTCCTCTCCCTTCCCCTCGATCTTACGCTTTTTCGATCAGCATCACGTGACCCTGACGCGAGTTTGGAAGTTTTTACCCATCCAACAAAAAAGTGCTCAGCGCCGCTAAAGAAGTTTTCACTTCAAAAATCTCACCTTCAAATCGGCTAGCACATCATGAGCTGTCTCCAAAGACATATCAGGTCGGTTCAACTCTTGCACTCTCTCTATGATTCCTTGCACTTTATAGATAACTTGATCTTGCTCTTTGAGCTTCACGTCACTCTCTTCTAAGTCTCGTTCTAAAACTACAATCTCGTCTTCTGCCGTTTGGAGCTCTCGAGCGTTTTGTATGATATCCTATAACAAAGGGCTTGCTTTGTATTAAATGGAATAATAGCAGAAAGATCATTTGTAATGGTTTACATAACTATTGAATCATTAACAAATCTTTCAGTTTACAGACACCCTAAAATGTAGATATGCCAGCCGCATCACATTCACATACAGGGTCATGTATACGTTAATTCATAAATACATTTACGTTTTTCGGAAGGTAACAAAAGAAGTCATAATCAGCCAGGCAGGGTACAATTTTTTTTATATTATTATGGCAACACTGAAAACTTATTTAAAATTTATACATAACTTTATATTTTCATATTTTAGTATTATGTAAATTTATTATGTAATTAAAATACAGTATTTTCATTTTATTTAGGTATATGTATGAACTGTTATTATTATTGCAAATTACGTTTCTTATTTATTTATTTGTTTTTACTTGTGGTAGTAAGTTACATTATGGTAGTGGTACGTTGTATGTATATATACATTTATAGGTAGGTACTGTTAGTACTTAAATAACGACGACCTCCGTGGCGGAGCGGCGTACATACCGGTTTTCAAGGTGTCGCCTGCTCCGTGGTCCCGGGTTCGATTTCCGGACGGGTCAATGTAGAAAAAATAAGTTTTTCTACATTTTCTCGGGTCTGGGTGTCTGTGGTACCTTCGTTGTTTCTGGTTTCCAAAATATATGCTTTAAATGCTTTAAATAGTTATGCAAATTGGGATCAGAACAATGTATGTGATGTTGTCCACATTTATTTATTTATTTATTTATTATTATTTTTTAAATATAGTAGCATTTTTATTTAAATCCAACGGATTTAAAATAATAATATTTTGTATTGACTGACCCATTAGAATATTATATGGCCTATAGTTAGTATAAAAAACATATTACTTTTCATTATTAGATTGTACCATGTGCATTTTTTGCTTATTCTATGCAAAGTTGTTTACTTGTTTCTCTTAATAAATTGTGTTAAGCATTGTACGCTTCTTAAAAATGTACCTTATTATAAGGATGACAATCATTACCGTGCAGTAACTCAGTCTAGCACTAGCACGGGAGGTAAAGGATTTGTTAATAATTTAGTACCCACGTATTTTTATGAAACATATTGTTTGGTTAAACTGTATTACCGATGAGTACAAAATGTATTTTGTTATGCAGAATAAATGATTTTGAATTTTGAATTTGAATTTATATTTAGATAATTATACTATCAAATTGTATTTTTTTTAATCTAGCATTTTTAAAAACTATAAATTTTTCCGTCCCGATCTATAATATAATTAGATGTCGTGTTAATATTTACACAAGCTAATGTGCTACTTAATATATTAGCTAAGCTGGTTGAGAGGTCTATCCACCCTTGACCGTTAAATAAGCTTCCACTTCATCATAATTATTTTTATCACTCGCGAGCTACACAGTAATTAAAATAACTTGATTAGAATGACAGTTCTCACTTAAAGGAACGACGAGCTTCGTATCAACGTCATACAATTGATTCACATTTTGCACACGAAAACTTGTTGGTACTTATCTGGAATGTTAGGATATATTTTTTTAATTTGGCTGCACAGTAATTAACTAATGACAACAAATTATTATATAAATTAATTAACCAAAAGAATAAATTTTTATAATTGATCTAAATGACTGTTCCAGTGATTCTGATGATGATCATGACAATGACTTAGGATGCACGCTGTAAAATCAAATAAAAAAAATGATTTAATAAAACTATTTTTACTGGTCTGTTGAGCCAGTCCCAGCACTAGCCTCGTCAGTTTGACAGCTGTCATTCTAATCAACCTATATTAGCGCCCCGCCAAGATGTCGTCCTGCGTTTGATCCCCGGGTCGGGCAACATGAGTTTCAAATTGTCGAACATTGCTCGGGTTTGTGGTCACCATTTCGCATTTAGTAAGCCCGGTGATTATACCTGTACCCATCATTGCTGTGGTACTTTATATATATATATATATATCAAGGACTTACAGGATGAAATTTTAACCACTTTTCAAATTTTAATATAACAAGCTAAGAGACAAAAAGCAAATGATATATTGTTTCTTTTAGTATAGCCCAGTACAAAAATGTCAAGATAAAGCACTTAGAAAGTATCCGCCAAAAAATCTTTTGATACGGCCTCCTAGTAACACTTTTTTTACGCGATGCGCATCTCATACAATTATTACAATACTATTCAAGAGTTTTTGATTCTTCCTTCATACCTCTTTTGAAGATGATGAAAAAGTCCTGTAGTTACCTGTTCGCAGCAGTCCAGCATCAGCTCGAGGTTGTGCTTCAGCTGCGGCGCTGTGAAGTTGCTACATTTTCTTCGCGGCTCGTGTTCGAAGCGCGGCGCTGAAGCTCTTAACGCGTGGTACCCGCTTAGAACGCGAGTCTCGCGGCCGGTCATGTCTATCACTGGTACGCGAGATAATTCGCTTCTGCAGGGAACAAGTGATCCTTATTAATGTCTTCGAACCCCAAGCGACAGCCGGCTGTCGCGATAATAACTGATTTTAATTGTGTCTGTTAATATTATTAATAAAAATTAACTGCCTGTCTCTCTATTACGCTCTTACAAGAATTAGAAAAAAATAGAACTGGCTGGGCTGAATATCGTGATTTATTTACTTACGTGGCAATAGTATGCAAAGTTGGTTTCCCCTCTTGTATAACGTCTGCCGCATCTCTGTAAAAGTATCTCCCTTTGTGGGATTTCTTCCAATTGTACGCCTTCTCTGTCGTCCCTTTTTCTTGCTCTTCCTTTTCTTTCAAACGACGCTCTTCTTCCTTTTTTGCTTTTAGCTATTGTCAATAATAAATGTGATAAATCAATGGCAAACAATACCTAAATCTCTTGAATGGTAACATTTGTTATTAATAAATAAAATAAGATTTAGTTTTGAAAGACATTGGTAGAGAAATAAAGAATTGTTAAAGTTGAAATTCTTGTTTAAATTATGGATTTAGAAAATTATTTTGCTAATGATTTAAATTAAAATAATTTTCTAAATCCATAATTAGTTATGGATTTCCGCAAAGTCTATTAATTTTATCTTGTTTAAATCTTTATCAACAAGTAATATCAGTATATAAACTTGAAAAATTTTTTTTTTTTTTGAAAATTTTTTTTTTTTTTTTTGAAAAATTTTTTTTTTTTTTTTGTCTCAGGCGGGACTCGAACCCGCATCTCCTCGCATGCCGGGCGGCATGCGAGGAGATGCGGGTTCGAGTCCCGCCTGAGACAAAATTTTTCAAGTTTATATACTGATATTATAAGTGCAATTAAGTTGCTAAAATATCAAATAAAGTTTATCAACAAGTGTTATAAAAATAGAACTCAAATACTAATATTTATTTTGAAATTACTAGCTGACATATTACGTGATAAATACTCATAATAATATTTTTTAATATGTAAAAACCAAACACCATTATGTCAAAATGAGATAATAGATGTTTACTCACAGCTGCTTTTTCAGGTCCGTAAGCCCCAATGGCTCCTCTGCCCTTCCTCACTGAGGCCTCAACTGGCGCCGATATACCTTGGAGATCTTTACCCAGACCCTTGCCTGGTTGGTAGCCCATCTGTTGAAGGAAACAACCATAATATAGTATCTAGATGGCAGAAACTACATAATAATCTGGCAGTTGTTGAAATTTCATCTTGATGCAAAAAAATTTAGCTGACATTAAAAATTTTCATGTATGTTGTTTTAGTTTATAATACAAGCCACAAAAGCAATTTGAAGTGGCACTTTTCATTGTTAATTGCCATGACCTGCAGGCTTGATACAGCAAATAAATAAAAAAAACACAAGAAACATTAGACCAGCCTTTTAAGAGGAAATACAAGGGCCTTTTTCCCATACAAACATAGTCCCCTGTTTCCTCCCTGGATAATGCCAGTAGAGCAATAATTTTTATTACAAAAATCTATGGCCACTATTAGCATGTTTCTATGTTTTCTGTTTTTTCATAAATTAATTAATAAAAAAGATATGAGCCCTCAAAAATCGAAAAAGTTCGCCAGATTTTCCGCTGTGTTCAAACATCCAGAAAACAAATTTGGCTAAATTTTAGAAAAAAAGGAAAATATACGAACACGGCCAAAGCCTTTCTTTAATTTTTAATGATAAAAGTATTTAAATCGGTCTAGTTTCGGAAAAGTAATTGGGGGACTACGAAACGTTGATTTGGTGTGCTTTTAGTAGGTATTTTCGCTCCAAGAAGCAGTTGTCTCTATCACACTCTGCGGTGAAGGCGTTTGGCACTGCGCGACAGCAATCATCATCATCATCATATCAGCCGAACGACGCCCACTGCTGGGCATAGGCCTCCCCCAAGGATCTCCACAACGATCGGTCCTGTGCTGTCCGCATCCAGCGGCTTCCCGCGACCTTGATCAGATCGTCGGTCCACCTTGTGGGGGGCCTGCCCACGGAACGTCGTCCGGTACGTGGTCGCCATTCGAGAACCTTTCCGCCCCAACGGCCATCGGTTCTCCGCGCTATGTGTCCCGCCCACTGCCACTTCAACGATGCAATCCTTCGAGCGATGTCGGTTGTTTTAGTTCTCCTGCGGATCTCATCATTTCTGATTCGATCGAGTAGGGAAATACCAAGCATCGCTCTCTCCATTGCTCGCTGGGTGATCTTGAGCCTTCTTATGAGACCCATAGTAAACGACCACGTCTCACTCCCATAGGTCATTACTGGCAACACACACTGGTCAAAGACTTTCGTCTTGAGACACTGAGGTATTTCGGACGCGAAAATATGCCGGAGCTTCCCGAACGCTGCCCATCCGAGCTGGATTCGACGAGAGATCTCTTTCTCGAAGTTGGGCTTACCTAACTGGACTATCTGTCCCAGGTAAACATAGTGGTCAACAACTTCGAGTGCAATGTTCCCAACGTTAACTAGAGCGGGTGCAACGTGGGCATTTAACATGATTTTCGTCTTGTCCATGTTCATCCTAAGACCCACTCTTTGAGAAGCATTACTGAGATCTTCGAGCATAATGTTCAGGTCTTCCAAGGTCTCAGCCATAAGAACTACATCATCGGCAAATCGCAGGTGTGTTAGGTATTCGCCATTGATGTTGATGCCGCGTCCTTTCCAGTCCAGAAGCTTGAAAATATCCTCCAACGCAGCTGTGAACAGTTTCGGAGAAATAACGTCTCCCTGTCTCACACCTCGCTGTAGTTGGATCGGATTAGAGCTCTGGTTCTGTAATCGGACCGACATGGTGGCGTTTTGGTATAAGTACTTTAGTACCTCGATGTACCTGTAGTCTATTTGGCACCTTTGGAGAGACTGCAGCACTGCCCATGTCTCAATCGAATCAAAGGCTTTCTCATAGTCCACGAACGCTAAGCAAAGTGGCAAGTTATACTCTTCGGTCTTCTGTATAACTTGCCGCAGCGTATGAATGTGGTCTATGGTACTATAGCCTTTTCGGAACCCGGCTTGTTCGGGAGGTTGGAAGTCGTCGAACCTGCGAGTGAGACGATTCGTAATGACTCTCGAAAACAACTTATAGATATGGCTCAGAAGCGAAATGGGTCTGTAGTTCTTCAAGAGAGTTTTGTCACCCTTCTTGAAGAACAGCATCACATCGCCTCTGCCCCATGCCTTTGGCGTTTTGCCCTCGAGGATGACAGAATTAAAGAGCTTCTGGAGGACCTTAAGTATCGGCTTACCGCCCGCTCTAAGGAGCTCTGTTGTGATTCCGTCATCACCCGCCGCCTTGTTGTTTTTAAGCTGCTTGAGAGCCATCCTAATCTCGCACAGGCTGACGTCCGGGATATCTTCAGAATAGTGTCGGGTAAGCTTGGCTCTAGGGTCTTTAGCCTTGCTTTCAACAGGTGTTTTCGTGGAGTACAACTGTCCATAGAAACTCTCAATCTCCCTCAGGATTTCAGGTGTTGACGCAATGATGCTACCTGTCTCAGTTTTCAGCCTCGTCAATTGGCTTTGCCCAATAGACAGATCTCTGGCGAACACTTTGGAGCCTTTGTTCCGCTCAATGGTCTCTTTAATACGTCGGGTATTAAATTGACGAAGGTCGCTCTTCAAAGACTTAGATATCTGTCTATTGAGTTGCCGATAGCGATGGGCATCCGCTGAGTTCTGTAGCCTCATTTCGTTTCTCTGATCCATGAGTAGGAGAGTCTGACTGGAGAGTTTCTTTGATTTGGGACGGCGGGTTTTAAAGTACTTAGACCCTACCGTACGGACAGTATCCACCACCATGTTGTATAGATCGTCCACATCGATGCTGTTCTCAAGGGCTTCGAAACGGTTTTGAAGCTCGAGCTGAAAGCACTCGGGGTTTTGAATTTGAGCCGGTATTGGTCGGAGCGTGGATTTTATCAGTCGCGCTCTTTCAAGCTTTACGTCGATATTACAACGACGACGACGACAGCAATAGATTTTACAAATACCAATTTTTCAATTTCGACGCTGCTGCGACGCCGACGCTCGAGAGACGCTAGTGTGGGGGGCCCTCAGGCAAACAGCAATCAGCAATCCACCAAGCATAGTGATTATGGCATAATCCACCTTTGAGAGAGGCTTTTGTCAAACAGTGGACTGATTTAATAGTATCAAGAAACAGCAGGGAACTAGCCCACTATAGTCAGCAAACTCAGACATGTAAACAAGCAGAATATACCTGTAATAAAAGTTTGGCACCAATGCCTTTGGTGTGTTTCTCCCAAGTCCCCATACTGCCACCGAGATGAGCGGGCCTCATGCCCTGTCCCTGCTTTCTCAGGCCTGCAGTGTCTCTTTCATCAGTGTTAGGAGTCTCCTCCTCATCTGAGCTATCTAAGTTTACAGTCGGCCTTGAAGTTGAAGCTTCTGATGATTCTAATTCTGTAAAAGAATGTCAAGAAATACAAATGTACCAAATTTCATAATACATAACGCCCCCAGTTGACCTGGGAACAGGGCAAGTGTATGATGATATGATATAAAACAATGCCAACATTAATTAAAAAAGTCCAGATCACTTTACATCGCTATTCAAAATAATGTCAAGTAATCAGGATTCTAAATAATTTATTATTTTATATGACATTTTAGAAACTTAATTGCAATTATAATGTGAGCATTTTAACATGAAAAATTATTTCACTTGCCAGAACCATAATTTTTCATGTTAAAATACTAATTTCTTATTGTACATAATTCAGATTGGAATTTTAAATGTTTTTTTTATTTATTTATTTGGGACAACAAACAATTACACTGATTGTCACAATGATTATCAAATCCATAGATTTAATATACTGCTGTTAGATTGGCAATGAAAAGAGACAGAATATAATGCAGCTATATGATAGAACGAGATAGATCACAAGGCCGTTCACGTACACGCTAAGAACCTGTAGTGTTTTTCTGAGTTCTGACGTCTGTCACGCGCAACACAATATTCCCTTTAGTTTTACTAGTTTCATTTTTATTATTGTAAAAAAGTGTCGAGTTGATGTATTTTTATTATGGTTACATGTTCAGTACCTGGAAGTAACTCATCTAAAAAAGGAACCAACATAATTGTACATTTCACACGTCAACACACAATCGCGATTATCAGCAGCAAAATGCAATGTTTCAGAGCTTTGACTTAAATTTTGTATACTAATTGATAGGGCATTTCATCAGAACAAGGATTTAAATTCATATGAATTCAATTAAAAATAATATCAAATACGTGAATTTCAGCAATTACTAACGTCACTTTTGTATTTTAGTGATTGACGTTGTCGATGATATCTTATCGACGTTAGCTGACATATTTCACATTGTAAACCGCATACAGCCTAAATTGTTGAAATACGTTAGATGGTTGAAATTGCCTAATAGAAAAGAATGTTCGCCCAATAAATATTCGAGCATTTGCAGTTTATATTTGGACCCTACGTGTTTTTAACACAGAGGCGTTCAGCCTGTAAAATTACGCTCTGGATCAATCTCCATATTGTTCAAGCCCCCATCAATCCCCATTAGTTAAACATTAAATATTTGTATATTTAGTTTACGTTTGTAATGTGTAATTGAAAAATAAATATCAGTTTTATTTCAACTTTGGCGATCGCGATCGCAAAATGAGGCAAAATTGTTAAATACTGGCAAGTAAAGCCTACGATATTTTTTACAATAAATTGATTTTGTTCGGGAATAAGTATGTAGTTATAAAATAAAAAACATATCTAGGTATTTACTTGCAGTTTTTTGGCGTTCTTTTAATAATACTAAAAAATAAGTCACCTGCGTCAACGTTAACTGTGTCGATGGAATCGACATCGAAAGCAAGCAGGCAATGCAGTACCTGCACTATTTATCTCACGCACATGCTCACTATAAGCACACTAGCGTAACCTAGTTTTGGTCTCGTTTTCAGGATTCAATTGCCAATCTATCATCTATATTAAATCTATGATCAAATCAAATCAGAAAAAAGTCGAGTCTTACCTTTTTTCTCTTCTTTCTTTTTACCAGCTTGTTGCACACCTCCAGCCACAAACCCAATGGGGGCAGAGAAGTCTTTTTGCTTCCTAGTCCTTTGTCGGATATTGTCTTCATTATCTTCTTCATCACTGTCCTTTGCCCATACACCTGAAGAAAAATGTATGCTTGTACTCTCTTTACCAACAATAAAGTACCCTGGTCTTCGATTGTCTTAGGATAATCAACAGCTACTATTATGGAGCTTGAGATATAAATCTTTTGAGGAAACATTGCTTTGGAAATCTGAAGGGTCTACTATGAAAAGGATTTATGAGAAAGGAAGAAGGAGGAAGGAAAAGGAAGGAGCACCATACATAAATCGCGTTTCATTTGACATACGTAAAAAAATATGTAAATCTGTTGTCAAAAAGTGAAATGATCATAGAAAATCGAAATCTTTAATTTTTTTTTCTAAAAAGGCACAGTACTCCGCAAGTTGAAACATTGCATAAATTACTACTTTTAAGTAACTACACTACCTACCATTTAGCCTCAAAATTGCGGAACTCCGGTCCAAGCTCTAAACTATATATGCACTAAATTAATAAAGAAAATATATATATACACACCTACACCAATACATACCGTAAATCTGTTGTTCTTTTTTAGCTCTCCCTCGTCTATTTGGATTGAATTCGTTGTCCAAATCGTAGTCAGTGATTTCAAACCGTATAACCTCATCGTCAGACATTTTACGTACCTATTCAAACTATGACTTCGGCTTTTTTTTTAACCAATAGATTAAATTGTACTTATTAACGTTTATATTTATTTTTATTTCGAGTGTTTGGCCACAACCAACTCACAACAAACAACACATTAAAAAAAGGTTATCCATTGATCGATGTCAATGTCAATATTGTCAATTTTGTCAAATGACAGTCGTACGGTCGTACGTAATTTTTTTGCATTCAACGTTAGACATTCTGCATACAGCCAATGAACAGTTTTTGCTTGAGATTGATTCGGTGTGGATTCTTCTTGTATACAAATTAATCGATTTAAAACCGATTACAATGACATTTTATTTCATTCATCAAAATCAAAGAGTAATAAAATACTATCAAAATTCAAAAGAGGTATTGAGGTAGGTACTTGCTTGACTTCTGTCAAGTTGACAGAAGTCAAGCAAATACCTACCTCAGTACCTCTTGTCAAGTTCATGCAACAATATTTTCAGTCTAATAATCTAATTCAGGTTTTCTTATTTTGTGTGGACAGTATACATATTAATGTTTGGTTAAAAGTTAATTATCCAATCTCAAACTCACTGATTTTATAGGCTAACATTTGCATTTTGTGCGGAATCACGTGCCCGTAACGAAATCATTCTAACGATGTATCTATGTTGAAGAGGGGTGATAAAAAATGTTGAGTAGATTTTCCGACGTCCTACAGTCTGCCGCGGACGTTGTAAGTTTGTAAAATAGTGTTGATGTGCTGTTAGATAATCCTTTGATTGTTTAATAATCTTGAATCGACTAGAAAATGAAACCTCTGTGTCTTATAGTTGGCGCCTCCGGCTACCAGGTTTGAGGATTTTGAGTATCATTGGAAGATGATACTAAACTTCTACCAGAACTATGACGACAATAGTAAAATTCACATTGAAGACACAAGAATACCACACCATTTACACCAAATGCTGCAGGTATATATTAAGTATCTAGTGCAAAATCATTGACTATTCATTACCTACCATAATAACAAAGCTACCGGGAATGTTATCTTTTAATTTTGAGTGGATTGTATAATGCATGAAGTAAGTACTTTAATTACTTACAATTCCATAAAATAGAAATATATTTTTTACTAGGTTTTTTGCACAGAGGACAGTGATTATTAAGTATGGTGGACCTTGAGATTTTTAAAACATTTTACAATACTAGGTATTGTACTTTTCTTTAATTAATTTCATGTAAAATATATTGACTATATACACTCTCTAATCTCTAATGCAAAACATAGGATAACTTCTATCCCTAAGTTTTACCTACTTTTGTATATTGTGTTGTATATGTTGTTATTCTGTTTTGTGTTCCTAAATAAATAAAATAAATGAAACAAGGAATAGAGTGAATTTTATTAAATGGATGGGATGGTTTTTCTCTGAAGAATAAAGTGTATCAATATGATTTTTTTTTTATTCAGGAAATAAACAGCGATACATTGTGTAAGACATCTTAGTTCATTAAAAAATACAGCTAATTACAGATTTCCACAAATTTACATAAAGAGTTGGAAGTCATATAATAATTAAAACATAAATACTCATACCCTGTCAAGTATACAAAGAAAAAGAAAAATTTATTTTTATGATACTGCCCGAAGTGGTGTGTAAGTGTGTGCGCTTCAAGTATATCATCTCTGCTAATGTGATGCATCAACATTTATAATGAATTATGCGATTTTATAGCGTTCAACTTAAAAGTTGATTTGCTGTGAATAAATAAGTCTATCTCGCTGAAGGTCTCGTTTTTGATTACTCTTTCTCTAATTAGAATCAATGTTTTCTCATACTCGCTTTACCTCTTTCAACCCCTTTAGGAGATAATTTCAAGGTCAAAAAACCATCCTATGTGTTGTTAGTTTACATGTCATGTCTAACTAATAATATAACTAACTATTAATATAACTAATAATAACTCCACACCAAATTCCATCTAAATCGGATTATAAATTATTGATTCTCCATACAAACATTCAACCCTCTATGCCACCTTTTTCACTCTTTTTCAGGATGTTTTTTGGAACAAAAACTTTTATAATTTGAGGTTTATTTGCTAAACAAATTTTCAAAAATACATATAAATCATCACAATTTTTAAAAAAAATTGTGTATATCTATGTATTTTATTTAACATCCACCCCACCATTTCTTTTACCTAATAGTCTAAGATCCCACCATACAACGACCTTCACCGAGCTGTTTATTAAATGAAAAGTTTTTTATATAAAAATAAATATGCCAAAAAATATATTGCAAATGGGTTGACTAAAAAAATTCAGTCCAGAGTATGATTAATAAAATTTTTTTTTTAATATTTTAATTTAATTTTTTTTTCCTGGTTTGGTTAATAGACAAATTTCATACCAATCGAAAATATGAAGCCCAAAGAATATGCAAACGTTAGGTTGACTATTTTTTTCCCATCACAACTCTTGAGTAGGCAGATATAAACAGGTAAATCAAACTAGTAACTTGCACCGGACTGGTTAATTAAATAAAGTTAAATACAAATAAATATTATTCATTTATGAACACGGTGGTATACAGTTGAATGCAAAAAAAAGTCATGAAATGCGGTTGTCAAATTTTAAAAATTCTACTCTGGACTGAAATTTTTTAGGCAACCCATTTGCAATATATTTTTTGGCATATTTAATTGTATATAAAAAACTTTTCATCCAATAAACAGCTTGGTGAAGGTCGTTGTATGGTGGGATCTTATACTATAATGGTGGATTGCAGCAATATTACCACTTTACTTGTACATTATTATGTTTTTGAAACCATGCTGTCCCGTTCTTTAGTGGTACTTATAAAAAATAGAACTATCTATTTTTACATAACCTTCACTGGCAAGAAACAGATAGTAATGTATGTAAATATTCTTATCAGTACTTATTGTTTACAACTACTGTAACAATTCATTATTGTGTCCATATTATATTAGAAGGGTTCTCATTCTTATTCCTTTCTTTATATGACAGTTCACAATCACTTCCATAATAAGTAAAATGCAATCAATAAAAGTAAAATAACTGTTGCCCAAGATGGCATGGTGTTCAAAATTTTTAATTATTTAACTTAATATAGTTGGATGAAAATAAGCCATGTGCTCTTATAGCCTATAATCCATGTTCTTATCTACTTATATGGCGCGATTGAGTAAAAAGTATCCATTCAAACTTTCGCATAATAAAATCAGTAAGATTATTAATTATTACTATGTATGTATATCTATTTGATAGATTTTACAATAGTAGCTGACAGGTCTATATCATACCCTTTTAAATTATTATCACGCAACGCGTAGCTTTCGCGACTCTGTGTAACGGCCGCCGTAAGCGTGAAGTAACGTGACCATGGCCGGTTATAGTGCGTTCGGTGAACATCGCCGAGCGCGAGCATTCACGTCAAGTCCGAATCAGTGCACCGTGCGAAGTGCATGTCGCTCGCTGGCCATCATACCTATAAGCTGACGCATTTGTAACTCGAATACTTACATATTGTGTTTATTTCTTTTCAATACTCTTTTTACACAATAATAACTTAACGTATCTAGTCGCAAAAGTCTTGGCATTATACTCAAATAGCAGCATTTTTTGTGTAAAGAATGTCGAAAGCAGTATTAGTTGCCAATTCTACAAATATGGCTAGACAGGAAATTAATATTATTCAGTGGAGATAGAGCTCAAAATCCTATGGACAGCTGCTGTCTCAAGTGCCTTTCTCTCGTCTTCGCGAGGGACCCGAGCGACACTCTCACGATAAATCTGTTGATGCAAAAATGTTTAATTTCGGTTAAACCTGTTTTACAATTATATGAATTGACACTATTTTTATTTGCAGCTAATCGTTGACGAAGAAAAAGAACAGCTAGGTGGATCCCTCGGTCCGTGTTTAGAAGCAGTAGTGCAGCGGTCTATATGCGTGCTCGACGCGCTGACCGCCCTGGCGGCTGCGGACCGACCTCCTGGTGCGAGATCGTTAGCCTTGACCACCGGAACAGCGCTGCTTCGGAGAACGAGGCAACCCTGCGTTAATAGCGCTCATGTTTACAGGCCACTACAGGTAATAAGCATAAAGTTTTTTGTATATTTTGAGACAAGCCGAACAAACTATGCACAGTCATCTAGTGCCAAAATAAGCAGTAGCGCATCATAAGCCCAGTATGGGCTACTGCTTATTTTGGGTTTCTTGGTTCTTCTTAGTCAGCTTGGTTGCAACTAAGCTTATACTATTGATACATGACAACATAATTATTTTCTTTTTTTTGTAAATAATAGGGGTTAAAGTATGCAATTGCCGATTATTTTCCCACTTTTTATTTTGTTTATAGCTCTTAAGTATAGTCATATTATTGCGTAATTCTTTTTGTATTGTATCAAAAACTAAATAAAGTAACTTTTGACTAAAAAAAAAATGCAATACTAGTGCCTATTACTTCAAAGGAAGTCGTTGAAAAGACCCCTTACAATGTGTCAGCTAACCTTCTTGCTTCAATTTCAGAAATTTAAATACTATAATGCGTAGCTTTATAACCATCTAACTTTCACCTTTAATTGCATCGAAAACGGTTCAGGCGTTTTTAAAAAAACAAAAAAATTGTTAGTATGGAAAAATGACTTTTCTCGATTTCGTCCATACAAAACGGCAATTTCATACTTTAACCCCTAATATATACTTATTATACATAGAAAACACCCACTTCTAACAGATATTTTAATGCACACAAATATTTGTACCGTGTGGGGACCGAACCCGCGACTTATGGCTCAGAAGTAAATATAATAGCCCACTTATGGAATGGCCTTATTTTATTCCTCTTTATTTGTCAATTTGATATAAATTAGGCTCATTTACACATATCACTAATTTTTATCATTATCCGTTCACATGTATGAGAAGACAAAATGGACTGAAGTCAAACCAACAGACCTCATATCTCTCGCGTTTTACATAAGAGTATCTGGGCAGCCTAATGAATAAATTATACAAAAAACAAAACGGCCAAACTTGAAAGGGAACTAGTTCGAAACTTTTAGTGGCTGTGTCAAACATCTGTTGAACATCTCAAAAGTACTTTTATACGTCAATAGATGGCACTGTGTTATATTTATATAAAATATTTATGGCTAAGCTGCCAGTACAACCTGTATTTGCAAATACTACATATTTAAATAGATAAAATATTTATTATATCACCTTACAGCGTATGTTAATACAATGCAACGAGAACCCAGCATCGCCTACCGAGAAAGAAGAAGTGGAACTCCTCCTCACCCTATGCGGTCTCGTCAGGAAGGAGCCAGGTCTAGCGAACATATTCACCACGCCCTTCGTCGAAGACAAAACCAGCTTGCTCAGCATACCAGAAGACATCCAGAAGTTGATTCCACTCAAGTCCAAAATGCATACACCGAAGAAAAACCCGTTGTTCGAAGTTGAACTACCGGCGAACCCATTAAGAAATGTATCGATAATAAGGACAAATGGTAAAGATGACAACGCGACGTCAAGCGGTTCGGTTCCCGATGACGTCTCGTTCAAAAGCCACAAAACAGTGTATGATGATAACGACAAGTTTCTCTTGATCGATTTGCTACTGTCATATTTGAATAGCGCTGTAAGTATTGATTGTACTTTATTCCAAAACTTAGATGTTGACCGTTCAAGCATTCCGTAAGCAGATTTATTACAATCAATTTATACACTCCCGGCCCCTCCCCATCCCACGTGTCAGAAAAAATAAGCAAAGCTTACCCCGACATTTACCCCCGTATTTATAAACAAGTAAAAGTAATTACTTGACTAAAAGTAATTACTTGAGAGACAATTTGTATGCCCTAATCAAGAAATTACTAGAAGTTAAACTACCAAAAGTTAGCATTTCCAGCCAAATAATATGACTATTAATGGTGACCAATTTCTTTCACTTGAGCATTAGGTATGAACACTTTAAGTTATGACTTTCTTAAGCAATAAGTAATTACTTCTTTATAAATACGGGGGTTAGACAAATGAAGTTCTATAGGCCTGGCTGCTATACATGTCTATAATATTTTTTTACTCCTAAAAATAAAAGACATTTCTTAGCCATAATATTTTGTAGCATTGCGTAGCTTCAAGGTCGTTGTTTGGTTTTTTTTAACGGTGTATTATTATATTTTTGTTTAGCAAATTCAAATATCAGTAACTTACGATAAGTTACTGATATTTGACCAGATCTAAAAACTATGAATCTTTACATACTACTTAAAATTATGATCACTCTGTCCCATATGAACTTCCTGCTACACATAGGATCCTTAGAATCTATATTCAGTTGTGGACGTAGATTGCTTACGTAATTACTATTTTTTCCAGGACAATCAAGTGGTTCTCCGCGCGTGTGAAGGCATCATGATTGTTTCGTCTCTACCAGAAGACGACATAGCTAATTTAGTCACCAGCTGTAGCCCGGCCTGCGAGACTATTGTCGAGAAACTCTGCACCAAGTATAAGTGTATACCGGCGAACACGGAGCCCACTGACGTTGAACATCTGAATATTACATGGGCGTAAGTGTTGCATCGCGTCCAAATTACATCAGTGTCTCAACTTCTCATGACGAAAGTCTTCGACCAGGCCACTAATTTAGCTAACCAAATCGTATCACAATCGTAATTGTATTGCAGGTTTTCGACAGTTCCAATATGGGCTAAATGTCAAAAGCGCACAATTCAATCACGATCGAACTGCAATTGAAATAGCTGAATAAGGCCCCAGTGCTTGTTGCCAGTTATGACCTATGGAACTGAAACGTGGTTATTGGTATATTTTTTTTTTTTTTTGTAAGCATTGCAGTCATTTAAAAAAGTTAAATAGGAGTGCTTAGCTTTATTCAACGGAAGAAACCGCGGGTACAACTTATATTTACGATAATATGTATAACTACCACTGGTTCCGCAGTCGAACAGGATCTTTAACGATACGGCAAATTTTGTTCAGAGAGAGTTCACAGACCAAAGTCTTACCACGAAAACACATCTATAAAAAGCAAAAATATTACAGATATGTGGCCCAAGACTTCGGCGACAAATCATACAGCAAGTTCCACGGCTATCGGGAGCTGACGAGCTTCTTCTCCTGGCTAGACTACTGTGATACTTTGATGAAGGTGAGATAGAGTTAATTTAAGGTGGTAAACGCTGCTCCTAAGCCATGCGTCGCAAGTCCGAGTACAAATATTTGTGTGCATGAACATGTCTGGGTGTTTTCTTTGTATATTATGTATGTATTTAGAAGCAAAAGTATATGAGTATTGAGTAATTTTATTCGTTGTCTAGAACTCATAGTATAAATTTAGTAGTAGCTTAATTTGGTACTAGGTAGAACTGTAAGGCCCAGTGGGGCATGTCCTAAAATATTATTAGTATTATAGTTTAAGATGGGAGTCGAACCAATGTCTACTCAGTATTTAGGCGCTCCACTCGAGCTGTCGAAGACAAAAATCCATGGAACTTTCAAAGTATTACACTCGGCATATCAAATAAATATTATGCTTTAGAAGGCACATTGGCTAAGACCCGCTGGTTACGACTTAAGGTCATGGCACACTATACCGGCACCGCACCGGCACCGCCTCAACCCAGAAATTAACTTGCCATTCAAATTAGAGCATTAAGTTGTGAGTCGTACAATATATTTTGTAATATTAATATGAAAAAGCCAACGGCGAGCAGTCAGCGCTCTCGCCGCTACTATACAACTCAACTGGCAGCTCGCGTCCTTACAACGCGATGACCGCGTCCTTGCAGCGCGCTAACGGCGTGCTTACAGCGAGCGGGCTGTGAGCTTGCACCTCGCGGCCGGCGCGTGGTCTGTGAGCTTGTACCTTGCGGACGACACGTAGCTAGCGCGCTCGCGGCCAGCCGTAGCATAAATTCGAGGCGAGGCGACGCCGCGCCGTGCTGCAGCCGTGCTGTTGCGAAACCGGTAAAGTGTGCCATGACCTTAAAACGGCAACAAAAGTTGCGAATTTTCAAACATTGCTCGGGTTTCCGATTACCAACCCGCCATTGGCGAGCGTGATGATTATGCCTATGCCCATCATTGCTGTGGTACTTTGAATTTAATGATGATGCCTTGGCCCTGCAGTGGGATGATTATAGGTCGTTACATTAATTTTAGTAGGATCAAGTCTTCCAAAAATCCTAGATCCGCTACTATTTGAAGGTTTGTGTGTTTTGACGACCTCCGTGGCGGAGTGGCGTACACACCGGTTTACAAGGTGTCGCCTGCTCCGAAGTCCCGGGTTTGATTCCCGACGGGTTAATGTAGTTAAAAGTGTTTTTCTACATTTTCTCGGGTCTGGGTGTATTACAAATACATTAGTTGTTTCGAATTCCACAATACGAGTGCTTTAAATAGGTACTCAGTTTGCTATCAGAGCAGGTATGTGATGTTGTCCACATTTATTTATTCCCTAGTATATATTTATTTACCAGGAATGCCACCCAACGATAGCAGCGCACCTATCGCGGACGTTCAGACAGAACTTTCTAGAAGGAGTCGCCGAGGCGGGCATCACTGACTTGCATCACGCGGCTCTGGTCACCGCCATTCTTGCGAAATGTCTTAAAGTTGTCGACTCGCCTGATCTTATTAATGGTAAGCCTTTTCTATAAATAGATGGAGCTAATAGTAATTAATCTATACTAATATTATAAAGCTGAAGAGTTTGTTTGTTTGTTTGAACACGCTAATCTCAGGAAGTACTGGTTCGAATTGAAAAAATATTTTTGTGTCGGATAGTCCATTTATCAAGGAAGACTTTAGGCTATATAACATCACGCGGCGACTAATAGGAGCGAAGCATCAGTGAAAAATGTTGCAAAAACAGGGAAAATTTTTCATATTCCGTTGCGTGCGCTGTGTAAACGGTTCAAGTTACCCAATAAATATATAATTAATAATAAAATAACCTAATCGCAATCGTTATAACAGAAATTGACGCTGACGAAGTCGCGGGCAACAGCTAGTTATCTATAAATCTCTAAAGATCTTCTGCTTGGTTGCGTCAGGTCGTAGCCATGTCCCTATTTAACGCCCCATCCTCCACAGTTCCTAATTTGTGGAACTATTATTTTATCTTAGTCTCGTTTTTAGAGAATTATAGAAGTTAGGCTTAGCAAAAACATACAAACGTATTATAAAAATAAAAATACGAGGGCGGGTCAATAAGTCCGTGACTTTTTGAATTTCTGACCTCTTTACTGAAAAAGCAACACTACTCCTGTCAACAGGTATCTGTCAGTTGATTCCTGTCAAAATTTGAACTTGCTGCGTCAGTTAGTTTGTGTTTGACAGCTATTTTTATCAGACTACCCAGTAATTTGAGGAAAAAATGGAAAAAGGTGAATTTCGTGTGCTTAATAAGCATTATTTTTTGCGAAAAAAAAACCATTACCGAGACCAAGGCTAAGCTTGATAAATACTATGGGGACTCTGCACCATCGATTTCAATGGTAAAAAAGTGTTTTACTGAATTTCGTTGTGGCCGTAAAAGCACTGAAGATGCCGAACGTCCTGGACGCCCAGTTGAGGTCTCTACACCCGAAACAATCGAAAAAATTCAAGATATGGTGTTGGCCGACCGAAGATTGAAAGTGCAAGAGATTGTAGAAGCCGTAGGGATCTCGCATGGCTCAGTGGTTTCAATTTTAAAAGATCAATTGGGCATGAGAAAGCTTTCCGCAAGATGGGTGCCGCGTTTGCTCACAGTCGACCATAAACGCAATCGTGTAACAACTTCACAGGAAGGTTTGGCGTTGTTTAATTGCAATATGGAGGGGTTTTTGCGCCGTTTTGTAACCGTGGACGGAACATGGATCCATCACAAAACACCAGAGACCAAACAACAGTCAAAACAGTGGGTTTCTAAGGGTGAATCGGCGCCAAAGAAGGCCAAGGTGGGTTTGTCAGCCAATAAAGTTATGGCGACTGTTTTTTGGGATGCACGTGGGATAATCCACATTGACTACCTTCAAAAGGGAAGAACAATCAATGGGGAATATTATGCCAACTTATTGGACCGCTTCAATGACGATTTGAATAAAAACCGACCGCATTTGGCCAAGAAAAAAGTTCTTTTCCACCAAGACAATGCAAGGGTGCACACATGTGCAGTTGCCATGGCAAAAATCCATGAATTGGGCTATGAATTGCTCCCTCATCCACCCTATTCTCCAGATTTGGCTCCGAGTGACTACTTTTTGTTCCCAAACCTGAAGAAATGGCTTGGTGGAAAAAGATTTGACTCCAATGATGAAGTCATCTCGCAAACAAAGGCCTATTTTGAGGACCTCGACAAATCATATTTTTTTGAAGGGATAAAAAAATTGGAGAAGCGTTGGACAAAGTGTATAGAGCTCAAGGGAGACTACGTTGAAAAATAAAATGATTTGTTTATCAAAAAATCTGTGTTTTATTCCAAAAGTCACGGACTTATTGACCCGCCCTCGTACAAAACAAAACAGAACATTTAAACATAAAGTGATGCTAAAAAATCGTTTATTTATGAATCAGGATGATGAACGAATTTCCCCCTTAATACAGTCGTAAAGCTGTAACGGTAAGTTTATTCTAGATTAGTTCACCATTCTGTATAGTCCTTAAAATATAGCTTGATTAGAATGACAGTTCTCACTGAAAGAGACGACGTAACTTTGTCCCAGCGTCACACAAGTAAAACTCATTTGCACACGAAAAAATATTGGTAACTGGCATGTTAAGAATATTATTTTATACATTGCTGTACATGTTAATCAATTTAATTATATAAAATAGATATTTAAAGTTCAAAAGATTAAAATAATCCAGTCACAAAAATTACACCTAACTTAAAAAGACGTCTTTACAAGGTTACGTAATTTTTCATAATCGCTAGTGATAAGGTAAAATGGACAAATCGAAATCGACAGACTAACAGTATTTAAAAATCGAAGTAATGTAACATCAATGTTACAAATGATTTAATGAGCATTGGTTGATGCTTAGAACGTTAAATTGCAATTATTAATAGTTTACGAAAAATTCTCAAATTTATTAGATTCTTAAAGCGTTAAAAAATTTCAAATTGATTTACATGATTGTTACAATTATTCTCATAACGGTCACGACACTGACTTACTGTTAAATCTTAATATATCTGATTTTCATTTTATTTTATATGCCATACCTGTTTTTTTCGTTTGATCAGTCGAGTCAGTCCCATGACTAGTCACCTCAGTTTGACAGGTGTCATTCTAATCAAGCTATATTTTAGGGACTATAGTCTTACCCCCTTATTCATAATAACGCAAACTGTATAATAAACCTATTTAAGCTATTACACTGTTTTGCCTCGTTCTTTCTTAGCGCTGTAATCATTTGAAAGAAAGTGACAAAACAGTGCAATAGCTAAAATAGGTTTATTAGACTGTCTGCGTTATTATGATAAGGGGGTTAATCTGGCACTACATAAATATGGGTGTTATGTTCTGAAACCTGGAAAAGCATGTTTATCTTTGTTAGTGGTCGCCCAGCTGTCGAACGAAATTCGACCATAATTAATTATTGATTGAAACGCCCCGTTGGTCTAGTGGTTTAAAAACCGGGCCCCGGGCCATGATCTCGGGGTCCCAGGTTTGATTCCCGGGTCGGGCAACAAAAAAAGTTTCGAATTTTCGAACGTTGCTCGGGTTTTTTTTTGGCATTTGGCAAGCGTGGTGATTAAGCCAGTACCCATCATTGCTGTGGTAACTTGAATTCAATGATGGAGGCCTTTTCCCTGCAGTGGGATGATTATAGGCTGATACTTTACTTTACTTTTTTCTAATTATTGATTCAATGTATTTTTATGCATAATCATTAAAAAAATGTTCGCATACTCCGCTCCTTCTCTTAAACAATAAGTGTGCGTAGGTCAAATTTTCACCCGAAAACATTTTTCGCAACATACGAGGTTTTCAATTTTTACGTTCTTAATCCTGTAAAATAATAAAAAGGAAAATCAACAACTTATGAATAGTATCCTAATGAAAATGAGATGCGAATCGCTTTAAAAATTGTGTTGCGAGGAGGAGTTTTTAGATTTTTGGCTGACATTTTTGTACTGGGCAGTTGTAGTGTCGTAGATGTTGTATTAAAATTAAAAGGTTTTCAACATTTCATCCTGTATACAGGATGAAATTGTAACCAATTTCCAAAATTTTTGTAGGCGTTCAGTATCGAATTTAGAGCCCATTTATGAAGTAAAAAATGTAAATTATGTTCTCACCCGAAAATAAATTTTTGCAATATAGTTTTATTTTTTTACAATTTTAGGCCTGTTTAGGTATAAAGGGAAAATCAAAAACTTATGATTAGTATCGTGATGAATGAATGTGTTGTGCATTGCGTAAAAAAAAAGTGTAGCTAGGCGGTCGTATCAAAAATTTTAGATTTTCGGCGAACATTTTCTAAGTTTTTTATCTTGACATTATTGTACTGGGCTATACTAAAAGAATAAAATACGTCATTTGTTTTTTGTCTCGTAGATTGATATATTAAAATTTCACCCTGTATAAAATGCTTACGGCATCAAGACATGTGTGCTATGTTAGTTTGTTATGTTCCAGAGTTCTCGAACTGGTTGGTAGGCGAGGGGGAGGTGTCGGAGTGGCCGCTGCTTCACGCACTCATCAGCAACTGCCTCACCGACAACTACGACATCACGCTAGAGACGCTGCAGTTCTTCCAGGTCAGTTGGACTATGAACTATGTACAGTACAGTGATTACTTGTAACTAGTGACAGGGATGAAATGATAACATTTTAGGAACGCATATTTTTCATTTTAATACTAGCGGACCCGAAAGACGTCGTCCTGCCTAAACTATGAATATTGATTTCGAATTGGGAAAATCAACACAAAAAAATCAGATAATAATTGTTTAATATTATAATGATATTATCTGGCGCGTATATAAATGGTTTTGTTGGTATTGCGACACGGGAACAGGCAACCTATCTGGCCATGTGAAAAAATGGATTTTCTAGATTGATGCTACAAACACTTAGCGGCTGCCCTTGAGATTCATATCGACATTGCAAATGCTACCCTCACTGGCAATTGTAACCATCGATTTAATATACTACTGTTAGATTGGCAATGAAAAGAGACAGAATATAATGCAGCTATATGATAAAATGAGATAGATCACAATCACTCACTAATGTATTGTCGTTAGTTATGAAAACCCACACGAGCAATGTTAATATTCCCAGTAGGAAACGCATAATCAAACCCTGGATCACGCCGGGTTTGTTACGTTGTATCCGACATAGGGACAAACTTTACCGTCAAACTAAAAAATATCTACAGAATGAAAACTTATCTACTTCCTACAAACGATACAAAAATTATTGCAATAACTTACTTAAAAATATCAAAAGAAAATATGAACACTCACAATTTGAGAAATACAAAAAAAGTCCTAAGGAATTATGGAGCCTTATAAAAAATGTAACAAACCTTCATCAAAAATGCTCTCCTTCGGAGGAACTGTTGACTGCGTATAATGATCCTCAATCAGCTGTTAACTCTGTTAATGGATATTTTGCTCGTGTGGGTAAAGAGCTAGCTACTAATATAATCAAAAACCCTTCGTATGCGTCACTTTGTTATTTGGCTGGGGAATCACCTGCCTCTGTGTTGAGCTCCATGGTATTGTTGGATGCTGACGATAGTGAAATTGAAACTGTTATATTGGGTCTCAAACAGAACAGTGCTACGGGCTGTGATGGTATTCCAACTTCATTATTAAGGCAAGCTAGGCATGTCCTGATTCCTGTTCTCAAACACGTTTTCAACCTCTGTTTCTCTTCTGGCACTTTTCCAACAGTGTTCAAGAAAGCTTTGGTCCACCCCATCTTTAAAGGTGGAGACAGGTGCAGTGTCAATAACTATAGGCCAATATCGGTGTTACCAGTCTTATCTAAAATACTTGAGAAGCTTCTGAATGCTAGACTGGTTAGTTACTTGGACTCTTTCAATTTGATTGCTCCCAACCAATTTGGTTTTAGGTCTGGTAAGTCAACGGAAGATGCAGTTTTGAAACTTACCAGTATCGTGGTTGACAACTTAAATCATAAACTACATTCAGTTGGTATTTTCCTTGACCTTTCTAAGGCCTTTGACACTGTCTCTGTTTCCATTCTTCTTTGTAAACTTCAACGTATCGGGATAAGAGGTACTGTGCTAAAAATTTTTAGTAGTTACCTGTGTGATCGAATGCAATATGTCGCAATGGGTAATATCACTAGTGAATGCGAATCGATTACATATGGTGTCCCGCAGGGCAGTGTACTCGGACCGACTCTGTTTCTCATTTATATAAATGACCTTTGTCAACTAAAACTTCCAAATAGTAAGATTATTACTTATGCGGATGACACGGCGATTATAGTTCATGGACAGAGTTGGGAAGAGGCACAATCCCATGCGGAATCGGCGTTACGCATGGTCATGAAGTGGCTTGCTTCCAATCTCTTAGCATTAAACTTAAATAAAACAAAGTTTATCACTTTTGCTCCTAATACTTCATTGCAGCCTCATGAATCGTTTAAAATCTCTGCCCATGGATGCGAAGTTATGCCTGGTAGTCCTTGCACCTGTTCAACGATATCACGTACACATATCAAATACTTAGGTATTATCGTTGATAGTACTATGTCCTGGAATGAACATATTAAGTCTATGGTGGCACGCATTAGGAAACTCATTTTCGTCTTTAGTAAGCTAAGAGTGGGGGCTGATCTGGCGACATTAAGAACTGCTTATTTTGCGCTTGCTCAGTCTATAATTACCTATTGCATCACTGTTTGGGGTTCAGCTGGTAAAACTAAAATGCTGCTACTAGAAAGGGCACAGAGGGCAGTTTTAAAGGTTATGGCATCGCAACCGATTCGGTATTCAACCAAATTAATTTTCAATTTCTGGGAAGTTCTCTCCGTTCGCAAATTATTTGTTTTGAATGTTGTTCTTCGCAAGCACAAACTATTAACATACAAGCCCAGCCTCTTGCATAATAAAAGAAGGAAAGATAGAGTGTGTCCTGTGGTGAGGGCCAGGATTGTGCTGATAAAACACCATTTTGATTATATAGCTCCTTCCATCTACAACAGGATAAATAAGATTCTGAATATTTATCCTCTTTCTTCTTACAAATGTAAATCTCTTCTGATTAATTGGCTGCTTAGCCTTGATTATGATTCCGTTGAAGGTCTTATTAAGTAATGGGTTGATATTCAATTGCAACGTAATTCTGTAATCTCGCATACTTAAACTCACTCTCTCCTACAAACTTCACACACACACACACACACACACACACACACACACACACACACACACACACACACACACACACACACACACACACACACACACACACACACATGTATGTATATATACATATATATTAACTTACCTTTTTATGTTAAAATAACTAGCTGTTAAGTTATAATCTATCTGGAGGTGGGCGTTAACATCTGTAACGCAGTCCTAGACTAAAGCAAATGTTAACGCTTACATGTTTTTGTAAAATTGTTTTTGGTTTCAAATAAATAAATAAATTAAAAAAAAAATGCCGTTCACGTACACGCTAGGAACCTGTAGTGTTTTTCTGAGTTCTGACGTCTGTCACGCGCAACACAATATTCCCTTTAGTTTTACTAGTTTTATTTTTATTATTGTAAAAAAGTGTCGAGTTGATGTATTTTCATTATGGTTACATGTTCAGTACCTGGAAGTAACTCATCTAAAAAGGGAACCAACATAATTGTACATATCACAGGTCAACACAAAATCGCGATTATCAGCAGCAAAATACAATGTTTCAGAGCTTTGACTAAAATTTTGTATACTAATTGATAGGGCATTTCATCAGAAGAAGGATTTAAATTCATATGAATTCAATTAAAAATAATATCAAATACGTGAATTTCAGCAATTACTAACGTCACTTTTGTATTTTAGTGATTAACGTTGTCGATGATATCTTATCGACATTTCATTAGCTGACATATTTCACATTGTAAACCGCATACAGCCTAAATTGTTGAAATACGTTAAAAATGGTTGAAATTGCCTAATAGAAAAGAATGTTCGCCCAATAAATATTCGAGCATTTGCAGTTTACATTTGGAACCTAAGTGTTTTTAACACAGAGGCGTTCAGCCTGTAAAATTACGCTCTGGATCAATCTCCATATTGTTCAAGCCCCCATCAATCCCCATTAGTTAAACATTAAATATATGCATATTTAGTGTACGTTTGTAATGTGTAATTAAAAAATAAATATCAGTTTTATTTCATCTTTGGCGATCGCGATCGCAAAATGAGGTAAAATTGTTAAATACTGGCAAGTAAAGCCTACGATTTTTTTACAATAAATTGATTTTGTTCGGGGATAAGTAATTATAAAATAAAAAAAAACATTTTTTTTTTTTTTTTTAATTTTTTTTTTATCTAGGTATTTACTTGCAGTTTTTTGGTGTTCTTTTAATAATACTAAAAAATAAGTCACCTGCGTCAACGTAAACTGTGTCGATGGAATCGATATCGAAAGCAAGCAGACAATGCAGTACCTGCACTATTTATCTCACGCACATGCTCACTTTATGCACACTAGCGTAACCTAGTTTTGGTCTCGTTTTCAGGATTCAATTGCCAATCTATCATCTATATTAAATCTATGATTGTAACCGTTTGCAGCACGCATTATATCAAACGCTAAAATATGTCAAATGCTATATGTCAATAAAATAAGTTTAAATTGTCCTAAAGTGCTAAGGTAACATTAGAAATAATGTGATATAGTGGCCCAGGTTTCTTAAATTTTCTAATTTTTCTATCAAATTTCATTTTTTTTTATAAAAACCTTCTTCTGACAATAACAAGGAAAACAAAAAAAGAATTAGTAAAATCGGTTCAGCCGTTCACGCATGATGCCGTGACCAAGGGAAACAAGGATTCATTTTTTTATATAGTTATAGAATATACATTAATATTAAGTTATAAGCAGAGATCGGATAATCAGATGCATAATTGTCTTTAGCTAGGTTTTCTAGGACATTATGGTAGCGGCTTCTAAAAACATTGTAGATCCCAGGATGTTTTATAAACAAAAGTGCATTGTAACAGTCAACACTTGAACTTTAGGTAAATATGCATTCCAGTATCCGATCGCTAGTTATAACACAAATAGTTACGACGATACAACATGACATAAGTAATAATAATTAGCCATACTATAATATAAAGTAGAGACTGACATAAAATCAATCATTTAATCGAGGACGGTAATAGGTTTCTTTTTGTATCGGACTATTTAGTTCTTATTATTTTATTTATTTATTTAAAATTTATAGCACAAATTATTTTAAAAAATTTCAAATTTCTTTACGGATACATGATTTTAGATTTAATTCATTAGGGTACTTCACACAAATTTTAGCCCTGCGTGGACACCATGGATTGCCTCTCAAAGAGCCACCCACGATATTTTTTACGGAACGTGGCAACTGATCGACTGAGAGTCTTGCGAATGGGTGGAGGTAAGTCATTCCAAATTTTGGCCGCAGCATATTTGAAGCAACCCCTGGTTCCACGCAATTTTTAAGTAGGTACACATAACCTGTACCCTCTATCTCTTAGTGAAGATATACACTTTTTAATAACAATTTTGTTGTATAAGTATACAGGATATTTAGTATTCAACAATCTGTACAGAAAACAAGCGTGCTTTAGTATGACCTTATTAGCCATATTTAAGATACATTTTTCATTTAGGTATGTAGTGATTCTATACCGTCTGGGTATCGCATAGCAGAAGCGCGTGCACGCTTTTTGCACCCTCTGTATATTTTTGGCTGTCTTTTTATACAAACAAGGCCCATACACAGTATCGCCATAGTAAGATGTGATAGAACTAAAGTATTACACAACATCATTCGAGTTTCTACTTTTAGATATTTCCTTTTTCTGTACAAAGCTTTCAGCCTTATTTAATGCCGTTATGACATTCTCTACCAGTCAACCTTTGGGTTAAACAGAAATTCTTTGTAGGCGGTGCGACATCAAAACAAAAATAACAAAATTTAACAATTGGGAGAATAAAGCCAAGAATAAAGCAGGAGGTTTCATAAAAAGCAAAGCAACCATAGTCTTAGCTAGCTGATAAATTTTATCTGAGTAAGTTTAATTTATAAGGAATATACTGCAATAAAAAATCTGACATAACATCATAAAAAGCGGAGGTATCATTTTTTTGAAAGTGATTATAATTATATCGAATATTCTCAAAATTTACGAAAAAAAAAATATCGAAAACTACGAAAATTCGGATGCGAGAAGCCGAGGATCGACCTAAGTGGCGTGCAATTGGAGAGGCCTATGTCCAGCAGTGGACTGTTATAGGCTGATGATGATGATGATGATGACGAAAATTCGGCTAACATGCATAAGGTATATTTGAATAGCCCTGCATTCTTTGCAAAAACTTTGGATGTCATTATTTGGACCATCCTGTATATCGACGTTGTCTATGCAAGGTTTGTTCTCAAACAGTCCTGTCTTTCCAGACGATAATAGAGAAAGGAACATCGCACAGCATCCACCGGCTAGTGTTGGCTCGGGCGTGTTCCCGCGGCTACTACTGCCCCGCCGCGCAGCCCGCGCCGCCCGACGCGCGCGAGCGGGACAGGCTCAACGACGTGCCGCTGTGGCGCGAGCGAGAGAGCAACAGGTACCACCGGCGTACGGGTGTGCGAGTCTTGGCTTTTTTTTATTATTAGGGGTCTACCTACTAGAGGTAAGCTGGGGTAGTAAGATCTACCTCCTAGTGGTCCACTATGGGCAACGGCATCTTTGGTTTTCTAACCAATGATGACGGCTAACAGATCCCTCTGCGGTGGTAGGCTTCGTAAGAGGCCGCCTGGATGCTACCACCCTCCTGCTGGAGTCCAGCGACAAACAGTTCTTCTGTGTTCCGCTGGTGTGTGGAAGAACCAGTACCACTTTCTGGGTAAGCTCGCTCCATCTCGAGCTTCTTCTTAACCCATGTTAAGTATGTAGTCAAGAGCAAGCCCATTGGTTATAAAAAAAAGTGCTGTCCTTAATTGATTTAATTTTATTACTTCTAAACAAAATCAATTCTCAAAATACCAGAACAGTATCATTTTAGCAAATTAGGTACCTCTAGTATTTATTGAACCACAGTAAACTTTTCATTTAGTTGTTTATTAAGTCAAATTTGTCGCTAACGCCAAAAGCGGCCGCTATTAGCAATAATGTACAATACGTAAGAATACCAGAATTAAAAGCAGTTAACAGTGATTCAATAAGTACTAGAGGTAATTTGTTAAAATGATACTGTTCTAGTTTTTTTTGCGAATTGATTTCGTTTAGAAGTAATGAAATTAAATCAATGGGGACTACCGTTTCTTTGCTCACCAGTTGGCGCCACTGTAGACTGAGGTCCGGAGGTATAGCTGTGAAAGGCGATCGGCGCCGAAACGAAGTGTTAATCTTAAATCTAATTAAAGTTTATTATTTATAAATAACTATCTTTATATCAACACACTTACTTTTGAAATGGTTGCTCTTTGAGGACGCCTATTTTTGCGCTTTTTCATAATTCCGCTTTCAAAGCGTTCACATTAATCGCCAAATAATCCATATTTGCGATAATTTTACGAAGGAGATCACTTTCCAGCAGGTACATTAAAGAAATTATAATTTATGTAACGAAGCCCGCTAAAACCAGAGAAAACTGAAATTATTGGACCTCACGCGACACAAGCGCCTCTAGTGGCAAATTCACTAGCGATAGCCCCCATTGGGGGCAGCACTTAGCTTTAGTAGTCCTCTTAATACTTACGACGAAACGATGAAGGTATATGTCATAACATGGAAAAAGGTTAGCAAGGATGCGATGCGCCATTTGTATGAGAACCGATGTCGCCGCCTACGCCCCACTACACATAAATGAGTTCAAAGAACGCCAGTCAAGCGACGTCAAAAGAAACCAATCACAGCGCTAACTTACAAGCATTTGCTCATAACCTCTGTGGCGCGCCTGCCCCGCCCACATCGCCTTTCTAACCTTTTTCCATGTTCGGTGGTATATGCGTTGGAGGTGAGAGGTTGTATGTTTATGCACACAAACGAATGTTCCAATTTATAGATAGATACATAGATAGATAAATTATTGCACAAAATACAAGAAAACTAATAAATTACAAAGAAGAGAAAAATTTACAAATAGGCGGCCTTATCGCTTTAAGCGATCTCTACCAGACATCCCTAGAACGGCTTTACCAATTGTAATGCAGTTTTCTGTAATTAATCGGCGATGGTTTTTAGATAGGCATTATAGTAATAATCCAAATTAGTTCTCTAGGCGTCAAAGTTTTACAGACAGACAGAGCTGATTTCTCATTTATGATATTTCTACCCGTTTTAGTATTTCTAGCCTATAATGATTTCGTTTACCTTCCAGAGAAGCAATGAAGCAGCTACAACACGAGGACCAAGTGAACTCTCAGATCAACGAGATCCTCACGCACGAAGGCCTGGACGTCCACCACGCTGAGACCGGGGAGAATATACACAGGATCATCAACAGGTAATGTCACTGCTTTTCGAACAATCATTGTGTGTTGCATAATTATTATAGCCCAGTCATCTTAGGGGTTTCACGACGGATTTTGAAATACCCAGCTATAAACTTGTATAAAGATTTTTTTGATATGTCACAAAACCAAGTAAAGAAACATTACAAATTATTCATGGAAGCTAAAGATAGAAACCCTAGACTTCAAAGAAACCCTAACAGGCTAGTCCAAAGTGTCATTCCGAAATCTAAAAAGTATAGTAAAAGTTGTTTATGTATGTGTATTAAGATATACAATAGGATTCCCTACTACGAGATCAAACAACACAAAATCAATATCTTTAAGACTAAATTGTACAAGTGGCTTATAGATGGAAACATTTACGATGTAAAAGAATTATTAATTGACCGAAAATTTAATTGACTTGAACATTGATGTAGTAATCTTATTATTCTAATCTTATTATTCTTAACCAATGGACTTGACATTATTTTATGATGACATTATTATGACACTATTTTTTTAATTCCGATTGACATTTATTATATTTTATACCATAATGTTTATTAGATCTCATTATTTTAAATGTAATGAATGTACCTTATCTTTAATATTTGCATGCTGATAATCCCGGCAAGACATGTGCACACTCTGACAATGTAACATCTTTATACCATGTTTTTACGCAAATAAAGTATTATGAATTATGAATTATGAACCTACACGTGGTAGGATGTACGCGTCTGTCAAAATCTAAGGTAAATCTATAAGATTTATGCTGATTCTATTTATGTATTGTACTCGTATGTAGAGAATAAAATTACCTACAACTTTTGTTTCTAAAAAAATACTATACTAGATACCGTTTTGCTGCTTGAATGCAGTTATGTGAATATTTCGGTACTTTTTATGGACTTTTACAAAAATCACGGATTTTGAATGATCAATAAGCCCGTCGTTTTGTTAGATACTTGCAGTTCTCAAAGATTATAAATTCCGTGCGCTAAAACTTGAGCTCCATTTCCTCGATTTGATCTTTCGGGTTAAAGTTTAGGGAACGATCATTTCTAAATTGAATTGTTTGTGTGTGTGGGTGGGAGGGGGTATAGTTGTGGTTCAGAAGATAATTCACGTCAGCGAGTCACAAAAAGTAACCATGCGAGGGCAAAAATGAAAGAAACAATGCATGTAGGTTATGCAATTTTCGAAACCATATTACCAAAAGCAAACTTAGGTTTTTACAGATATCATGTATGTTTCTCCCACTCTGATCTTCCTCACTTTATTTATTTAATTTCTAAAATTACACCCATTAGATAATAAGTTTGACAGTAAAAAAAATTGGAATAAACGGCCTTTATTAAACGCTATGGTGGCGTTTATCTCTTATCACCTTTTAAAGCTGACATTGCTTACTCACTGCTTTAGATGGAGTGGAAAGGAGCAGACCATGAATGGACCAATCACAGTGCGTGAAATCCACAGATCTTACATTCAAGCACTGTCATTTGTCAGTTCACAGTCTGCTTCTTCAGCTTCGATTTACTGTAATATTTTTAACCTTATGATAAAGTCCCGCCTGAGACATAATTTTTCAAGTTTATATACTGATCTTTAAGGTTCAAAATATAGAATATTCAAAAGGCTGGCTATTGATCACATTAAAATTAATATAAATTATGACAATCACTTTCTAGACTCAAGGAGCTTAAATCACGAATAGAAGACATAATGGCATCAGAAACTAACGCTCATGAGGACGTAACACCTATAGAGAAAGTTACTGCATAGATTTAATATTATAATATACTAATTAATTTAAATAAGGCTGAAAACACTAAAATTACTAACTTGATTAAAGCTTATTCAAGTTAGGCTTAGTTTCACGAAATGATAAACTAAGAATCCGTTTTTTTCCTGTTAATAATTTGACAGAGATATAATGTTTAAAAATGTTATGAGCATTATTTCGCGTAATTGGGTCTTTGTTATACTTTTAATTATACAGTCACAGCTAATCAGTATACTACGTAAATGAACTTGTTTTTGCATGGAAGCTAGGTTGTTTCGAGTGAACCAAGGTTATATCTTATTTGAAAGAATATACAATAAGTTTAGAAGCTTTTGGATCGTTACCATCAAAAGCCTACAGCTCAGACCTATATCCAGTCTCATATCAGATTTTATACCGAAGTGATATACCAAGCATAATCTAATATCCATTGCCCGTTGTGCGACCTTGAGCTTTCCAATAAAATTCCTATTAAGCGACCATGTTTCATTACCATAAGTAACACGCACTGTATTTATTGCAAAGCATTTATTCTAATTGTAATTAAATGCAGAATAACCATACATGATATTGCTTCCGAAATAACCTTAACCGAATATGAACTTAAAACTCAAACGAATAGAGTTCAATGTCAATAAGAATACTTATCGTATTTTGATGGGTTGATGAGCTGTTGACTGTAATATAATTTGCACTTAACAAAATGTTTAAATGTAATATATTTTTATATACGTAACTAGGATATCTAAAGATCTTCAGGATTCAGATCACAGCCATGTAATATTTCACTTAATTCTTAACGTTATTCACCCGCATAATTATAATCAAAATTATTCATGCAGCTAGTTTTTTATTTATTTTTGATTAGGCACAGGTAAAACTTAATCAACATCTAAAAAACCGTAATTTGTTCATGATTAACATGTTGTATTGTTTTGAGTTTGTATTAAAATCGTGATAATAACATCTGCAACAGCAACTTGGTTCTATTAAATCAATGTTATACATATCTCTATGGTGAGATGGTTAACATATTGCACACCAAGATAAAAAAAAGTACTTAACACTTACGGGGTTTAATGCAACGAACCGTTATTTAAAGGTAAATAGTACGAATCTGCCCGCGACCATGATTCGTGCAACCGGATCGAAACGTCGGGAAGGTAAATTACTATTTACCTTTAAATAACGGTTCGTTGCATTAAACCCCGTAAGTGTTAAGTGTTTAGTGTAAAAATGCAACAAGAAAGTTTAAAATCCTATAAAAAAAAGTACTCAAAATGATCAAGTAATCTGTTTATATCTCATTCTTGTTACTGTTTATTGATATTTATGGATATCCTAAACAAACACTCGGGCTGCATGAAATTAAATATTATTTTACTTGCCGTGTCCTGTATCTGCGGATTATATGATATTTCAGATATAAGGTTTATTTGTTAATTTCTAAAACTTATATTTTTAAGTTGCATCAGTTTTAATTCAAATGTGCGAGACATAATATACTTTAAAATGAAAAACTTATTTGTTAATTAAAAGTTGGCATCTGCTTTATAAGTAACCCTGCATACACAAACTTTTAACTATTATCGTTAACACTATAAAAGTAGCTTACTAAACATAAAAATATATCTAATAATATAAATACGAATTTGTACATAGTAATATGTTGTATTAATACAGTACAATAGGATGTAATATAAAAAATATGAATCCAGTATAAATATTTGTGTCATATCAGTATTACAATACGTGAAAATTATAAGAGATTTGTGTATAATACCTATATATTTTTGTAAATTATTATTTTTATATATTTTTCTCAATTTTTTTTAGTTGTTTTTTTAATTTGTTTAATATTAATCTAGATTGATAACAAAAAAATGAAAAAACAAATGTCATTTACTGATTTAAACCTAAAAGGTCACTGACATGAGTTAGTTCCTTTGAAATACTAACATGTACTATTTTTATTAGTTTTAAACTTATAAAAAAAACAAGTAGTAATCTCGAAGCAACTAACTCATACTCATTTTACCTATTTTAAGATTATTTTATTGAGACTATGTTTATTGAATGTTCAGGGTAAAAAACATTTTATAAATTTTGTATTATTTGTAAATAATTCACAGATTATACATACAAAAGTTTACAAAAATGGTGACGAATGTGCCATTCTTCTGATATTGTTAAGTACATGAGAAGGTTTTATCCATAGATTGGCCTTTGCATAATTTTACACAAAATTGTATTGTAAATTGCCATATAATATCCGCTAAAGGATAAAATTAAATACTGCTATAGCTGTTATGTCCCCTCGATTGATGGCCCCAAACCACGATACCAGCCTACAGAGGATACCTTTACACACGATACCTTTTAAGAAAATATTCTGAACTATGTCGAATTTTTGCGAGTTGCGCTATCCCCAAACTTAAGGCTCATACAGTGTGATAGCAACTGCAGGTTGTTTGAAAATACTTATGGAAAGTACAAAAAAGCAACGCCTTGTAGCCTGTTCAAAACTAACCTTGATTTATTTATTTGTCATTATATTTACAAGTAAATTTTAACAGTGATATTAATTTTAGTGGACTTGATGCTGTCTTACACGAATAACAAAACACCAAAACACCGTTAGCGTTCATTCAGAAAACCAATTAATGAATATTAAATGTAAAGTTGTGAATCAATCGTTCATCATAAATCACATATTTATAAAATGCCCGCTTGTTTAAGTAACTTGGCAGGACCACATGAATAAATTTACTCATGTGGCAGGACTGTGAATTTAAAAAAGTGTAGATGTTATTTTTTAATACGGCCCATTGTAAATATTCCGACAAAACAGGGCCCAATAGAATACAAATGGCTCAATAGCAATAGCATCGCAATTGCATCTCAATTGTATATTTTGACTCATTTATTATGATAGTAATGTCAAAATATACGATTGATATGCAATGGGGGCTATCGCTAGTGAATTTGCCACTAGAGGCGCTAGTGTCGCGTGAGGTCCAATATCATTCACTTTGTACTGGTTTTAGCGGAATTTATTGCATAAATTATAATTTATTTAATTTACCTGCTGGAAAGTGATCTCCTTCGTAAAATATCGCAAATATGGATTATTTGGCGATTAATGTGAACGCTTTAAAAGCGGAATTAAGAAAAAGCGCAAAAATAGGCGGCCTCAAGAGCAACTATTTCAGAAGTTAGTTTGTTGATATCAAGATAGTTATTTATAAACAATATAACCTTAATTAGATTCAAGATATAACACTTTGTTTCGGCGCCAATCACCTTTGACAGCTATACCTCCGAACCTCAGTCTACAGTGGCGCCAACTGGTGAGCAAAGAAACGGTAGTCCCCATTGCGATTCTACTAAGCCATTTATGTGATATGAAAACAATCTGTTGTTGATGTAATAAAAAAAAACTAGATACACAATCAGGCTCAAAAAACTGTCCCAATGAAATGTGCACCCATCTGACATACACAACACAATACATTCTATAACAATCGAATAGATACAACATGACATGAATATCCATATTATTTGTATGTCGACTTAACTTGGCCGGGTTATAAAGTTGACTCTGACTCTCAACGTCAATCATTCAATCGAGGACGGTTTTAGTTATTATTTTGGTATCGGACTGTGTGTCTAGCGCCCTAACGGCCGGTCCTAATAACCTATCTATATCTTCAGTTTTGGCATATCGGAGATAGAAAACAACTTCTGTCTTTGTTTCTCTGGATCTGGATGTCAAAATCAGAGACAGAAGATGTTTTCTATCTCCGATATGCCAAAACTGAAGATAGATAGATTATTGGGACCGGTCGTAAGACAAGTGGCTTTCTAATATCGTTTACGCTAGACGAATAAATGTCAAATGTATGAAAATGACATAAGCTTACGATCGTTCGATCGTTTGTTATAGTCCATAAAATATAGCTTGATTAGAATGACACCTGTCAAACTGAGGTGACTAGTGATGAGACCGACTCGACTGATCTGACTGATATTATATTAAGATTTAACAGTAAGTCAGTATCGTGATCATTATCAGAATAATTGGAAAAATTATGAAAATCAATTAGATCTTTTTATCGCATATAGAAAGAATCTAATAAATTTGTAAATTTTTTGTAAACTATTACTATAGTCCATAAAATTTAGCTTGATTAGAATGACACCTGTCAAACTGAGGTGAACCTGAACTAGTGATGGGACTGACTCGACTGATCAAATGAAAAAAAACAGATAAGGCATATAAAATAAAATGAAAATCAGATTTATTAAGATTTAACAGTAAGTCAGTGTCTTGATCATTATGAGAATAATTGTAACAATAATGAAAATCAATTAGAAAATTTTTATCGCATAAAGAATCTAATAAATTTGAAATTTTTTCGTCAACTATTAATAATTGCAATTTGATGTTCTAAGCATCAACCAATGCTCATTAAATCATTTGTAACATTTATGTTACATTACTTCGATTTTGAAATACTGTTAGTCTGTCGATTTCGATTTGACGATTTTACCTTATCACTAGCGATTATGAAATATGACGTAACCTTGTAAAGACGTCTTTTCAAGTTAGGTGTAATTTTTGTGACTGAATTATTTTAATGATTTTAACTTTTAATATCTATTATATATAATTAAATTGATTAATATGTACAGCAATGTATTAAAAAAATTTCTTAACATGCCAGTTACCAATATTTTTTCGTGTGCAAATGTGTTTCACTTGTGTGACGCTGGTACAAAGTTACGTCGTCTCTTTCAGTGAGAACTGTCATTATAATCAGGCTATATTTTAAGGACTATAATTACAATTTGATGTTCTTGGTATCAACCACTGCTCATTAAATCATTTGTAACATTTATGTTACATTACTTCGATTTTGAAATATTGTTAATCTGTCGATTTTACGTCATTACTGGCGATTATGAAAAATTACGTAACCTTGTGAAGACGTATTTTAAAGTTAGGTGTAATTTTTGTGACTGGATTTTTTTAATGTTTTTAACTTTAAATATCTATTTTATATAATTAAAATGATTTATTAGTACAGCAAAGTATAAAAAAATATTGTTAACATTCCAGTTTCACTTGTGTGACGCTGTTACAAAGTTACGTCGTCTCTTTTAGTGAGAACTGTCATTCTAATCAAGCTAAATTTTAAGGACTATAATGTCATTTTCATACATTTGTTATCTATTCGTCTAGCGTAAACGATATTAGGAAGCCACTTGTCTACGGGCACAGTTCCTATTATGTATCGATGAAATCTGTCTACCGTAAGATCTGTGATCGTACTAAATATAAGTTAACATTAAAGTGTTTGGAAGTAAACCGTTGTTTTATTGCGCAGCTTCCTGCTGCTGTTGCCGCGCGCGCTGCAGTCGGACCCCGTGGGCGCCGACTACGAACACTACATACACGACGCGCATAGGCACTACCAGGTATTAACGATGCCTACTCTGTTATTATTTATAGTACACTAACGGGTCGTTATCGCGTTAAATATTATTAAGGTTTATATATCTATTTATTTAAATCTATTTACCTATGCAGTCGGCCCGTGACCACGGCTTGGTGCAATCCAGTCGAAACGTCGGGTAAATAAATAGGTATATCAACCTTCGTAATATTAAACGCGATAACGATCCGTTAGTGTACTATAAATAATATGTGTTCAAATCGCGAAAGTTTAAAATCATTTATTGCCTACTCTGTTGTATCGACCTATTGACCTACCCGCATCCCAGACACTTTGGCATCTGAGTCACAGTTGATAAAATACAGGATGCCTTTTTCATCACCTTCCAAATTTTTTATAGGCGTTCATTATAGTATTCAGAGCCTATTAATGAAGTAAAATACGTAGGTCATGTTGACACCCGAAAATATTTTTCGCAACATAGTTTTCAATTTTTACGGTCTTAAGCCAGTTAAGGTATAAAGGGAAAATCGAAAACTTACGAATAGTATCGTAATGAATGAATGAGATGCGCATCGCGTAAAAAAGTGTTGCTAGGAGGCCGTATCAAAAATTTTTGATTTTTGGCGGACATTTTCTAAGTGCTTTATCATGACATTTTCGTGCTGGGCTATACCAAAAGAAAAAATACGTCACTTGTTTTTGTCTCTTAGATTTTTGTATTAAAATTTTGAAGGTGGTAAAATTTCATCCTGGATAGATAGAATGAAAGAAATAAATAAAATATTTAATTGACAAACTCGTTCCAAAAAAAAAACAAAGAAAAAAATTACAGAACATTACATTATAATTATAGAACCAAAGACGCAAGATTAAGATTGAACAACATTTAAAAGTGGTCAATTTGGTCCTCAGCGTGTGCTGTAACGACCCGAGAGCCGCTGCAGCGCAGCCCCCCAATTCCGCTAATTTACAAATGGCTCAATTGAATTGTAATTCGATCTCAATCGTATATTTCGACATTACTACTAACTATAATATATGTGTCAAAATATACAATTGAGATCTTAATCGCTGAAACTACTTGTTCGAATTGAAAAAATATTTTTGTGTTGGACAGTCCATTTATCCAGGAAGGCTTTAAGCATTTAATGAATTAGGTTATTCTTTTAAATACTTATTTATCGCTATCATAATATCATATAACATAAATTGACGCGGACGAAGTCGCCGGCAACAGCTAGTATTTATTATACACAAAAGACATATGTTAGGTTCACAGAAAGGAGCCATTTGTCAGGTAGGTACAAGAAATGTATTAATTTACAAAACAGTGTAGCAGCTACCCCTCAACGATTCCTGGCTATGTTCCTTGCAGTACTGGTTGGACATAACGTCGACATTCAACTGGCCCACCGACAACATCTGGCCTGATACCACGGCCAGCTCTACCCACAGCTACGACAGCCGACCCGAAGCAGATATACACTTGGACGACGTCTTCGAGCCGGAAAAACTCGGACAATACCGGACCAAAACCAGTAATGACTACCTACCATCGGAAAAAAGTTGCTGCAACGAAAAATGCAACTCCAGACCAAACAGCAAAGACTTATCCAACTCCGACGAGGAATTCGACGAAGGTCCATTCTTCAGAATGCTGTACAGACTGCTTTTGAACATGCCCTCTCAGCCTTACCAAGTGAATTTGCACCTTACAGCTATAATATCAAAGCTCGCTTTGATTCCACACCCGAATTTGCACGAGTACCTTTTGAATCCAATGTTGCCAACTGCGAAAAATACGCAGACGTTGTTCAAGGTGCTCCAAGAGTTGGCGAGGAGGTTGACCATAGAGATTCCAAGGCTAAGGAACTATAAGACGCTAATAGAGAATACGAGACTGCAGCTGATGAGTGAAGACCCCATTTATGACGAAAGGTATGTTGGCTTAAATTCATAAAGAGTTCACATCTAGGTTATCAAGATTATTGACTAATAACATCGTTTATTTAGAAAGCAGGCAGGTCTCACCTCAACGTTTAATTGAGACCTTCGTAATCCTTAGAAAGTGATGGTTTATCATCATCAGCCTATATCAGTTTACTGCTGGACACCTCCTTGGCGGAGTGGCGTACACACCGGTTTTCAAGATGTCGCCTGCTCTGAGGTCCCGGGTTCGATTCCCGGACTTGTCAATGTAGAAAACAAAGTGTTCATTGTCTTCATTTTCTCGGGCCTATACTACCACCACCGACCACATACACCCATGTGGTATTACATTGTTTCTGGTTTTCAAAATACGAGTGCTTTAAATAGTCACTCAGATTGGGATCAGAACAATGTATGTGATGTACGTACATTAAGAAGATATTTGCCACATGGCCACCCTTGGCAAGCGGGTTGGCGTTAGCAGTTTGGCGAATAATGGAGCATAGACGCTGGTGCCCGTCATCTAGCAGTACTATTTTAATCGCTTCTTACGACACCTGTATGAAGAGAAGAGGTGATGCTATTTATTTGCCGACTTCACACGACCTTGCATGCATTGTCAAATTATTTCTTTGCTATAACGTTTAGAGTTGTATTTTTTTTTTAATAAAACTTGATAATGATTATGATGACTGAAGAGTGTTAGTAAAATATTATTCAAAATAAGAGCCTTTTATTTTTAGCGGCGATCACAACCAACTGGTGGAAAGTCTGATCGTGCTTGAAGAGTTCTGCAAGGAGCTAGCAGCGATCGCGTTCGTTAAGTACCAACACTCCATCATGCCGAGATAATCGACGCACTAGTCTGACATATGCTGCCCGCTCACATTAGGCTTTTTATATGACCTATAGTCGGGCCGATTTTCTATAGCATGCCTCAACAGTCTTTCTCAACAGGCTCGCAGCCTTAAGTGAGCGACTGGAAGCTTCGATGCGACTGACAAAACAGCTAGTATAACTTCTTCTGTGATCACGGAATCGTGCGTAAAATGATAAATAATATGAAACATGGTATAAACCCCGAACCAATTGGAATTACTTTTATTAAGAGCTTTATGTGTAGTAGAAGCAACAAAATGCTATTTAAAAAAGGATTCCTCTAGCTAGATCGTATTTTGTAGCTTCTTGTCTTAGTAGGTTGTTAAAAAGTTCAAAACGCTAATTACGTTTCAAATACGATACATTTTATATAAAGAAGTGACGCTTATGTACCTTTATAAACTCGAAGCGCGCGCAGTCAATTTGCTCGTTTTTTGGTTTACAGAAATTGTCAAATTCATGTCGATATTTTATCATACTCAAATATCTTGAAAGTAAACGAATTTTTTTAAAATTAAAAAACAAGCTAGGATATCAAATGTTTTCAAAATAATTGGTATTTATGTAATCCTGTTAGTCAAATTATGTTTAAGACTTCGACTTGTTCAATTGAAAAATTATTGTGTATATTATACAGTGGTTTCCCAAACATGAAATAATAATTATACTCGTATCTTACTTTCGTAGATAAAATACTTTTAAAGCCGTTTTTAAGCAGTTATTTAATGTCTCAAGTTTATTTTTTCTTAAAATACTTGAGCGGTTATCCAGTGTTATTGCTTCCTTATTTTATTTTAATGATTAGTTAAGACTGAACTAGTTCAGGACTGTCTTTCCGCCAGAGATATGCTACCGTTGTAATTTTACCCACTAGCCAACCTGAGTCTACGCATAGGACATTGATTTGCTTAAGTTATAGACAACACAAGGAAGCTTGTATTCCTAAATTCTTTTAATAGTGTCGTTCGATTTTTAAATTTTATTCAGAATACTTTTTCTTTTCTTTAGTAGTAGTAGTAGTAACAGCCTATAATCATCCCACTGCAGGGAAAAGGCCTCCATCATTGAATTCAAGTTACCACAGCAAGTGGTCAGTGAATGTCTTTCGGAGCTTAGGCAAGCGATCGTATTATTTATTTTACTATAGTTTAACAAACCGTAGCACATCTAAGGCGGTAAGCCACCATTAATAATACGTTCTTGGTCTTGTGTGTACAATAGGTATTTTGTTTCTCCACTATTATTTGTTGATTTTTTTTAATTAATCAAATACAATCACAAATCAGAATGCATTTATACGTGTTAATATTTAGTTAAGTTTTATCATGTTTACAGAACTAATATGTTATTTAGTTTTAGGACAAGCAAACTTCCATATTTCATACATACATAACTCTCCTTAACGTAGTTACATTAATATTATATTAATTTAAAAAAAATCTCGAATATAAGATACATGTCTGGTAATAAAAATATCCACACTGAATATGAGTGGTGCTATTCTTTTTATTATTTTCACGTGCCGGCTCCACACGGTAATAACAATACCAACATTTTTCATGTTAAAATCAGTTAAAATCAGTTTTATTTCTGCAAATAGGCCCCAGGAGGCGCTTTTACACGTCCCAATTTAAACCAACCACTGCTTCGGGACAAGTCTGGGCTAGTGCCGAGAAGAAGCAGCGCAAGAAACTCGGTCACTATTGTCAGCCTCTTTTTAAATACATTTTTACAAGGTAAGGTAATTTTTACAAGGTTCAAACAAGTACGAGCTGGGACAACTTAATGCCATACATTTCTATCATTTAAATAATCATTAACAGTGTAATAGCCCTTTTTCATTAAAATAACTTTAACATACGATTTAAGTTTATGTACAGGGAGTTCAGCAATATCCTATGGTCGGCTTCATGGTTTTAAAACATTTGATTAATTACTTTATTTCATTCAAGAAATCAAAGCCTGTAAAATTCGTACATAAATTAGTTAGCTAATTATATATTTTTACAGATTAACATTAGGAAGGTAAAAGTGGAAAATACATTGCAAAATAATAAAAAAAATATCAAACTTAGATAGTTGCACATACAAGATTGTTGTTATAGTAAAAGTTCTTGTATTTAACCAGTAATACACAAGTAATATAGAATTCATAACTTAATAAGACCAAGACTGTATTATTAACGTGAATCGTTATTACAGCAGAAGAATTGCAAATTGTAAGATAGATAAGTAGTATTATTTATGTATTTCATAGATCAGTCAGTGCTTCTAGTCTAGTCCGTTTTGTTTTTGTTACATTCCTTTATTTTGTTAAAAAATAAATAGGATTATGCTATGTTGTCGTATTATTGACCGGTGTTAAAATAGATACCTTTAAGGTACATATTTTTACGGAATTAGAAAAGATAATTACACCCTTCGAAGGTTAAGGGGCTTCAAAAACATCACATGGTTTATTTTGTAATTTTTAGTAATAAATATTAATAGTTTGTTGTATATTTTTAAATCGATTATCTAAAAACTCGCTAGAGCCACGCGATAACAAGTAACGAGTTGCCAGCAAGAAATATAAATTATTTTTCGAAATTCTAGTTTTGAAACTAATTAGTGATTTATTTTTTATAAAATAACGTGAAAATTATGTTGCTACTAGTAGCTTTTATTTACAAGTTGAAGAAATTTCGCTCGAGTCCTTAAATCGGCAGCGGATAGCCTTAATTAAAATACTTTTAGGACATCATGTTTACCTTTTTTTAAGGAGTAGTTTAGAATGCCTTTCGATATTCAGAATTTGTTTATATTTAACAATTATATTTTTATAAATGAATAAAATGTCTACATCATTATAATATGAGGTTATCTTGCGGTGTTACAATGTATTGTTGAATCTTTGGTACTTGCTAACAATATTTAGTTCGTTCGGTAATAACTATCAAGCTTAAATACAAAAATATTAAGATTAAGAACCAAGGAAATCTGACTTCAATAGCATTTATACTATTTGAACTACATACGTTTGTGTTTCGTCGTTATGCGATCATTATTCATAAATAGTTCAGCCGTATTTCCGGATAATGTGTTGCCAGTGACATTTGACAATTAACTACTTGATATTTGAAGAAAAAAAAACAAATTTTGTATGTAACCTATATATTTTATTCTTCGTCAAAATGTGTATACAAGGACATTGACTTTTTACCGGTGTAAAGTGTCATGAAGCTAGCAATATGAAATATGGCCGACTTTATTATGTTTGTAGATGTTTAAACTTTGCTAGATTGTAACAGACGCACAAGATTTGCATTACATTTCGATAATCATGTTCAATAAAATGATTTGAGGGAATGTTTGTTTTATTTATATTACAGCAGGAATCGATAAAGATAAGGGTGGGCCGTTTCGTATCTATCCGAATCAGAAAGGACTTTTGATAATTTGTTGGAATTATTATTAGAATAAAAAGTGAGAAATTTAAAATATACGAGTACTATCCTAATTGATTCGTACTGATGTTCCCGCAACCTACTAGGTACTTTCTTAGCATTGAAATGTAGAACTGCTTTGCAATTTGATGATTTAGATTGGTAGTTTAGAGTGACTAATCAATCAAAATCGAACATAATCCTTAGTCAAACACAACTGAAGAGGCGAGGGTTGGCAGGTAAAAAAGGCATGTAGGACAATTTTAGGAAGAATGAAACACGTTCAAAAATGCAATGGTGATTATATTTTCTCCAAAATTAAATAATGCATATAAACATGAAATAACCATCGAACAAAAATGTTAAAACTATGTACAAACATGGAACTCATATTTATTTAATTTCGATTATTTATATGATAGCAATTAGGTAATTGATATCGTTATCGTTATTACTATCCGCTTGTAGACTTTTTTTCAAGACACAATTAAAATGGGGACAACTCCCCCAAAAAGTCTACAAGCGTTTATGTGCATTGCATTCTAAAACAAGTACTGTAATGTTGTATAAATGAAAAAAATTGAACAGTTCCAGATACAAATTTCTACGTTTACTTTCTAATTAAATCTCTGTCATATAAATTTTCGAAATCATAACCTTTCATCACACATTCAAACTTCTCACAATAATTATACATATAAACATTTATTTAGGTATCACTTGACGCGACCATATGAAACTTTAGCTAATGTCTTAATCCGTTCTGCCTGAAATACTATAAAAAATCAAAAAAGTTATAATGATCACTAATTGCGAATGCGTTGGAGACAATTTTTTTGATTAAAAAAGCAAACAAAATACAATGGTAATAAGGTAGTTTTTGGCATGCGCATGGCATGCAATGACTTATTAGGCCGAATTAACTGTGTTAAGTTTCATATAGCCATTCAAGCGTCTCAATTAACTACTTTATCATTACGAAATAATATTGTATGCCTTCATTTGTAACTTGGTATTGACACTTGTACAATAGGATCAGATACAAGTAAACACAGGATTGTACTATTAGGATAACAATTGTCTTAAGCACTAAAGTGCTCGGTGATTGCTTAAGTTGAATTATAATTGTATAAAGTATTCGTCCATTAAAATATAAGGCCCGATGAGCTCCCTTCAGCGGATTGTGAACCGCTACTGTACAGCTGTGTTAAAGAGGCCTATTATTTTTATTATTTTGACAGTTAATTGTTTTATGCAGTTAATATAAATAGAAAATCAGAGTCCACTATGTAGTCAGAAATCACTAAAAATTTTATAAGTCATTTAATATTTGGGTGATTTTTTAGGATTATGCGAAATAATGGAATGAACTATAGTGCTTGGAACCATAAGGTAATTACTCATTCATAATTTGTATTTATATTATAGTTCATAGCGGCTTCTGATTTTCGATTTATCGTTTATTACTAGTGTCTTAGGTATGATTCGAACCAGCAGCCTTTCGCATACCGAACGACTGCTCTAAAGGTTATGGGTACGAGTCCTACTTAATGCGGTTGACATTTTTATACATGAAATGGTATTTTCAACCTTAAACCTTTTTAATAGGCCTCTTTAAAGTATTATTTTATGACTCAAAACAACCAACTACAGGGTGTTAGGTAAATGGTATAACAAACCGAAATCAGCCTATGTAAATCGTGAATCTAAAAAATTTGATTTGTATGAAAATAAAATATATAAAACCGGCCAAGTGCGAGTCAGACTCGCGCACGAAGGGTTCCGTACCAAAAGGGCCAAAAAAACGAGTTTGTTATATGGGAGCCCCCCTTTAAATATTTATTTTATTTTGTTTTTAGTATTTGCTGTTATTGCCGTAACAGAAATACATAATTTGTGAAAATTTCAACTGTCCAGCTATCGCGGCTCTTGAGATACAGCCTGGGACGCGATTCTCGTGCAATCGAAAAAAGTTCACATTCGTAAAAAACTTCGAAGTTCGAATTTTTTTCGAACGAAACACAGCTTGTGTATTCTCGGATGTTCACACTCGAAATAGTTCGATTAAACGTCACTCGAACGCATCGAGTGCTACGGACCAGTCGAATTTGAAGTTCGTATACGAATTTAGAAATTTTGAGGTTAGCTTATCCTTTAAAAGACTGATTTCTCTGTTAGGAACATTATAAATGAATGAAAAACTGTTTACTGTTGATTTATTTACTAATTTGGTTAAGCTGTTACATCATACATGCAACTTTTTTCTTCCTTAACAAATTTAAATTTAATTATTGCAACAAGTCTTTTTCGTACCCGGTTTTGTGTTTCGACAAATTGATTTTGACGCGACATTTTTACGCGTCCTGTTACACCAATGCACTTTAGGAAATACATAAATAAATAAATTATGATTTCACATAATGTTTTTTAATTTAGTTTCTATATACATAAATGGAATATATTATCAGTTTAAATATAAATGGACTTCGTCATAAAATTTGATCATAAGAACTATTTTTATATGGAGTTTTATGATTTAAATGCTGTGATTTTTAAAAAATGTAATAATGAGACATATATATTGTCTATGGTATGCCCAATTCATATTTCAATTTGGCTGTATGGATAAATCCGAGGCCGTAATACTTGAAATAAAAATTACGAATAGTAATACATAGTTCTATTGGTGCACCAGAATTGGAGTTAGACTTAACATTCGAATTTTTTAGTAGAATCGTAAAATTCGCGTACGAATTATCAGACGAAAAAAATTCGATTACATGAGAATCGTGTCCCTGGTGACAGAGCGACGGACAGACGGACAGACAGCGAAGTCTTAGTAATAGGGTCCCGTTTTACCTGGGTACGGAACCCAAAAAAATGATGATATTAAATTTCTGACTTCACCATAGTATTTATAAGCATATCTTAACAAAGGCAGAATGATTTCAGCCTGTTATACCATTCACTTAACACCCTGTATATGGTCACAACATTGAACCAACAATCTTACACTTAACTCAAAAAGGCTATTTCAATATTGATCCAATAGGATTACTATTTGAGTAGCAGAAACATGTTGATGAGATGTCATCAACAAAATAGTATGTTACACTACGTTTTAGCGGGTTTTACATTTAAGACCCCTCAATAAGGACATACTAGGCGGGCTTGAAACTCTATAACAAGAATATAAAGTAGAGAACGCTCAGGATTTGACGTTCGGACCTTTGCTTTGAAATTGAAACTACACTGCAACTGCAGCTGGAAAACGCAAGGCTTTAGTGCGAGTAAAATAAATATTCTGTATATACAATTTACCATTTCAATCTATATAAAGAATAACCTATATTTATTGTGATTATAAATACTTTCAACTAGAAATATTTAATAGCATGTTTTAATAAAATATTTCACAGAAACGGATGCTTACGTAAAAATTATATTTTAAGTATAACATGTAGCATTATAATTTTGCTCTCAATAGAAGGGGGGAGCCCAAGCGGGGATTTCGGGATTTACTAAAGCGCGGCAGATTTATATACAGGAGGATACCTTGTACCCGGTTAAGTACCTCCACCAAATATGAGCCCCATATACAGGATGAAATTTTAACCACTTTCCAAAATTTTTGTAGGCGTTCAGTATCGTATTTAGAGCCCATTTATGAAGTAAAAAATGTAAATCAAGTTTTCACACGAAAATATTTTTCGCAATATAGTTTTAAATTTGTACAGTTTTAGGCCCGTTTAGGTATAAAAGGAAAATCAAAAACTTATGATTAGTATCGTAATGAATGAATGTGATGTGCATTGCGTAGAAAAAGTGTTGCCCGGAAGCCGTATCAAAAATTTTAGATAATTGGCGGACATTTTCTAAGTGCTTTATCTTGACATTTGTACTGGGCTATACCAAAAGAAAAAATACGTCATTTGTTTTTTGACTCGTAGATTGATATATTAAAATTTGGAAAGTGGTTAAAATTTCACCTGTATAAGCGGAATTTTTTTTGCACATTATAATAATGGCCGTGATTTTGCGTCAGATCGAAATCGTCAGATTATTGAATGGGAGCTTTTTTTTGGTGCACTTAAAGCACCCCCTTAATAAATCTGACGCGCTCGATCATTTTTTTTTTTTCATTTTGAACCCTTACAACACCGCATGTACAACCACCCGCATCATGCAAATGATCAGATTAACATACGTACATTATTAAAAATACGTAGGAGATTGATGCTATCAATATCTGACGCGCTCGAGTATGTTCATGCAACAGTTTAAATAAAAACTATAACTGCTTCCCCCACCGATGAAAAGTTATATATTATATAACATTTTTTTCTTCTTATCATCTAAGCTTTACAACCTAATAGGTCTCTACGACGCTCGAGTAAATCCCCATTTAGCATCGAGGGCTCCCCTACTACAAGATATACAGGAGTATAACATTTATTTGGCATTTTGTCAATCATCATTTGCTCGTGAAAGCAGTGTAAGCAATAAATTAACTCTATCGAAACAAGGATGCAACTAATTTATTCTAAACAAGGAATCATCATACACACACATTAGCTATAAAGGTTATATTTGCGATGCGAATTAAAGCAAAATAACAAATTTTTAGGTAATATGATAAACGAACAAATCAGATAAATATACATTATACGTGTCTTTGTTATCTTTCTGCGGATGCTAAAATGAGCTTTATTTTCATTCGACATTTAATTAATTCTGAAATAAATTAAATTATTAAATCTGAATCTCTGACATAGCCCAAAAGTCGATGTGACATGGATTATATTAACATATTTTAGAGAAAATGACTTGTCAATGTCTTAACAGTATAAGGCTGATTTTCCACTAGAGATGTGCTAATCTATGTAGTAAATGTGTATAATTTCCACAAATCATATTCATTGTCCATATAGCTTTGCATTAGACGGGTTCAATTAAGTTATATTGTTTATATAAATGCGCTCTATGATGGCCGGTCCCCGTGCCTTCTCTATTGTCGATATATCACATAACTCGAGCTGCACATCTTACTCGCTCCGTTTAGTTAAGTATCAGTAGGAACGGGCACAGTTTTATAGCTTCGCTTTCCATTCATACCTCATATGCACATCTCTGGTAGAAAGGCAGCCTAAAAGAACGAAAAAACTTCAAAGTCGCACGTGCTGGATAGGCGATCTTAAACATCCGTATCAAACGCAACAAAATGGCCGCTTTTTGGGTTTAAGTGAATTTTATAAGGTACCGGTCTGCAATCTAAAATAAACAACTACTGAGCTTCAAACAAAGTAAATATAGGAGATCGAACAATTCAACTCTACTTTCTATCTAACATTCAATCTTTCTATTCTCCCGTCGCTTTTGTTGTAGGGTCCCGTAATCCATTCCTAAACATTACTGCTTATTCCTTCTAGATCATTCTTAGGTCCACTGTGGAAACCCTGCATTAAGAGTAAGGCATGAGGATATTACTAAGGCTAGTTCTGAATGGCATTTTCTAACTATTTAACAAACAAAACGTCTAATGAAATTATTATGAGTGAATATCCTACAATGTTGCACAGTCGTCTTTAGGGATTAATATATTGACGCGGACATGCTAGAAGGTTCGAGATATCGCTAGTCAAGTGTACATACATAACTACCTATGCTCAACCACAAAGTAATAACAAGATCTTAGTGCAAGCGACTTTGAACGTTACGTCTAAAGTATAAGGTGCAAAATGGCATAACGCACTAGTGTTGCTTACGTTTAACGTACTGCCGTTATTTCTAGAAAACGAACGTTCTAGTATTTCTCAGCGACCAACCGTGCGTTAGCGTTTGCGACCTGTTCATCGCCTAATAAATTCTTCCAATAAGTCGACGGTATTTTAACCAAATGCCGAACCCCACATTCGTAACAATATGTTATTAGTTTAGTTTAGTCATATAAATTAACGAAGAATGGTCCGCCATCGGGTTCGCGTTCATTTTCCCGTGGCTGGCCACTGAATTATTTTGATATAAATTATACAAAAATCGCTATTAAAACCCTCCTGCGGTGAAAAATACTTTACTGCCTATTCGCATGTCCATCAACTTTTCGTGACGAAAGGAGTGCTACCACAGATACTGTGACATAAGATTTTTCTATATTAGATTTGTGTTTTATACACTCTCGTGTCAGCTTTAAGTTATTATTTTAAGTCAGCACGAGCTTTGCTCCATTTATACCGGTGGTATGCCCAGCGAGCCATGCTTCCGGTAATATGTATCTTTAAGGTCAGAGAATGCCATCCGGAATTAGTTCAAGATAATAACAAAACTACTAAAGGGATTACAGCCATATAAACAGCCTAAATTGTTAAATCAAATTAATGTTTTAACTACAAAATATTACTTTAAACACATAAAAACCTTATGGTTTAGCTAACACATCTATTGTCGTGATGAATTTTTAAATATAAATATTATGTATATGAATTTAAATTAATATTAAATAAATCATGTTTGTGTTATCAGTCAAACCAAATGGTCTTTGAATAAATACAAACTTGAGGTATATTTTTATTATATTAATTATGAAGAATAGCTAACTTCAGCTGCATAGTGTTATTTTCTTAGTCCAATTTCAACCATACTTTGAAGTTTTATTGCTGATGGAAGGAAACTAAAATACGTAACTAATTCAGGAATTACTAGTAGTCAGTTTTTTGTTTTTTAAATTTGATCGAGCAGTACTTTTAGTGCAAGCATTTAGTGTGAAAGATCTGCTTTATTTTCCAAAAAACATATAATATAATCGATAGGTACTTAAAAATGATAAATATATTGTTATGAAGGAGTTGTTGACTGTACAATCTCACCATCTAACCATCTCAAAAATCAAAAAGACTAGTTCTGGACCAACCTTAAAACAGTAGATAATTCTAAAGTCAGAAACCGGATTATTTATATTTCGATAGATTAACAACACTTATTGATAATTAAACATAATTACAAAATATTTTATAAAAAAATAAGGAAAGTCTGATTCAAACAGTTATATGGGTAACGTCACAAATTAATATTAACGGCGTATGATAAAAAGCAATGTGATGTTCTTTCTCTGTCGCTTATATAGGGAAAAAGAAGGCAAGAAATACAACTTAAAATATAATGAAATATTTCATATTAACATTTAAAAGCTGCTTCTAGTGCTTTAAAAACACGATTCATATCTGTTGTCAGTTATCTTAAAGAGCTTTTTACTATGGCAACAAAGTATGAATACTTTAATGATATTTCAGCAACTGAATCGCAATTATAATATCAGTACTTAAACCTGAAAATTTTTGTCTCAGGCGGGACACGAACCCGCATCTCCTCGCATGTCTATAATTTTACAAGTTTAAATACCATATAAAGTATGTTACCAAAGGATAAGGGAAAGCTCTCGATCATTTCATTGGAATGCATAAATCAAACGACACACTGTTAATCAATCATATTAAAATTTCGTGAGTAAGAAATCACATTACATTCCCTCTTACGCAAAACTTTTCTAGCAGTTTTTACAATAAGTAGTAATAATTTTAAAATGCACTAATCTACATCATACATACATATACATACAAATTGTTTTCTAGTTTACCATGGTATTCGCAGACCGTTCGCCGCGTAGATATCTGTAAGTGACAATATTTAAGGATTAATCGGTTACTTCATAGTTCATAATCTTTACCTACGTATTCTAATGTTATTAAAGCCCGAAAATACAAATGAAATGGCGTTTTCTAAAAACGAAACCTCTAGCTTGACAGATTTTTCGCCCCGAAACCCCTTGCATATTCAACTTCATGAAAATTATTGGAGCTGGTTCCGAGATTCAGATTATACAGGCGACTTTTTCATCACCTTCAAAATTTTTTATAGGCGTTCAAGTTTTCATCGGAAAATAGTTTTCACAACATAGTTTTCATTTTATACGGGCCGAAGCCTGTTAAGGTATGAAGGGAAAATCAATAACTTATGAATAGTATCGTAATGAATGAATGAGATGCGCATCGCGTAAAAAAAGTGTCGCTAGGAGGCCGTGTGAAAAATTTTTCAATTTTGGTAGACATGTTTTAGGTGATTTATCTTGACATTTTTGTTCTGGGCTATACCAAAAGAAAAATATATAATTTGTTTTTTGTCTCGTAGATTGTTGTATTAAAATTTGGAAGGTGGTTAAAATTTCATCCTGTATATACAACGTGTAAATGAAAAAGTGCAAAACCTTAGACACCCCAACTTATTTTTGTTATAAAACAATTATATAAATTATTAAATCTAATTTTCACGGATTATTAACGAAGATATTAACATTTTTTGTTTTCTTGTGTTTGTTGCGAATTAAAAAGTCTATGGTAATTACGGGCGACCCAGTGCGACGTTGCCGCTTCGCGTGCCACCGCAATTTGTATTCAATCAAACTCAGATTGCAACGTTGCTGATTCGAGCCGTACGTACTTAATCATACAGTCAATAGCACATCAAACATATCGCAACGGAACAGAGTTGCTTTTGTCAAGGTTGACGTGCGTTTTTGAAAACCTTATGACCTTTCACACGTGTATGAGTAGGTACTTAACTCATTAATCTGAGGCGGATCTGAACACGGCGTAATTTAAATATTAGCTTACAGCAATAAGAATATGCTTAAAAAATTGACACCTGTGACGTAGTGTCTCGGTGGCTTAATGGTATAGCACCGCGCCCGGATTGCGATGAGATGCAGGTTCGAGTCCCGCCTGAGTCATATTTTTTCAAGTTTATATACTGATATTATTTTGGTTAAAGTTGGACCTCTATTTTATTATTAGTGGATTCGATTCCTGAACAAACAGATTTCAGGTTTAACACGTTGTATACTCAAATTGCTCGTTTAAAGGTATTAAATAAATGTATACCGTACCTGAGGTTCGCGTTCACCACCAGGAGAAGAAGGGCGACTTGTGCTGGAAGCGCTGCTGGAACGAGTCGAAGAACCGAGACGACGTGGTGCCGCTTTTAGACCTGATAACAAAAACATATACAGGATGAAATTTTAAGCGCCTTTTAAATTTTGATATAACAATCTATGACATAAAAAACTAATGACGTGTCTTTTCTCTTGGTATAGCCATAGGGAAAGAATATTTCTTTCCCTATGGTATAGCTCAGTACAAAAATGTCAAGATTTAAGCAACTAGAAAAAAAAATCCGCCGAAAATCTAAAATTTTGGTTATGCCCTCCTTGCAACACACTTTTTACGCGATGCGCATCTCATTCATTCATTCGTTCATTCAATTCGAAACTATTCATAAGTTGTTGATTTTCCCTTCATAGTTTCACGGGCTTAGGACCGTAAAACGCAAAAGGCTCCAAGCAGTTAATGAATGTTTATTGAACAGACAAAACCTAACTTAGCTTTGTTAAAAACCACAATAAAAAATAAGTACAAGTACTTACAGTATGGAACAGTATGAAAAACAAAAAAATTACAATAACCTACAAGTGTTTGTTTTAAAACGATCATTGTCATCAAATATGGCGTACTTAGCAAATTAATGTAATTTGGTAAACGCCGTATGCCGATGCCGATGACACCGCCATATGTTAGTATCGTATGGAATTCAGTCTGTTAAATAATCTTAATAAAAATTATAAATGTGAACGTTAAGATGGATGTTTGTTTACTCAATTACGCCAAAACGGCTGAACAGATCGGAGGGACATTTGATCGAAATCACGGAACAATTTACGGTTCCCATTGTATCACTATGTTCTTTTTCTTATTGAGAGGGATCGAAGTGGTTTTTTACGGCTGTTTACGGGTCAAGGTAAAGCATAGACTTAAATTTTATCCGCAAACGGTTTCGCGGGCAGCAGGTAGTAATAGAAAAATTTACGAGAGAAGACGTTGATATTTTTGAAGAGGAAAAAAATATTTTTAAACTAATAATTTGTTATATCACAAAATGGAGAATATTTTCACAGATTAGGGTAGTTCCGTAAGAAGAATGAACTTATTATTATGTAAAATTATTTTACATTCTGCAAAGCAAATAACATTGCCATGAAAAATGCTGCAGGCACTTAATACAAAATACAATCGCAAATATCTCAAATTATCCGCAAGATCCCGAGCTGATTTTTTTAGTAGGTATCACGTTCAAACAAAATTACGTACTATAACTGAACACTTTCAAAAAAAACTAATTCAAAAACAGCGTTTTTCCAAAAATCTTCAAAATTTTTAATAAATTCCATTTTATAAATAGTATATAATTTAGTAGCACAAAATACAATCTAAATATGTAAAAATGAATCCCTATTTCCCTTGGTCATCGCATCACGCGTGAACGGCTGGACCGATTTCGCTAATTCTTTTTTTGCTTTGTTTGTTTTTGTCAGGAGAATGTTCTTATGGAAGAAAAAAGTAAGAAAATTGCGCAGACATTTAAAAAAATTAAGAAAACGTAAACACCATATTAAACTATTTGTAATGTAACCTTAGCACTTTTGACAATTTAAACTTCTGGCGTTTGACAAAACATTGACAGAATGCGTGCTATGCTACAAACAGTTACAATTTCCAGTGCGGTTAGCATTTGCAATGTCGATAAATAAATTTGTACTTGAAATATTTTTTTAACTCACTTGTTCCTGAATAACTTATTTTCGTCCAATTTATTTGAAATTTTGTATATGAAATAGTTTTATAACAAAAAATCGATAAAAAATAGTAAAAAAAATATTAAATCTCCAGAAAAGCCGGAAAATGCCGTGTCGTAAACGACACAGTAGGAGAATCTACTACTATGGCACTCGACTAATTCCATAGATTTTACTAAAGATTATAGAATAAAAATCTTTTGAAGTATTATCGTTTTTACTATTCTAATGAAAAGTATTACATGCTAGAAGTATGGTAAGCTTCAAAACATTTTTTTGGATGCAGTGTCACGTTTCATGTTCATACATACTACGTTTACCTAGTTCATCTATAAGCGGAATTGACGTAAAAAATAATCGAAAAAGAGATAAAAAGGGGCCTTAGAACTAAAATTTTCTGAAGTTTATCCGCATATTTACTGACGTCCTCCGTTGCGAAGTGGCGTACACACCGGTTTTCAAGGTGTCGCCTGCTCCAAGGTCCCGGGTTCAATTCCAGAGTCCATGTAAAAAAAAATGTTTCTACATTTTATCGGGTCTGGGTGTTTGTGGTACCTTCGTTGTTTCTGATTTCCAAAACACGAGTGCTTTAATTAGTTATTCAAAATGGGATCAGAAAAATATATGTGATGTTGTCCACATTTATTATTTATTTATTTATTTTATATTTTAAGTCAACACGAGCACCAAGACCCAAATTCCTGTATGCATTTTCTTCATTTTCTTTCTGTCTTTGATATGTTTGAAACCATATGACATTGGTTGAACCCTGTATATTTTGCCATATGTTTTGTGTCGGTTGAACAGCTCTAAGCCTCCACGAATAAATTTTATTTTAAAAATGTGGAACCCTCCTTGAAACCGATGGTTCTTCAGACTGGATATTTTCAACAACAGGCTCGATACGCCGCCTTTTAGAATGTTCTGCTAGTTAGAGATATCATCTTCACTATCATCAGAAAATTCTAAAAGAACTTTAGCTGGTGCTCTGAGTTGGGACCCTGGAAGATTTTGGAGGAACACATAGTCCTCGTCTCCAGAGTTTTCATTCGTGACTTCTGCATTGTAATTTTCCAGTGGCATGATAGTTATAGTCTCTGGAACTTCCTCCTCATCATTATGCTCCAATTCCTAAATGGTTTCATATAGAGTAAGTTGTTTTTGTAAATACCTATCTCAATATTTTAAAATGAAAACTGAAATAAATATGCACGGTAAATAGTAGTACATATTCCTACTGTGTCTTTTACGACACACCTAAAATGAATGGAAAATATATAAAAGAAATTAATAAAATAACCAAATTTTATTTTGTTTTGCAACACTACACGAATTAAATTTTAGTAAATTGGTGGTAAAAAGTAAAATAAATAAATATAACATTTTGTTTACTTACCTTGAATAACGCATTATAAATACCATTAAACTCCACTTTAAATATACAAACTAATATTTACTATAGCTTACAAATTTCACCTTGCAATGAATGACTAAAGCCCTGACAGTAAATACTGACTTAAAAAATCAATTAAAACTACCCTCATTAATGGCAGTTTCGTGTTAGCTAAACCTTTTTTAATACTAATGTAGGTATTCCAATTCAGTATTTTCTTGTACAACTTAAGAATAAAAATGTTAAATGATTGTTGAGTCTTGTATAAAATTAATATAAGAAATTGTTACATAAAAAATTACACGTGGTTTAATGAATCAAGTTTCTATCTATTTATCATACTATCCTTAAACCCGTCCTTCTTATACTTACCCGTCGGAGAGGAAATGAATTCTTTCATTACTCCCTAAGTCGTGAATAGCTTTTTATTATTTTTCTACTTAAAATCAAATCCCGGGATTCGGGGAATATCCATATTATTCTAACATAATCGTAATATGGCAAGTACACAAAATTGCTCTACCTATTCCGATCAGTGGTTATAACGTAATCGTATTTGATTTTGAGGATATTTTGTTACAAACACATGTTTTTGAAATGAGCTGGTTCGATAAAATGTATTACCAGTAGTTTACTTATTTATACTGGTACAATGTACCTAACTATAAACATTCAGACAGGTGTTTTTTTTTAGGACGGAAGGTATTCAAAGAAAATGTTATGTATACTATGTTGGAGCAGTGTTGCCAATCTGCAAATGGTTGTGTGTGCAGCGTTACCTCTCGACTATGACGGCGGGCATCTGCACCAGCTGCACGGGGCTCTTGTTGTCCTTGAGCGCCTGCGTGAGGTTCAGCACCTGGCCGCGCATCACCGACATCTGCCGCTCGAATAGACCCTTGTCGAAGCCTTTGTCTTGCTGGATAGCGGAAAAGAAAACAATAAAAACAAATATCAGTTCATCCCTATACAGTATGAAATTTTAACCACTTTCCAAACATTTTATAGGCGTTCAGTATCGAATTAAGAGACTATTTATCTAGTAAAAAAATGTAAATCAAGTTGTCACCCGAAAATATTTTTCGCGATATAAATATATTAATACAAAAACTTATGTATAGTATCCTAATGAATGAATGAGATGTGCAACGCGTAAAAGTGCACCTAAAAATGCAGCTAAATGTACGCCCTTATTTCCAATGGGTGCACATTTAGTTCAGGCACTTTTTTAACGCCGATTCTATTATACATAGTTTATCAGATTACATGAATGTGACAACCGTCTAGATTTTAGGACTTGGATTATATGGTAGTTGACACTTCAGTCAATCTACGTACCTACTTTTTATGATCTGTCAAAACAAAAATCTACCATAGATTTATGTAAGTGAACTATTTCGTCCAACTAACTATCGATTTTAGAGAAATCGATGTTTAACTCATTTAAAACTTTCACGTTGCATAATTATTTTAACTTGTACCGACAATTAACGTCAGGCAAAATAATAAGGTTCGATAGCGTTTGATTTCCCGTTAACTTTGTTAGTTAAGACATTAACTAAAGAAGATTCGACATTATAGTATGGTGTAATTTTAAAGCTGGTGTCTAAGAATCGTAAGAAAAGAAAAGAAGTAGATAAACTAGAGTAGATTTTAAGTGCTTTTTTTTAAAGATGTGATAGTTACTGACTAAGATATGCTAATATGAAATAACTTATTGTGACTGTGATTGTATGTCGTATTCGAAGGCGCTCTATTGCCCAGTGTTGGTAAATATTCTTTATCAAATAAGTTACTTACTTTAAATAATACGTGTAACTCATCACAAAGCTCTTGCACGAAGTTCATGTCCGACAGCAATGGAAGAACCAGCTCCCTGAAATAAAATAAATTTTATAAACTAACTGTCATTCTCTATAAAAGCGGTTTGTACGGTTTTGATTTCTCCAGAGTATGATTTAATAATAATTTAGAGTTAAGTAACGGCTCATAATCAGCTCAAAGCAGGGCAAAAGCCTTTATATACTGATTTTAACTTTCATGGTCACTATCACTAGAGTTATTTGATTCGGGATTTATACCATGTACCTTATTTATTATGACTTTCCGATATTTCGGCACTGTTGCAAGCGCCATGATCACGGGAGAACTAAGGCATAGATAAGGTGCATGATATAAATTCGAATCAAATAACTCAAAAGCCTTTATAATTGAATTTATGTTACTACAGCAATGATGACTTCAAGGCATAATCACCTAGCTTGACAAATTCGAAGCTTTCGTTGGCCGACCCGGGGATCGGACCCCGAGCCTGGCACTTAACCCACTAGATTAACGGGGCATTTAACCACTAGATATTATAAATGCGAAAGTTTGGGGTGTTTGGATGTTTTTTACTCTTTCACGCTATTTAGCGTGAATCGTTTGACTTAACGGATCTGAATTAAATTTAACACGGTGTTAGTTTATTGGCTGGATTAACTTAAAGGCTACTTTATATCCCGGGTAAAAGAACGGTTTTCGTGGGAATTTTAAATTTAAAATTCCACGCGTACAAAGTCGCGGGCAATTGCGAGTTTGATGGTTATTAGCGGAATTTTCTCCAAGTTCTTGATGGGGAACGCGGGCCTTCTGTAGATGCTATGGCAACTAATTTGGTGTCGTGGCTGAAGGGCCGCTTGGCCTGCGGCAGCCAGGCCCAGTGGTAGGGGTAGGCGCGCCACGAGTCGGGGTGCTTGAAGGGGAACTAACTTGGTGTCGTGGCTGAAGGGCCGCTTGGCCTGCGGCAGCCAGGCCCAGTGGTAGGGGTAGGCGGGCCACGAGTCGGGGTGCTTGAAGGGGAACTAACTTGGTGTCGTGGCTGAAGGGCCGCTTGGCCTGCGGCAGCCAGGCCCAGTGGTAGGGGTAGGCGCGCCACGAGTCGGGGTGCTTGAAGGGGAACTAACTTGGTGTCGTGGCTGAAGGGCCGCTTGGCCTGCGGCAGCCAGGCCCAGTGGTAGGGGTAGGCGCGCCACGAGTCGGGGTGCTTGAAGGGGAACTAACTTGGTGTCGTGGCTGAAGGGCCGCTTGGCCTGCGGCAGCCAGGCCCAGTGGTAGGGGTAGGCGCGCCACGAGTCGGGGTGCTTGAAGGGGAACGCCAGCCCATTGTCGATCGCCGCGATTCGCACCTCCGCACCCTGCCATTCCTGGAATAAAGGTATAACACATAATTTACGACATAAAAATATATGACAATACTAAAATATATGATAACTAGCTGACCCCGCGAACTTCGTGTCGCCTCAGAATAATATAATTTGATTAAAAAAACGTTGTATAACGGGATGTAAACGCGAACATACCTTATTTCATTTGCCTGACGTTATTTTCTTGAACATCAGGCAAATAAAATAAGGTAATGTTCGCGTTTAAATCCCTTTGTACCTTTCTAAATAATTAAGTAATGCGACAGTTTTAACGTAGTTATTCAATTTGATTTTGGCGACTTAATTGTATTGTCACCAAATATTACGTCGTTTACCCATGAATATAATAAGAACTAGATAAAAAAAACTTGAGAGATGTCAAGTGACACCCGAATGGAACGAAGTTCATTTTTAGTGAAGGAATTGTAATAAAATTTAATTTAATTTTTAATTATCTCTCTTTCTCTCCCTCTCTCTCGCTGCACGGCTTTCAACTATAACAAAAAGTGTCGGTCAAAAAGTGCCGGTCAGAAAGTGTCGTTACAATTTTTTCCGTCTAGCCCCCTTTCGTACTTCGTTCCAACAATCCGATTCAAAAATTACACCTGAATATACTTTATTTGATATTTTAGCAATTAAATTGCAATATAATATCAGTATATAAACTTGAAAAATGTATATTATTTTATATACTGATATTATAATTACACCTAAAACTGTCCTCGATTGAATGACTGACGATGATGTTATGTCAGTGTCAACTTTATAACCCGGCCAAATTATGTCGGCATGCAATAGTATGAATATTTATGTCATGTGGTATCTATTCGATGGATATAGGTTGTACTAAATGTGTATTCTTATTTCAAATGGGTGCACATTTAGTTGGGACACTTTTTTAACGCGGTGCAAATTTGTGCCGACATACATTTGACATTTAACCAACCAACATTCAAATTGATGTCAAATTTGACGCAATAAGTGAATAGTTACTGTAGTATTTCACTTAGGAGACACCAATATTTATAGATTTCAGTTAAAAGTGCAAGATAGCTACAAATTTTCAGTTTTAGAATTACCTTTTAATTTTTAGTTTTGATCTTTGAAAACGCTGTCGGTCATGTTATGACGTTATAGGACTCTAAGCAAACTTCATGGCGGATCTTACGAGTAAATTTCGTTAGGTTGCCTATACTTTGACATTGACATTTTAGAAATAAGTGACTGAACAAGTGCATTGATTGAGGTTTAATATTTGTAATAACCCTTAATCTGTGTGTAATTGATAGTTCTCCATCTATTTATTGACACGAAGAAACATGCGATGGTAGATTTGAAAACCCAGATAATACAAATCTGAATGTTGATTAAATGTCAAATGTTTGTATTGACCCTTATGTCGTCACAGAACAGACAATCTATAGACTAACTAGTTGACCCCGCGAAATTCGTATCGCCTCAGAATTATTTAATTTGATTTTGACGTCTCCAATGTCATTGTCACCTTTTTGAGTCAAGAAACAAATAATTTGCAATAAATTAATATTGCGACTATAAATTGAGATGTAAGCTATCCTATCTTTCAAGTTGGATCAAATTGCACACGGTATGCAAACAAAAATTGAAATCGGTTCAGTAATTTAGGAGTCCATCGCGGACAAACAACTTGACACGTAACTTTTATATATTAAGATATGGCCGACAGCGTGTTCGTCGGTGTACGAAATGTGGACTATTATAACAAAGTTTTGCGGTTTTCGTGGTTCGTTAGTTTAATCTGGCAATAAATTAATCATTTTAAATCTACTTCAAAAAAGAATAAAGTAGGCTATTGTCAGCTATATTTTCGTATTAGGTCATCCCTGTGAAGACAGTGTAAGAGAATTAAATCCTATTAATATTATAAACGCGAAAGTTTGTAAGAATGTTCCATACATGTTTGTTACTCTTTCACGCTAAAACGATCCAACGGATCTGAATGAAATTTGGCACGGTGTTAGTTTATTTGCTGAAATAACATTTAGACTTCTTTTCATCCCGGGAAAAAGTACGGTTCCCGTGGGTTAACATCAGTTTTATTTCTGCAAATAGGCCCCAGCAGGAGGTGCTTTTACACGTCCCAATATTTAAACCTACCACCGCTTCGGGACAAGCCTGGGCTAGTGCCGAGAATGGGGTCGATATGCTATAATGAAACTCAAAATTCCACGCGAACAAAGTCGCGGGCAACAGATACTAAATAGATGAATAGGAAGTAGGTGCTCACCGAGGGTTCGAGCATGGCGACGGCGTCGCCGCGCTGGCTGGGCGCGTCGTACTTGATGAGCCAGTTGTCGTTGCCGCGGTCCGTGTTGCGGATGATGTAGTCCAGCACCACGAGCCGCTCGAATTGCAATTGAAATCTATATAAAAAAAGTGTTCCTTTTGATTCCTATCTAAAAACTTTCAAGCGTATTTTGTATGAATAAAACAAACCTAAAATGTCTTAAGAACATTTGTTTCAATTTATGTTATTTTAGAAGATAACATCAATATTATTATATTAATTCAAAAAAAAAACCAAACAGCACGTCAACCTACCACAAAACGTTAAATTTTCTCAATTGATATTGATCTCTACTTTTTGGACTTAAAGTTGAAAATCAATTCAATGACCTTTAACTTTTTAAGTAGGTTGACCTACCTATTTGTTGTTGTCTATATAAATAATAATAATATAATAAATAAATGTGGACAACATCACATACATTGTTCTGATCCCAATTTGAATAACTATTTAAAGCATTCGTATTTTGGAAAACAGAAACAACGAAGGTACCACAAACACCCAGACCTGAGAAAATGTAGAAAAACACATTTTTTCTACATTGACCCGTCCGGGAATCGAACCCGGGACCTCGGAGCAGGCGACACCTTGAAAACCGGTGTGTACGCCACTCCGCCACGGAGGTCGTCCGATATGACTAGTCTTTATTTAAATTTTAGGAATTAACGTCGCAATACCCGAATGAAAAGAAGAAATCCAATATTTAACATCGTGTACGTTAAGAAGAAACACTACGGGCTAAAAATTTGAAAAATAGGTATTTGTAAAATCTATTGTTGTCGCGCAGTGCCAAACGCATTCACCGCAGAGTGTGATAGAGATAACTGTTTCTTGGACCGAAAATACCTACTAAAAAACACACCAAACCAACGTTTCGTAGTCCCCCGATTACTTTTCCAAAACTAGACCGATTTAAATACTTTTTTCATTAAAAATTAAAGAAAGGCTTTGACCGTGTTCGTATGTTTTCCTTTTTTTCTAAAATTTTGCCAAATTTGTTTTCTGGATGTTTGAACACAGCTGCAAATCTGGCGAATTTTTTCGATTTTTGAGGGCACATATCTTTTTTATTAATTAATTTATGAAAAAACATAAATTTTTGTAATAAAAATTATTGCTCTACTGACATTATCTAGGGAGGAAACAGGGGACTACGTTTGTATGGAAAAACGGCCGTGGTGTTTCCTCTTAAATAGCGGATTTCTTCTTTTATTCGGGCCTACCATTTAAACCTAAAAGAAGCCTTTAATCTCAATTAAATCGGGCAGATATTCCTAGACAGCAGTCAGAAAATAAGCCGTAGGCTATTTTTATACAAAAAAAATAAAACGATTTCCGTGGAATACTTCTAAATTCAAATTCAAGCCCATCAGAGCTGGTTTTGGGTGCTTTGAACTAGGAGTATAACCTAATAATATAAACTCTAATATACTAACAGTATCTTAACTTGAAAAAATAATTTTATAACGATAAGAATATGCACTGTGACGAAGTGTCTCCAAATATCGGTGACCTAATGCGGTGCCGCACCCGGTATGCATGGAGATGCGGGTTATTATAATTGCAATTAAATTGCTAAAATATCATAAATAGTTATAATATACTAACTTCCTCATGACATGCGGCGGCGGGGGATCCTGTTCGAACCTCCGCAGCCAGTAGTCCGCATCCTTGTATCCCTCGACGAACACTTGGAACGATCCAACCTGAAAAAGAAATAGAGTTAAAAGTACGAATGGTTGACATTATACAGGGTGAAATTTTAATATGGCAATCTGCGTGACAAAAAACCCATGACGTATTTTTCCTTTGATATAGCCCAGTACAAAAATTTCAAGTTAAAGCACTTAGAAAGTGTCTGCCAAAAATCTAAAATTTTTGATACGGCCTCCTAGCAACACCTTTTTTACGCGATGCGCATCTCATTTATTCATTACGATACTATTCATAAGTTTTTGATTTTCCCTTCTTATCCGAACAGGCTTAGGACTGTAAAAATTGAAAACTATGTTGCGAAAAAGATTTTTGGGTGAAAACTTGATTTACATTTTTTACTTCTTATGTGGGCTCAAAATACCATACTGAACGCCTATAACATTTTTTGAAGATTATGAAAAGAAAGATCAATCTGTATACTCCTAACTTATGAACTACTCACACTTACTGACAAAGCTTACATGAGGTACGTACTCGTATTATAAACCTGCCTTCTTTTTACGCTTTTTCTAGTGTGGATTTCCTTATAGGAGTTTTCTCAAGTCACCACTCGACTAACGCTTTCATGTGACTTGCAAAACTCGAATATAACACTACGCCTCCTTTAAAACCTGTGCCAATTCAGAAAAAATCAATGGACATGGACGGCAATTGAACCGTGATTCTTGCGTAATGTGCGTACTACACCAACCATGTTGTATCTTCCTACCAAGCAATTGTTATATTCCATAGAAACGTTTTTGAAGGCTGTACGTACAGACTATGAACGTTGGAAGAGGAAGGCCTAGACGAACTTACCACGATCACATCGGGTATGTTCTGAAGAAAGGTCAGGTCAAGAGTACTCTAAACCGACGAGCATGCATGAAAAGATTGATGAATGTGGAAGAAGCGAAAGATGTATGCCAGGATCGTAGTAAGTGGAAGGCCTTGGTCTCTGCCTACCCCGTTGGGAAGGAGGCGTGATAATATGTATGTATGTATGTATGTATGTATGTATGTATGTATGTACAGACTACAGCATATCATGCTTAACACCCCATCTTACATCTTTGAGATAGGTGCGATTTTGAAACAAAAGGCTTGATATTATGGCTTGATTGTACTTTATATGATAACTTAGCAACTTAATTGCAATTACAATATAAGTATGTATTTATCTTAAAAAATTTGGTTTCAGGCTTACTAACTTTGCTTACTAAGAATATGCTTGAAAAATTGACGCCCGTGGCGTAGTGTCTCGGAGGCTAAATTGTATGCATGGAGATGGGGGTTTGAGTCCCGCCAGAGACATAATTTTTCAAGTTTAAATACTGATAAAAGGCACTGTACCTTAGGCGGCAGACCCATCCGGTTGAAGCGCAGGTTGGGGAACTGCTCGGTGATGGCGCGCTTGAGCCGCGACCGCTCGCGGTCTATCCGAAGGTAGTTGAACGTCTCCGACACTAGCTTCACCACCTGGAAACAAAAGTAGGTCAATTTCAATTTTATTTATGGCACATTGTCACATTACATGTTAGATGGTACAATACAGTAAGTAAAAGTAAAGTAACAGCCTATTACCTCCCACTGCAGGGAAAAGGCCTTCATCATTGAATTCAAATTACCATAGCAATGATGGGTATGGGCATAATCACCACGCTTGCCAAATGCATGTTGGTAAACACGAAAATTCGAAACTTTTGTTGCTCGACCCGGGACTCCGAGATCTTGGGCCGGTATTCAAACCAACACTTACTGTACAATAAAGATTTAAATGTGACGCCCAGCAAGGGCATGGCACCGATGAGCTCTAGCCGTTTAATTAATTAAATATATTTTTTAGTTTAACAATATAATTAACACATTAAGCGCCATGGCGGTCACCGGTGACCCCCAAATAATTAAATTATAATTGTGTCTAGTTCCTCGGCAGTAAGGCTTAAGATATAAAAATAAATTGCATTAAAACAGTCAATCGTAGTTAAAATACAATTTCTTTAATAACAATTTTTCGACTGTCTTAAGAGGGGGCTTTAATCCGCAGAACACAATCTTCCGCTTACAGGGCGACGGCTCTAACCAATGGAGTAGCACATAAACTTTTTTTTACGCGAGGAAAAAGCGTTACGCATCGTCACCACTGCCCCGCCGGGGGAGGGCAGGGCGGTATGTGGGACTCCCGGCATCACTCTGAAAGGGGCGCTGCTCCTGGGAATGGGGCCCAGGGGTATACCTAGCCCGCCGCGCTGACTGAGGGCAGGGTCTGTGGTGACTCGACAGTCCACGGACTACTAGCACATAATCTAATCTAACCTAACCAATGGACCTATCATGACATTGCTTGTGTCAACGAATTTATTCAAAGCTGTTAGCCAGTGGCGTTTCATCAATGTTTTTGGCTTTGTATTCATTAATGTAATATGAAATCAGCGTCAAAAAAACGTCTCAACTAACCCATTTGACATAATGGTTAACTTTCTCGTATATCAATCGAACATATACAATATGACATAAATATCCATACTATTTACATTATATTTTATGGCGTCATAATTTGGCCGGATTATAAAGTTGTCACTGACTTAACATCAACGTCGATCAATCCAATGAGGACAGTTCTATTTATTCTTGCGTATTATAGGTACAGACAACGGCAGGTCAACCTACCCAAAAAGTTAAAGGTCATTGAATTGATTTTCAACTTTAAGTCCAACTATCTCTAAATCTCTACAGATCAATATTAATTGAGAAAATTGGACGTGTTGTGGTAGGTTGACGTGCTGTTGTCTGCACAAGCGATGTATGTACCACAAACATATTACGAGTTCATAAAAACGATAAACTAATTCTGGGTCTACTTGAAGCGACGCTGACTGTACATTCGCATGGTACGCGGTATAGAGGCATTATCAACTGTATCGCGTCGCGTGCGCAAACGCATGCCTTACTAATTACTAATTTTAAATGCTAATTAAGACAATATTATTATTTGACTGTAGTAACTCGAAGGTTACGCTATGTTTGCAGAGGTTAGAAACATGTCTTTACGATACTTGTAAGTAATTTTTGGATGTCTATTACATTTCATGTATTTGACCGTCACAAAATGCCTGATTCAGAGATAAGAAAAACAGCTTTTTATATTAGAAACATGTACATGTAGTGAGGGATAAATACGAATGCTATAAAGTGTTCGAAAAGTCAAACATACTTTCATTTCAATGTATTTATTTATTTATCTATTTAAAATTGGTACAAAAACAGATCACTGTCAAATACAAATTATGTTACGACAGAAATCCAAAATCACAAATGATTAATATTGTTTAAGATAATGCTACACTATAACATAATATTAAAGTATATCAAAGTATAGTGCTCGCGTAAACTCAAGAAAACAATACTATACTTACCTACTGTGGTTACTTAAATATTAAGAGGAAACACTACGGGCGAGACAATTGAAAACTAGGTATTTGTAAAATCTATTGCTGTCGCGCAGTGCCAAACGCCTTCACCGCAGAGTGTGATAGAGAAAACTGCTTCTTGGACCGAAAATACCTACTAAAAGCACACCAAATCAACGTTTCGTAGTCCCCCGATTACTTTTCCAAAACTAGACCGATTTAAATACTTTTTTCATTAAAAATTAAAGAAAGGCTTTGGCCGTGTTCGTATGTTTTTCTTTTTTTTCTAAAATTAAGCTAAATTTGTTTTCTGGATGTTTGAACACAGCGGAAAATATGTCGAATTTTTTCGATTTTTGAGGGCTCATATCTTTTTTATTTATTAATTTATGAAAAAACAGAAAACATAGAAACATGCTAATAGTGGCCATGAATTTTTGTAATAAAAATTATTGCTCTACTGGCTTTATCCAGGGAGGAAACAGGGGACTACGTTGTATGGAAAAACGGCCCTTGTGTTTCCTCTTAAATGTCTAAATTCAATGAAAATAGGTTTCTTTACTCAAATACTACCGAAAATATTATTTCATGGCGCCAAATTTGCTATGAGTCATGTAGTTCATTTAAAGTGCACCTTCATTCTGTGTTCTTTATTCGAAATCAATAACTGGTAAGAATGTTGCAAGAAATGGGTACTTTGTACACTAGCCTGCACGTATATGTATATTATACACTACACATTTTTGTAACATTTATAAACTTTTGTTGCAAACTCGCATCTATTTCTAAGACGATAAGATGCTCCATAGTATAGCCTGATGTAGGTTTTTTCTGTGCTTAAGTGACCCATAAAGCTGCCATTAGCATATTTGCCGTTTCGAAGCATAAAACCAATACAGCCTACGTCTTATAACACTGCTTTTACTTATAACGCAATTTGCTGTACGAAGAAATTTGATGTTTTTAAGGTTTTCCTTGAAATAATCTGTAGATTCAGAACACGGAAAAAAGGTTAGAAAGGCGATGTAGGCGGGGCAGGCGCGCCACAGAGGTTATGAGCAAATGCTCATTCTTCTACCCAAACATGAATGTAAGCGATAGCTGTGATTGGTTTCTTTTGACGTCGCCTTGTGTTTATAAATAATAAATAAATAAATGTGGAAAACATCAAATACATTGTTCTTATCCCAATTTGAAAAACTATTTGAAGCATTCGTATTTAGGAAACCAGAAACAACGAAGGTACCACAAACACCCAGACCCGAGAAAATGTAGAAAAACACATTTTTTCTACATTGACCCGTCCGGAATCGAACCCGGGACCTCGGAGCAGGCGACACCTTGAAAACCGGTGTGAACGCCACTCCGCCACGGAGGTCGTCGAATTTTTATTATGTGCACAAGTAGTAGTGGGGCAAGCGGCAACATCGGTTCACATACAAATGGCTGAAATGGCGCATGACAGCCTTTCTAACCTTTTTCAATGTTCTGTGGTTGATACCAAAATGTTTTTTTTAATCAATTCAATTCATTTAATCATCAGATGATAATCCATTTCAATATAGGTACAAATAATAAAAAACTTAAATATAAAATTAAATATACTAAAAATATATTTTATTGACGGTCAGTAAATGAACCATATTACAATGTCAGTATATAAACTTGAAAAATTTTGTCTCAGGCGGGACTCGAACCCGCATCTCCTCGCATGCCGGGCGGGCGCCATACCATTAGGCCCCATACCATTATCCCGCCCGGCATGCGAGGAGATGCGGGTTCGAGTCCCGCCTGAGACAAAAAAAAATTTTTCAAGTTTATATACTGATATTATAAGTGCAATTAAGTTGCTAAAATATCAAATAAAGTACATATTACAATGGTTCAAGTAATGACAGTCAATAATGAGGTTTTACAGCCAATATACTGGATCTTCATAACAAGCGCTATTAACTGAACTGGAAACTAAGACCGTTAGCGAAGGCACGGGCGAGTCTCGCCGTAAGCCGCAGGCAACATTATCGGGTGTAACGAGGTCGTATATCAGTATCAAATTATACAATTCGCGATTCCAAACTTTAGCTCGACAACTGTTTACTATAGTTAAGATATCGATAACCTTTCTAACCTTTCATACTACATATTTCGATTTCGATCTGGTTATTTATCTACATGTTTTACGTTGAAAAGACAAAAATATTGACAAAAATATGTAAAATATTAATCTTTTGCTCTTGAAGAAGCCAATGTCCAGCAGTAGACTGATACTGGTTTATGATGATGATTAGTTATACAACGTGTTCCTTTTGATATCCCATAACTTGGGGTATTAAACAGACCATAGTAAAGAATCCAATTGCATATAAATTATTTATCAATTTTTTTTTTTGTTAAATTTTTTCATACAAAATAATTCTAAAAGGTCACTACTGTTTATGTAAAACACCCTTACCTTGTTATGAATGAACAAGAATAGAATAGAATAGAATATAATTTTTGAATAAAAACGATTTACTCGTACCTACTTATCAATGAAACACCCACACACGTCAATGTTTTTACAAGTTACGCTCTCCCGCTACTTTACTACTACACTTTAGTGTAAGTTTGCCAAAGTCGCACAAAACTAAGCATTCGCCATACTGGTTACATTTTTTTAACAAATTTAACTAAAATTTATGTTATATTCGAAACTATTGATTTTTGAACCTTATGTTCTAGTCTTGGGCGTTTTATATTATTTTTACCTATAGAACATAACCTTAGAGTTATGGGATATCAAACGGAACACGTTGAATATAATAACTGTTAAAAGATAGTTATATATTTTTTCATCCTAGGAACATTTACACTTAAATGGTACTTATTACTTGCCAAATTTCATAGTCCTAGGTCAACGGAAAAAACTATAAATTTTGATGACCTTAAGAATGTCGAAATATACATTTTTGAAACATAAACAGCTGTTCATTTTTTACCTTAACAAATAAGTTTGATTTTTTCACAGCTCCAAGGGAATGTCAGACGTAAGTACATGGTTTTAATTTCAACTCAACACCTTCAGGCTTCACGCGTTTCCGTGATAAACAGAGGCCTTACTCCGCAACACGAAGCTCGTATTTACGAATATATGTCCTAAAGTATATGAAAGAGATAGCTTTCAGACATCGGCATGAGTGATAGAGACAGATGGATTCGAATATACGGACATTGTGTAGCGGAGTAAGACCTCAGTTTTGATAGATAGACAGACGCACGGACGGACGGACAGACAACAAAGTGATCCAATAAGGATTCTGTTTTTTTTCCTTTTGAGGTACAGAACCCCAAAAATCTAGTTAAAACAAAATAATATGTGCTTCTCATAACTCGGGGATATGTTAATACAGGAATAATTATAAACATGTACAATCTCTTTTTTTATATTCAATGGACTTGCTCTTGACTACAACACTTAACTCTACGGTTAAGAAAAAGCCTAAAGAAAAAGCAGCCTATTCACTCTTGCTATAAAAATTTTAGGGTTTTAATTTTTCGGGAAAACAGATGCAGGCAGGGCATTCCACTCCTTGGCGGTGCGCATCACAAATGAAGAGGAAAAGAGCTTGGTACGCGAATTAAAATATGCACCACAAAGAGTTACGTGACGCTTTCCAAGACGCTAGAAATATATTCAGATGGAATTAATTAAGCGGTATTAGCTCACGTATAATAATAATGATGTAACGGAGATATGTTCAAATTTTACTTTCGTTGCTTTCACAGGGAACGACATAATATAGTTGTGTTTTTTTTTAACTAAATAAACTTCTACGAGGAAAGTTATTAGCGTCATCACCATTAGGTAACCCACATCAGATGCCCTTACCACGCAACGCGATGCACATTCATACGACTGTAGCTGTCTCTCTCACATACTATAAGACATTGGCATATGTAAGAGAGACAGACGGAGACGAAAATACGGACATGGTGTTGCAGAATAAGGTCACAGACCACTGCTGGATACATGCATGGGGATTTTTGATCAATAGTTGAGAAAATACGCTGCTGTCTGTACATTTTCTGGCAGTACTCTTCCTAACCTATTTAACTTAGCCTAGCTTACATTTTTACTGTATACAATTCGGTATCGTAAGCTAGCTTCGTAGTAACTAGGAATGTGCCGACTATGACTTGGCCAAATAGCCGAATAGTCAGGAGTAAAAAAGCCGACTACTTTTATGGCGAAAGGCAATTCGTTTACAGCCGATTCGCGTGCAATTCGCAAACTCTGCCTGCTAGTGTGTCGGAACATGTTTTGGTAAAAGTTTAGGACTTGGACCATAGAGTGAAGGGATGGGAGAGGGGAAGGGGGGCAGGGGGTAGGTGAGGACCCCCCCCCCCCCAGTGAAGTCAGGGGGGCGCTGGGTAAAAGTAATTTTAGGTTAGGATTCAAAAATCGTTTGAGGCGCGGCGTTGCGTTTTTTTATTTTGCGGCGCGAAGGCGAGAGAGCTGAGCGAGGGAAGTTCCTTCAATTTAGTAGTCACTGTCGTGTGGTGCCGGCATATAAAAATAAAGCTTTTTTGTCCCATAGGTGTCGTAAGAGGCCGCAGAAGGAGTACTGCCAGAAGAAGACGTTCAGTAGCATCTTCTTTTCACCATCTGCCAATCTGTAATTGCCAACCCGCCTGCCAAGAGTGCCAAGCGTGGCGGTTATTGCGAAATCATCCTTTTAAAGAAGCCTGTGTCCAGCAGTGGACTGATATAATCCGTTGATGACGATGACGAATCACTATCGCTAGACAAATATAATGTGTACCAGTTTACATGTAAACTTTATCTTTTGTACACGTTTGTACACATTTACATAGGTTAGATAAGATTAGAAAATAATCTGAATAAAAAATAACAGTCGATAAGCTGATGCGTCGGCATTTGTTTGCTTTTGATATTTTAGGTTTGTGTAAGTAATCCATAATTTATGGCAAATGAATTTCCGGTGAGTACAGAATTGTTTTCATGATATATTTCTTAAGTGTGAGTCATGGCGAAGCGGCGACGTGATCTTGTTAAGAAATTGTTATATTTTTTTTTCATAATTTATTACTCCTGAATCGTAAAATTACTCATAAGCGTATATGTTTGTTTATAAAGTTATCAAGTAAACGTTTGTCTGCATTTGTGTTGTTGAAAAAGGAAACTAGAATTACCGTTTCTAGTGTGACGGTCAAGCTAACGATTGTATTCTATTATTCATTTATTCCTAGACTCTTATTTTATTACTAAACATATTTTAACTAAGCTTTTACCATATACTTTTTGTTACACACTTTCAAATATGCACGATGTATTTAATTACTGATGAAATAATTGGAATTTTCCGGTATCGGTTATTGAAAAAGGCATATCCATATTATGCCAACACTATAAAAGCACATAATCAGTCAACCTATTCCAATCACCATAGTAATGTAAACTAACCTAGTCTTTGGCACGATCTTAAGCCCTATCTTCGAGTCGACGAGGCTGGCAGCCGCCTCGGAAAGGTACCCCTGGTTGGGGATGAGGCACGAGCGACCAAAGCAGCACGGACAGCACAGCTTGTGCATCCACTTCGTCCACTTCGGGTTCAGTCGACCATAGGACAGTTATTATGTAGTTCTTTGAACTCACCCTTGTCTTTGGCACGATCTTGAGCCCGATCTTCGAGTCGACGAGGCTGGCGGCCGCCTCGGACAGGTACCCCTGGTTGGGGATGAGGCACGAGCGTCCGAAGCAGCACGGACAGCACAGCTTGTGCATCCACTTTGTCCATTTTGGATTTAGACGACCGTACGGCTCCTCGTCTTTAGGTTTGAATACGCCGATTATTTTCTGGTAACAATCAAATTATAGTTAGTATCAATTATATGACGACCAGTTTGGTACAGTGGTAGCAAACGCTGCTTCCGAGCTCCGCACAGTACAAATTGTTTTGTAGAAATCAGAAACATCGAAGTTACCAAATACACCTAGACCCGAGATAATATAGAAAATCACTTTTCTCCTGCATATACCCGTCCGGGAATCGAACTTGAGACAGCAGCCGCGGTGTGTAGTGTACACCACTTCACCACGGAGGTCCTCAATCAATTTCGCTTATGAAACAGAATAGTTCAGCGATTTAAACTTTCAGGGTCATATAACTAGAGTACATTAAAATAAAAGATAGTTTACGGATTTAGAACGCGTTTATTTTTTATTTAACCCGACGTCTACGGTTCGAAACGTCGGGTTAAATCAAAAATAAACGCGTTCTAAATCCGTAAACTATCTTTCATTTCAATGTATAGTGTTCGCGTAAACTCAAGAAAACAGTAGAGTACATTAATTCGGGGTTTATACCATGTATCTTGTTCTTATGAGTTTCTGATATTTCGGCACTGCCGCAAGCGCCATGATCATGGAAGAACGTCAGTTCTCATGGACAATAATTCTACCAACCAATTTGTGAAGATTAAATGTAGCAATCATACCAAATAAGTAAACTAAACTAGAGATCCACTTAACCCCATGATTGCATGTAAATTTATGCTCTAGTAAAACAAATCAGGCTATAAGGAAGCATGATCTGTGCCTCATGAGATCTTGCAACAATATGTTGATGAACATAGGATGAGTGAATAAAAGCGTATAGAACTTTTCTTCACTTATTGAGCTCACTCAATCCATTGCTGTGAGATCTAATGAAACAAGAACTACGTAGAGCGATGAATAACTAATATGCTTAGGTTATTTGATCTTTCAAGTATCTATCTCGTAACATTTTGATTTCTTGAATTTAAGCGAACACGCGCATTTAAGTTGCGTTTATTAGGATTCTGATTTTTTTCTATTTCAAATACTGGTATCATAATTGCAATTAAATTGCTAAATTGTGCTGATAAGAAGAAAAGCACTTCTTTATGTTATTTTTCAAGAATCATCATTGCATACACAGTTGAATATAAATTACGAATCACAAGTTTATAAAGCAACAATTAAATTGACCATTAAGTTATAACTGTTACCTATATCAGTAAAATGAATCACATAAATGTTTGAACGCGCATAACTTACGATTGACTGCACCAAATTGGATATTTCTTTTCTTGTTATGTTTGTAATGGTAAGGGTTTTGTGGTAATATGATAATAGTTTAAAAAATATGATCGAAAAAAAATTTTTGAATATCCATTTGTAAGTGTGTCATGTACCCTTGACACACTTACAAATGGATATTCAAAAATTTTTTTTCTCACTCACATGGTCATAAACAGACCATTTGCTTGAATGATCTTCATCGGTAAACATATGCAAAGCCGGGAAGGACAACTGGTTTAACATCATCAGTTTCGTAACTTTATTTGTAGGTTCTATGTATACCGAGATCCGTTCCATAAAGTATCTTTTTTTTTTCGTGTAGCTACGGATACCGAGACAGACAAGTGGTTAAAAAAAAAATATTTATTTTCCGATATAAACGGATCGTGCAATGAATTAAACTCGCCGTATTCCGTTGCCGAATCAATCTGATCCAGGATCGGTGGAGGCAAACTGTCATACACATAAGGCAGGGGTCGGCAACCTTATGGCAGGCTAGGGCCATAAGGTAGCGAAATGAACTAATGGCGGGCCGCACTTGTGATATTTTTGTTTTGTTATGGGTTATAATAACAATTATAGGTATTATAACACATATTTTTTTTACAAAAAAAAAAAGATATCTGAGATTCTAAATGCAGGCTATTTCTTGTATGTTAGCTGTCTTATTTGTAGTTGCAATTCGTAGAATAGCAGTTCTCATCATGGTTCGTTCATATGCATTTAATTTGATATTTACAACTCATTTACAAAACATTATCGGGCCGCGGTTGGCCGACCGCTGACATAAGGCATTGTTTTTTTTTAATATTAAAGTATCCGATCGCCTACTAAGGAGGATACGTCTTATCAAGAAATTCAGAGAAGCGATTGAAATTAACAAATATAAAAATTTGTGGAAGTGTCAGTTTGTAATGACAATTTAACAACTTTTCACTAAATGCATATGAAAGTATACACGGTACTAACAGTTAAAAATTGCCTGCCTGTCTGTTTGTTCCCGGCTAATCTTCAAAGAATTTGCTGGACCGATTTTAACGGTACTTTCACTCGCAGATAGCTATGTTTTAAGGAGTAACTTAAGCTACTGTTACTTAAAAAATATATTTACTTTAAATAATTAAGATGCTGAGACATTCCAAGCATCCTATAGTCGTCAACGAAGTTGCGGGAACAGCAAGTGGCGTGCAATAATACATCTTAATAAACACTGCATACCCTGCCTACTACATCTAACTAAATAAAATTCAGATCCCTATTATCAGTGTGAAATAAATTATTAAATTTATATTAATGAAACTTACCCCTCCAGGATTTTTGACGAAATATGACCCGCTCGATCCTTGGTATATTCTCTCTGGGAAGATGCTATTGTCGATGGCCACCTCCGCTTGCCACACCAATTCGCTGAACTGGGGATCATCTGGGAAGAAAGGATTTTATTATTCATTTATACATTAAGTATAATACAAAATTCTAATCATCTCAGTCAAACGACGAGTGGCCGAGATCCCTTAAGAGGAAACACTACGGTCGAGAGATTTTAAAAATAGGTATTTGTAAAATCTACTGCTGTCGCGCAGTCCCGAACGCCTCCACGGCATAGCGTGATAGAGACAACTGCATTTTGGACCAAAAATACCTACTAAAAGCACACAAAATCAACGTTTCGTAGTCCGCCGATTCCTTTTCCAAAACTAGACTGATTTAAATACTTTTTTCATTAAAAATTAAAGAAGGGCTTTGGCCGTGTTCGTATAAATTGCTTTTTTCTAAAATTTAGCCAAAGGAGATGTCCCATAATAGGCCCAGACATAGTACACCATTTTCAAAAATCAAGAAAAATTTACTGTTTCTGGGAAAAATACATAAAAATTTATTTCACGTATAATTTAGTGGTTCAAAAATAAATAAGATCGAATAATTTATCAAACTCAATTAGGCATTCCAAGATGGCGTCAATCTAAAAAAGCTTTAAATGTCAGAAGCTGTCAAATATCCCTTGTCACTTTGTCATAATCATTCACTTCAAGGTTTTGTTCTACTTGTCGCGTTTATGTATTTTGAGTTCTTTATAACTACCTCTTTTTCGTTTTCTGAATTTAGTATTGATCGACACATAACTTTCATAATATTTATTGTTACTACAAGCAAGCGAAGGCACTCGACTCCTAGATTCGCGATTTTGAAACTGCCAAAACTGACAGATGTTATTAAAATGTCATCTTCCGCCATGATGGTTTTGTTGTTTTGTATTGCTATTTTCTTACTTATCTCTTTATTTGAACCACTTAACGAAGCCATTTTAAAAGAATTGGATAATAACAAAACCTTGTAGGTGTATTAGTCTATCTTTTGGTGGGGTGTACAGGTTCTGGGCCTGGCCTCCATACAATTTGGGACATCTCCTTTGTTTTCTGGATGTTTGAGCACAACGGAAAATCTGGCGAATTTTTTAGATTTTTGGAGGCTCATATCTCTTTTATTAATTAATTTATGAAAAAAAAGGAAAACAGAAACATGCTACTAGTGGCCATAATTTTTTTTATTAAAAATTATTGCTCTACTGGCATTATCCAGGTAGGAAACAGGGGACTACGTTTGTATGGAAAAACGGCCCTTGTGTTTCCTCTTAAGGTTCTTAAGAAAGATTTGTTTAAGTAATTTCGAAATTAGTTTTACAAAACTTTCTTTTGCAAAACTGTTCAGAGATTGTTTGACGAATAAAGGCTGATGATGATGATAATTGTTATGAATCCTATGATATAAAACTACGGTTAAAACTGCAATATGAATGGTTCCTTAGCATATTTTAGCATACTAAAAACCATAACATTGCAATTTCAACTGTAATGTTATAAGACAAGAGTCAATACTATTTGTCAACTAAAAAACCTAAACTTGTCAAAAAAAAGTTCGTTGTTAGATTTGCTTTAGTACTGTGGAACATACAAGGGGGACATGTGGGACATAGGCTATAAGAAAACCGGAATGTGGAAACAGGCAAAAGTTGAAGGGCGGTTCTCCGAGCCTATAAAACGTACGGGTTGCGGCGCTGGCACCGCTGAATCCACCGTGATTAAGTAAAAAGTTTTTATACCTAAAAACTGAAAAAAAGCAGGCGGGTTTTTTGTTTTACTTTGATTATTTCATTTTCTCGCTCAAGAAACGTACAATAGGTATCGATTTCCGCTGTTCGACAATTCGTTTCTACTCGTAGTTTTAGCACTACCTTCAGTCTTCACGCTTCTCGTTCATCGTCGGTGATGGAACAAGTACCTGACGCCTTACTCTGCAATACGAAGCTCGTATTTACGAATATATCTGTCTGTTTCAGATACTGGAAGACATTGGCATAAGTGTCGAATTTACGGAAAATGTGTTTCGGAGAGCCTCTGACGCGATCACTAACTATTAACTAAACCTAGCATACCTACGCGATCATTCAGTGATCGCGTTTCATTATCATCACTAATTTCCTTGAAACTATCGCATCGTATCGTACCAAATGACATAGTTGTATCCTGCGTGAGTCGTGACACTGTATCAGAATACAGACTGCGCAGCTAAACGTAACCGATACGAAAAGTTACAGATATGCGGTCGCATATGGAACAAGGAGTATTAACTAAGGCGATTGTGTATAATATTACGAAATATCTCCCATTCGAAGTCATTATATAAATTTACAGACTATCGGTATGAAATAACGAGAAAGTTCAACAGGATTATGTCTTGCTCCTGACTTCAGATTGGTGTAAAGTAAAATAGCGGCCTATAACCATCTTACTGCAGGGCAAAGGCCAAGCATAGCATAGCATAAGGACAGGCATAATCACCACGCTCGCCTAATTGGTGATCACCACAGAACATGGAAAAAGGTTAGAAAGGCTGACGATAGGTATGAAATAACGAGAACGATCAACAGTATTGTCTTGTTACTGATTTTAGATTGGTGTAAAGTAAAATAGCGGCCTAGGCTATAACCATCTTATACTGCAGGGCAAAGGCCAAGCATAGCATAGCATAAGGACAGGCATAATATCAACGCTCGCCTAATTGGTGATCACCACAGAACATGGAAAAAGGTTAGAAAGGCTGTCAAGCGCCAGTAGTATAAGAACCGATGTCGCCGCTTGCGCCCAGTACACATGAACGAGTTCAAAGAACGCCAATCAAAGGACTTCTTTTAACGTCAAGCGACCAATAGGGTCGCGTGACGTCAAAAGAATCGCAGCGCACACTTACAAGCATTTGCTCATAACCTCAGTGGCGCGCCTGCCCCGCCTATTTTGCCCTTCTAACCTATTTCCATGTACTGTGGTGATCACAAACCCGAGCAATGCTCGGAAATTCGAAACTTTTCTTGCCCGACCCGGAGATCAAAACCAAGACCCCGTGATCTTGGCCCAGTGCTTAAACCACTCGACTATAGGGTCGTTAGCTTGGATACAGATCCATCATTGCTGTAATAACTTGAGTTCCATGATAGAGGCATTTGCCCTGCAGTGGAATGATAAAAGGCTGGAACTCAAATTAGTACGAAATAATATTAACGGCCTTTTTTTTGGTACCGATTTTAGATTGGTGTGTTGTATATCTTATTCTTTTGGCGGTTTAAATAAATAAACTTTAAATTTACACAACAATACGGTAAAAAATTTGACTATAGCAAAAGGAACAAACGTAATAATAATTACAAATTATCTAGCCCCCAAACTAAGCAGAGCTGAGTAAGCTCTGGCGATGGCGACAAGATAACGGATAAACAAACATACCTATATGTAACATGAATTTAAAAAAAATATTTTGTCACATTTTATATATTTAGGGAAAATAAATAACATCCTTATTGCTTCTCCTGCTCACGTGGGGTTTTAAATCTGCGACTAATGCAGAGTCTGGTTTAAAAAATTCTGTATTTTTGAAAATATTACGACTGTTGTTTTAGATATTGTAAATGAACCCTGCGAATTTTGAACCAAATAGGATGAAGAGGCTACAGAACATTGCATTAACATGGATAGTAGAAAGAGTAACAAATATTGAGACAATGCCAAAGAAACAAACAACAAGGATTGTCATTAAACAGCTCTTATTAATATGTGACTTATTTTCATTAAAATACACTCATGTTTTAATATCTTTGTCAGCATGACAAGACTTGTGGTCGGAATGAGTAAAAAATTCCTATAGTACAAATTACAGCTAACAGCACGTCAACCTACTACAAAACATCAAATTTCCTCAATTGATATTGATCTCTACAAGTTGGACTTAAAGTTGAAAATCAATTGACCTTTAAGTTTTTGGGTAGGTTGACCTGCCGTTGTTTGTATAATAACAATAGTATATTAGCAATTTAGTTATTATTAATTAAAGGCTAATCTGATAAATCCATAGTATTAACATCCACTACATAATATCCATAACTTAAATTGCCTAACGGCCGGTTCCAATAACCTATCTATCTTCAGTTTTGGCATATCGGAGATATGAAACAGTTTCTATCTCTGTTTTTGCCGTCCAGAGAAACAAAGACAGAAGTTGTTTTCTATCTCCTATATGCCAAAACTGAAGACTAGGTTATTGGAACTGGCCGTAAGACAATAACAGAAAATTTTAAAAAAATAGTTTAGCTAAATTAAAAATCAACAGCATGACCAACTATCATTTCTCAAACCAATTTCAACTCAAGTTGAACTACAAAGAGTTTATTATTTGAGAAAAAATTTGTACATACAACGTAGCCTTATTGCCTCATTATTTTAATGATAAATAATTATGTCTCTAACTGGTTAAGTATGTTGATTTCCATAATAACCTGTTAGAAGTTATCATAAGTTTCACAATTTTGGCACAATTTAAATTATCTTAGTACATAATTCCTATGGCCTTACTTTCCCAATGAAGTTAATTTAGGTTTTTTCTGTTTATGTTTTAAAATGCTGATGAACTTCCTTTTTCGTAACCAAACCTTAGCTGTGTGGGCATAAGTTTTATTACAATTAGGTGGTAGGTACACAGGTACACATTTTTTATCAACAAAACATAGTCTGACTGACAGGGAGTCACTGCCTACATCATCAGCCATCACACACTTTTGCTCGGCAACTTAAACTCCCTTAAGTTTAACTTTAAAGAAGCTTTTAACAGATTTTTGTTAACAGAACTGGTTTTTTAAACAATTTGCTCGCATCACAATATTTTTTTTTATTAAGACTTTGACTGCAGAGAATCAAGTAACATTTTATTGTTTGGAGGTTACCAGTGACCCCCATGGCCAATCATTTATTTAGATTACTGAAAGTATATTTTTACCAACTAAATAATGTACAAATATTATCCGATATTATGCATGACATGACCAAATGTAAATTGATTTATTTCCTATCTTCTAGTTTGACCAACCCAAATAAACAAAATATAGAAAAAAAGGAACAAATAATCATCAAACAAAGTAATGGTTATTACTATAACTATCAGATGAGAATAAGAATCCAAAAACAAAAAAATATTAAAAAAAAAATAAGTTTGGAAAAAAAAAACAAAGACAAAAAGTATAGAGCAACCTATAACAAAACAACAGCTAACAACTGAATGTACAAATGTAAAATATAGAGATTAATTTTATGGTCTAGTTTAGCAACCAATTCAGAAAAAATGTTAAAGTAATGAACAAAGAACAAGTGCATGAAAGCTGTTTAATTATTACATTTCAAATCAACAGCCCTTCTCCATATACTGCTAAAAATAGGCCTCCTTCAAGTCAATCACAATTGTCTAATTTACATTTTTTATTACCAAAATACTGCGATTACAACATCATTTTGCTCTGCAATTGATATAACTTTTTTGGGGCTATATTTTATATTTTCATCTACACAACCACAGTTTTACACTGTAATATCTAGTTGTTACAGGTTACAAAATTGTTGGTGACACCTGTTTTCAGAAAACATAATGTTAGCCAAAACAAATTTAGGTAGATTATAAACAAAAATTTACTCAAATTATTAATAAGTTCATAATACGTGAATAAACTCTTGATATTTACTGTAAACTGGAAGTGACTTTTAATCATGCCATATGGTGGTCCGTTACCAAGATTAACACCATCGGAACAGATTTATTGTATGGCTATGCCTAAAGACTCAGTGTTGAGACTATATTTGATGACTTACCACAATGAAAAGGTTGATCCATTACTGTTTTTTCAACAAAATAAATACCGTCTGAGACACTGTACACACAGTTGTTACGCTCCACTGAAAATTTCATTCTGTACCTATGTTCAAGTGAGTAAATTTTGAATTAACACAAGAATGAAGTTAGAAGAGAGTATATCAACAATAATTATTAAGCATTTACAATTACGGAAAAACGAAAACGAAACAATAGTGCTCGAAGAGTGATTTCACGTGTTTCAAGGTGAATATTACGCGTTGAACAGATGTCTCATCAGTTGCGAATACTCTTGTGGAGAAGCCTTACAGCTCTCCAGGAAGTCGTACAAGTGTATACAAAAGATAAATAGTTCAGTATTACTCGCAGTACGACGTCTATTGAACCGTATTTTTGTCTCTAATTGTTAATTAAGCAGATAACATGAATAAGTGCGTTGTAATGTTTTCTACCTGGAAATTGATTGAAGGAGACCTCGAAGTCACCGCGGCCGCCTAGAAGCGGCTGCGATTCCCGATTTACACCCGGAGAATCCACGTTGCCCTCGAAACCGACCTCTGGCACTAAACAAATCTCCTCAGAACTACTGGACAAAGATACCACGCCGTCATCGGGGATGGACGGCGCAATTGTTATATTCGGTTGGTCGAAATCGAGATTCAAGAGAGTCTCTTCCGTACTCATGAGTAATGTGTAAAAGAAAATCTTTACAGGGCCTCATTTATTTCGTCTAAAAGTCTTTGTTTCACAATCATTTACACAAACACTTTGACTTCATTCAGCAGTAAAGGCAAACATAAACTATAGAGCAAGCAAGGTGATTGACAGCAGTTGTAGTTTTTTTTTACGATAGTAAAGGCAATGGTACAAAGTTATCAAGTCGTTGAATTTGACAAGTTGAAAAACCATAGACAAAGTTTATTATTAATCATCCGAAATCGGAACGTTTTGCCATATTAATTTACCATTTGCCTGAAGAAAAGTAATTTACACAGAACTTGTAGTAAATATGGAGGTCGCTGGTTCAAAAAACTATGTGCACTGACTACTTAGACTTATAACACATAATTTAATAACCAAATGACATGGCAGCATTGATTACTTATATCAATCAGTGCATGGCAGTGATTACATATTTCATTAATGAATATATTAAAGCAACGCAGAGCAAATTAGGCTTAGTATTTAAGGAGAGCATATACTATACCCTCTATTATATCATTAACATCATCAGCGCTAGATTAGAAAAAACTGGTTGCTGCTGAGACTTTAGTCAAAGGACTGTTCAACGTAGGTTAAGCAGGTAGTATTAATTTATCTGGGGGCACGGCAGTGCCTTCGCCAAGTCGAGCAAAAAAAGCGGAACGGCCGTACCATCTTTTCTCGAAGCATTTCAGGCCATTTTCGACCTCCTATAACTTCGTTAGGAATGAAACTAGAAGCTTGATTTTTAAGTGTCCATGTAGGCATAGCATAAATATGCTATATTCTAAATTTCATTCGATTTGAGCAAGTAGCTTGAGAAGTAAAACTAGTCAAAGTTACTTAATTTTGTCACTAATTGGTAATCAAAATGTTAAGGCACTTCTAGCAGCTTCAAATTTAGAACACAATTAGGGTTTAACGTACAAACCAAGCAAAAACTATAATATTTTCCAATTTCGGTCTAGTTTTTTAGATTCAATAACTGCATAAATAACTTTGTAATCCCATATAACGTTACAAAGAACTTACATTTGTAGTTATTTAGTACGTGTACCTGTTTATTTGTATAATATAATGGAATAATGGATATCTAGATATAATTATGTTAAAGGTAACAAATACCCTCGTACCAGAAAACTGACTACCCTGTCGCGATCATGAGACCATGGCAGCAAGCTTGCACTATCTTAATAGATCTCGCACAGCGAAACAACGTGAGTACCGGATAGTAGAACCTAAAATTGTTTAAGCTATAGGCCTTTTATGGACTGGCTCGATCCATCATAGGCTTCCTCTTAACACTAGGGTTCAGATTGAAACCAAGAGCATGCCCATCAACAATAAAAAATGTGTTTATAAATCTGATTCTTAAGAGAAATAATGAGTTGAGTAAAAACATTATTTAAAAAAAAAACTTTGTACCAGCCTATAACCAAACCACTGCAGGGAAAAGGCCTTCATCATTGAATTAAGTCACCACAGCAATGATGGGCACCACACCTGGCATAATCACCAGCTTGCCAATGCGGGTTGGTGATCACAAACCCGAGCAATGTTCAAAAATTCGAAACTTTTTGGTTGCCCGACCCGGGAATCGAACCCGGTACCCCAAGATCTTGGCCTATTATTTAAACCACTAGACCAACGGGGCGTTTAAAAGACTTTTAAAACTTTAAGTTCGGCAGTAAGTGCTATTATTAGAATGACAAAAACGCATGTTTTGGGAAAGTCACAAGACGAATTAATCACATCTCTCCCAAAAGACAACACTTTTATCACTTTTATTTATTTTTCCAAAAGATAACAATATACATAGTATGTACACAAGCTTAAAATACTAAACAAGCTTAAAACTAACTGACATACATATAGCCTCTGTTGCCAAACAAGGATTTTTTTTTAAATCCTGTATTTCGGCAATCAGCGCCTCTCCACCTCTATTAATGTAACATTTTATAGGCTCATTTACCATTACTAAGTTTACTGTATACATATTATATGTAGAAGATGTAATTTTCATTGAATCCAAAGTGCCAGTGCCAAAGAACTTGAATCTAGACTTCAATTCCACAAACAATTTATAGCAGGTGCACAAGTAAATAGAGCTGGGTAAGGTACGAGAAAGAAGAAGGAAGACCGAGACATAGTAAATAAATATTTTCTACGACAGGATGAAAATGACAGTTAAGAAGTGCACGCTATGAATTTAGAAATGCAAAACGAGTGGTTATCTATTGGAGAGTTTTGTATCCTATTAGCTATGAAGTGGCGCACCTTGCTGCATGATTGGTCTCCTGTCTTATTAAAACTTTATCTAAATGCCTTCAAAATGACTCTCCCTGACCAGAGTAACTTAGTAAGGTTTTATTATTTATAAATAATGGGCTTGCTCTTGACTAAATAGTTAACTATACGGTTAAGAAGAAGTCTAAGATGGAGCGAGCTTGAGCGAGCTTACCCAGAGGTACTGGTTCTCCCATACACCAGCGGAATACAGAAAAACTGTTTGGCGCCTGCATACATAGTAGATTTAAACGTTCCCCCTGAAATCAAGTATCAACATCAATCAATCCTCAACAAATAAAAGTTTGAATGACATTGTCATAATGTCATTATAGTTATTGTTGCTATTTCAAAAAACCCTAGGTTTGGCTTTCATTAGCCAGACTCTAAAAATAAAAAAGCCAGCCTACTACTTACGTTAATACTACGGATTAGTATAATCGGGGCAGTAAATTAAATAATTTGTACCAAACAAGAAGGCATGTTATCCGGTCCGACCAGTGATCAGGTGGTTGACTAATGGCGCTTGAGTATGTGGGGTGACGGTCCCGCTAAGGCCTTTTTCGGCTTGGGAAAAAGTTTATTCATGATGCTACGAATTTATTCAGTTTTCTGAAAATCAAATGGTAATTCTGTGATCATCAGTTCACTCCGGTAGGAGGGTGGTAGCATCCAGGCAGCCTCTTACGAAGCCTACTACCGCAGGGATATCTGTTAGCCGTCATCAATGGTTAGAAAACCAAAGATGCCGTTGCCCAGGGTGGACCACTAGGAGGTAGAGATCCCACCACCCCAAAAAAGGTGGGGAAAAGCCTCTGAAAAATGTTATTATACTTGTGGAGTGGCGATATTTACAGCAAGGCACCTATTGGTGGCATGCAAGGTGCTCTTGAATAGGGGTCACTACTCACATCGTCATGACAGAGTTCTTCAAATCACACGATAAGCCTTTCAGAGGATAGGGCCCAAAAAGGATTGACCACAAACAAAAGACAAATTAACTTTATTAAAGAAGGCTCCACTACAAATTCTAAGAACAGGCCTTACTCAATCCTCCACCTGCCACCTGACTGGCCTATTTAAATGGACACGTATGAAAAGCACTATAAAATCTCAGAGGGCGTTCATTAACGAGACCGGAAATTTTTATTTTTCTAGAGCTACAAAACTTATACTTGTGGAGCTTATCTAAAGACCACACGATGAAACAAAACAAATATCATGATCTGCTAAATTAATTAACAATAAACGGTTATTTACTAAGTCTTTATACTGTTAAAGGAGGAGCGACAGGTATACTAGCAAAATGTCTCTATAACCTGTTGAAAGACCTTGGCTTGTCCGGAATTGCAGTAAGTTCTAGTACTAGAACGAGTATCTAGAGCTGCATTAGCAGGTCCATACCAGATTTGGCTGGGCAGGAGAAAAACACGAGTAGTTGAAGTGAGTGTTAGTTTATTTTTCTGCCACAAAATGGACCCGGCACCCACACGGTGAATCCTTGGAACAGTAAGAAGTTTGTCTCTCTTAAGTAAAACCTCTGTTAAGCTTTCAAATTTTCTGTAACGTTAATAATTGATGTAAATACTGATAAAATTAGGAAAAAAAGTAGCAGTTTCCAGTTGTGGATAGCTACAAAAAGGAATGAGATGCCATCAAAAACATAACTTGTAAAAAACTCAAGTCGCGCAACTCACATTTTCTACCCTAAAAAGTTGTGCGATCTATGTAATACCAAGTCGGTTCATTAGCTAGTGCCTACTTATGGGACCTTTGTCTTAAGTTATAATGTAGGTAATTAGCTAACCTATCAACATATTTTAGAAACCATATCAATATTAAAAAATCTAACGTTTTAAATAAATAGATTTGACTTGGCAATTGCATGAAAACACAATGTTATTTATGTCTGAATGAATAATATAGCTAGCTCTTAGGGCTAGCTCAATTAAAACCGCAGTGCAGTCTCTTTGGTGGTGATTGTACCCGAATTATTCTGCTTGTTTATGCTTTTCAGTTTTAACTAGGTATCAATCTACTGTTGTTTTTGCTGTCAGTTTTTAGGATTCCGTACCCAATAGGTAAAAACGGGACCCTATTACTAAGACTTCGCTGTCTGTCCGTCTACCTGTCACCAGGCTGTATCTCAAAAGCTGCGATAGCTAGACAGTTGAAAATTTCACAAATTGTGTATTTCTGTTGCCGCAATAACAACAAATACTAAAAACAAAATAAAATAAATATTTAATACAACAACAACAAACCATGCAACAAATTGTTGTTTTTTGTTGTATGTGTTAATAAATAAATAAATGAAAACGTTTATTTCAGACCGTTTCGATCCATACATTTTTGAGTTAATGACAATATACTTAAAATAATAACAATAATAAAAATAATCTAAATTAGGGTTAGTCAAAAAACCGTTTGCAGGAGCATACGAGTATGAATATGAACCCAGTGCTTTAAGATGGGACACGATGGCTTATCCTTGATAGCCAACAGGATGCTGTTAGCGCTATCTCAAGTCCTGGTGAGCATCGAAGCCGTTCGTTTACGAATGATAGCGTAAAAGTCATCCACACGCGCTTCCGCAAACATAGTTGACGCACTGCACAACCTTGGTAGCCCCATCAGCATCCTGAAGGCATTGTTGTACTGAACCCTTAGAGCGTTTTAGGTCTTTTTCGTGTAGTTACACCACAGGCTGCAGGTGTAAAAGGTTTGACAGTATGCTTTAAAGAGGGTAATTTTGACATTTCGTGTGCACCTAGCAAACCTTCCAGCGAGCATGTTGCAACGGACCGCTAACGCTCTCCTCTCTCGTTCGATGTCACAGTCATCCGATAGGTTTTCAGTAACAATGTGTCCAAGGTATCTAAATTGAGTTACCCTGTCCAGTGCAACATTAAGAAGTTTCACTGGAAATACAGGAATCGGTTTCTTATTACCTGATCGAAACACCATAAATTGACTTTTTTTAACATTATAAAGAAGTCCATGCTTAGAGGCACTCTTCGCACACTGATAATAATTTACACAGACTGATCTCTCCATCTTAATCTGATCCTTTTTCCTTTGACATGATTTTAACTTTGCCTTAAATATTTTTCTACTGTTACAGATATCCTGATACAAGGGACCTGATCGAGGTTTTCCATGCCACACCCAGTCTAAATATACCCGTCTCGCCTCCCCGTGAGCTTTCTTGACAAACTTATTCCAGCCCGGAGTGTTTCGGCTTCGGTTTTAACGGTTGTGTTGTACGTGACTGTACTCAGCTGCCTTCTGAAGCGCAACTACAATTTCATCATAGAACCTAGTAGTAGAGTAGCAATAGTAATTTTTTTTTATTATTTAAAACTTTATTGCACACAATTAACAAATGTACAAAAGGTGGACTTAATGCCGTGCGGCATTCTCTGCCAGTCGACCATTGGGCTAAACAGAAACGTCTTGTGGGCGGTGCAACAGATATGAAATATACAAATTATTAAAAAAAGAAAACTAAATGCTAATGCAAATTTATATACATAAATACAATATATAAATAAATACAATAATATAAATAAATAGATACAATATATTAATAAATACAAAAAATGACGAAAATAGTGGAAGTAAGGTCTAAATTTCTGAATCTGTTTTTCTAAATTTACTGTCTAAATTTACTGTTTTTCTCGTAACTTTTAGAATAAATATAAAGAATAACCATACTTATACATGCCTGGCTGATTGTGTGCCCCCCAGCCTATTGAGTACCACCCCCTATGCCCATTGTGTGCTCCTGGGTGAACAAAATGAGCCATTTCTCACATTAAAAAAAATGGTATTTGCTCATTTCATGATGACTTTAAAACAGATGTGAGTACACCATTAGATACTCAATTAAATTTCCTTATCGATGATACACATAACATTTCATTCGAGTAAAGGAATGCAGAAATATGGCCCTTCAAATTTTTCCTGGCTTATTGCTGCCACCCCCACCCTACATATGCACCTCTTCTCGTATTAACGTTCAAAACATTACCTATCATAGATGCGTGTTTTATATTTTCAACGCTTTGTTTAAATACGCCGAACTGTTCAGAAGTAACAAATTTTTCCTCCATCGCATTCACTTGATCAAATCAAATCAAATCAAAATATTTATTTGTAATATTTTGGGTATGTGTTGTAATCTTGAAATGTCTCTCAAAATACGAGTAGCATCGACATGATCGAATAAGACTGGTGGAAGTTTGTGAAGATCTTTAGCAAGGAAAATCGGAAAAAGCTCACTGCTTGTACCTTTCATCAGGCAAATTATGTCTACCAATACCAACTCTTTAGACATTTTTTTCTTGCCTTCTTTCCTTCTATTAAGTAACTTTTTCGCATTAGGCAAAGATTCATAAAGCAGTTCCTTTGCCTTCGAAATTATATCCTCGGATGTAAACGATGATGTGCACAGCTGATGAACACTTTCCTCATCCATGAAATCCAAGACATTCCAAAGGAATGCCAGAAGTTCGTTTATGACAACATCACAGCTCGCACATTTCACCGTAGTTAACGTTGGATTCATAGCCACTAGCGATGAGTCACCGCAACACGAAAAAGCACAACACACACACACACACACTTCAAATCGCTTATTCGCAGTGCGCGATTGATTGGTGATTAAGAGTAAACACTACGGGCGAGAAAATTGAAAAATAGGCTTTTGTAAAATCTATTGCTGTCGCGCAGTGCCTTTACCGCAGAGTTGAAAAATTTTTTCATTAAATTTAAAGAAAAGCTTTGGCCGTGTTCGTATGTTTCCTTATTTTCTAAAATTTAGCCAAATTTGTGATAGGACAACTGCTTCTTGGACCGAAAATATCTACTAAAAACACACCAAATCAACGTTTCGTAGTCCCCCGATTACTTTTCCAAAACTAGATCGATTTGAAAACTTTTTTCATTAAAAATAAAGAAAAGCTTTGGCCGTGTTCGTATGTTTTCCTTTTTTTCTAAAATTTAGCCAAATTTGTTTTCAGGATGTTTGAACACAGCAGAAAATCTGGCGAATTTTTTCGATTTTTGAGGGCTCATATATTTTTTATTAATTAATTTATGTAAAAACAGAAAACATAGAAACATGCTAATAGTGGCCATAGATTTTTGTAATAAAAATTATTGCTCTACTGGCTTTATCCAGGGAGGAAACAGGGGACTACGTTTATATGGAAAAACGGCCCTTGTATTTACTCTTAAATGCTTAGAAAATAGTAAAAATAACAATTTTTCCATAAAAATATTTCTATCTCTCAAACATGTCAAAGATAATATGAAACTACTTAAGCCATATTTTGTGGCATATTAAGTCAATAATAAAATTCAACACCTTAATTAATTGACATGTTTTTATTGACAATATCAAAATTATAATGTGTGCCTGAGGGTTATAGATAGATAATTAATTGAAAAATTTGGATCCAGTGTATTCATAGCTTTTTTCTCGACGTCTGCTTTCAAACTCCCATGGGCATATTTCGTTTAGAATCACCTTGAAAGCTGTAAACAAAAATGTATGTATTATCTAAGAGCGAATTATAGCAATTGATAAATACATACTTTTACAGTAAGTAAGTCCTTATTTAGACATTATGATAAAAGTAAATATTTGAAGGATAATTAGGTTACCTTTTTATCTAAAAACTAATCAAAATAAGAAGAGATGCTAAAATACGAAACTTAACTTACGATATATTATATAATTCCTTTTATGCACGGTTAGCATCTTAAGTCGCTGAACCCTTTAGTTAGTACCATGTCAAAGTAACTTTTTTTTGTAAGAGATCGCTAAGAGGATGGTACTTTGACACGGTTCTAAGATATTTAGCAACTTACTTTGCTGACTGTACCTACGTACCATTTCAAATTAACAAGTTTGTTTATTCGCAAGAAATTTCTTATAGTCCTCGGAACAACAATTTGATTATCGCAAAGGATTTAAAATAAATTCACTTTCTTTTAGATTTTGATGTTGTTGAATGTTGTTTGTAGAGAAAGCATTTGAATAATATTAAGGCAGAACTTGAAAAATGGAAGTCAACGTTAAATAGTCTTAAATGATTAATTGTGTTTGAGTTAAATACAATCTTTACACTACACTGCTACAGAAATTCGACTTCAAACAATGTTTTATTAGGCGTTTGATGATGATTCATATGTAGATTTAGGCCTGTATCAAAATAAACTAAACTTACAACTAACTTATTATGGGAATGTTTGGCTACATTACCTGTATCAAATCTACAGTTGTGCTTCTTCAGGTCGCACTTATTCTTGAAAGTGACGACATTGCCTGTATTAAAGTTGCAGGCGCACACCGGCCCTGTCATGTATTCTTGCAAGCAGGGTATCTTTGAACACATGTACGCTTTCTGACTTTCCATCTTCTTAACACTATCATCAGTAACCGCAATTGGTGGTGGCGTCAATCCGAACTTTGTGGCAGCAGTAAAAGGGTCGCTTTCTCCCTGCTCCAATGAAGTGGTCTTCGAATTTTCATTGGCAATTTGCATAAGCTCCAGCAAAGTTGGGAATTGTCTTTGGTCGAGGAACACAGATCTTGTATTGACATTAGTGCAACAGAGTTTCCTCATCGGCACTCTACGGAGTTCGAGGGAATTGACTGTGATACTGACAGCAATAATACATAGCGCTGTAAATAACATAGGTTTTTTTTAATTGATATTTTAGCAACTTAATTGCAATTATTATATTATCAGTATATAAACTTGAAAAAATTATATCTTAGGCGGAACCCGAACCTGCATCTCCTCGCAATCCGCGATCGGAATTGATTCATGCGGGTTCGAGTCCCGCCTGAGACACAATTTTTCAAGTTTATATACTGAGACGTAGTTTATACTAAATTATCAAAATTTTATGTTCTTATTAGGTCAATGAGACTAAGTCAGCTATGTAGATGTATGAAGATACTGGCTGATTTAAAGTTTTATCAGTAGGTCACTATCAGTAGAGTGAATTGGTTTACACCGTGCAATTTATATACCACATGTAAAACGAAGCTCATCGTCTCTAACCATTATAAATAACATCACGGCGGTGTTATTTTTTCAATAATAAATATTTAAATAAAATTAAAAATATTGATGTAGAATATAAATTTGAAACATGCTGTGATGCGCACAGACGTATTAATTTGGTGCGGCGGGGTCCCGGGTGAATGAACCTTACTTACACACCAATGAATAGCTGAATCAATTTTAAATATTTTTTTAGGATTATGTGTATAACCATGTAAGGTAGGTAGGTACCTTGTTTTTTATGAGTTTCCGATTAAATTCGACATAGTTGTTCAAAAAATATTGGGACTTGTAAAAGCGCCTCTTGGGGCCTATTTGCAGAAATAAAACCGATTTTACTGATTTTGGTTGCGAGCGCCATGATAACGGAAAACGGAAACTCATAAAAAACAAGGCTCTTACATAGTACCTATAAAACCCGAATCATTTAGTCTAGTTACTAGCTAATGCCGTCGACATCGTACGCGAGGAGTTCTGAATTTGAAACCCCACCGGAACCGTACTTTTTCCTTGAACAAAAGTAGCCTATACAACGTGTTCCTTTTGATATCCCATAACTCTAGAGTATTAAACAGACCATGGTAAACAATCAAATTGCATGTGAATTATTTTTCAATTATTAATTTTATTTTGTTTAATTTTTTCATACAAAATAATTCTAAAATGTCACGACTGTTTATAAAACACCCTTCCTTACCTTGTTATGAATGAACTTTTGAATGAAAACGATTTACTCGTACCTACTTATCAATGAAACAACCACACAGGTCAATGTTTTTTACAAGTTACGCTCTCCCGCTACTTTACTACTACACTTTAGTGTAAGTTTGCCAACATCTCGCAAAAATAAGGATTCGCCTTACTAGATATTTTTTTTTAACAAATTTAACTATTATTGATGTTATATTCGAAACTATTGATTTTTGAAATAGGTACATGTTAGGTACACGTTTTATATTATTTTTACCTATAGAACATAACCTAGAGTTATGGGATATCAAAAGGAACACGTTGTATACTATCCATGCCTTCAGTCTATCTTCGTGACAAAGTTCATCTAAGTAGATCCTATCAGGGTCATGCGTGATTGAGTTACAATCATCCATTCAAACTTTTGCATTTATAATTTTGCAAAGACCTGTGCCCATCAGAGAAGAAAGCTGGTAGACGGTTGATGAGTTAAATTCAACTTACCTAAATAAATTACGCGATATTGAAAACCCATGTCTGCTAATTAGCTCTATTACAAAAAAGTATTTTTAAATTCTGTTAATATTCATTAAAGCTGATTATTGTTGTTACTTAGTTGAGCGTACTTCAGAAGTTTGTACAATAATGAACGTATTTCGTTGATATTTCCATGCATTGCAACGCGTGCGCACTGATTAAAACAACTCAATAGACATTTAAATTAACCACGCCTTTATGATTTTGATTTAATATCGTTGATGTAATTGAACCGTCAACGTACACGTACATAAACATTTGTACATAAACATACGTACTTTTGTAATATTTAAAATTATAAATTAATACAATTCGATCGAAACCTACAAAACTGCTATTTTCTTTTTTTTGTGCCGATGAATAAAAGACTAGGTTCCCAATTCGACGTCAAAATTTTTTATGCAAGTATAATAATCACGTGAGATAGATCGATTTCGAAGTTGTTTTTGTTCGAGAGGATATAGCACAATAATATTGGTCCCACATAATATTTGAAAAAAAAACACTTCACAGCAGAAGACATTAAAAAAATTATCACAAAATATTAATCATGGAATATAAAAAAAAAAACTAAAAATCCACGCTTTTAAAACAGATTGAACTAAAAAATTAAAAATAAAACTGTAGTAATCAATTGAAAAATTCATATTATTGTACAAAAAGCGTGGGGGGCTTGATTTAGATTGTTGTAAATATTTTATCAATAATTTACTATATCTGTGGATATCATAACAAGCACCCCACGCTTTTTGTACAATAATATGAATTTTTCAATTGATTACTACAGTTTTATTTTTAATTTTTTAGTTCAATCTGTTTTAAAAGCGTGGTTTTTTAGTTTTTTATTAAACTATAATTTATTTTTTACTTTTTAGTTTAGTTTATAAGATTTGATTCCTTCTTTACCGACTGTAAGTCCAAACCTTTGCAGGAAACATAATTGATACAGATCGCGCGCTAGCTCTATCTCTTTTACTCCCTCTTACAGAGGAAAACTGGGAAAACTGTTATTAAATTATTGCATTGTCATCGGTCCTTGATACGTGTGCAAAGTTTCAAATTAATCAAACTTCTGGAAATCGGTCAAATTTATGCTCAAAGATTCCATTACATACATAGATACATAGACAGATACAACCCAAGCTAATAAAAGCGTGGTAAAAAAGACGTGTGGCACTCGGAGACTGCCGCGGTAAAGCTATTGCATAGCATTTTTTATCAACTTATGCAATTATAATAGGGGTTAAAGTATGAAATTGCCGATTATTTTCCAACTTTTTATTTTGTTCATAGCTCCTAAGTATAGTCATATTATTGCGTAATTCATAAATAAATAAATAAATAAATAAATAAATAAATAAATAAATAAATAAATAAATAAACAAATAAATAAACAGCACCCCTCTCGTCAAACAGCACCCACCTCGAAAAACAGCACCCCTCTCGTCAAACAGCACCCACCTCGTTAAACAGCACCCCACCCGTCAAACGGCATCCACCTCGTCGAACGGCACCCACCTCATCAAACGGCACCCACCTCGTCGAACAGCACCCACCTCATCAAACAGCACCCCACTCGTCAAACAGCACCCAACTTGTCGAACGGCACCTGCCTCGTCGAACGGCACCCACTTCGTCGAACGGCACCCACTTAGTTGAACGGCACCCACTTCGTCGAATGGCAAACGCCTCGTCAAACCGCACGCACCTCGTCGAACAGCCGTATCACCGCTGTGCCGGTCGAAGTGGGGAGCGTGAGGTTTTTTGCGTTACGGAATTTCTGGATTCAGACCCCGCGCTCAAGGCCCGCGATAGAATCTATGCAATAGCTTAATAATGGTTGGTCTAGTGGTTTAAATTCCAGGCTAAGATTTCGGGGTTCCGGGTTCGATCCCCGGGTCAGGCAGCAAAAAGTAGATCCAAAGCCTAGGTTTACCCCCTACAACCTCCCAAACTTTTTCTCGTTATAATATTAGTCTAGATGACTTTAAATCCAGGAAAAATAAACGTTTAGTAAGTTGACTACCAAATTTATTTGAACAAAAGATTGATTTATTAAATACAAAAAAAGTTAAGGCCAAAATAAAAAAAAATAGGTTCCTACTACACTGAATCTCTATTCTCGTCCCGATTCACGATTCAACAAACACAAAAACGCTATCATTCACATAATAATTTAACTTTCGTTGTTATAAGATGCTTCTGAGCCTCGATCATCAAAGAAATCGCTATACTTCCTATCCTGATAACCTCTGTCTAGAAATCCTTCTTTTCCATAGATCCCCTTGCGGTGATTACGGTTATATTGTCCTTTGTTAAATCCTGCTCCACCACCAATTTTATAGCCTAGGGCTTTACTGCCTACTTTCTTGATATAACCATTAGTTTCATCTTCATCATAAAACTCCTTATCTTTTTTGTACTCATCTTTATGATGGACTCTATGAAATCCTCGCGATTTAGTTCCTTTCTTGTATTTCCTTTCTTCAGTTCCTTTAACTCCGACTGCTTCAGCTGCTGTACCTCTGATCGCAGCATACACGTCATCATCATAGTATCTTCCTTGGTCTTTTACTCCAGCTGCTTTGAAAAACTTTTTCAAATCTTCAATATTGTGCTTGCTCTTCAATCCTTTTCTTGATGATTTTCTTTTCTTGAATCCCAAAGTCTTAGATCTGTCATTATCAGTGTCATCAATTTTGTTTGATCCGCGTCGTTTTGTTTGATCAATAAGTTTTGTTTGATCCGCGTCGTCAAGAAGCTTTGAGTAGTCATCAAGATCTTCTTCTTCGACTTCGTATTTCAGATTGTCAAGGTCTGCGTCTAGTTTATCGAATTCCAAAGTGTCCAGCTTGACCGGCGATGCATTTACCCAGTAACAAAAAACAGTCAATGACAATGCGAAACATAATTTCTTATGCATCTTGTTCTTATTTTTTTACCAACTCTTGCGCAATAGAAGTAGGTTGCGACACTGACATACATGACATCCGTCTAGTTTATATAGCCTTTGTGGAAAATAAGCCGGCAAGGATGTTTTTTTAAAGAGATGAGTATCGATGTGGTATTTTTCCGCACGGTTGGTTGGAGTAGTAATCGGTGCAACGACTGAATCGGTCAAGGTTCTAATTTAGTTGATTCATTCAATCTTTACTATATTTTTTTTGGTTATTGATAAATTTATAGATTGCTAAGCAACGTAAATAAAAAGTATTGAGCAACTGAACCACTAATCTGCCGTGTTAAAATGTAGTAGGGACACGAATACCTATACCTACCTTTTTTATTATTGGCGCATTAAGAATAATAATAATAAAGAATTTATAGTGAATATTTCTGTTCTCTGTTTACTGACCTATACTGTGGGAGAGAGGTGGTACAGTCTACGATATAAGAATGCCATCTCATAGAGTGAAATTGAATTTAAAAGAATAATGAAGATAGTTTTTTAGCCAATTTTCTTGTGTCCATTGAAAATACAATTCCTTAAAAAATTTTTTAAAACATCTGGGACTCCGCTGACACAAACAATGTATGGTGACTCAGCTAGAAGATAAGTATTTTTAAAAGGTCACAAAATCACGAGACTACGATAGAAGGGTTAATTTTGATCATCAACGTAATCTAATTCAATGTCTTTAACGAATAGCGTACTATAATTGAATTAAAATCGATTAAGAGTAATTTAATTATTCTTAGAAGATTTCCGTATCATCTCATTAAAGTGTAACAATAATAAGTAGGAAACTATATATCAAGGTTTTTTTCGGTTATTTAAACAAGCAGCTGTCGAGTTTTTATTTTCATTTAAGACTGATTCAAGACCAAAACCGACCAAACCCCATATTAAGATCTGATTTTCAATTCTTGTAGCTTTCAAGCAAAATAGAAACACTATGCAACTGTCTTTCTTTAGTATCAATAAGTAAATTTATTATAATTACTAGAATAACATCGCGCAGACGGAAACCTGTAGGTACCTACCCTGCACCAGGATACAAACTAATAGCCTTTTTCAGGATTTCTTTCTACCAAATTTGCATCAAAATCGCTAGTAGTTTGTGCGTGAAAGTGTAACAGCCATGCAACAAAGAGTTACCATTACTTGAAAAAATTGAAATGTATAAATACCTACTTATATGTCTCCACCAATGCGCGCTTATTCACCGTGACTTGAACTGGTCGTAAATAGGCACTCCTGACTCCACCTCACCCTATCTTGGGCTAGTCGCATCCAGCTTTTGAGATCTTTCCTAAATAGATACTCTACCTAGATGGAACCTGAAAAAGTCCTACGTCACGCTTGCCAAGTCGCGGTCTTAAATGCAAAAGTTTGGATAGATGTGTGTTACTCAATCTCGCTAGAACGGCAAAACGGATCCGGAATCTGAATGAAGTTTGCCGCAGTAAGGGTAGCTACACACACGAGCGGGCCGGCATATTCGGTTTGGCAGTATTTATCGAACAACAAAACCGACTCGAAGTAATTACTGCACTTTATCGGCTTGTGCCGATCGGTTAGTTCATTCGGGTTGACATATCATTCGGTTCGGCATTCGTTTTGGAACGAAAAAGTCGAAAGCCTCTTCGCACCCAGAATCTTCGGGGTTTTCGTAATAAAGATCCAGCAATAAAAACAAAACTTGCAGAAACTAACAACACTTCGTATGCGTCCCACATTTTTAGCTGAACTAAATTTGCCGAGCGGTTTGTGATTCCCAAATATTCATCTACATATATTCGATTTTACCGCCCGGCTTTGCCGATTAATGCCGGCCCGCTTTTGTTGCCCGCCTAGTGAAAGTCGAGCGGTTTTTTCTCGAACATTCATCTACATACATATATTCGATTTTACCGCCCGGCTGTGCCGATTAATGCCGGCCTGCTTAAGTGTGTAGCTACCCTAAGAAATTTTAGGCTGCAAAAATTTGCACCTATCATAGAAGAAGGGCACTAATCAATCAATCAATCAAATAATTTATTTCAGGCCTAGGAGCCCATATATAGTTAGTAAAATTTATTTTTCTTAAAACTAGTGTTAGTAAAATACAGAATATTACATTTTATTTTAAATGGATCGTCATCCATTTTCGAAACAACACCGAGTCCCAACGGTCAACAAAGACCTTGAGTGAGAATAGTGTTGGTACTGCCGCGCAACCGCGTCAGCGCCGAAGCACACCTTTTTCTCATTATAGCGGCAAAGCCGTCTGTTCGTGCTTCGGCGAACTTTCCAGAGGCGCTGCACCGCCAAGGCAACCCCAACAATATCCTCAAAGCATTGTTGTACTGAACCCGAAGATCGCTGTATGTCTGCCGACTATAACTTATCCAAAGGCTACACGTGTAAAATGTTTGGCAGTATTATTATCAGTGGCAGTATGATTTGAACAGCGTTAGTTTGACTGGTCTAGTACAACGTGCAAACCTTCGAGCCAGCATGTTGCAGCGAACAGCCCGCGACCTGCGTTCTCTCTCTATGCCCAGATTGTCCTGTAGGTCCTCAGTGAGCCAGTGACCCAGATATTTAACCGCCTGAACTCTCTTTAGGGCCGATCCACAAAGTGAAATTTCTGGAACCTGTGTATAATTTAGTGACTTAGATTTAAAAAGAAGCCATTCACTTTTATTAGTGTTATACACAAGTCCATGCTGTCTTGAATAAGATTCACAGATGGCCAGCAGCTTACGCAGGCCACTAACAGACGGACTCAAAAGCGCCATATCATCAGCATAGCTTATGTTGTTCATGGATACACCGTCAACGTAGCATCCTACATGAGAGCTATTGAGCTCACCTATCAACCCATTCACTGATTATCGTATGTTTCTAAGTTATTTGATAATATCTTGTCAAGCAGACTGTCCAATACGTCTATGCAACTATTATCTCTAAAAAAATTACTGATCCCTTTAGTTCTCAAACATCGAAACACGCTTACGAAGCAGCGGGCAACAGCTAGTTTCTTCATAAAATAGTTTAATGTCATCTGACTCATCCCACACATTCTAACATTATGGTAAGTGTTTAATTTTTGTTATTTTCACTAACGTCTCAAAATGTTCTAGAAGTCTAGATAATGTAGTAGATCGCTGTTGGGCTTTAGTAATCTGTGGCACTTACAGCACAGACAGTAGACTAATTGATTTAAGACCTGACAATAAATTGATTAGAAAATATGGCAACCTTGCGAGTACAAAAGCAACGTATTAAATTTAATTCATTTATTGTTAGTAATACAAAATTATGTACATCATTTCAAATATCAAACATAACAAAATAATTAAGAAACGTTAAACAGATATTTACAAAAGTCGGATTAATTCGTTTTTTTAATATTCGTCGTCATCATCATCATCGTTGTCTTCATACAAGTATTCCTTTTCGTGAGAAGCGCCTCCCTTCTTCCCAAAATCTTCTTCATTACTGTAGTGGCTCTCTTCACCCTCCTCAGCAGAATGACCACGATGAGCATCATCAGTGTTGCTTTTAGCATGGAAACCTTCCTTCCCGAACTCACCTTTGTCATAACCGGAATCGTGGTGACCTCCTTCTTTGTGCTCACCTTCCTCAGACCCGTGGTGTTCCTTCTCATAGCCATGCTTGTTAAAATGACCACTCTTATCAGCAACGTCGTAAAAATCGTGGTCCTTTTTAAATTCATCCTTGTGGAATACCTTGTGATATCCAGTAACATCTTCACCCTTGCTAAAGTGCTCCTTATGCCCGTGATCACCACCTTCGTAGCTCTTGCCAGACTCGTGATGCTTCCCGTAGGCGTCAGCTTCATTGTGATGCGAACCTTTCTCGCCTTCTCCTTCACTGTGGAAACCTTCACTGTGTTCCTTGCCGTAATGCCCAGATTCACCTTCAGCATGATGTCCTTTAGAATTATATCCTTTGCTTCCTTTCTCGCCTTGAGCTGAATGATGCTCTTCTCCATAATCGCTACCATCTCCCTTTTCGTAGCCGTGACCATGCCCGACTAAGTCTTCAGAACTTAGGTATTCATCATCATCGTCATCATCATCTTCAGCGTCTTCAATCAAGATGGGCTTGGCAGCTATGTAAGGCAACGGCACTGGTCCTAGTTCGTAGGCTTCAAAAGCTTTTAGGGGCTCAGCTAAAGGTAGGGGAGCAAATGGCGCTGGTTGTTGGTACGCGTGAGCTCCTAGTTGTATGAGGCTGGCGGGTCCATTGTTGTCGCTCCTGTAGATGTATCCTGTGGCGGCAGGGGCTCCGTAGCCCACCTGCACCGCTGCAGACATAGCAGCAACGGACAGAACTCCTAGAACTATCTTTACCATGATGAGATGTGTATCGTTCAACTACCTGTGCGGTAATAATTTGATAACAGTGTTGCCCAATATTTATATCAGGGTAAGAGACAAAGGACCGTGAGCATGCATTGAGATACCTTTCTTGTAACCATGTACCAATTCGCTTATCAGACGAGGTTGGGTCGACAAAGACATTGGTAATGAAAAAATTGGCTATTGTGCAATTGACGGGCGCGCTGACCGCAGTTCAATAGGCGTGAAATGCTTTTTTCTCGAAGAGCCTACGCGCTTCGAGGCTCGGGAAATACGTTGTAACTCGACTTATGGCTAGTTGTAAATTTAAGAGTGAAATGTAATAATATTAATGTTTTCAGTCATAATTAATATATGTAATTACACTACACGGTACTATAATGCATTCTAATCAGCTAATCAAACCGATGTTCTGCATGCAACTTTACGTCTTATTATTTATTCAGCCTGTATAAATGGACATATAAGAAGACATGAAAAATTTACAAATTGTTTCTTTGCATCAAAGAAAGAGAACAGAGAAAGAATAGCATGGCTGGCAGAGGCAGATGTCGATCGACAGCTAATAGTGGAAATAAGAAACTTTTGTTGTCCGTCTTTATTTGCTGGTACCTAATAGGTACTTTTTATTGGCATATTACACCTTTACTACGAGAAGGAGTGATTTTATTTTGTTAGGCTAACTTTAAAATTACCAAAAATATTATAATACATCTATGCTAATAATATAAAGCTAAAGAGTTTGTTGGTTTGTTCTCACGCGCTAATCTCAGGAAGTTACTGGTTCGAATTGAAAAATTATTTAATTATTTTGTGTTGGATAGTCCATTCATCTAATAAGGCTTTAGGCTATATAACATTGAGCTGCGACCAATAGGAGCAAAGCATCGATAAATAATAACAGAAATTGACGCAGACGAAGTCGCGGGCAACAGCTATTTTAAAATAAACCTTTATTCGGATATAGTGTTTCAGATTAAGTAGTTAGTATAGTTTAATGCTTGGTCCAATAAACTATCTAAGTACGTAGATAGGTACTATAATAATATTCTACAATTTATATCTATACATTTTTTTTTTTTAGTTTTATTTTTTATTTTTATCTGTATCATGTGCACCACACCCTTACAGGGTTTTGTTACATTTAATGTTAACATTAGGCAATGAATTAATAAATATATTGGATTCCGTTTTATGTCATTTCGCTAAAATAACTTTCGAATTATTGGATAGTTTTAAACCTGTTTCTAAACCATCTAACAAAATGTTATTAAATTTTAATTTCCTTAGGGTGTCATGGGCACTCATGGGGCGAATGAAGGAGTAGCTGTACTGTCAGAGTAAGACGAGCGGCAGCTTCTTCTGCCAATCATTAGCCAAATTCGCCAACCCGCTGCAGAGCGTGACGACTATTAAATTAAATAAGTAACGTTTATTTCAATTTCAATTTATAAACATTGAGAATCAAGCACATCATTTAAATATTATGTAAATAGCTCAATACCGCTTTGGCAGTTCTCACACAATGCACGAAAATACGAAAACTTTCACTAATTTATACGCGAACACTACAAATTGAAACGACCTATTACCATTATCAGTGATACCGGTAGAAAGGCCTCCATCATTGAATTAAAGTTACCATAGGAATGATGGGTACAGGCATAATCACCACGCTTGCCAAATGCAGGGTCATCACAGACCCGAGCAATGTTTGAAAATTCGAAAATTTTTTGCTCGACTCGGGTATTGAACTCAGGGCCCCGAGATCTTGGTCGGATCAAACCAAATGGGGCGTTACACAATGAAAATAAAGATATTGTGAATTGAACTCATACGGAATCAAATTGCAATATTTTCCAAATAACCACGAGTTAATTCCGTAAAGGTGTATTTTATTTAAAAAAAAAAATGTTTTTTGTACCACAAGTCTCTCAAGCAACATAACTATTTATTTACAACTAGGCAGTGCTGTGACTTTGTAGGCAATTTAGTTTTTCACGTCCGGAAATATTCGTTAGGACTTGGGAGTTATAGGCGCCGACGTAGAGCTGTTGAATAACAAAATTTTGCTCTTCTTGCAAACTCATAAATTCATCACAGAGTGGTGTCCTGTTAGACATATTTTTTTTATTTTAACCCTTATTTAGATACGCTCACTTTCTCGCACATAATTTGCCTATTATTTGTTTAAGTTTTTCTCAGCAAGTGAATTGTTATAATCTTCATGACAAAATAATAAAATTAAACCTGAGATGTAGGCAAATAAAAATTATGATTTATCTATCAAATGCTTTGTTTATCCCAAATTAAGTAACTATTTAAAACACTGGTTTTGTAATAACCATAGTACGACAAACACCCCGACCCGATAGTATAGAAAAAACTTTTCTACATTGACCCGTCCGGGAATCGAACCTCGGAAGCAGCGACACCGCGGAAACCGGTGTGTACGCTACTTCAGCGCGGAGGTCATGAAAGAAGAGTATGTATATTCAGTTTAGTTAAATCTTACCCATCATTTCATTCTATTTGAATATATCTTTTAAGAATTTTAGTTTACTCTCTCATAATAAAGTTCGTAGTCACCCAGGAGAGCTTGTCAGGTTGACCCTGGGTAAGAAAGATTCCATAGCGATTAATCGGTTTGCTTTAAAACCGTGCACCGGACTACGATCTGTGGATAGGCCACCACCACAGATGGACCGATAATCTGATAAAGGTCGCGTGAAGCCGGTGGATGCGGGTATCACTGGACCGAAGTTGTGGAGATCCTCGAGGGAAGCCTATGTCCAGCAGTGGGCGTCGTTTTGCTGAGATGATGATTATGATGACTTATTCTTTGTATCTCTAACTTACACGTTTCGTTTGTAACAGGTGCATAGCGCAAAAGTGGCCTAAGCTACTCTTTTGTTAGTGGTCTAACTGCTGTCTTCTTTTCAAAAAGTTACCTATACCACAGACCCCTCACCCGTACCAAATACAGCAGCTGATGCTATAGGAGAAATTATAGGTTTGTACCATGTAAACAAAAAAATAATTTTCGAAATAAGTATACTATTTCGTTTCAAAGTTATTAGAAGTCAAATATTCATAAATAACATTCACAAATCACGGCACTTTAAATTAATCAGAAATTAAAATAGGTATAGGGCACGCGGACGATACGAATCAATTAACTGGCCGGCCATAATTTAACCAAACGTCAAGGAAAAGCTCTCAATGTTTTTATTCCGAATTACCAGTTTCAATAATAATTAGATCAGAGTTATAACGATATCATGATTAAGTTAAATTTTTGCCTACGACTCTATAAAAATGATAAAATGACAACATACGTTTTTTTAAATGCATAATGTGATGTTAAGTGGCTTAATTTTTACGCAACCAAAAAAAAAGGTTTTCGATTCGTGGAGTACGTTTTCTTTTTCTAAGTTGGAAAAAGAAAACGTATTAGTTAGGAATTGAGGACACGTCATGTCTAACCACCGCATGAAGATCTTTCAACTTGCATGCTGAAAATGGAAAGGTCAAATAGATGAAAAATTAAAACAACCATCAATTAAAAATACTGGCTTAGTTTATATTTACTTAAATCTACGCATATTTACAAAATATTACCAAAAGTCAACAAAACTATAACAACAATGTTTATCACAGCCATATTAGTGTTTAATCTCGTAGCCGTAGTTCTTGCCGATGAACTTGCCGCCTGTAGCGCCGAAGTCTCCTTCGTGGTGATGTGAGGAGTCCCCTCTGTCCTCCGAGGAGTGCTCAGCTCCACCGTCATCTCCGGACTCCTCATAACTGAAACCACCTTTTCCATAATCAGCCTCGTCATGCCCTGACTCGTGTGCGCCTCCTTTCTTGAACTCTCCGGTGTCTGATCCGTGATGCGAGTGTCCATCCTCATGCTTGTGGAATCCTCCTTCGACTTTTTCTCCATCGTATACGTCATCATCTTTTTTGAATTCATCTTTATTGAAGACTTTGTGATATCCATCGACCTCTTCTCCTTTGTCATGTGACGATTTGTGCCCGTGGTCCCCTCCTTTATATCCTTGCCCGTCAGAATAGTCCTTTCCATAACCGTCGGCTTCATCAAAATGTTTACTGTGACCTCCTTCTCCAGATACTGAGAAACTTTCGTACTTCTCTGTGTGGTAATCTCCAGCGCCCCCCTTCCCGTAATGATGTTTACTAGCGTACCCTTTGTAGCCTTTGTCCCCGTGCTCTTCGTGTCCTTTTGATCCAAAATCACTCCCGCTCCCATACCCGTGATAAATCCCATGATTGAAATGTCCTAAACCATGCAGGTAGTCCGAGAAATCCTTGTCATAATCTCCGTATTCAGACGCATATTCCTTGAAGATTTTTGGATAATCATCATCAGCTATGCCGTCAACTTCGTCATGATTGTCGGGTTTTTCTACAACAGGAATCACGTGCTCGTCTGCATGAGATGCTGCTTTGGCTTCATCCTCTTCTTTGGCATAGAAAGCGCTGGCTGCCACAGGAATAGGGGCAGCGAAGGACTCTGGTTGTTTATATAGCTTAGACAGGTGTTCCATGACTTCACCCTCTCCCATTTCGATTACGCTCACCGGTCCATCGCTTTCTTTCTTGTAAATGTACCCTGTGGCTGCAGGTTGAAGGTCAGAACCTGTGGTTCGAACCATGACCATCCTCTCGACCGTTTCCCGCATCTCCATGCAGGTCCCTATAGCGGAGACCAACAATAAAGCGGCGATTCTCCGCGCCATGTTTACGGCGTTCACGTCTAACAGAGTAATGACGACAAAGGTCAACCCGATCATTTATATAGTGAATATAATACTAAATCAAACTTTGACATTCATAAATGGACCGATTCGAGAGCGCTCTCGAGATTGGGCAATGGTCTTCTGTGTCAATGATAATGAAAAACCCTGTGTTAATTTGTACGGTGCGTGGCTGCGCGCCGCTATTCGCAAGTGTAAAAAAGATAAGTGCATGTTCGTTTGATTGAATTTTGCCTGAGTGAAGGACGTTTGGGAGCACGGCTCATTGTTGCTTTTATGACCAGATATGATTCTAACACATAATAATTATCTAATATGATGACAGTAAATAAAACTAGTTAGTACAATGTTGGTATGCTTAACGGAAAGAGGATAAAGTCGTAGATTTTATTACGTGTAGTTTTTGCTAAAATTAAATAGTTTAATTAAGTGAATTATTATTATTATTATTATTTATTTATTATCAGTAGGTACATTAATTTATATTAGAATTTGTGCCTCGCAAACCACTTGTTTTGAATGAATGAATTCATGCATGTACCGTCTAATCTAACTAATAGGCATAAGCATGGTGTTACGGAGTTTGTTTACATTCCAGGATCAAGACTTGAGTTTATGTCTTGCTATTATGTCTCGAAAACTATTATCACATGCGTATCTAGACTGAAACCGATTTTATAATAGTGCAATCAACCGTGACGTTAGACTGTTATAATGTTGAAATAACCTAATTGAAACGCAGGACGCGCGGGAACGATCATGATGGTGGGATCTACCTCCTAGTGGTCCACCCTGGGCAACGGCATCATTGGTTTTCTAACCATTGATGACGGTAACAGATCCCTCTGCGGTGATAGGCTTCATAAGAGGCTGCCTGGATGCTACCACCCTCCTGCCGGAGTCAAGCCCCAAACAGTTTTTCTGTGTTCCTATGGGTAAGCTCGCTTCATCTTGAGCTGCTTCTTTACCGTAGAGTTAAGTATGTAGTCAAGAGCAAGTACATTGACAATAAAAATAAAAAAAGATATCGTCGAGGAGATTCTTAGGAAAAGCCTATGTCCTGCAGTGGGCGCGTCGTTTGCCAGAGATTTATAAAATTTAAAAACATTTATAAACTTCCTAATCTCACTATTATTAAAAATGCGATTGTTTGAATGGATGAATGTTTGTTACCTAATTACGCTAGAAGCGGCTTGAAATGTTGGAATAGCATATAGGCTATTTTTTATCCCGGAAGAATGCACGGTTACCGTGGGATCATTTTCGAATTCCCGTAAGTCGCGCGCAACAGCTAGTATTATAAATGCGAAAGTTAGCATGGATGTTTTTTGACAACTGCTTTACGGATCTAGATGAAATTTGGCACGGAGATAGATTATTGGCTGGAATAGCATATTCTACTACTATTAGGCTACTTTAAGTCTCGAAAAAAGGACAGTTGCCGAGGGGTAGTTACCTACTCCGAAGTCTACTAAGGTTTGATTCACAATGATAAAATATGCATCTTTGAATTTTTACTGTACTAAATCTATACTAATATTATAAAGCTGAAGAGTTAGTTAGTTTGTTTGTTTGTTTGAACGCGCTAATCTCCGGAAGTACTGGTTAGAATTGAAAAAATATTTTTGTGTTGGATACTTAGTCCATTTATCGAGGAAGGCTTTAGGCTATATAACATCACGCTGCGGCTAATAGGAGCGAAGCATCAGCACATCAGTGAAAAATTTTGCAAAAACGGGAAAATTTATTGATATTAATCGCGATCATAATAACAGAAATTGACACGAACGAAGTCTCGGGCAAAAGCTAGTAAACTTATTACTTTGAAAATCGCGTGCGTAATATAAACATCGCGTAAGTGAAAAAAACTCAAATGCCGTGTGGTGAATACCACCGCGCCTTCTCGTCCTAAGGGGTTACTAAAAAAGAGATAGATGTCCTGTAGATATATACAGGGTGTTAGGTAACTGGTAGAACGGGCCAAAACAAGCCTATATGTTAACATATGCATGCACTCACTAATGCTATGTTGAAGTCAGAAATTTGAACACCCTGTATAGGTAGTCTGTTGATGATGACGATGATGATAAAACTAACCGCCTCTTATTTTTATGCTTAGCTATTGTCATAAAAAGGTACGCATACAGTTACCACACAACATACACTTAGCTTCTTCATGCTTTTCGTGGGCAGATTTTTATATTAATACTTCTCTATCAGGTTGGGAATTGCATATCTCCCCATAATTTGCATCGGTCGGTCCAAAATTAAACGAATGCACCCATAGAATAGAGCGTTTTCTTTTTGCTGTTTATTTCTTGATTGATTAAAAGCATGTTTCAAACGAAAAATGAAAGAGTAGACTCTTAAGTCCACGTATTAATAGATAATGATTGCAAAGTTACAGATTTAAGTCTGCCGTTTTATAATATCGCCAATGTGAATGCCACGAATTTGGAGACAAATTATAATTATTAAATCGTTTTTCCAACGAGATTCAGCCATCTAGAGGGAAACCAAAAAAAACACATTTTACAATAGAACAGGAATATTTTTCACAGGTACACACGGACTTAGTAAACAATCATTATTCATTGAATTACTTATTATCACTGAATTGCATCCTACAAGATGGTAATTTGATTGATATTACAATTTAAAATCAAATTTTTGTCGATAACAAAAAGAGATGAATCAAATGTTATTGTTCCTGAAGTTAGATAGATTCTTAACCCTCTTTCTTAGCTTCACTGAGTTAAAGTTCTTTTTAGTCTTAGCCTTTTTGAGGTCCACCGCATTCTGATAGTTTACTGTGAGCCGTTTTTCTTTATTGCCAAAAGCAGACTCTCCCTCATCCTCCATAGACTTCATGAGGTAAAACCCTTCATTGTCCAATGATTCAGGACTCATTCTATAGAACAATGCGTAAGGTGCGTTCGTCTCTTCAATTTCTTCTTCTCGGCTACCAATTCTAGGGGTATCTCTAGGCTGATACTCTTTTGCCATATTTTTATCCTTGCCTATATACTTTTTAATGCTATCAGATACAATATTGCGTTTAGCGTTAGAATTTTTGTCGTAAGAACTATCCGTGTCTCTTTTTTTATACTCGTTATTTTTCACTCTCCTATCAGATACCTTCTTTGTCATGTCGTCTAGAACACGAGACATGATCTGTGCGTTGCGTTCCTTGAAATTAGCACTAGTCTGTAAAGTTTTGTCCACTAACACTGATGTAGGCATTTTTTTGTAGTTGTCTTCTCTTCTTTGGACCGACAGCGCAGTTAACTGTCGATTGCTGTTCAGCTTCACCTTCTGTGGCTCAGCAGGAATCTGTGTCTTGTGAACGTTGACTTGGACAATGTTGCCTTTGTTGTCGTAGATGTTGCCTTTCGTATTGAACATCTGATTATACTGTTTGGTTTGGGAGGTATAATCCTTGTCTCTGATGTTCTTCTTCGTTGCCTGTTTAAAGTTTTGCTCCTTTCCTCTCAATGTTTTCTGACTTCGAGCGTCATTACTATAGTTCATTTCTTCTTTTTTCTGCTGCTTCTTTGGCGCTTCAGTAGGTTTTAGGTTTGCTGTTGATTTATGGTGCCGGTCATTCGAAGGCACAATCGACGGTGACATCGTTATTTTAGAATTTCCGCTATCATTTGTTTTGTACGTTTGTCCGTTAGGGTATGCCAAATACTTTCTCTGCTTTCCGTTGAATCCAATGGGGAAATTTCCTCCATCATTATTGAGGCTGACATACCCGGTGTTGGGATTTTCAGCGTACAAGTAATGAGATTGAACTGGTAGTGAATTAACGTATAGTATAGCGGCAAATATTGTAAATATAATCCTCATCTTGACCGGAGAACTGCGAATGAATTGAATTTGATACGTCCCTCTTATAAACTAACCAGATCGCATTGTTTATGCACAGTTATTATTGTTGCTTTGTACAAACAAATAAACATGTTTACAGTGTAAACACAAATAATGTAGTTTCAAACCCGGTACACACCACATGGATAAGTTTTGTTATAACTACACAGGCTAAGTGCGAGTTGGGCTTGTGCAGTGAGGGTTCCCATATCCTGTTAGTAATTTATCTCACTCATACATTTTACTATTTGTTTTATGATGACAAAAGATATTTCATTTGCCTCGGGTGCCACGACCTTTCGCTATCCCTCGATAGGGAAACACAGCATAAAGCAAAAATAATAGTTAATCCATCCAAGATCCTTTGGATCTTCGTTGTGGTCAAAGCTAGATTGAATTACATGTTAAAATGTCAGCTCTGTGTGTAATTAATTTAATAACGAAATAAAAACTAGAGTCCGAGGGATATTACTTAATTTGGGTCTTAAAACATCAACTTTTAAAATATTCTTTGATAACTGCAGTTTTAAATAAACATTACTTTAATTTTACATTGCTTTTAAGGGTTCTGTATCTCAAAAGAAATCTTATAGCATCACTTTCTGTCCGACCGTCCGTGTGTCAGCCAAGGCCGTTTATCACGGGAGAACGCGTGACGCGTCAAGGTGTAAGTTAAAATTAAAGCCGTATCAAAAGTTCACGTAAAATAAAATACGGGAAATTATTTTAATTGTAAAAATTTTTGTTTGAAAATCAAATAATTTGAAATTTTTATAATTTTATTTTAATATCTGATATTATTCTAAGTCCATCATAAAATCATTATCCGCTTCGCTGATCACGGTGAGAGAACCCAAATGAGTAATATAACAATACGCATAATTCATTGAATGTTTATAAAAATATATCTATTAGTCAGTCACCATTCTCACGAGCTGCACATTGTCTTACTATCTACGAGTACAATAACTAATAACATCATAGTTTACATTATACCTTGATACACTGTTGAATACTAGTCCACCAGTCACTCGCTAACTAACAGTACGTATGATGAAAGCGTCGATGTTAATCTTCATCACAACTTTCTGTACATATTTCACTGATGGAAGATTAATTGACAAAAACACAGAGAAAAATGCCGAAAAACCTCATACCGAGTCAACATTTCCAGTTCGTGTATCTCGACAGGCGTTCGACGAAGATCCCATTGGTCTATCCAAAGAAGATAATATTCAAGTACAAGATGACTACCGCCCTTACATTAGGAGAGGGCGATACAGCTTGAGATCATCTAGCGATGCAAAAGATACGAAATCCGGTAAAGAGCCCAAAGTTGCTGCTGCAACTACAATAGAGGATTCTAAAGAAACCAAACCCTCGACAACGCTGGTAAAAAAGCCGATACCAAAATTCAACGAGGTGGACTACGAAGATTTTCAAGGAAAAATTAACAAATCGCCAGTGATATTCGCGGATTCGGGTGAACACGAAGATGAGGACTTTAATTTAGATGATTATGAGTTTGACGTTAATCACGATGAATTTGTCGGCAGAGGGAAACCTCTAGAACCGCGAACAAAAAATAAAGACACTAAAGGAAATTCGGAAAAGAAGACTCCTAAAATCAGATTGACGTCATTGTCGCCGCCTGAAATCAAAATGCAAAGTAAAGTAATAATACCCACCGAGCCTCTAGTTCGTACAAAAAATGGCATAACCAAAAAGGAAGCGAATAAGATGAAAGAGGATTACTACGATGATATAGTCACCACTACTAAGGGCCCGGAAATCGAAATAAAGCGGGATTCAGATGAAGAGTTTTCAGATGATTCTGAGGAGAGTAAAGAATTTAACAATAAAAAGCCCTCGAGAGTTGTAAGATCGCCTTGGTTCGTAAAATTTGTAGCGAGTAAAATGGGTGACAAAACTGCAACAGTGATGTCAAACGTAGTTAATGCCTTGCCACCAATATTCCTGCCCAAAACGTACTCAGGCGACGACGAGCGTGTCAGTGATTTAGCTAACAACCCCATGACAGACCCTCTGACCGGAAATTTATTCATGTTTTAGACTTTTCTTACAATTAGCTGTTTTTGTTAAATATTGGGATCGGGTTTACAGTACATAGATTACTTGCAATTCAACGTTTGTTTATGATTACTTATTTTTGTATATTGAATACACGTATACCACTGTCATATGATATTTTACTCGTAATTCCTACTGATAGCAGAATTAACTTTTATAGAAGGAACGTACCTATAGGTAAATTGAATTTAAAAATACACAAACATATTGATCATATTTTATTGTATTGTATAAAAGTAACATAATAATAAAACTAGGTAAAACCATAACTAAAGCGTGTTTCACTTATGCATGATACGACTAATGAATAAACATTTGTCATCAAAAACTCAACTTAATTTATGTTTATTTTTGCAGTCAAAAGCACGCCAACAAATCATACATAAACGTAAAATTTTACCAATAAAACAAAGCACACACTTAAAGACCAATTTAAAGTAAAAAAAAAGTAAGATTTTTAACGGTTGATAACTTGGACAGATAATGCCACCTCTAATATCTGATAATTTGAGTTGAAACGTTATATCCTAACAATGACAACTATTTGTAATTCGAAAACAAATCTTAGTTCAACAACAAACTTCTAAAATGCATTGACATCATAAGTACAGTAATATTACTTTATTTATTTTAAGGTATGTAGCGATCACCATAGTCCGCACTATTACTTAAAGCCGCATTCTTGGCTACATCACGATATCGATTAAATTCACTATCAAATCCCTTATCTTGATTCTGGCCTCTATGATTCTTTTCAAATTTGCTGTTTAATGTATTCCCAGCATTGTTGTATGCGTTAGCTTCATTGCCTGTAGCAGCAGAAGCATGTGACTTTAAAACCGCTTCAGACCCCCCCCTGTGAACAGTCGAAGCACCCTTTTCTTCGGCTTTCCCACTCTTATTTGTATTATCAAAGAATTCGTTATCTTCTTGATATTCATCCTTGTGATACACTCTTCGGAAACCTTTTCGCTTTTCTCCTTTGTCCTGATTTTGCTTTAAAACATACTTGGAGTCCTTCTTGTGTTCTTCACCGCCAAATTTATTAGCAAATGTATCAACAAAGTCTTTAAATCCTTTGTAATTGTTACCCGAGTTTTCATAAGCTGATCTATTATTTTCGTGTTGTTTGTTACCTTTTTCATGTTTATCAAATTCATGTTTCTTGTTGAAGGCTTTTTCAGTTGACGACTCACCTGCAGCGAATTTAGATGAATCATAATTTTGCATTGATCTCTGGCTGGTAGCTGGTCTATCGTCACTATTATAATTTGTATTACTCTCCAATCGTCTGTCTCTTTTTAGATAATCATCTATATCTGGTATAGATGTTTCATGATCAAAATCTTTTCCCCAATCAAGGCCTTTAAAAACCAAGGGGTCTTCTTCATTACTCTTATCGAAATAATCATTCAGGACAAAAGAAAAGAATGCTTGATCTCCGAAAATAGGATTATCAGTAGATATGTCATGGTCATACCTAGGGGTGGTTACAGGGTTGTTATAATATTGAGGAATGTCATCAACTTCTTCATGAACAGGAATCGCATCTTTCTGCGAATCAGCAATATAACGTTTGTCCTTGCCTTTCTCTACATCAGAACCCATCTTCATGGCTTCATATTCATAGGGACTATGGTAAAAGTATGGCCAACTGTCGTATGAGCTCCTGGAACTCGTCCTAATGTCATCATCGTCTATGTGATAGTCATTCATGCTGTCGTACACTCCATCAGGCATAGAACTATCGTCTGGGTACTTATAATGCATCAGAGACTTTAATTTCTCGTACATTGCATCGGATTTCATAAGCGACGGCAAATAATATGAGTTGTATTTCGCTTCTGCTTTTGCCTTTGAATAATCTACGTCATAACTCGACATAGGCGGTTCGGTGTAGGGCATTATTACTGGTCGAATGTCTTCAATAGAAGCGTGGTTGGTCAAAGCTGAGTTTTTAGTGCGCTTATATGATCTGCCCGTGGGATAGTCGCTGTACTGTCCCAAGCCAAATGAGTTGTAATCGCTTGCATCACTGCCGAACGTCGCTAGCATACCCGGGTTGTTATTAACTTGGTTGTACACAAAGCCCGTCTCTACGGGCGCTGAATTCGATCTTGACTTCCTCGAAACATAAACACTGTGCTGCACCGACTTCACTTCGGTATTCACTCGCGTTAGAAGTAAAAATATGAGCACTGCACGGAGCATTTTAAAAACTACATCAGACGTGTATTCTGTTGTTGGACAATGTATAAACTGGAAGTGTCCGTTTCTAATCATGTTTATATTTAGTGTTTATTATTTCCCTCGTCCGTAGAACAACATTGTTTCAGTGACAATGGCGGTGGGTCAGACTAGTTGAGAAATATCCCGCATGCACAATGAGCAATGCAGCCCAGTTAGTCAAGCTGTTGGAATTCCATTGACCACAATATTAAAGGGTTTCTGATTGAATTTGATGGGATCTAACTGTAAAAATAATTAGGTAGATGCATATTTTGCTTAAATGACAAACTATTCTTCATACAGCAGACAGTGTCATTAACAATGCACGTGCAGTTTGGGACACGCCTCTTGGCTTCAGGAAAGTTTGGCAGACGATGAGATAAGTTAAAAATTGTGTATCTGTCAGACCGACAACTACTAATGCTTCGCGTACAAATCGAAATGTGCTGAACTGGAATACATCTACCTATAAAAAATAGTCAACCTCGTAAATAGTTATGTGTCATTTATTAAGTATAAAAAATACTACTATATAGATCTTTATTTTCGTTGGTTTAAAACAAAGAAACCGTCACACTCCCTTAACCAGGGCACAATGGGCGACCTTCGGACAGCGTCTGTCTGGGCGAATTGTGACGTCTCAAAAACAGACACGCCGCATTGTTATTGAACTGAGTTACAATTACTTACAATGCAATACAGTCACAAACAAAATCTGTCTATCAGAACCGTTTAGTGGATTTCAATCGACAGAGTTCAAAACGCATGATTCAACTTTATTAAATTTCTTATTATTATATATTACTAGCTGACCCGGCAAACGTTGTTTTGCCATAAAAATGATTAAATTACTAAAATGGCTAACAAAAAATAGGGGTTGGTGGTAAAAGGGTAAAAATTTAGGGTTGTATATATTTTATAAAATTTTAATATTTTACTACCCTACCCCTACCCTACCCTACCCTACACATACCCTACCCCCACCCCTACCCTAAACCCTTCCCTACCCCTACCCTACCCTTACAAAAAAGACGATAATTGATCAGTTATAAAGCGGGATGAAAAATGATTAAATTACTAAAATGGCTATTAAAAAATAGGGGTTGGTGATAAAAGGGTAAAAATTTAGGATTGTATGTATTTTTGTATGTTGCATCATAAAAAAATAGAAATTACAAATTTTGTCTAAAAAATAAAAATTAGGGGTGGACTACCCCTAACATTTAGGGGGATGAAAAATAGATGTTGGCCGATTCTCATAGATACCGGATAAGCACAAAAAATTTCATCAAAATCGGTCAAGCCGTTTCGGAGGAGTTCAAGTTCGAACACCGTGACACGAGAATTTTATATATTAGAAGATTTATCGTGTATGTAACGAGACATCGTCTCTACATGTGAACAGATAGATTGGTAGGTAATTTTAATACACGCCCTGAGAATACAGAACTAAGGACACATCATACACTTTGATCACAGTTGGATGTTAACAGAAAGACCAGGAGGAAACAGGGAGATTGAGCCTGTTTAAGACTGCGTTTATTAAACAGATCAACCAAATTTCCGTCACAGCTCTGCGTCAATGGATACCCAGACCTAGATAGCCCAATTTATATCTTTCTGTAAACATCCAACTGTGATCGATGAGTGTGGGATGTCCTCTCGGTTACCATCTATGTCAAGAAGGATGCAATAAAACGCCGGATTTTTCAGAAAAATGCCTGTCTACTGGAAAAAAGAACTGTATTGTACGTCTTGAAATAAATAAAACTACTATAAAAAAAACATAGGATTCAAATATAGGCTCCGTTTTAAGTAGCGGGTCTTAACGGGATTACTAGAGCTATGTGCTGCAATTGATTTAATTTTATTACTTCTAAACAAAATCAATTCTCGAAAAACTAGAGCAGTATCATTTTAGCAAATTACCTCTAGTATTTATTGAATTATAGTATAATTTTCATTTAGTTGTTTATAAAGTCGAATTTGTCGTTAACGCCAAAAGCGGCTGCTTTTAGCAATAATGAACAATACGAAAGAATGCCAGAAAGGAAAGCAGTTAACAGTGATTCATTAAATACTAGAGGTAATTTGCAAAAATTTACTGTTCTAATTTTTATTAGAAGCAATATAATTAAATCAATTGGGGAACGCACATAGCTCAAGTAGTCCCCTGAAACAGATATTCCGACTTGAATAAATAAAACCACAGATATTTGTCAATCGGACAACATAATTTATTTATTCAATTTAATTTAGAATAGTTTCACTTCTTAATTACAAAAATAATATTTCCTAACATATTTTGTACAGATTAAGACTCAGCAACATTATTATTTGGTTAGAATATATAGCCTCATATCCGACCTCTTTGAAAGGGCTGGAAAGAGTAAACGACGTAATATTACTTTCAGGGAAAAATGTAAGGGTGTGGCCAAACGAGCGTTATTTTGTGAGTTGCGAGTCACGTCAATTTAAGTAAAACAGAAATTCAGACGCATTTTACGTCGCAGTGAAAATCAAACTAAAATAACGCGACTCACAACTCAAAAAATGACGCCAATGGGGACTACCGTTTCTTTGCTCACCAGTTGGCGCCACTGTAGACTGAGGTCCGGAATTATAGCTGTCAAAGGCGATTAGCGCCGAAACAAAGTGTTATATCTTCAATCTAATTAAGGCTATATTGTTTATAAATAACTATCTTGATATCAACAAACTAACTTCTGAAATAGTTGCTCTTGAGGCCGCCTATTTTTGCGCTTTTTCTTAATTCCGCTTTTAAAACGTTCACATTAATCGCCAAATAATCCATATTTGCGATATTTTACGAAGGAGATCACTTTCCAGCAGGTAAATTAAAGAAATTATAATTTATGCAACAAATTCCGCTAAAACCAGTACAAAGTGAATGATATTGGACCTCACGCGACACTAGCGCCTCTAGTGGCAAATTCACTAGCGATAGCCCCCATTGGCCACAGCCTTAGTTTAGGTGTATAATATACTATTTTAGAAGTACCTTCTTTTTAGAGGCTAATAATATTCTACTACTTTTATAAGAGCTAGTATACAAGTCCAATTTTACTATACAGATTGAGTTTTAGTGTTTCAGAGAATTATTTACTGTCTTAGTAGTATGATTAATTGCTAAACTTTATTTTTCGTAAATCTTAATAAACAGCTGGTTCATACTAACATCTGAGTGTTACTCGACCGAACTGTATGAAACTTTTTTTTTTGCTATCATTATTATTAATACCACCTTGTTCGTATCGAAAAACTACAGTTTAGAGACTCATTAAAAAATCACACTGTATAATCTGTAATAGCTGCTTGACGAGTGTTTAGGAGTGAAAATTTTGATATTAAAAAGAGCTAAGAAGCACCAAAATTAATAAAATATGACCTTTCATGATAAGCAATACTACAGTAGAGTTCTAATTATTATAATTGCATAATTATATAGACTTACTTAAAAGGTAAATAAGGACTAATTACCAGAGTGAAAAATATACACAAACTTATTGAACGTAAATGTTGCTTAGTATCTTCATTTGTCAAAAGTTTCACTTTGCCTGCGTTTAAGAAAGACCCAGTATTTTATTTGTCACCTAAAGCTCAGGCTCCCAATTCCGCTAATTTACAAATGGCTCAATAGAATCGCAATTGCATCGCATTGCATGTAGTAATGTCAAAATATATTGCGATTCTATTGAGCCATTTGTAAATTAGCAGAATTGGGGCCCAGGTAAGTAGAATGTCCTATATATAATCATTAAGTGTGGACGGCTCAATAAATAAATTATAAGTAAAATTGTGTTTCTATATGTTTATTTCTTAAATATGTAGGTACATAAAAATATATATTGCACAACGAATTAAGAGTCCATGCGTAATTATTATATTTGACCTTACATTCATGTTTGGAAAAACATAGTAGATAAATTATCATGCATATTTGATTATTCCATGCAAAGTGCACATGCAAAGTTTAAAAGTATGTCACTCATTGGGTTTGTATATTAAATGTCATAATTTTAACAACAATCGATAGAAAGCCATCAAGAAAATCAGATCTTTGGCTTTGAACATAGTTGGTAACATTCACAAATGCTTATACAGGGTGACAAGTAGAAAACCATAAATTAAATTAATAAAGGAACTCATAGATTTAACCGATTTATTTCAATACAAAAATAACAACTGTACACCCTGTATATCTAGTCCTGACTACCAAAGTAGGGATGAATGATAAGAAATAATTATGATTGCTAAGAAATATGTATACATATGTATAAGATTTTGACATAGATTAAAAAAAAGCCAGATACACAATCGCATACACAAATTCCAGATATAAAAATCCGCGATTAATTCTAGTTACCTTATGTCGTTTGTCATATCTGCTGTAGTGGCAATTCAGACACGTACTATCGAGGTCTTCGGCGCCTCGCATCTTATTTCAAGTGACGTCCACTTTTGTGTTGTACAGACAGCAACAGCACGTCAACCTACCACAAAAACGTCAAATTTTCTCAATTGATATTGATCTCTACTTGTTGGACTTAAAGTTGAAAATCAATTCAATGACCTTTAATTTTTTTGGTAGGTTGATCTGCCGTTGTCTGTACTATTTTCGTTTTAAAGTGGTTAGGCTGCAGAGACCCCTACCGTACACGAAATAAAGTTAAATGGTAGTACGTCGGTCATGTTCAGCGACTTAAGTTGCTGTTATACTAAGCTGAAAGAGCACCCAAATGCTCTAGTGGGCTCTCATTTCTGTTAGTGATTGTGTATAACATAGTTTTTTCTTCATCTAAAGTAAAGAAAAAAAGTACAAGTTCAGGTAAGTACAGTTTGGTCATCTCTACTTTAGTACACAATGCGATGCATTACAAACAAAAAACTGTCAGTTCACCACTAATTAGATTTTAGTGAGCAATAAAATATCAGTATGGTACAAGTTTTGAGGGAAATATGAATAATACGACGCTAACAGTTGGCATGGTATTAATAGTTGATATACATATTCAGTAGACTTCACAGTTGAACTACAGTATCAAATATTTGTATTCAAAACATAAAATTTTTTATTACACTGATTTTAACATTAAATTTTTTATTAAACTGATTTGAGGCAGTTTGTCACAAAACTGCCTCAAATCAGAATCGAAGCCTACCTTTTAAAACACCTAAAACGATTCATTTTCAGTTTCTAAAATCGTTTATCGATTGAGACACTAGGTACTATAAAATTCTATGATTTCATCATTTTTTTCTAAAGCGTTGACGATTTAGGTAACAATATTAAAAATGCTTTAAATTTCGATTTCGGTTAGTAACATAGCATTTCCTACTCCATAGTTTCGACTGAAATACCACAAAAGCCACAAAGACAATAGTGTTATCTCGAATCAAGAGACTTCCCCCGCTTCTATTGTTAATTTATTTAACAACCCGAGTATGTACTGTTTTAAAACATTGTTATTATCAGCTTCTGACTTAAGTTCTGACTTCGCGACAGTATTATTTACATGCGTAAGTTAGAATAAACTAGTTTTGGCTTGTAATGCCGTTCACCAAACACCCTGTATACAGAGGGTGTTGTCTGTTCGTTTCGAAAAGAGCTGAAAGTAGAAAGTAAACAAAAAAATTAACTTTTATATTATTGTTTTAAAACTCACTTTTAAGTCAGACAAATTTTCGGCGACAGCGTTAATTTCAATTCCTCGATCGTGAGTTATTCCAGACACAATTGAAATCAATTGTTATCGTGGCACCCGAGTGCCTCCTGGGGGTTGAGGGATTAAGACAATCTACTTTCAGGGCCAAATATCTTGCAAGCCTATGCTTGCATTAAATAATAATATATGTTAACAAAATTATACGTATTTGGCCATTATAAGTTCAACACCTACCTCTCAAACTGTGGTCTGTGGTAAAGAAAGTATAAAGCAATGCCGATTTGACTATTGTACAGTGGCCCATATGATTACATTACACATTTTTGTAGCAAAATCGCATTTATATCAACTCCATAAGATGCTTGTACAAATAAGAGCACCGTCCCTATATCTTTGTCATGCCGTAGAGTATATTCACAATAAAAATATTAAGCCTGTTGTGTCATTTTTTTCATATTAAACTCATATAAATGTCGAACGAGTCAACAGATTTTTATTTTTTAATTAGGGCTTATGAGCGTTATTCGAAAAAAAAAAAAAACAATAAATTGGCATCTTTCGTAATTTATCACATGCTATGCAAGTTCGCATTTCGTGCGAAGCCACACCATTTCTCATGTATCATGATAGTGCTCTAGACAAATCAAAAATTTCTTCAGATAATTCTAATTGCTCGATACTTTACTTGCGTTTTTATGAAGTCTCTTCATACCGCTAATATAATAGTTTGGATACCACCGTCGGTATCGGAACCATTTAAGCAACAAAAGTTGCCATTATAGTGTTAAACAATTAAAATTTCTCGTGCAAGAGCACCATAAGTAATTTCAACACTGACTACTAGTACAGTGATAAACCAAAACACTTGGATTTTAACCCAGTATGACAGTTGAACGATTGTATGAGCGAGAAGCCACACAGTGCGAAGATATTACAACGTATAAGTTGCGAGGTTTGACTGAAAATGCAATAGTTAATTTGAATATCTAACAGTGCGAAGACGCAACGCAACACATGTGTGGCAAAGCGCAAACTTTTCAATCATTCTGTAAAACTTATACCTAATTGTAAGGTACAATTATTAGCTTTATATTATTCGCCGTTACAAGACAAAAAACGTAGTATCGATATCGTGTATCACTTGAGGGCATCTACTACGCAATATACACCGTGAAATTTTAGTGGTTGTTTTCCCGCAATAGAACGATTTACCTTTAGTAGCACTATCGAATCGTGCCAGTTATTTTTTGAAAATAAAGATATCGTTGTTCTCAACTAATCAAAAAAATAATCATCAACTCAAAAGCGTGAGATACGATAGTATCTTTACAAAATGTGATGTGTTTGGGTACTGCTTGCCGCACGAAATCAATGTTCAAAGCAAAAGAAGCTCTACGCACTAAGTAATACAGCATAAACTGCACCGCGCGAGGGGCAATGATTATTAGTACCATTGGTTCGAGGTTGCTTTCGAGTTTCGTTTATCACAATCGTGAAATTGCTATTTTTTTATTTGAATAAAAAAAAACTGCACAAATCTATTGTACTACTAAGATAGAATCATTTTACTGCGGGAAAACAACCACTAAAATTTCACGGTGTAGACCTATCTCTCCCTTTCACACGCATTGCCATGAGCAAGGGGCAGATAGAATCGAATATGCAGATATTACATTGCTGAATAAGACCTCTAGTTACAGTTGCATTTTCATTGCAAGAAATTGAGAATTTTCGGACACATCTATAATTATACTTATGAGTATCTTAACAATACAGATTTCGTATCTCTCGCTATCCCGTCTAATTAGACTAATAATTTCAACGCCAAGAGGTTTCCCGTCCCGCGCAAGACTAGACGCGAAGGCACAAATTAGCGACACAACTAACACGTAATATAAAACAAATACTAATATTTGGCTTTTTAAATACTATAAAAATACATAAATACATTGCAGGGTAATACACACTTCGATGGATGATATGCTAATATGACAACATAGACAAGCTTTCGCAATTTTCCGAACTAACACTATAAATGTTAAATTTTATAGTGCCACCATTTATTATTATTGATAAAAAAACTAATTTGCTTCGAAATCAGCTTGGGAGGTGCTTGTAGTTGGTGGTAGAGGTATTTTAACCTAAAAGGCCCATTTTTTCTCATTATCATAAGATAAATGTAAAAATATATCTTTGAATTGTTTTTTATTCTACCCTTGTAGTAGTCAATCATATTAATATAATCCCAAAAGTTTGTATCTTTTTTAAAAGTAAAAACGGTCGATATTTTAACTAAAATATATTTATAATTTACCTAAAATATAAATATTATACAAGTAACTATGCGATTTCCCTGCCATAGATAGAACATGAGCAACTTTACCGATTTCAGATCAATGTCATTGGTAACAAGAATATTTATAATAATTCCCAGATTACTTAAGCAGATTCAACAACAACGTAAATAATTTAAATTCATAATTTTTTTTTGTAAAAGAAAAGCCATTAGGACGATTCAGTGTCATTGGAATAACACAGACCAAATAAATTTGTGAAGATAATTCACAAAAAAAACAATGTGATGGCCCCACTGTGTTATATCTCAATAGAAATATATTGAACATCAAAAAGTTTAACTTTACATAGAGTAAATTCGTGTAGTAGGTAAATTAATAAATTTAATTTAATACAAGATGCCTTTTCAACTTCGATAAAAGCAATAGAAACGAATGAGCACTAAATACAAGCCACGTGACCTTAAACGATATTATTGCAAATTTCTCGTACATTTCTATAGCGTTATCGTAGTTAAAATATTGAGTCCTATAAAGTATTAACCATGAAATAGAAAAACTATAACTACATATTTATATCAGTCATGTATGTATAGGAAGCTTGAGTCAAATCACAAGATAGAAATTATGCTAGAACGTAAACTAAAACTAATGAACGACACTAAAATTTATGACACATACGCATAAGGACGAAAACCTCTTGAGCGTAATCTATTCGCTAGGATTTCGCTTTTTAAAAAAATATCTATGTCTAAAACTATGTTAACGTTACGTAAACAAATATCATTTACTATTTGAGAGCTCGTAGTGTCTGGATGGACGTGATCCCGCCGGGATGAACCGATAAACACCTGGAAACGTAAACATTAATAAATAATACATCATGAAATGTATTCAAATAAGAAAACATAGTAAACAGCAAAGATATCTTCGGGTTTTAAAGTTATCTCGTTCGTATTAAATGTAATGGCTTTTGTGACTAAAAATGGGCTTTAAAAATTATTTATAGTCCTTAAAATATAGCTTGATTAGCATGACACCTGTCAAAACTAAGGAAACTAGTGCTGGGACAGACTCGACTGATCAAATGTAAAAAAAAACTAGTTATGGCTAGTAAAATAAAACGAAAATTAGGTATATTAAGATTTAACAGTAAGTAAGTATCGTGATCATCATCAGAACCACTAGAGCAATTATGAAGATCAACTAGGAATTCTTTATCGCATATAGAATCTAATAAATATACACGTTTTTTGGAAACTAATAATAATTGCAATGTGATGTCCTTAGCATCAACCAATGCTTGTTAAATCATTTGTAACATTTATGTTACACTATTTCGATTGTTTTTGAAATCTGCCGATTTCATTCATTTTGTCCATTTTATGTCATCTCACTAGAGATTATGAAAACTGACGTAACCTTGTAAAGACGTCTTTTTTTGCTAAGTCGAATTTTTGTGACTTAATTATTAAGATGTTATGTTTTAATGTCTATTTCACATAATTGTTTTGATTAATATGTGCAGCAATGTATAAAAAATATTCTTAACATGCCAGATACCAATATATTTTCGTGTGCAAATGTGTTTCAGTTGTGTGACGTTGGTACAAAGTTACGTCGTCTCTTTAAATGAGAACTGTCATTCTAATCAAGCTATATTTTAAGGACTGTAGATGAGCTTATGAATGGGCTATAGGTATAAAATAAGAACTAGCTACACAGTCCCTTACAAAAAAGACAATTTGAATGTCTGCCATTAAGTCTAAGTAGCTTTTGTCTAGTTTCATGCTTGCTTTAATGGAAATTCAACCTTGCATACATGGCATAAAGTTGAATGTTACTGCTAGTAACTTTAAAACGCACCCAAATGTCCATTTGGTAAGTACAGAAAACAGCATGTCCACCCACCACAAAACGTCAAATTTTCTCAATTGGTTTTGATCTCTACTTGAAGGACTTAGGCCTGATTTTTCAATAGTTAGATAGGAAATATTCGTCGAATAAAATACAATATTGCTAATTTGAAAACGTCTCCTATTTGTCAGCAAAGCCCTTAAAGTTGAAAATCAATTCAATGACCTTTAACTTTTTGGGTAGGTTGACCTGCCGTTGTCTGTCGATGAATGCATTTGCGGTCGATGAATGTGTATCTAGTTTTATTATTTTATATCTGTTTAATTAAAAAACTGTTTTTTTTTTAATCGACAATGTGTTGTTTGTTAGTAGAATGAAATATAATGAAATGAATAAATAAATAAAATGTTACAATTACCTGTTAATATATTTTCTTATGCATGATTCATATGTGCAGGAATGAATCAAAGATGAGGTGCATATAAAATATAGGTTGTATATTATGTTTTAAACATTTAAACACTGAAAGTAGATATAGGAATTGTTCCTATGTCAATATTCTTAGTCCCTCAATCGTGAGTTATTCCAGACACAATTGAAATCAATTGTTATCGTGGCACCCGAGTGCCTTCTGGGGGTTGAGGGATTAGAAAGACAAAGTTTTTTAAGAGAATTGTATTAGTCCTTCCGGACCACCATGTATGTTTTATTTTTGGGCAGGTCTGATCTATTGCTAGAAGCTTTATTTAATAAATCTTTTGGTTATCTTGTATAGCACGGTTTTAAAAAATACAATACAATACGACTAAATATTCTGTGAATGTTTCAAGTGTCTACTTGTTACCGTTATTAATATCCAGCAAACATAAACACCAAACAAAATCACGTCATTTTATTGTTTTCTGTATTTGTTTTATACTCGTAACTCTATGAAAATTTAAATTGCCTAAGTCCATGAGGTACAACCTGACAGACAGGATCCAGATTTTACCCTTTGGGTAAGGAACCCTAAAAACCAGTTGGCATGTCTAAAGGGCATTGCGTTGTATATGTCACCGTAAATTTGTGAGACCTGTCTGTTCACATAACAACGCATGAGATTATCTAACGGTGGGTTAGGTTAGGTTAGATTGTAAGCCCGCCCTTCACAGGGAAGGAGTTTTGGGTCTCCTACCGGGCGCGTCCCCAGGTGGCGGATAGGGGAACGCCCTCCAGACATGGAGGGTACCGGCCATTTGGCCGGCGCGGACCAAAACCCACACAGGAGACGCTTCCTGTGGGCTTGGGCAGCCCGCTGTTGAATGCGTCTCCAGACGGTGGTCACCGATCGGGTCGGCGAGGTTGCTTGCGGACCCGACCCGAAGTCGTAGATGGAGGAGGACGAGAAGGCATACGCCGAACTCAACTTCCCCCCTCTAGCAGGCTAGTGGGCGTTGGGCCGGGGGCCTCAACGCTCGCATTGCACAGCTTGCCAGACTGGGGGTGATTCCTGGTGTACAGGATCAGCCATACTTTATGCCTGAGGCCCGGCATAGGCCGTACGTAGGCGGTGCATGGAGGGCATCCTAAGGGAAACACATACACTGCCAACATACGTTGCAAGGTACACCGCAGGTCTTTTTAGTGGGTATGCTTGTCGGGCACCGACAAGAGAGTCCCACATAACCTACTGCTGCCCCTAAAGCAGTAGGTATGCGTAATGCATTTTTTCCTGCGTAAACAAAAAAAAAAGGTTAGATTGTAAGCCATCGACGTTCAATTATAAACTGACGAAGTTTAGAATTTTACGGTAACATATACAAGGTTGTAGTTTACTATGCAGACGCAGCTTGAAGGAGTTCATGCTTTGTTTTTGTGCCCGGCTTCGAGGATTTTCTCCACAACACAATGTCCGTACTTCGTTCCTTTGACTGCACCTGCCTCTCTAACTTATACTTACGGCCATTTCCAATAACCTATCTATCTTCAGTTTTGGCATATCGGAGATAGGAAACAGTTTCTATCTCTGTTTTTGCCGTCCAGAGAAACAAAGACAGAAGTTGTTTTCTAGAGTATGTGAAAGAGACAGATAAATTCGTATAAACAGGAATAGCGTTCTTTAGTAGTCTACGGTCTGTGTTAACACCAAATACAGTAGTCCGAGCTTGACTATTTTTCTAATAAACAATGATCAAACCAAAGCGATATCAAAATTAACCGTTTTGATTTATCTTATGATATGTTTTTGTAAAGCGCCATCTAGGTATATTATAAACAACAAACTCTTGCTGTGCTATCTGTCACACAAAGCAATTTTATAGTGGTCAATAGATGGCATAACGGTACATTGTATAGCAATATTAGATATTTTTCTGTAAATTAAAAATGAAACTAAAAACTTTATTTAATACAAATGGTTCAAATCGTTTGAGCTATTTTCCTGGTCCGGGACACGGCCGCAGAATGAACTTTACACAGATACGTCTGAGCACGTCACAGCGTGTTTCAAAGTAAAAATTTGAATCACATTTTATTTTTATTTACTTACTAGATGACCCAGTGTACTTCCTTAAAGTTTCCTTTCGCTAAATCAGCTGAAAAAATTAGATGTAGAGCATTTTGGGAAAATGAAATTGTTGTTTTTGCTATCTTCCTCTAAAGTTTTCCATATTTTCTCACCGTTTAATTAAACCTTTTCTATAAACTATAACAAACATTCAAAATCAAAATCAGTGGGTCTAGCACAAAAAACTATCGACTTCGAATCGTTTGCGTATCGAAAGCAAACGACACAAAGTTCGTGCTTTGTTTTGTAGTTCTCGTTATGACCGCGCGAGCGCTGTTTAAGTTTTCATACTAAATATTTCGATGGCAATACGAACACGCAAACGATTCGAATTCGATAGTTTTTCGTGCTAGACCCACAGCTGTTTTCGAGTTTTAGCGAGACTAACGAACAGCAATTGATTTTTATATACATAGATATTTTAGACTAAGTAATGGTTTAACAATGAAGTCATAACTTAGTGTATACATATACATATATAATTATTATAAAGAGAAAAAACACCCAGACCAAATAGATGTGGTTAGCGTCTCTCTCTCTCTCTCTCTCTCTCTCTCTCGCAAATAAATGATAGGTTGATTGATTGATTGATCTCTAGGTCTGTTTGTTACCTCAGGTGGCGGGCGATTGGTTGGCCAGCGAGCCGTCCCACGCCGCCTCCTTGTGCAGCGCGGCCTGCCGCTTCTTCTCTGTAACATATGTGTATCGTGTTACCAAAATATACTTTGGTATCATGACAGTCTCCCGAATACTGTCAATTTGTCAAAAAACATCTCGTAGAAATTAATTAATTCAATACATTTGTCTTTGTTTATTTTGCCGTGTACCGGGCACATGCACAACCGTCTCCTTATAAGCTCACGGCTCGGACTGAGACGATTTTGAGTGCGCCAAGAAACCAAGTACCAACACAGTATGGCTCGGCTCGTGGCAAAGAAGTTTCCTCAGGACATTATTTTGTCGACCGTCATTTGTGTTCAGAGAGCTCCGGCACAATCGTAGAACATCGCCCAATGTCGCTCAATGTCGTCGTCCACGTAAGTTTAGTTGATAAAGTGACTTTACTCATTCGAATGGGCGAGAAGACACAAGTTGCGGGATGTGGCGGGTACATGACGGGCGAAGTGTGACAACGTCGCGTCAGTCGCCCGACGTCATCGCACGAGTCGTGCGACATTTATCTACCAATGGGTACGCGGCTTAACTTATATTCTATGTTAGATTATTGTTACCAAATTACCAATCTGCAAATGATTGTGTATGCAGTGTTACACCTGGTCTCTAAGGGCGAGTATCTGCACCAGCTGCACGGGGCTCTATTTCTCTCTTAATGAGTACGCGGCTTTAAGGGGACTACTAAAGATATGTCCTGCCCCCAATTGATTTAATTTTATTATTTCTAAACAAAATCAATTCTCTAAAAACTAGAACAGTATCATTTAAGCAAATTAGGTACCTCTAGTATTTATTGAATCATGGTAAACTTTTCATTTGGTTGTTAATAAAGTCGAATTTGTCGCTAACGCCAAAAGCGGCCGCTTTTAGCAATAATGTACAATACGAAAGAATGACAGAATGAAAAGCAGTTAAAAGTGATTCAATAAATACCAGAGGTAATTTGCTAAAATAATACTGTTCTAGTTTTTTGAGAATTGATTTTGTTTAGAAGTAATAAAATTAAATCAATTGGGGGCAGCACTTAGCTCTAGTAGTCGCCTTAACCTATATTCTACATTAGAGCAGTGTTGCCAATCTGCAAATGATGTTGAATGCAGTGTTACCTCTCGACTATGTCGGTGGGCATATGCACGAGTCTTTTGTTATCCTTCAGCGCTTGCGTCAGCGCGACATTTATCTCTTAATACGCGGCTTTATGGTTAAGGTACTCACCCCTCGCGAGTGATATGAGTCGCCGTTCCTCCGCCCGCTCCTGGCGCGCCGTGCTCAGCTTCACGCCCAGCGCGCCCGACACCAGCCGCCTGGCCAGCGCGGTGCACGTCTCTGGACGTTGTCTGTCACACATAAAACATTGCTACACCTCATTCGTCAACATCCTATAGTCATGGTCTCAAGTCTTAGTGTTTTTAGGGTAGAGTTAACCAACAGACTTTTAAGTTTTAAACAGCGTTTAAAATATTATTTAACATATTTTGTATGGGAATTGTGTCAAATTAATGGTCAATTACCGGCTGTTTAAGAATTGGTGAACTCGGGTCTAAAAGTAGCTGAACACACAGACTAACTTTAGCACCATGTCAAAGTAACAAGTTCGCTAGTTTGCAAGAATTTATTATGGGATACTGGCGAATTGTTATTTTGACCATGCAACTTCCAATGCTGCCGTACCATCGTTATTTATAATTCTAATTCCACAAAACAAAGGGTTTTATTACCGGCACTTTGTTCAAAGGAACAATCTATGTCAGTGGTTACCAAAGTTGTCTGGGCTACTAACTGGTTTACTAACTCGGGATTCACCTCTGGGAAATTTAACGGTGTTCAATATGAATAAAAGACTTTTCAAATATCGGAACTAAGTGAGTCGTTCTACAGGCACTCTATATTCGCGACCCATAGTTTGGAAAACCCTGATATGATGTTATGTTTTCCACTTCTATATCGTGTGACAGAGAAGGGGCTATTCACAGCAATGATGCCTGTCCATGTGGCCCCCACGCAAGCATAGTTATACATCTTCAGATCGCTCACCTAGGCTGAAGGAACTCGGCACATTTCTTGGCTTTATTTCTAGAGTCGAGAGTGGCTGCGTGCAGAGGCCTACACTGCACCAGGGAGCGATATCGTGTGACAGAGAAAGGACTATGCACAACAATGATGCCTGTTCATGTGACTACCAAATAAAAAGCTGCATGGTGTTACATCTTTAGATACCTCACCTATAAGGCTGAAGGAACTCGGCGCATTTCTTGGCTTTATTTCTAGACTCGAGAGTGGCTGCGTGCAGAGGCCTACACCGCACCAGGGGGCGCTGCGCTGACAGCACTTCAGCGGCTGGAAGACAACAAAGCAATACTTAGAGTATGTTATGGTCTCAGGTCTCTTAAGTAGAATCAGTTATAAATTTGTGAATAGGAACCAATCCGGTACATTCCGAAGTATCAAAAACTCATCAAATTAATCAATTATTTTCACGATAGTCAGTGGTCATGAAAATTTTAATCAATTTAGGAAAGTCATAAAAAAACACGTTTTGAGTTTCCCATATTTTGCCATTGTTGCAAGCACCATGATCACGGAAGATAGTATGTACATGGTATACAGGGTGTAACAAAAACCTTAACGAAGCCTTAAACCTCGCATTTGGTTCATCAAACCAAATCGTATGTAATAAAAATAATCGCTGGCAAACGAAATTTTTTTTGTATTAATTGCCCGCAATGTACCTAATAGCACGCTCGAAGCGCTATAGTCAAAGATTGTGACCTAACTTCATACAATTAGATGTGCGTGCGCGCGGTTCATTGCGGGTTGCTCTCTTTAAAGCGTTATTTATGAAAAATTTTCATCATGTTTCTAAAATAAAAGTTTAATAACAACAAAAAGAATAGTTTTCATAAAAAATCTTGAAAAAAAATTTTCACTTTGACCTTTCATTTCCCAGGTATGGTGTCTTGGAAAAAAAATCGTATGAATGGGTAGAATACGTGGTATTCGGCTTCATTAAGCTTTTTGTTACACCCTGTATACCTAGAATCAATTAACTCTTGTGACAGTGACCATGAAATTTTACAGCAGAATGTCCAAGGTTTACGATTTATAGACGGTGTAAACATTGCTTTTTATGATCGGCATACGGGTTGGCAATCGCTGTTTGGCCAGTGGTGGAAAGACACTGCTGCTCGTCTTCTCTTAGCACACCTATAATCGCCTCTTACGACCTCCATAGGAAGACATGGGGTGGTGCTACTATTTAATGTGCCGGCACCACACGATACTATCTATGGCTCTATAGTTACAATAGGTTAAGTAAGCTCGAATATTATAATATGTCAAGTTTCTGTAAAGTATTACAGAAACTTGACATATTATAATATTCGAGCTTTAAAGAGGGTTAAACACTACGGGCGAGATGATTGAAACATAGGTTTTTGTAAAACCTATTGCTGTCGAGCAGTGTCAAACGCCTTCACCGCAGAGTATGATAGAGACAACTGCTTCTTGGACCGAAAATACCTACTAAAAGCACACCAAATCAACGTTTCGTAGTCCCCCGATTACTTTGCAAAACTAGACCTATTTAAATACTTTTTTCATTAAAAATTAAAAAAGACTTTGGCCGTGTTCGTATGTTTTCTTTTTTTCTAAAATTTAGCCAAATTTGTTTTCTGGGAACTATGCACACAGCGGAAAATATGGCAAATTTTTTCGATTTTTGAGGGCTCATATCTTTTTTATTAATTTATTTATGAAAAAGCAGAAAACATAGAAACATGCTAATAGTGGTCATAGATTTTTGTAATAAAAATTATTGCTCTACTGGCTTTATCCAGGGAGGAAACAGGGGACTACGTTTGTATGGAAAAACGGCCCTTGTGTTTCCTCTTAACTATCAATTTTTTTATTTATATTATATTGAAATTTTATCGCATTTTGTAATTATTTATTTAAATAAACTCTATAAGCGCTGCTTTGCTCGCATTCGCATGTTACATGGCTTGTTCCCTCATGTTTTACTTTCTTATTTCTATCATATAACTATGCTAATTCTACGAAGTCTACTTTAGTAACTTTTGCCAGATTGCAAACAGTATTTCTAGATGTTTCTGTACGTTCCAACGTTCCACCGATCTGACTACACCATTACGCGCTTCATATGCTACAGTCACGCAACGGTTTTACTTTTTGAACGTAATTATGAGCGATAACTTTAAAAGGAATCATTTTATGGCTGCCTATTCCAAACTTAAAAGAACATTAAAAATATGCATCAGAATATTTACGCATAATACTGAGGAATTAATGCTAAAACTATATCACCTAATAAAGGTGTGAGGAATAAGACAGGATACTTAAGATATTTTAAAGAAATAATAAACTGTAGCTTTAAAAAGCCAAAAGCCAAAATTTTAATGATAGTTTTTTAATAATAGTTGTTTAATGATAATTCGTTGGTTTCGTGCTTACTCAATTGATGATTGATTGTCGTAGGTATTTTAAAATTTTCGATAGCATCTACTTTTATACCTTTCTTTTCAAATTTATTTATATTATTATCTATACACCCTGTTAGGTAAATGGTAAAACAATCTGAAACCAGCCTATATTAACATATGCATATAAATCCTATGATGAAGTCAAAAATTTGATAACTTCATTTTAGAAAAAAATAATTTCATACAAATCGGAATCTACACTGGGCAGCAAATAAACCGGGCCAACAGCCACCCTGGAACTCTGATTCGATTATCTCAAAAAGTATAAATTTTACAACTATCAAAGTTATACCTATAAAAAAGTCGTTTTATGTTGATTGAAATGACCACAAATTTATGCTAAAGTATCGTCAATTCACATAACAATCAAACAACAAACACAAAACAAACAATTTGCTCTGTTTCGACTTGAGTTTGCGAATAGCGTTTTTTTTTTAAATACAATGAGGGTAGTCGGATATTTCTTATAATTTATTTAGTTGTAGTCCATCGTTTACATCCGACGCTTATATTTTGGCTAATTTCTTCGGTCAATAATGGATACGACACCTCTGGAAGCAGCTCAAGCTGTAGCTCTACTTCAAGCAGGCATTTCGCAGCGTGAGGTCGCTCGGAGACTTCGGATCAGCAGATCTTCAGAAGGGTTTACAGACGATACCTAGAGACTGGAGCATTCGATCGCCGACCAGGTACGGGCAGACCTATCTATAATCTATAATCTATCACCTTATATAAAGTTATGTGACATGCAATAAAGAATTTGAATCTCAAAATTTTAGTTTGTATGAAAATAAAAAAAATAAAAATCAAATTTCTGACTTCACCATAGTTTTTATATGCATATTTGAACATAGGCTGGTTTCGGCTTTTTATACCCTCAACCTAACACCCTGTATAGGCTTTATATCACAAAATAGCATATTATGTCCTTTCTCAAGGTCTAGTATATTTTTCTTCCCGAATTTCATCAAAGTCGGTTCAGAAGTTGAGGCGTGAAGGCATTACACACAGGCCGAGTTACTTTATAATATTAATAAGGATAAGGAAGGAAGGATAGTTAGGATAATACCAAATTTCTAATATTAGAAATGCTAATTTTGGACTATTGTTTGTTTTTCGACCACTACAGAAGGGCTAAACAGTAGTAAACAGATATATACAAAATTTAGAACCGAGATAGATTTAAGGCTGGAATAACATATGCTATCTATTATCCTGAAAAAAAATACAGTTAACCGAGGGATACTTTTATATTTTCTTTATTCCACGCGTACGAAGTCGCGGGCGACAGCTAGTCACAAATAAAATAAACAAAAACATAAACCCGGCATAATGAACGGTATATCTTTGCCTTTTTAAATACGATATATTAAAACCGGTTGCACGCCTGGCTGGCGCAAAAGTTAACAACTTAATAACTTAACGTCTTCCGGTAGTAAAATGATGCACCAGCATCATTCAAGGACATTCGCTTTATTATACTGCAACTTGAAATTATTCAAATAAAAGAAATTCACAAGAATAAAATATGTTACCAATTTTAGATACTAATGATATCCTAAATAAAACAAAACGAAATGTGTAATCTGTTTATCAAACCAAATTGTAAGAAGGTATAAAAGATCAAAGTTTGAAGGCATATTCATGGAAAAACTTACATAGAAATTAGTTAAAACAACACTTTTCTTTCCCTTACAAGTCTGGAATGCGTTTTGAGAGAACAAAGTCTGTCGAGGCAGCTAGTTTTATCAAATAAATACATAACGTGTTAGGAATAATATGAAAATCAATTCAGTAGAATTATAATATGTCCTGTTTTAATCAATGTTATTTTTGAAACTTTTTATAGTTCCCAACCTGGTGATACGTGGTGCAGTTTTTGTAGTATCTCCCCCCAATCGCTTCTATTTTTTTTAAATGCTAAGTTTTTGGTGTTTGGCAACTTCGCAACATTGGATTTCGGTTTCGAAAATAAATACACTTTATGTCCTAATTCCTGTGATATTCGGTGATTTTTTCCCAGGTGCCTAGCGTGATTATTAGACACTGGACGGACAGCCCCTTATCAGAGAGAAATGAAAGTTAGGTAGGTATTATTGGCACGCAACTTCGCTGGAGATGTAAGACATAAAAATAAACTTATATCAGAAGCAACGTCATGTGCACGAAAGACTCCCGCTGTGATATTACAAATCTTGCTTCAAAAAATTCGCAAGTGTCACTAGTTACAAGTTATGCAATTAAAAATAAATCCGATTCGCGATACAACTTTTCTGCGTTGGTCAACTTATTTACAAGAACAGTTTAGCAACATTGGTATATCATCAAATAAAATCTTTATATATATAATTCTTCTGTGAGTGTGTATGTCACTGAACTTCTCTCAAACGACTAGACCGATTTTGATGAAATTTTTTGTGTGTGTTCAAGGGGATCTGGGAATGGTTTAGATTCACAATTTTGTCGGGGATAATGTTAGGTGTAGTCCAACCCTAAATTTTTATTTTCATTTTTTAGACAAAATTTTTAATTTCTATTTTTTTATGATACAACAAACAAAAAATACATACAATGCTAAATTTTTACCCTTTTACCAACAACCCCTATTTTTTAATAGCCATTTTAGTAATTTAATCATTTTTCATCCCGCTCGATAACTGATCAATTATCGTCTTTTTTGTAAGGGTAGGGTTAGGGAATGGTTTAGGGTAGGTTAGGGGTAGGGTAGGGGTAGGGGTAGGGTAGGGGTAGGGTAGGGGTAGGGGTAGAGTAGGGGTAGGGTAAGGGTAGGGTAGGGGTAGGGGTAGGGTAGGAGTAGGGTAGGGGTAGGGTAGTAAAATATTAAAATTTTATAAAATATATACAACCCTAAATTTTTACCCTTTTACCACCAACCCCTATTTTTTGTTAGCCATTTTAGTAATTTAATCATTTTTATGGCAAAACAACGTTTGCCGGGTCAGCTAGTATTTATATAAACCATTACGACTAGACACCCGGTTTCAATAAATTATCAACTTAAACTTCAGGATTAAGTTGATAACCGTATTTTAAAATTGGTATTATTTCGCTCGTTTTTCATTTTGGAAAAAAATTAAGTAAGGAAAGCTCTGTCACTGCCTGAATTCTGACCGCGCAGGAATTTTAGACGACCTCTGTAGCTGAGTGGCTCACACACCGGTTTTCAAGGTATCGCTTGCTCCAAGGTCTCGGGTTCGATTCCGATTTGTTTCTGATTTCCACAAAACAAGTGCTTTTAATACCTACTTTGGAATCAATCAATGTACTTACTAATGTGATGTTGTCCACATTTATTTTTTCAAAATAAATATAATAAATTTAAATATATTTGATTATAGATCCACTCAAGGATAACACATAGCTGTCAAAGTTCCGGCCTCAGTCAATGACCTGAGTGTTTGCCAAAATGTTTCGCGATCCCATGTAAACACGTTTTGATCGTTTGACATGTCATTGGAAGACATCCAATATAACATTTTCAAGGGAAACTTTATTTACTTGATGTATAAACAAAAAGGTCACTGAAATCTGCACGTCTGTTGTTCACATACTATTTAAATACGATGTCTAGTTAACTTCACCAAACACCATGTATCAATCTCAAATGTATTCTTGCAAATAAATAATATTCTATTCTAAATTTAATTTTTAATTAGTGCTTGCATTGATACTGGTTAAGTTTATTACAAAACAATTGCCTTAGTTGACACTTAGGACTCGCTAATGGGTTCAGTGGACCCAGTCTCTTGTATTTTGTTGAATTACTCAAAAATTACGAAGTTTTCGACGTTGCCGTTCTTAGTACCTTTCGACCATAGTACAGGGCATGTGAAAAAGATTTGTGTAAATTTTTATAGCTTAGTTTGATGAAGAAAATTGTAGAACTCTGTTGGAAAGTGATTTTATCCCAAAAAATCCTTAATTTGTTGATTTTGAAAGTTGATTTTGCTTGTTCCTTTGATGATTGATATCTTATTCATTTTTTTAGTAGATTTAGTTTGATATACAGAATTTATAACCATTAGTCTAAGTTTAGTCATGTAACTATGCCAAAATTCCTTATATTTTTGTACTGACCATTTGATTAAGACAATAAATATTCGTATTTTATTGAGTATTTGTTTACTTTTTGAACATTATTAACTATATTAAAAGATACCAACCACTTTCATTAAGCAGTTTTGAAATAAACACGTGATATTTTCGGGGTCCGCTCGGGACCCGGTAGCGAACGTTTGTGTTGCAATTTGAAGCACAAGTCCTCAAGTGTTAAGAAACTTTTCGTCTTTGCTGCCCCGCGATTTCGTAAGTACGCGTGGTCTTTTGAATTTGAACTATACCACAGGAAATGTCCTTTTCTCTCAGAATAAGAAATTGCGTGTAACCTCTTCTATTATTGTTCTCTGACCTACCAAATATGAACAAAAATGTTCCCAAAAATAGGTCAAGCCCTTTCGCTGGACTTCGATAGCAAACTGTGACACGACTTTTTTATAACTATCGCGAATATAATATTAGTAAGGCTTTCTCTTTAGTAGAAAAGATGTATCTGTATCGATCCATCATCACCGGCATAAGTAGACCTCTTCAAAACGAGGATTAACCATTACCACCACGCTTGGCAAGCTTGGCAGGGGGGCTCCGAATGATTTAAAGAAATACCTTGAACGATATAATTGTACATAGAAACCACTGTTCACCGTTCATCGATACAAATTCTTTTTTTTTTTACCGACAGCTCGGTTCGCCGAAAGAATGGTATACATTTCTTACAAGGGTACAATTATTTCGTACAAGGGTAATTCTGTAAATCATTCGGAGCCCTTGGCAGGGTCACTTGGTGTGGCTATTCTACATTAAGCTGTCACAACACCGCATAGCACTGCGATGGGTAATGCTATGATATACATTATATAAGCGTCTCATTGGAAATTAATCAGATCTGCATCATGCTATTCTTATCTGTGCTAGATTTAATTGAAATCTGTTAGGGTTTAAACATATCAACTCCAATGTGTCTCGTATAAAACGTTAATAAACGAAATGATACTGAATGGTAATTAGGAGCTCATTATAAGTAACGCAACTTCTATTCCGTAATTAACCTTAATTTCGATAGACAACAACACTCAGAATATATTTAAACCTGTAAAATAATGTCACCAAAACCACGAGGCCATTACGAATAACTACCTAAGCATTGACAAAAATATAAAGTAGTATAATTTTGAATATACAAACACCTAAAGAAAATACTTTATCTATAAGTACTAATACTAGCTGACCCGGCAAACGTTGTTTTGCCATAAAAATGGTTTAATTACTAAAATGGCTATTAAAAAATAGGGGTTGGTGATAAAAGGGTTAAATTTGGTTAGGTTGTATGTATTTTTAATGCAACATTATAGAAAAAAATATATACTGATATTATAAGTGCAATTAAGTTGCTAAAAATATCAAATAAAGTATATAAATAGCTGTTTCATCTTAACTGACTGTCAAACATCTGCAAAGATGTTTCTTTCGGGTGTTGGGGGTGCAAACTCCTAACATTTGATGAAACAACGCTGGCTCACAGCGTAAGAATATGCTTGAAAAATTCGCGCCGTGTCGCAGTGTCTCGGTGGCCTAATGGTATGGCGCCCGCCCGGCTTGCGAGGAGATGCGGTTTCGAGTCCCGCCTGAGACAAAATTTTTCAAGTTTATATACTGATAATATTATAAAGCTGAAGAGTTTGTTTGTTTGTTCGTTTGAACGCGCTAATCATTGGAAGTACTGGTTCGATTTGAAAAAATCTTTTTGCGTTGGATAGTTCATTTATGGAGGAAGGCTTTAGGCTATAATAACATCACGCTGCGACCAATAGAAGCGAAGCATGAGTGAAAATGTTGCAAAAACAGTCGTGATCATAATAATAGAAATTGACGCGGACGAAGATTATAAAGCTTGAGTTTGTTTGTTTGTTTGTTTGAACGCGCTAATCTCAGGAAGTACCTACTGCTTCGAATTGAAAAATTCTTATTGCGTTGGATAGTCCATTTATCGAGGAAGGCTATATAAATTCACGCTGCGACCAATAGGAGCGAAGCATCAGTGAAAAATGTTGCAAAAATAATTGCTATCATAATAACAGAAATTGACGCGTACGAATTCGCGGGCAACAGCTAGTTTGATCATTAACATTGACCCCAAACAATAAATTTACAATTGTGTCTAGTTTCTTGGCAGTTCTTCGAATCCCTAATTACCAACTAGATAACTGGAGTGTTAAGGCTTCGGCAGACCAAACGCGGGGCAGTAGCAGCGCTGTTTGAATGCGGGCCCGCGCAAGTTGTAATACAAGAAATACTTTGAAGTGTGTCACACCAAATTTGAACGCGGGCCCGCGCTCCAACCGCTCCGCGCCGCGCCGCACTGCAACTGCCGGACGACAAACCAGGCGGCGCGGGAGCGGGACAGGAGCAGCGCATGCGCGGCGCGAGCGCGGGCCCGCGTTGTTGTATTACTATGGCGGCCATATTAGCATGACTCACCGGAGGCAGGGCGGTAGCAGTGCAGCGCAGCGCGTTGAAAGCGGTTGACGAATATTGTATTTTTTTACAACCGCATGATGGATATTAATGAAAAACTAATCGAATTAGCACGTACAAATAAATGTTCATATGATTTTAAAGATAAATCTTATAGAAACACAACATACAAGCTGCGGTTGTGGGAGAAAATTGCACTGACACTAAATATGACAAGTAAGTAAAACTAAAAATAAAAACAAGTAAATAAAACAAGCAATAATTGATGCAGATCTTCAAATGACTTCTCGACATTCGAAAATATGTGAAAAATTTATCCTCATGACTTTCTAACTCCCTGCATTATCGATGATATTCCCCATATTCTTCTCTTCTTGTATTTATGAACCCAAATTCTTTTGTTTCGTCTTAAAGCCAAAAGCAGTAGGAATTCTTCTTCATCCGAGTCCGTGTCGACATCTTGCAACGTACTGCCTGCCTAACCCGTCATACTGAACGCGGTTTAAACGCGGGCCCGCGTTGCAACTGCTTTGAAACTGCCGCTGCCTTCAGTGTGCCTACTGCCGTGCTGCAACTGACCCGCACTGCTTCTGACCCGCGTTTGGTCTGCCGAAGCCTTTAAAGTGCACAAGGCACATACAAAAACCTTTTACAGTTTCTGTTGACCTATTATAACTTTTTTAGTAGTACCTCAACCTACACTCCACCAAATACTAGTAGTATTAGGGGTTAAAGTATGAAATTGCCGTTTTGTATGGACGAAATCGAGAAAAGTCATTTTTCCATAATAACAATTTTTTAGTTTTTTTAATAAACGCCTGAACCGTTTTCGATGCAATTAAAGGTGAAAGTTAGATGGTTATAAAGCTACGCATTATAGTATTTAAATTTCTGAAAATCAAAGTGTATAATACAAATATACTTAATTGAAGCATGAAGGTCAGCTGACACATTGTAAGGGGTCTTTTCAACGACTTCCTTTGAAGTAATAGGCACTAGTATTGCATTTTTTTGTTTTAGTCAAAAGTTACTTTATTTAGTTTTTGATACAATACAAAAAGAAATACGCAATAATATGACTATACTTAAGAGCTATAAACAAAATAAAAAGTGGGAAAATAATCGGCAATTTCATACTTTAACCCCTATTATTAGTTACTACTAGTATTTGGTGGAGTGATTAGAAAAATGGTCGTGACTTGGCGTCTTTTCTAAATGACCTAATGACACGACACGATCTTACTTCAGAAACTGAAAGTGCTCTGTTTGATACCGAGACGATGCCCAATATAGTAGTAAATCCGGAAAGACAATTTGACATAACAAGCAATTTTCCATCTGGTCAGTTACAATCTGACCGAATTGTACTAATGCAGTTTATGGTCGAGCAACCGTGCCAAGAAGCTTGTTTACTGCCTTGTAAGCTTTTGGGCTACTGCCAATGGATGAAATTATTCTAAAACTATGGTAGCAGGCAGGATCAAATCCTTTGGAAATACATTGCATATAGGTACATACAGACACTCACGCCTTTTTCCCGGAGGGGTAGGCAGAGACCACATCTTTCCACTTGCTACGATCCTTAGAGACTACTTTCGCTTCATCCACATTTATTAATATTTCCATACATGCTCGCCGGTTTAGGGTACTCTTGACCTGACCTTTCTTTAGAACTTCCCCGATTTGATCAAGATAAGGCCTTCCCCTTCCAACATTTCCATTCATACTCGCCATATATATCTTTTTTTTGCAAATACATTGAAGGCTGCAGTGTTAAGTTAGTATAAGCATAGGGAAATTCCCTATGGTATAAGTAACGGCCAATAATCATCAGAAATTCAAGTTACCATAGCAATGATGGATAGCAAGGATGATGGATGGCGCGCGATCACAAACCCGAGCAATGTTCGAAAATTCGAAACTGTTTTTACCCAACCTGGGGATCGAACCCAGATCTTGGCCCGGCACTTAACCATTAGACCAACGGAGCAACTGCAGCGTACCCTACTGCATCGTGAATCGCGATATTCGCAACCTACTTTCGGAGGCGCAACCTCGCAAGGTGGTTCATCGACCCGCGTGACGCAACGCTGCGGCGGACAAGTAGCACGACGCCCGCGCATCTCGCTCGACAAACAACGGTACGTTGATATTTGCTTTGGGATTTCGTGGTCGATGCGTTTTGCCCTTATGTAGAGACTCACATCAGCCTAAACATTTTTTTTTGCAAAAGCGCGTCTATATCAACTATTTAAGATGTCCGAGACCGAGTGTTAAGCCTGTCTATACCAACTATTTAAGATGTCCGAGACCGAGTGTTATGTCTTTACTTTTTACCCGACTAAGGCAAAGCCAACAAGAATGGTTTTTGCAGTCTATGTAGGTATTATATTATGTATGTTAATATTTATTCAGATCTGGGATTCCGGTCAATTATTTTATAAACAAGGTACTGAAACGAAAATATGCTTCAAACCAAAAACCCGTTTCTCGTGACTCACACTGTTTCAGTTGTTAGGATTACGAATGAAATCATTAATCCGTGAAAAATATGATAAAAAATGATAGCAGTTGTTTATGATCAGAAACATCAATACGAGTAAATAAATGCAGTATGCCTTCTTTCCAGCCTAGGTTAGCTTTTTTATTAAGCAATAGAACAAGTTTTTAAAATCAGCCTTCGATAAATTAATATCTCTTTAAGTCCAAATGGAATTGAGTGGCTCCACAATTACATTCTATAACAAATTCAAGCAAACAAATTTAGACGAAGACGTTTAAAGTTTTTAGCATACAATAAATAAATTACAACTCGGATTGCTAACCTCACCACTTAACACATATTTACCGATCTAATCTAAGCATGAATTATTTAAATACTATTAAAAAGTACTAATGCATAATAATATTTAAATTAATTCAACACTAAGACGGTGCAATGCACAGAACATGGATGTTCTGTGGTGCAATGCAACCCACTTCCCACCCAAAGAGAGGATAGGAAGTTTGTTGACCCAAGAGGTATGTTGCACAACTGCGGTCATATATTGAACGGCGTGTAATCAGATTAAAATCTATTAAATCTACCTCTGCAAAGTGACCAAACTTTTTAATATATCATTTATTTGAGGCAAGACAGCTTATTTACAAAGTGGTCTATAAATAAAACGAAAGAGGCACATAAGTTATGTGTAATAGACATAAAATAAATATAAACCTGGAAATGATAGAGAACACGGTGACAAATTCATAAATCTATTTGAAAAATATAAAAGACTTGATGAAAGTCAATCAAGATTTAAAACAAAATTTACCAAGTTTATCAAATAGAACGTAAGGAAACGATCCGGAAGGAGAGCTTTGACTTTTGTCCTTTCGCAAATATCGATGAGTACCTAAGCCAAGCAGTCCCAGCAACGTCACGTGACCTATGAACTTATAAACTGCAATTTAGACCTAGGTTCAATTATATTGGTATTTAAGTAGTGAAATAGGTCATAGGTGTAGTAGCTTTCCTGCTACTAAGGATTCCCGATACTTACCGAGATTTAACCATTATTTGTTTGTTCAATTATAATGTTTAAATCGTTTTCTTAAAATCATAATCGTCATACAAGAGACCACTCCCTAATCGCGAGAATTGAATGATTGTTGTCATAAGATTAAATGAAAAAAATTAAGAAACCTTATTTATACTTCCATCCGCAAATCTTGAATCTAACGAGCCGATAGATTGTATAATTACAGGTCTCGATGTTAGTCTTCCAGGAAATGCTTTTCGTTTTGTTGACATCACTGCAAGAAACAAGAAGCTGCTAATTGTACATTGTACGGAGAATTTCATATAATTGTCGCACCAAAGATTGTGAGTTTGCTATTCTAATTAATCAATGCGGAGAAAATCATGGCGGAAAACAAGTACCTATTTAAAGGAATTAAAGAGAAACGAAACTCTTGATGCGACTAGTATGCAAGTATGGCTGATCTCTATTACCTCGACTTGGTATGAAGGTAAAGAGTAAACAAGAAATTTTCATTTCCACGTAGCGGAATGAAATCTTCGCATGATGTTTTTAGTTCAACGACGCTGTTTGCTACATTAAACTTATTCAGTATAACATAAAAATAACAATTGGTAAAACCTGATTACATTACAGCGTCGAAAAAAACATTGTTTTTGCAAGACTACACTATAATCATTAAATTTTAATTAATAACATTTTATGTAACACATCTTGCAGAACATCGAAATACAAATAGGTATTACACAAGCTACTATAAAAAGTTTCAATACATATTTTTGCTAATATAAAGTGTAACAATCGAATAATACATCTCACGTAGCGTAATAAAATAGTACATGGATGGATAACCTAGTGAGATACATCGTTTCAACCCGTACCATGAAGAAACATTTGCTAACGCACGTTATACATGTATCGTACACATCAGCTGTTTCAAATCGTCCCAACAGAATGAGCACAAGTTCAAGACAGCAATGGATAGTGTACTGAATGAACAATACGACAGTTGTCCAATGTGGAACGCGCTAACGAAATCGAATGTGGTGTATTTCACAGTAAAATGTTAAAATTGACACACGACAGTGAATAGGTACTGTGATTTTAATCACTATGCAATAAATAAATAAATCAAACTCAACAGAAAAGCCTAATGGCCTAGTGGTTTAAATACCGGGCCAAGATCTCGGGATCCGAGTGAAAAAGTTTCGAATTTTCGAACGTTGCTCGGGCTTGTGATTACCAACCCGCATTTGGCAAGCGTGGCGATTATGCCAGTACACCTATCATTGCTGTGGTAACTTGAATTCAATGATGGAGGCCTTTTCCCTGCAGTGGGATGGTTATAGGCTGTTACTACAACAGAAACAGATTTAGTTGTAGGTATTCAAATAATCAAAATTTTCGTACTGTTTGATACTATGAAATATGTGGAGAACTTTAGGCTCCCTCGAGACCAATGTCCAGCATTGAGCATCGTTTGGCTGAGGTGATGATCAAGATATATTCAAATGAACACACTTTAAAAAGAGGATTTCACTCCTTGAGTAATAAAAAGGCTATCATGAATGTGAAGCTTGCTGAAATCCATAGCAAAGGTTTTAAAATACCACTGGATTACACAACAAACTATTTACCACGTCATGGTAATACGATATCAAAAACAATACTGGGAGCAAAATAAAAACCAGTATCGGAAAAAGAAAGGTAGGAAGAACATATATATACATACAAGGCAATGGCAGAAACATAATATAAATATGAAAAAAAAATACATTCATGACTTATCAGTTTTTAAAGGTGCTGGCAATGGCAGAAACAGAATATAAATATGAAAAAAAAATACATTCATGACTTATAAGTTTTTAAAGGTGCTAGAGTCCAGAGAGGAGTAAAGATTGACCCACCGGCAAAAGCAAAACTCAGCAAATATAGTACCTACATTACTGAAACGTAAGTAAACAAACAATGAAGAATTAGATTTGATCCCTAATTCTTCTATTACCCCACCACTTCTGTAATAAGGCCCGTAAAGTACCCTCCTATAATCATCCCACTGCAGGGCAAAGGCCTTACCATTACCATTGCAACGATGGGTGCAGCCAAATTCACCACGTAATTAAACCCGTACCGACCGCGTCTATTTTTCTTATAACCTTGCCGCTGGTTCTGGACAATGTGCAACATTGTGTTGCAATTGCAAAGCGCCGTAAAGATATTTTTTGTAACATATTCCGTAGCGAGCTACCCCGTCTTTTGTGTTCTGTTGCCTTCGCCCGCACGCAGCGTGACTTGGCTTATGCAACATGCCATCTCTTGATCTAACTGAAACCTTACATAATGTTACGACAACTGATCGATTTACTAGATGCAGTTGCATTATTTATGCTGCTGACGCAATGAATTTGAGAATATATTATAGAGTCAGCAAATAAATTAATGTGCACAGCATCACTCACATAGATTGTTCAGTGGTAGGTTAAATATTGGGACGTGTAAAAGCGCCTCCAGGGGCCTATTTGCAGAAATAAAACTGATTTTAACTGATTTGATTTCATCCCAAAGTTAGGAACTATTTAAAGAATTTTTTTCGTAAAAATCGGACATAATGAAGGCACCACATACATGAACCGACGCCGACCCAAAAAAATACTTTTTGTCTACATTGACTGAAAAGATAGTGTATGATTCAATAAAATGTTAAAACCATTTAACAATATACATATTGTGTTGCAAATGGCAAATTACCACAAACACAATAATTTAAACTGGAAATTATGTAAATTGGTTCCAAGGAAGTTAGATTGGACTAATCTTATTTATTATATTACGAATCGTGACTCGCGATTTTTTCGAACCAAACAGAACTAAACAATAAATTGCGTTAATTTGGAGTGCAACGACAAATAATTAGTAACAAATACTGTGACTACAACAAACATTACTAATTTATGTCAAAATATGCAGAGACAGAATTAATTAAATTCTCTTGACTGACAAACAATCACAAACAACTCATTTGAAATTTAAAACATAAATATTTTATTTGTTGTATTATAAGAAAATAACGAAACTGTTACGTAAGTAGCACGATTGGCGTGACCTTAGCACAAATATTTGGTGTAAACTAAAAATGTATACATTTGAATCTAATAACGAGGCCGCGAATCTCGGCTTGGCAGTTTCATTAGCAAAACATGAATTTATTTAGCATGCAATTGTAAATTACTTTTAAGTGAAATTGCAACATTTAAAATCTAACCTCTTATAAAGTAAGAGAGATAAAATAAGATTTTGAAAAGAAATCTTTTTTCCAGTAGAATAATGTTAGCATAGTAGGCATGCTTGATAAAAGGGCTAGCGATCGCAGTACATAATAAACATACCGCTGGATGCTAAAACCGTTAATATTGCATTTTCAACCGTAGTGTTTTTATAACATAACGTACAATTCTATTTGTTAACTACAAATCCCTTGCCAAGACGTTCTTATGGTAGAGAGAAGACGCTACTGGCCATCTTCTTCTGGCAGTAGTTGGTCTTTTAGCCTCATAAGACACTCGGGAAATAATAGGGGTGTGCCAATACTAGGCGGCATGTTTACATTTAAGACATTTATCAGATGTTTGATAAAGAAGTAATATGAAAACATTGTATAGATAGTATATTCTAACTAAAGCCTACACGGCATGTTTACATTTGAGACATTTATCAGATGTTTGATAAAGAAGTAATATGAAAACATTGTATAGATACTTTAAAAAAACTATTCTTCTGATATTGTTTGGGATATATTTTTATTAAGCTAGACTACTGATCAAATCATTTGCTAGGTAGACAATGTTTTGCTTACATTTGGATAGAACATGAGCGTCGATCTGCGTCGATTCCTTTAGACCAGTAGTTCCCAAAGTTGCCTGGGCTCACAACCTATTTAATGCAACTTACAAGTTAACCAATTCGAGATCCACCTTTATGAAATTTAACCTTTATCAACATAAATATACAACTTCAAAAAACGAACAACGTGAGTCGTTCTACAGAGCCCACTCAATATTCGCTCGCGACCCATCAGTTTGGGAAACCCCGCATTAGACGATGTTTATCGGCTACGTACCGTGACGCAAGCGCACTTTAACTCTGTGTAAGTTACGCCGCGATTTGACGCAACCCGGCAACGCTTTGATAATGCGTTAGGATTGCATCGTCTGTCTGTACTGTCACACTTTTGAAGACTGGCCGTAACCGATAATTATTGCTGTATACTTATTAAGAAAAAAACACCAAAGGACGTTTAAACAGTTCGCAACTGTTATTCTTAATTTCTAATTGGATAAAATAAGGAATGAATATCTAAGAGTAAGTATGAATGAAAGTAGCATCGGTAGTAGAAAAGTTGAAAGGAAATCGTCTATCTTGGTATGGACATGTGATGAGAAGAGACGAGGGGCGTGTAACAAGAAGAGTGATGAACTGTGGATGGATGGACAGGTATAGGGCGACCTAAAAAGAGATGGATCGATTGTGTTAGAAAAGAAAGACGACTCGATGACGACTGACAGGATTGTATAGAAGAGAAAAACATACTGCGCCGACCCCGGATGCCCTGGGAACAGAGCAAGTAGATGATTAACCTTTATTCTTAATTTAAATGGTAGTCAGTTGCAATGCATGCATTGTATCAACTCAGAGGCTGTACGATGATTGAGTACAAACAAACACGCTTGTTGTCAAATAATGATGCCACTGAGATAAAAGAGTTTTGATTTATTTTTAACCTCTTTTCTACTAGAATCACGTACGCGACTACATTCCTGAAGTAAGTTTTCATCGTGATCTTGTTTATATCGCACTTTCTTTTTAACTACCTAAATTGGGGAATTCGGACAAGTTTCCCAGTCCCTTCCCTTTCATCATTTGAGGCGATGATTGCCTAGATAAAAATTACCTTGTCCTTTCCAGGGTATCAAAGTATTTCCATATCAAATTGTACCCTAATGGTAACGAAACGGCAATTAGGGTACAATTTGGTATGGAAATATTTTACGCTTTAACCGCTGTCATTAGGTCACACTTTCGCATTTACAACATAAGTATGGATTGTGAAATATTAAGCGTTAAGGGCGATTATGAAGCATACACATTTATGTCAATTCCTTATTGTTTGACTTGATGCTTTCTTGGCCATTTTACACATCAACAATAATAATAAAAATTGTTTATGATCTCTGACGTGGCTTCTTCATACGACTCCCATCTTGCGAGAGAGTTTAACGGTGTGACGTGCCTAGGCCTACCTACCCTTTCCAAACCTAATGCAATTAGGACCCTATTATTTCCCGGGTGGGATCTAAAATATCGTTTCCTAAATTGACCCGGCCGGGAAACGAAACAGGGTCTTTTGTGTAGTTTTCAGACCGATCTCACCACTAGATCAACCGCGATGTTTGTACGCACCATAAGATACAGTCAGAAGCCCATCAACCAGCGAGTAAGTTAATTTTAAATTTGATATTAAACAAATGTCGATTTAAGAAATTACATGTTTTATGGTAAACTAAAATACTATACACTGTACAAAGCTACATTCGCAAAAATAATGGCTCATTATATGTATTCACTGAGACAGTGCCGGATTCACCACAAAAGCTGAAGCTTAGGACGGCACAATTAGGGGGGCGGCAAAATGGGCCCAAAAAAATTATAATTAGAGCAGTAAAAACAAAACTCTGTTTTTTTTAGCTCAAAAATGTACCGAAAAAGTTGAAAAAGAAAAGGAATTAACGTTATTGTGTAATATTAGAGATCAGTACCCCTACTACATACATAAATACAACGCCTACGGCAAAAATGTATAGCTTTGGGGCGGCAAATGTGTAAATCCTGTATTTGATTTGATTTGGCCGAGGCCTGAGCAAATCAAACACCTCTCTACCATGAGTATAATGGCTTGGTTATTGAAGATTATATTTCTTTCATGACCATTTGTTGTTGTTGTACGTTGTATCTGTGTTATACTAATTATATGTTATGTATACTACAAATCGTTGGCTTACTAATAAAACATGATAAATGCACTTTTTGCCAAAAACGAGTTAACAATGCAGTTATATGCAGTTTTTTACGCTCTATCGACTGGTAAAACAAAATAAGTGATATAGTAATTCTATCGCAAAATACTCAAGGTCAAAACAAGGTAAATGTAACGACATCAATAACAGCTTCTGTTTAATCACAGTAAATCAACTTATCATTGAATTTGACCTGAGCTTCTACAAGTGCCAGAAAATAAATTTCTTTAAGTTTACTTTCTCGTAGGTGCAAGTATTTATTTTTATATTATAACAGGCAAAAACAAAATAAATGTGTTTATTTGCTTAGTCTCGTGAAAAATTACTGAAGAAATCACATAAATACGTATACTATTATTTTCCTGAAAGTGGCTAGTTAAATTGTATCATTATTTACTGGTAAAATATGATATATGCACATAATATTATTATTTCCCTAAATAACTATACGTATATGTAGCGCCTAGCAGTATTCAACAAGCAAAAAATTATAATTGCATTTATAACTTTTTACCTGAAGAAGTCTAGTCATATTTCATACTTATTACGGTAATTCAAGTAACACGTGCGCGCGCGCTTGCAGAAAAAATAAATTATAGTTTAAAAAACTAAAAAACCACGTTTTTAAAACAGATTGAACTAAAAAATTAAAAATAAAACTGTAGTAATCAATTGAAAAATTCATATTATTGTACAAAAAGCGTGGGGTGCTTGTTATGATATCCACAGATATAGTAAATTATTGATAAAATATTTACAACAATCTAAATCAAGCCCCCACGCTTTTTGTACAATAATATGAATTTTTCAATGGGTTACTACAGTTTTATTTTTAATTTTTTAGTTCAATCTGTTTTAAAAGCGTGGTTTTTTAGTTTTTTAAACTATAATTTATTTTTTACTTTTTAGTTTAGTTTATAAGATTTGATTCCTTCTTTACCGACTGTAAGTCCAAACCTATGCAGGAAACATAATTGATACAGATCGCGCGCTAGCTCTATCTCTTTTACTCCCTCTTACAGAGGAAAACTGGGAAAACTGTTATTAAATTATTGCATTGTCATCGGCCCTTGATACGTGTGCAAAGTTTCAAATTAATCAAACTTCTGGAAATCGGTCAAATTTATGCTCAAAGATTCCATTACATACATAGATACATAGATAGATACAACCCAAGCTAATAAAAGCGTGGTAAAAAAGGTTTTATTGAGTTACAGTGACGGTATATGACATGAGTGACTGAAAATATGGAATCCAGAGGAAGAAGATTAGTATCAATGATAAATAACCCTCCAACGTCTAAATGTAAGTAGTTTATCTCTGTGTTGTTTGTTTTTGAGGTTATGTTTTGAGAAGTTGAGTATAAGTTTTTGATTAAGACACAATAATGAATTGAAATGTTTATTAAAGTTAAAGTCATTTTGATGTCAAGTTTCTACGGTTGTGTAGATGTTTGTTAATATTTTATGGATAAACTACTGAATGGATTTAATTGAAAGTTCATAGCTTATGTAACAGAATAACACAGGTTACTAACGATTGGATCAATTGTTATCTGAATAAATAAATTATTATTATAGGTACTTAGGCTTTCATTTATGACGATATTCTATTAATATTTAACGTAGACTACGGATGAAATCGGGCGGCAACTATAAATATAGTTCAAATGTGGTAGGCAGAAACCTTCTTAATTCATTGTACTTAAGTGACGATAAAATGACTAGCAAGATAAGTTGGCACATTTTTTTTGAGCCGATTTCTCAATTTGTAGGTTATTTATTTTAGTTAACTGACGAATAAAGAAACCTACGGCAGAATATAAATGTCACAATTTTTCTATACAGGTACTGTAAGCTAACTATCCATTAGGTAATTTTTTTTTTCAGGTTGCGATGATGGTGAAGTACCGTGTTCATCAACCACGCCAATCAATAAAAATGACGGAGTTGAACGAGAGATGAAAGAAATGTTTGACAGCGATGATTCTGACAAGGACCCTAATTATTATCCTCCGACAGACCTGATTTATCTAAACGATTTATTGGGACAACCATCTGTCGCTTCTGCCAGTACTATTGAGGATAACAATTTTTTACGTTTCCTAAGAGATTGGAATGATAAGGATTACGATGAAATGATTGCAGTTGATAACATAGAACAGAATTTAGATTCAAATACACGAGCCATTGGTCAGCCATAACACCCCGTTGGTCTAGTGGTTTAAATACCGGGCCGAGATCTCGGGGTCCCAAGTTCGAATCCCGGGTCGTGCAACAAAAAAGTTTCGAATTTTCGAACGTTGCTCGGGTTTGTGATCACCAACCCGCATTTGGCAAGCGTGGTGATTATGCCAGTACACCCATCATTGCTGTGGTAACTTGAATTCAATGATGGATGCCTTTACCCTGCAGTGGGATGATTATAGGCTGTTACTTTCCTTTTTACACGAGCCATTGTTATTGGACATTTGATAAAGATAGTCTGCGACGGTATTAAAGATGACGCTGTGATCAACCCTAACCAGAAAGATTTAGATCCACATTCACGGATAATTGTCATTTGGATTGGACATATTATTAAAGAGAATCTTCAGCTATTCCAAAAGTAGAAAACGGTGGTTGAAGCCTAAGCCAGATAACTGGAAAAGAAATGTGGCGAAGAAAAGGCGGTCTAATGGTTTACCTGATATTACTAAAAATAAAGTAAGAAAGGCAAAAGTGCCGAAGGACATTGACTGCAGTAGTAAATGCTTTTATAAATGTAACTTACCAGAAGAAGCAAGAGAATTGTTATGTCGACACTATTGTGGAGTTTGAGTTTTATTGAAAAGATGAATTTCAATTTGGGAAATGTGCTAGTAGAACCTCCAAAAAGAGTTTTAGCTGTGAAAGGCAGCAAAAGACAACGCAAATTCACTACAAAATGTTACTTCTTTCATGATGGTTCCAAAAAACAAGTATGTCAAATATATTTTTGTTCCACTTTGGCAATTTCACCCACTGTTATTGTAATAACGCCATTGAAAAAAGAAACCAGTGTGGTTTGTACGACGCCGAAGACAAAAGAGGAAAAAAAAGAACCAATGAAGCTGCTGTGAACTCCGTCAAGATGCATATTGAATCTTTCTCTGCAATGGACCCACATTATATACATAAAACATCGAAACGTTTATATTTAAAAGCCACTTTGACTATTACGAAAATTTACCAGTACTTTATTTTGATATTTTAGCAACTTAATTGCACTTATAATATCAGTATATAAACTTGAAAAATTTTGTCTCAGGCGGGACTCGAACCCGCATCTCCTCGCATGCCGGGCGGGCGCCATACCATTAGGCCACCGAGATGCGGGTTCGAGTCCCGCCTGAGACAAAATTTTTCAAGTTTATATACTGATAAAATTTACCAGCTTTACAAACCTAAATGCGCAGTCGAAAACGTCATTCCAGTTACAGAAATAACATACAGGAGATTTTTTTGCAATAATTTTAATTACAGCTTTTTGTGCCAAAAAAAGACCAGTGTTTGTTGTGCTCTAAGTACAATAAAGCTACACCTGAGGGAAAACTTCAAATGAAGAAAGATTATGATGACCATATAGCCAGAAAGGAAGCTTGCTACACTGAAAAAAATAAGGATAAAGAAAGAGCTTCGAAAGAAAAACATTCTTACTGACTTACTTTTGATCTTCAAGCGGTATTACAGATCCCTAGTGGTCTTGTAGGCCAGCTATATTATAGCAAAAAGTTATGCGTCTATAACCTGTATATGTATGAGGCTGCTACTCTACCGAATAACGCTTACTGTTTTGCATGGACAGAAGTAAACGGGAAACGAGGAAGTTCAGAAATTGGGAGTATTTTATATCATTACCTCTCAAAATGTGTGCCTCATGACGTATCTGAAGTGTGCCTTTATTCTGATACATTTAGTGGGCAGAATAGAAATCAATTTGTTACAGCCTTACTGTTTTTTGCCATTCAAAATATAGAGCACTTGAAACAAATTGATCACAATTTTTCAGAGTCAGGGCATAGTTATATGGAAGTAGATAGATGGAAGTAAATTGTGAAATTTACTTCATGACGGACTATGTTTCTATTTTTAAACGAGCTAGAGGCGCTAAATCTGTTACTGTTGAAGGCGTGAAACACACCAAATTGCCTTATCCACCAGTAAAAGAGTTCAAATTCGACGAGTTTTATGACCTGAAGAAATTAGCTGAAGAAACGATTAATCAAAAAGCAAAAGATTGCAATGGCGACTTAGTAAAGTGGTTGAAAATCAAACGAATGAAATACCTAAGGTCAGAACCGTGCAAAGTTCTATTTAATTATGACATGTCTGAAGAGTTTCGTTTGCGTCTTTTTGGTCGGTTGTTTGCAACATGCGAACCGCGTATGTTGCAAACAACCGACCAAAAAGACTCAAAGAGCAAGAAAATACGCGTCAGGCAAGTCACTCTTAAAAAGCCTTATTCAAAGCCTTTGCCCATAACAAAAGCGAAGAAAAAAGATCTGTTAGCGTTGTGTAAAAAAAAAGTTATCCCAGAAGAATACCACGGCTGGTTTTCATCTCTAGCTGAAGTAGATGGGTCTCACCGATTACCAGAACCCGCAGTAGACGAAGATTCTTCAGAAGAATAAAAATGTTATATTGAACCAGCAAGCAGACGAAATTATATTTTGACCCAACCACAAATTTACATTGTTTTCTATTAAAATATTTGCTTACTGTCGAATACCTATGTAAAAAGCATAGCTATAAACGCTTTGCTGAAAACGGAAAAAAAAACTAAGCATCCCCTTAAAAAATAAATGCCTCTCCTATTTTTTCGATGCAAGTACACAGCGTAAACAAGAAATCTATTTGATGTTATTAATACTTATCGATTTCTCCTTGAACATTGTTGTTTATGCATAACAAAACTAACTGCACCTAGGTGTAACGTACTTCGCCCATATAACTACGAGTATTAATTCAAACGATAAATACAGTATCGCACTATTTGTGATTTCCCCAGTCACTGGAACAAAATACGTTTATGCAACGTATGAACCGCTCAAATGTTTTATTTCTCACGCCGCGTTTTACTGCATATCAGATATGTATTTTATTATTTCACTAGTCCACACACTCATACTTTAAAATCAGTACTAATATCATAAACGCGAAAGTTCGTAAGTATGGATATTTGTTACCGTTTCTCGCAAAAACTAAAGAAAGGATATTGATGAAACTTTCCAGTAATAGTACTAATAATATGGTTAGCAGGTAGCATATATCCCAGGAAAACATCTTAACCAATTTAGACCAAATTTGACATGAAGATAGAGACACTAGAAAGAGATTTTGTATAAAGATAGCGGCTATCATTTTATACAATATTTTCGAAGGACAACAGGAACAAAATATAATCAAGAAATCGATAAATCCTGGCGCCATGTAGCCGAATTCCAAGCAGAAAAAGACACAGGCCGAGTGCTTGTTTGTTAGCGCATGCTAACGATTAAACCGAATAGTTTTCAAGGTACAGTCAAAATAAGAAACAAATCATAAAAAATGGATTCACCTTGCTGGCCAGATCCATTGCAGAGAAAGATACGTGAAACATTGCCTAGGAAACATGCGAAATTGCGAATCAGTGTAGGTTTAGGGACAATCCCCCTTTGAAGCCCGTCAGGGATCGCCATTACTAACTTCTCCTGCCTACCCACATTTAAACACCATTCTACCAATGCCATTTGAAATATTAGAAGAGAAGCACTGATTTTTACTTTTAATTACACTGCTTAAAGATGGATTTTGCTAGTACATCTGTCGCTCTTACTTCAGTGTGGTAATCTTTGGTTGATTTGATTAGGTACTTAACAACTAATCAAAAACGTAACTATCCATAATATGCTACAGTGCACATGTTATAAATTGTCTGTTGAAAATAAAACATTAATAATAAACGTGACTGTACCTTGAAGTGAATGAGTCTTGCATAATTGAAAATGTTCCATTGTATTCTAATCTTATCGATCGGCAATAAAAATAAAGATCAAATTAGCATTACGGATTATTAAATGTACTCAGGAACTAGATTATGACAACCTCAATAGCTGGGAAAATATACTGGATTGTCAAATAAGCGTGAATTCTAATTATTATGTATTCAATACATCGTAACTAGTAACTAACAAAATAGTTTGTCCTCCAAAGAGTGGAACTTGGTGTATTTCGAGGATTTGCAAAAAAAAGTGAACTACAAACAAAAATATTGTTTAGTAAAGTGATAAAAAGAAATTAGAACCAAATAATCCTAGTGTATAAGGATTACAGAAATTGCCTGCCTAAGAGTTTAAAACGAGGGATAAACGTTAATATAGGAAACTCTTTGCAAAGACGTAATCGCAAGAAACTGCAACTAGTTGTTTTATAAGATTCTAGTTTAGCTGGTACAGTAATCATAGAGCACACAGTTCTAATTTAAATGGTCAGCTATAATGTTGCTAATGCGTTACTATCGAGTCCTAACTTCCTAATAAGTTGTGATTAAAACTCAAGAGCGCAGGTGTCTTCTGCTTTTCTATTAATAATAATTCCAATATCTAATCAACGAAATGCATCGCAAAGTTGACGTGCGTCCTAGGCTCGCAAGCGACTATAAAGAAAAGTTAATAATGAATGACTCACCAATTTTCGCGCTGCTAAATACAATCAGCGCATGCGTGTCATCCACCCACTTGATCTCGAAGCCAGTGTCTTTGTACTCGCTGAACACCGACAGTAAATCGTTCGTCTTAAACTCGCTTGGAAAGTCGTAAACTTCCACCACATGCCCGAATGTCTCATCATATGGGCCATTGAACAACGCCTGTCCACGGGTCTGGTACTGATCGTAGTTGTTCTTCGCCTTGCTAATGTACACCTTCCCCACCGTCGACGTCAACTCCTCCAACAGAGAAGGATCCAAACACTCTCCACTTTCGTCGAACACTGCATCCCAATCGTTCTCCTCTCGCTTCAAAGAAACCTTTGCTTCCAACTTCGGTTTTAGCTTCTTCGGTTCGGGTTCTTTTCCCTCAGGAACCGTTTCAACCACAACACTTTCTATGTCTACCTTATCCTCGACCGGATCAGAAATGACTAGGACATCAGAATGAAAACTCTGCTTAATAATACGTTTGCTACTTCTATTTATCTCCTGAGACGCTCGCTTCAACTCTTTTTTCTCTACATCCTCGTCCTTACTGTATAAATAATCGCTACTATCAATAATATTGCTCTGATCCGCTTCGCTTACAGCCATCGTTTCGTCGGGCTCATTTGTTCCCCAGTCACTCTGCGTCGGGTACTCTGGTTCCGCGTCACTATAGTAGCCCGCACTGTAAAAACCTAGTTGTCCGTTCGCAAAATAATCACCTATATAAAAATTTTCACCTACATCAACTTCGTTAAAACTATTATCACTAAACGATATTGCACTATCACTATTTGGCACTTGGCAAGCTGAAGGCACGGATTCGTTATCTTTCGCGTTCGCTTGGTTGCCTATACTGGGCGCCGTGTGAGATCTCTGGGTTCTGAGGTGCGGCGGAGTGTATACGTTGCAGAATGTTTTATCTATAGATTTCCTCGGTGTTCCGTGGGAGGATTTTTCTTTGGATGCAGGTGACTTGGGACACTTTTGGCCCTCTGCGCTGTGGCTCGTCCGCCTGTGATTCGGTTCAGGTTTGGCCTCCTCTATAGGGTGGTTGTCGGTCGTGCGCAGTGCTCTGGGCACGTATACCGCGCGATCTGGACGCCGAGGTTTCGTAGATCCAGATCTGTAGGCAAACAAATGAAGTTATGAAATACAAACACGATGTTATCTTATAGAGTTTAACGTTTAACGTTTAGCAATGTGTAGGGTTTTCAAGAGTTACAAGAATGACTCGTATCTGAATCATGGCAAATATTAAATCATGTTGCGCAACATATCGAAAATCGGATAATTAAAAAAAAAATGTGTGGATAATGTCATTTTATCGACTCAAATATCAAAATCAAAAACAAATTATGTATGTTTGCAGGTATTGAAAATGTTATTTTTTTAAAATAGGTTAAATTACGTACTCCTATTTTAATAGTCTCTTAATTGTAAAGGAATTGAAGAAACATATTTAATTTATTACGGTAAAATCTAAGTCAATTAAAATTACTAAACTCTACTTAAGGAACCAGTCCCAAACCTATTGTTGCTTCACTTTCCAGTCACATCTTCTAAAAATAGGAAACCGCATTACAACATTGCTTAAAAAAGCATCAGTGACGTAAAACCGTGAACCGCAATCCGTCAATCTTCGACGGCAAAGGTCGCAAACCTTTCCAAAACTTCAAGAGGCAAGCATCGCAATAAATTTACACAACAATGGCATCGCTATTATCCCATAGTGCGGTCACGTCGCACCTCCGAATACCTCTCACGTAACTCGAAAGGGGGGCAAGGCCGCGGAGTGACGGTCCAACGGTGCCCCTCTCACGATGGCACACTTTCGAGCGGCTTGTTTGTGTAATTGCATTTTTGTTGATAATAACTGGGACTGTGCAGTAATAGATCCAGTTTATTTGGTAACATCTCATTGAGTGTATTATAGTTACCGAGTTATTACTCTAAGTATCTACTATTGCTACATGAGCTCGTGCGTCGTGCAGTACTGTTTTGCAACTGAGTACTGACGAAATAGACTTCCGATGTTTGGTATTAGTACGGCGAAAAGCATCAGCTTCAGAAAATTGTACGATTTGTGCTGTTCTTACACTGATAAGTTCTGTAATGCATTTCAAGAAGTTGGCATTTTAAGGACCTGGCTATTTGCGAGCGGTTGGCATATTAAGAAGCTGGCTCTTTGCGTTAGCAGCTTAGCAAAGTTGGCATTTTGAGCTGAAGGTTTTTGAGGTTTGCGCTTCTTACTTTTCTAAGTACGAGTATATTTCAATAGTAATCTTAGATTTAAATTTCAAAACAATAACTAGGATACAAAGCGGTGCCATTGAAAAAACGTGATTTTGCTATGGGAAATCCCATGAGGTAATTAAGCATTGTTAATTGTAAATCCGTTTCGATACAAGCAAGTCATTGCACAACAACATAAGATTTCACACTATTTTAAAGATAATTTGACAGTTAGATATAGGGCATATGTTTTTTGATAGAATACCGGCTAACATAACATAAAAAAACTCTTAACAATGTAAATCTCCGTTTGATATACAACGTGTTCCTTTTGATATCCCATAACTCTAGACTCTATGGTATTGAACAGACCATGGTAAAGAATCAAATTGCATATGAATTATTTTGCAATTATTAATTTTTTTTGTTTAATTTTTTCATACAAAATAATTCTTAAAAGTCACGACTGTTTATGTAAAACACCCTTACCTTGTTATGAATGAACTTTTGAATGAAAACGATTTACTCGTACCTACTTATCAATGAAACACCCACACACGTCAATGTTTTTACAAGTTACACTACTTTACTACTACACTTTAGTGTAAGTTGCCAACGTCTCACAAAACTAAGGATTCGCCATACTGGTTGCATTTTTTTAACAAATTGAACTAAAATTGATGTTATATTCGAAACTATTGATTTTTGAACACCTTGTTCGAGGTCGTTTTATATTATTTTTACCTATAGAACATAACCTTAGAGTTATGGAATATCAAAAGGAACACGTTGTATACATCCAATTCTCAAGAGATATCTTGACATTATGTTCGTCATTAAGAGAAATAAAACTATCTTATCATAAATTTAACAGCCTACTTCTCTCAAACTATTGTCAGTCCATAAATCACAACAAGAATTAATAAACCTAAACTACTTTGGTATTAACTATTTTAAACATGCAGATGGCGCTAGCAAAACCCTTAATTCTTCGGTGATATAGGTACTAGGTGCTTGATGTCGAAAACTCATAAAAAGAAAGTCGTAGAAATTTCGAAAAAGAGAGAAGGGACATTAAATCAATCAGAAAATTAATATTTAGTTTACATATTTTATAATTTTGTTTAGTTTATCTATTTCTAGATAGATATTATGTGTAGTTTATTATAATTATCATGTTTTATTTGTAGGAGTAACTCCAGTGCTCCAAATTAATTTTATGTCATTTTGTAATTTTGTCGCACCGCCCATAAACATTTCTGCTTAGCCACTGGTAGATTGGTAAAGAATGCCATTTGGCATTAAGTCCACCTTTTGTACTTATTTGTATTTGTGCAATAAAGTTTAAATAAATAAATAAATAACATTGGGTAAAGTGTGTAAACACAATCAGCGACTAAAAACGTACCTCAGAAATACGATATGGAAAGACCTCTCAAATAAAAGTTTACGTTTTTTTTAAAGCAGTGTTGAATTTGAAAGCAACGTTCTAGTTATCACAGCCGCGACCAGATCAGCAATCGATTGATCTAAATATAATGGTTAACGCTAGACTGGCTGCTCTTGACACAATAGCGACGGAACAAAGCCCGATTATCCGATATCAATTGCAAAAAATTTTGCAGTAATATTTTTTTAATACATTTATAAAAACTAGTTTTGTGATTATCAAACCGAAGTGTCTTATGTATTATATTACATAAAATATTATTACAAAAACTACAGTACTTGAAGATGAGACTACGCTCTAAAAACAAAACTGATTTATGAGGTTTTTGAAGTGTCCACCGACGTCTTTTAAAGAAATTTAGGCAAATATAAATTTAATTAAATAATATAATAGAGACAGTTCAGGACAATTAACAATGTTTACCATATACAATCTGAGTAATAAAGCGTAAATGTAAGTGGTAGTAACAATAAATATCGCTCTAAATGTAAATTAGTCAGTAGACTGGCCGCGCACCGGACCTTGGTAACGGAAAATTAATCATTCATTCGCAGCAACAGTTACACTACATAATTATCATCATACACCCAAAGACTATGGAGTATGGACTATGCAACATTGTTTCATTATAGGGATGAGATACACTGGACTGCTCTACAAGCTGACTACTCTTTAAGAGCAGTTCACATCATCTAGTGACCCTACAAAATAGTGCCATAAGTATTTTGCGTTCGTCACAACGTTGGTCTGGTAGTTCAAATACCGGGTTAAAATCTTGGGAAAAGGTCGGGCAACAAAAAGTTTCGAATTTTCGAACATTGCTCGGGTTTGTGATCACCAACTCGAATCTGGCAAGCGTGGTGATTATGCCTGTGCCTTTCATTGATATGGTAACTTGAATTCAATTATGGAGGCCCTTACTTGCTTTGCCCTTCAGTGGGCTGATTATAGGCCGTTACTAACTAAGTCTTGAAGTCAACAACAAATCAAGCATTGAACTAAATCATTTTAAAAACAGACGACTGGCTTATGAATATAGCATATCATTGGGGAACGCATGTGCAACGCGTTCACTATATCATTTAGCATTGTATTATACTTAAGATTGACCACTTTTGCACATTTATTAAATTGTTGCATTGAGTGCATTTTGTACACGAATTAATTAATTCATTAAATATCAAAATCATGATCTACCACGCGCGCTAGCAGTAACATAGTATAGATTGAATGATCAAAAAAGGCAGAGCCGCAGGAGAACAGCTTGTTTAATTAATATATTTTGCGGTGTTTGTATATCTTATTAAAAATTTCAATAGCTATGAACAAAATCCACGCTATTTAAGCAGTAAGTGCGTGCACATACGTTTCCTGTGGTACAGAATTGCGAAATAAATATAGTGCTGATATTTTCCGCAATGCGGGCCCTTAAACATGCTATATGATTGTATTATAACTAGTATTATTATTTATTTGTATATTTCTCAAGAAACTAGCGTTCGGCCCGCAACTCCGTTTGCGTGGGAATCTGCTATACCCTCCCACTACCGGTTAGAACGTGTTCCCAATTATATCACATACTTTTTTGCAATCGATATGTATTATCAATTAGGATAAAAAGATACTAACGTACGCCCTCTATTAACCCTCTTACGGCCGGTCCCAATAACCGATCTATCTTTAGTTTTGGCATATCGGAGATAGAAAACAACTTTTGTTTTTGTTTCTCTGGACGGCAAAATCAGAGACAGAAGATGTTTTCTATCTCCGATAAGCCAAAACTGAAGATAGATAGATTATTGGGACCGGCCGTTAAAAGGTGATCTCTATCCCATGATATGTTTCAGGCCTCAAACTTTATTTACACAAAATTTCATCCAAATTAGTCCACTGGTTTTTGAGTTCTTTCGCTATAGATATACAAATGTATCTTCTCTTAATAATATTAGTTTACGTTATTGTTGTATGTTTATTAGGCAGTGATTCTATCAAAGTTAAAACTATTTGCAATAAAAACATGTCTGATTTTAAATAATTTACGAATTTGTTTCTCACTTAGCCTCTGCCTACAATTGCTCAAGTAAGTTAAATCAGTTTTTAATTTGCAAGTAGAAATAGGGCCTTACACACGTCTCTTCTTTACACTACTAATGCTTTAATAAATAAATAAAATAAAATAAGATAAAATCAGTTTATTTCAGACAGTGTCCATACAATTACAATTAAATTCCATAAGAATAGTAATACAAATTACAATAATAAATTCAATAAATATAGACAAATAACTAATTTCAATTAAAATGACAAGGACAATGGAGCTAATGGAGGCCACGGATAATGCCATCAAAATGGTAGAGTACATGGGCCTGTAAAGTATGACAGAGTTCGTCATAGACACGAAGAAGAAGAATGGAGTTTTTAAAAGAACCAGAACAAGTATCTTTATCACTATTTGTTTATTTAACTTTTTAGCTCTAAATTTTTTTGGTTATTTCTTCTTCTTTGCCCAACCCATGTTCCCAGTTTATCTGGTCGTGTCACCCTGTACATTTGCGACAAAGAACTCTGTTCTGGGTTGTATGGTTGTACGGGTCCATCTCTTTCCTAATGTTGTTCCAGTAGCGGGTAATGGCTGTGGCCTGCCTCTTCCCCTGGTAGTTAGGTATGTTCAGCACTTTCTTAGCCACGTAGTCGTCTGAGCGTCTTTAGGTATGGCCATACCAACGTAAGCGACTCTTTTTACGAGTGAAGATTGCTTTTAATAATGTTCCAACTACCTCCCAATTTTGCATGTTAGTTATAAGTTGTTATTATGACAACAACGAAACAGTTCTGCAATTTGTTTATATCTCAAAAATAAACGCACATTACTATCAAAGTGCGCATTTTCAAGTTGTCGGCACAGCACGATTTGAATATTTGAAAATGTCACAACTCCGTAATGTCGCATTGCGCAAATACCGGCTGTTTCGTAAACTAGGTAAGTGTCGATCAAAGTTGATGTATTTAGTTCCAGTCAACCATACAATACACACACAAATGCACTCATACACATACAAATGCACTCTACATCCTTACTAATATTACAAATGAACTCTTTCTGTCTGTCAGTGAAGCTTTCTCGCCTAACTACTGAGCCGATTTTGATGCAATTTGGTACCTACAAAGAACAACGCCCCCTTGGTCTAGTGGTTTAAGTATCGGGCCAAGATCACGGGGTCCTAGGTTCGATCCCCGGATCGGTCAACAAGAGCTTCGAATTTTCGAACATTGCTCGGGTTTGTGATCACCGACCCGCATTTAGCAAGCGTGGTTGCTGTGGTAAATTGAATTCAATAATGGAGGCCTTTAACTTGCAGTGGTTTGATTATAAAGCCGTTATTTTACTTTTTTTAGGTACTAAGATAATAGATCAGACCATGAGGAAGGACATAGGCTATTTTGTATCCCATTGCTGGACAAAGGCTTCGCCGGCAAGATATAATAACATATAGTTCACGGGGGTGGAGCCGTGGGCAAATAGCTATTAACATGACATTTACTTAGAAAAACAAGAAAGGGGAAACTCTGACCTTTAGAAATTGTTGTTGGATTTAACTAGTACGAGGGCGGGTCAATAAGTCCGTGACTTTTGGAATAAAACACAGATTTTTTGGTAAACAAATCATTTTATTTTTCAACGTAGTCTCCCTTGAGCTCTATACACTTTGTCCAACGCTTCTCCAATTTTTTTATCCCTTCCAAAAAATATGATTTGTCGAGGTCCTCAAAATAGGCCTTTGTTTGCGAGATGACTTCATCATTGGAGTCAAATCTTTTTCCACCAAGCCATTTCTTCAGGTTTGGGAACAAAAAGTAGTCACTCGGAGCCAAATCTGGAGAATAGGGCGGATGAGGGAGCAATTCATAGCCCAATTCATGGATTTTTGCCATGGCAACTGCACATGTGTGCACCCTTGCATTGTCTTGGTGGAAAAGAACTTTTTTCTTGGCCAAATGAGGTCGGTTTTTTTTTTCAAATCGTCATTGAAGCGGTCCAATAAGTTGGCATAATATTCCCCATTGATTGTTCTTCCCTTTTGAAGGTAGTCAATGTGGATTATCCTACGTGCATCCCAAAAAACAGTCGCCATAACTTTATTGGCTGACAAACCCACCTTGGCCTTCTTTGGCGCCGATTCACCCTTAGAAACCCACTGTTTTGACTGTTGTTTGGTCTCTGGTGTGTTGTGATGGATCCATGTTTCGTCCACGGTTACAAAACGGCGCAAAAACTCCTCCATATTGCGATTAAACAACGCCAAACCTTCCTGTGAAGTTGTTACACGATTGCGTTTGTGGTCGACTGTGAGCAAACGCGGCACCCATCTTGCGGAAAGCTTTCTCATGCCCAATTGATCTTTTAAAATTGAAACCACTGAGCCATGCGAGATCCCTACGGCTTCCACAATCTCTTGCACTTTCAATCTTCGGTCGGCCAACACCATATCGTGAATTTTTTCGATTGTTTCGGGTGTAGAGACATCAACTGGGCGTCCAGGACGTTCGGCATCTTAAGTGCTTTTACGGCCACAACAAAATTCAGTAAACCACTTTTTTACCATTGAAATCGATGGTGCAGAGTCCCCATAGTATTTATCAAGCTTAGCCTTGGTCTCGGTAATGGTTCTTTTTTCGCAAAAAATAATGCTTAATAAGCACACGAAATTCACCTTTTTCCATTTTTTCCTCAAATTACTGGGTAGTCTGATAAAAATAGCTGTCAAACACAAACTAACTGACGCAGCAAGTTCAAATTTTGATAGGAATCAACTGACAGATACCTGTTGACAGGAGTAGTGTTGCTTTTTCAGTAAAGAGGTCAGAAATTCAAAAAGTCGCGGACTTATTGACCCGCCCTCGTATAAAGGTATCAATAAGTAGAACTCAAGGATGTTACAATTTATAGATCGATTAAGTTGGTGTTAAATGTCATGCAAATTGATATGTAGGAAAATGACAGATTCCCAACTAAATAGTTATAAACTATCTATGTTCTAATGAGCTATTCTATTCGTTATTTGCCTTTTTTTTTCATCAAAATCTTACAGCAGTACCTATTCGTTCTCCAGACTATATCTAAAACTTGAATCTAATACAATAACCAATGTTTCACCACCTTTTATTATCACTGAACACTCAGTTCTTCGATGATACGATAGAAACAGAAACTATACAGACTAAACGAGTACAATCATGAAACCCGAATCATTTTAGTAATGTTAAAATTATGTTTATTATGGTTGAAACCACTCTTTGGTAGTTCGACGTACGCTTTCTTCAGTTTGATGGTAGAGTACGGATTCCTGTGTTCAGTTTCGTTGTAAAGCATGTCAACTTTTATAGAATGACTAGCTGATTCGGCAAACGTTGTTTTGCCATAAAAATGATTAAATTACTAAAATGGCTAACAAAAAATAGGGGTTGGTGGTAAATAGGGTAAAAATTTAGGGTTGTATATATTTTATAAAATTTTAATATTTTACTACCCTACCCCCACCCTACTCCTACCCTACCCCTACCCTACCCTACCCTACACATACCCTACCCCCACCCCTACCCTACCCCCACCCTACCCCCACCCCTACCCTACCCCCCCCCCTACCCTAAACCATTCCCTACCCCTACCCTACTCTTACAAAAAAGACGATAATTGATCAGTTATCGAGCGGGATGAAAAATGATTAAATTACTAAAATGGCTATTAAAAAATAGGGGTTGGTGATAAAAGGGTAAAAATTTAGGATTGTATGTATTTTTGTATGTTGTATCATAAAAAAATAGAAATTAAAAATTTTGTCTAAAAAATAAAAAATAAAATTTAGGGTTGGACTACACCTAACATTATCCCCGACAAAATTGTGAATCTAAACCATTCCCAGATCCCCTTGAACACACACAAAAAATTTCATCAAAATCGGTCCAGTCGTTTGAGAGAAGTTCAGTGACATACACACTCACAGAAGAAGAAGAATTATATATATAAAGATTATCGTAAAGTCAAATCAGGAAGTTTTGGAATGTGCGTTTGATTTGGTTTGTAACTTCTTTTATTCACAATGCCGTGACCTGCAAATCGTTTAGACGGCAGAAAAAATTGCCGATTCATCTAGTAATAATAAATAAACCATAGCTTAGATACCAAAGTAATTGAGCGCTTGTTCTATGGAACAGGTTCCAACAAGTAAGGTACCCTGCAAATCGTTTAGACGGCAGAAAAAATTGCCGATTCATCCAGTAATAATAAACAAACCATAGCTTAGATACCAAAGTAATTGAGCGCTTGTTCTATGGAACAGGTTCCAACAAGTAAGGTACCTACCACCACTACCACACACCCAAGAGAAGACAAGACAATACAGAAACTTTTTTTCTTGCTACACTACACAGATATAAAACAAAGGACTTTAGTGCTGGCTACAAGGTTTTCATCATAACATGCTGGAGGTTCAATTCCCGCTTGAGGCATACCTCTTTACGGGGATAATGACTGTACCTTAATTACATACCGTTTGCTAAAGGATCGGATTTATAATTTTTATGACATTAAAACGATACAAAGCTATTTTAAACTTAAATTTTTAGAAACCGAGCGGTCGAAGTATTTCAATTATTCAAGCTACATTTAATGAGTACGCCTTGAATAGAATGACAATATTAAATTAGTATAATTATAAACACTTGTCTATAATTTCCCGTGGATATATGAAAGTGTCCTTTGAAGTATATTTTTGTAGCTAGAAGGCTTTGAAGGTATAATTATTGTAGGTAACATTTAGTTTCTTTGTTTTTAAACTATTTGTCATCGTCTAATAGAATGTTATGTTAAATTTTGGGGTGGTGGGATCTACCTCCTAGTGGTCCACTCTGGGCAACGGCGTCTTTGGTTTTCTAACCAATGATGACAACTAACAGATACCTCTGCGGTGGTAGGTAGGCTTCGTAAGAGGCTGCCTGGATGCTACCACCCTCCTGCCAGAGTCCAGCGTCAAACAGTTGTTTTGTGTTCCGCTGGTGTGTGGGAGAACCAGTGCCTCTGGGTAAGCTCACTCCATCTTAGACTTCTTCTTAACTGTATAGTTTAGTATGTAGTCAAGAGCTAGCCCGTTATTTATAAAAAACTTGCTTAGTTTGATAAGTTTTTCAGGGATACAAAACCAAGTTTTAGTGATACCAGAATTGGCATCTTTCATACAGGCTAGATGGCGAATCGTTTTATCAAATTAAATCAGATGATACATTATGTTTTTTTTAATTGCCCCGTAGGTTTTGCCCGAGACTTTTGGTGATGTTCTCCGAAACAGACAACAACAAGCTACAGACAAACTGTCAGATAAAAACTTTGAATTTACACATTATAGTTACCGAATTATTTATTAATATTTACGGTTTTCACTCGTTTATTTTTTACATAATTGTATTATAATTATAACCCGCGACGCTTTAAGTGTTCGTAACGTCGGATAAACTAAGTCCGTACTTTCTGATTTTGATGAAGCCATTCCTGTTTTTAATCATGTTATTTTTTTTATTTTCTATTTTCTGAATATCGCCAGTGTGCGCAAGTTCACCAAAAGGCACATGAGAGAGCAAACCAACCAAATCCGAATCAAATTTAATTTTGTTTTCATTTGCAATTGCAATAATATATAGATATAAAAACTAGATAACTAGTCCCACCCATACAAAAATGATACTTTGAACTGTCCAAGTTTCGATATTAGCAGCAAATGTGTATTGTACCGTAATGCAAATTCAACCTTAAGGGGGCTACTGGATAGAGCCTGCCCCCAATTGATTAAATTTTATTACTTCTAAACAAAATCAATTCTCGAAAAACTAGAACAGAATCATTTTAGCAAATTACCTCTAGTATTTATTGAATCACTTTTAACTGCTTTCCATTCTGGCATTCTTTTGTATTGTACATTATTGCTAAAAGCGGCCGCTTCTGGCGTTAGCGACAAATTCGACTTTATAAACAACTTAATGAAAAGTTGACTGTGATTCAATAAATACTAGAGAGGTAATTTGCTAAAATGATAGTGTTCTAGTTTTTTGAGAATTGATTTTGTTTAGAAGTAATAAAATTAATCCATTGGGGGCAGCAAACAGCTCTGGTAGTCCCCTTTAGTCTACGAATTAAAGGTGAATGCAACTTTGCTGAAAGAGCACCAAAATGTTCAGTTGTCAGTATGCTCACTTGGTTAGGACGTTATTCACTCATTGTGTATCTAATTTTATCTTATACTTCAATGGCTGAGACGAATAAATTAAAACTCAAACAGTAATCAAGACCATCTAATTATATCCAAACATCGACTATAGGAACACGAATAGATAATGAGACTTTAATGAGATCCGGTGTGACAAGGTTATTTATGACTGGTCCGGAGATCAGCTGGTCTGTCTGTTGTAATATAAGTAGAGTTTTAAACGGACGACAGGTGCATAAGACCGGACACCAGATGAATCTTAGTTATTTAGGCAGCATAATATCTGCTGCAGTTTGATACATAATTAGGGTTAACTAGAAACCTTTGTCCATTTTCATCGTCTCAATTGAAAAATATATACAGGAGGTTCTATGAACGATGAACATTTATATTTGTAGGTGCTCACCCACCAGTCCTATTTGTATGTATTTTTGTTTGTTCGATAGGTATAAAATGGAGTCAACGATGATTCCCTTAAATTTTCAAAAGATGAAAGAATTTTCAAATGCTACTACTGAAAGTAGAATTTTCTTTGATATAATGACTTAACAAAATAAATGGACAAACAACAGCATATAACTATCACAAAAATCACAGCTTTTCAATTCAAACTGATCTTCATGTATGGTAATTCAAGTAGAAAATAATTGATAGAACTTGACTTTTATGAGTAATTTGACCAATTGGCTGTACTTCGAAAAAGTGAAATTTCACGTGCGTTTTGTCTTGGAAAAAGTTCTTTGGATAATAAGATAAATTAGCAATAATTTCATGAAAAATGGAAGAAGTCAAGAGTTTTGCTGTCGCATTGCATTAACCGGTAATACGTTTCGTATTTATAAACGTTTATTGATGATAGTCAAATCCATACGTCGATTAGAGACCGCAAAGATAAAGACCGCAGTAATCTTAGAATTACTGATAACAGTATAGAAATAGCTGAATAACAACATGAAATGTATCAAAAATCACAGTTTTTAGAGTAGTTTAAGTGGATCACATCATCATAACGTCATCAGACTTGAACATACAATCAGTGCTAGAGATCAACTGAAACATCATATAATATCCCAACTTTTGCAATGCACTTGTCTATCGCAGGCATAAAACCATAGGAATAGGAAAGTTCAAACTTTATTTATAATTTACTAAAAGGTACCAATCAACATAGACAAAGTCCAGTGAAGGGTTTTGTATGTCCAACAAACAACATTGAAGGAAATTGTGTAGAAACAAACACGAAACAATTTACATTCGCAATAGAATTTCATAGTTAAAGCAAAATAAACATGTCGTACTAATGACACACCATTTTCCTTATGAACAACAGTTGTCTTAATGATTCATTGTAAAACGATTTTCTGTATAAATTTAATGTTATTTCTCTTTGAAAATTTTTCTTGTCGTCAATATTTAGTTTAACGTTAGTGGATGTTCTAAGGTACAATTAATAAACTAATAATTTGTTTATTGTAATAAATTGCATTAATAATCAAAACAAACTTACTCTATATCGCTTTCAGTCCTCAAGGTTGACATACGTCAACGTCAAATGAAAATAACACAAAATCAACTACGTCCAAAAGTAGTTTCACACACAATCACTCGTCAATAATCACGTTACTGATAACACAGTTTATGGCACGTCCGTGCGTGCCGACGCGTAATGAACAAATGAAGTAGGAAGTTCTATACCGACCTGATCTTTTCCTGAGGCTGCGCTTGGTGCGCCTGCGCCGGCTTGCAACCTCCCACCGCCGCGTCTGCGAAACAGTGTTACATAAAGTCACCATGTTTAGCTTGAGCCGAAAACGGAATGCACTCGTACTTGGATGTGGTCAATTAATTTTGTGGGATGACAGAGTAATAGTTTGATAAGCATCGCCCCGTTTGGTCTAGTGGTTTAAATACCGGGCCAAGATTTCGGGGTCAGGGGTTCGATTCCCGGGTCGGGCAGCCAAAAGTTTCGAATTTTCGAACATTGCTCGGGTTTGTGATCACCAACCCGCATTTGGCAAGCGTGGTGATTATGCCAGTGGTGATTATCTTTGCTGTGGTAACTTGAATTCAATGATGGAGGCCTTTTCCCTGCAGTGGGATGATTATAGGCTGTTACTTTACTTTAAGCTTTAAGCATAACAAGGTATCTATAATTTGAAATTGTTTTGATGGTTTTATATTTTCGTTTACAGCTTATAGAGTAGTCCAAGATCCTACAAAATTCTCTGAGTTTTCAATATCCCCGTGATGTTGCTATATAGATTTCAATAATTTTAGCGTTTAAAGTGGAAGGCCTTAGGTCCTTAAATCCAGTATTCATGTCATAGTTAGCACAAATCTATTATTCATTATCATCCATTAATCTACATTTATTATTATTATTCGTTTTTCATAGAATGTTTTTTTGGAATCTTTTGTTTTTATCACTAAAACAATACTATGGCAGACAGGACAAGAAGCTTAGAGCCTAAACCAATTTTACCACTCTGACACACAGTTCCTTCACTTTCCCGTCGGGCAAGAGTCGTGTGCGCATCCTATTATTACATGAATGCAGTGAACGTTGTTCCCATGCCGCGTGCTTCGCAATCACGTTTTTGTGTTAACTCTAGATGGTTCGCTTGAGCCCAGTTAGACCAAGTATTACATGAAGATTATTATAAAATCAATATTGTGATGTAAAATGTTATTCCTGATTTACTTATTTACATCATTAGTAGTTCTGACTGACCATGAAAGCGACCTTAAACTTAGTAGTTTACAGTCTAGAAGCTGAAATAGAATTAAAGCTGAATAGTCCTGGTTAATGAATTTTATGACATACTAGCTGATTTTTATATCTTCGTATTCGTGGACATTCCAATTTAAAAATATCCCATGAACACCATAAAATTATCCGGTATATAAAGCCTATGTGCTATTTCAGTCTAAAATCTATCTCCGTGCCAAATTTCATCCTGAAACTGTTCAGTCGTTCTGGCGTGATTGAGTAACAAAACTCTTTAGAAGCATGGAGGGGATTTCTCAAAGTAGGGATATCTCATAATGTGGAGTTCGCAAAACGGGGATTTCTCAAAATGGGCAGTTAGAAAACGGGGGATATGAAGTACAATCGGCTCTAATATGATTGTTATCGTGACGAGAGGAGGTGACTAAAAAGTACTTTGGAATAAGATTGTTAACGTTTTCTTTCAACCACTATAGGCATAATATAGTGAAAAACGTAGACTGATGATGGCGAAGATAATACAATTCAATGAAAGGAAATCGGATCGTAAGCTTTTTAGTTATATGTTAGAATAGTAAATAGGTCACTTTTCATCCTGGGAAGGAAGTACGGCCCTTAGGGAGAGTAGCCCTTAGTGAGATAGATGTACGAAATCGCGGTCAACATCTAGTGTAGGTAATATTATTTATGGCAATAACAATGATGACACCACCAATCAATTGGCATACTTTTACATGCTGCCAAACACGATTATTACGTAAAAACACTAAACCTAAGTTAAAAATATTTTCTTATTTTTTTGCAATTAATGAAAGATGACATCACATCAGGCTAAATACTAAAGCACCTTGTGTAGTTTAAATAGGTGCGATTTTGCAACACAAATGTAGGTTACACTTGCAAGTACATACAGTGGCCCGCAGGCCTATGTTGTTTTGTATATCTATGACACAAAATACGAAACTAGTTACACAATCGGTGACCAAAAATTCCTCCTCACCAAATAGCGTTAAGTGAGTTGCCACTTGGATGCTCTTTCTTCTTAGTTGCATTTAAATTTAAGTCATGAATGGGGTGGCGTGATCTACCTCCTAGTGGTCCACCCTGGGCAATGGCATCATTGGTTTTCTAACCAATGATGACGGCTAACAGATCCATCTGCGGTGGTGGGCTTCGTAACAGTTTTTCTGTGTACCGCTGGTGTGTGGGAGAACCAGTGCCACTTTCTGGGTAAGCTCGCTTCATCTTAGGCTTCTTCTTAACTACGGTTAATTTACATACTTAACTCTACGGAGTTAAGTATGTAAATTAAGTAAGTCAAAAGCAAGCCCCATTGATTATAAAAAATTAAAAAAGTTAAATTTGTTTTGTGTTAGGCATGACACATGAACATACATATTATTTGCTTGTATTTAAACTACGAGCTAAGATAGTTAAAAGTGCCATTTTTGTATCGAATTTGTGCTGGTCAGTAAGGAAAGGAGATACTGCCAGAAGAAGGCGGGCAGCAGCGTCTTCTCTCTACCAAATACTACCAATAGCCAAAATTCCTACACTAATTTTAAAAATGCTGAATCTTGTATCACAGCGTTTCCCATTTGCCGGGTCGCGACCCGGGACCGGGCCATCGAAATAAAATACCAGGTCGCAAAATTCCCACGTTGTTTATAAAATAATACCTACTGTCGATCGTAAATATTATTCTTAAACTTTCGTCATTTAGTAATACATAGGCAGCTTGCAAAGTATTTTTACTAAAATTGAGTGACTAAATAGTAGTATTAATATAACATTTTTTCTATTAATAAATGTGTAATAACTTACCTAATGGAACCAGTTTGGTTTTAAAAGTATTAAGTGGGTCACAAAGGGGCAATGTGAAAAATACCGGGCCATGGCAGAACAATGTTTGGGAAACACTGTTGTATCATGGTCAAGAGCATGGCGACCGAATATGACGACTAAACTACGGACATTTTAATATTTTTTTTATGCTTGTTAAACTTAAGAGGAAACACTACGGGCGAGAGAATTGAATAATAGATATTTGTAAAATATATTGCTATCGCGCAGTGCCAAACGCATTCACCGCAGAGTGTGATAGAGACTAACTGCATCTTGGGCCGAAAATACCTACTAAAAGCACACAAAATCAACGTTTCGTAGTCCCTCGATTATTTTTCCAAAACTAGACCGATTTAAATACTTTTTTCATTAAAAATTAAAGAAAGGCTTTGGCCGTGTTCGTATGTTTTCGTAAAATTTAGCCAAATTTGTTTTCTGGATGTTTGAACACAGTGGACAATCTGGCGAATTTTTTCGATTTTTGAGGGCTCATATCTTTTTTATAATTAATTTATGAAAAAACAGAAAACATAGAAACATGCTAATAGTGGCCATAGATTTTTATGATAAAAATTATTGCTCTACTGGCATTATCCAGGAAGGAAACAGGGGACTACGTTTGTATGGAAAAACGGCCGTTGTATTTCCTCTTAATTACCATGTTTAAATAACTACAAAATAATTAAAAAAGTCTATTGTCTATGTCAAACCCTTATGTCAATTATTGAAATTATATTTCACCTATACAGTGGTTAACCATAGCGTGAAGACGTTGAGACATCGACACCATTTAAATATTAACCTACTGCCAAACTGCCTACTTAACTTTTATCAAGCACACAAATATTGCACAACTATTACTGTTATATCTATTCTATGCACTGTTAATTTATTTCAAAACTCTTTGAAACTGAATTTAAAATTATTGTAGAGCTTAGATAAGTTTAGATCTCAGTTCCTAGATGTTCTACGTACATTAGAAGTCTGAGAATGTGTAGTCTGGGTAAACTTAAAAGGGCTGCGTTCCGAACGCAGAAAAAACTTGTGTTAAAAGTATACCGAACCAAAAAAAATTGTTCTTTGTTCAGACATATTCCTTGAATATGTGCCGGGCAGGGCAGAATATTGCAAAAAAACTTCATAAGTTATTATTTATATTATTATAAGTACAAAATAAAACATTTATGTATTTATTTAAGCAGAGGTTGTCAATAGTGGTTTTTGGTCCGAAGCTACAGAGGTGAGAGGTGGTAGGATATAGTTCCCGGTAAAATAAAACTGATGTTACAAATTTACCTGAAACGAAACTACATAATTAGCTTCATAGCTTTTAACGTTAAATAAACGTAGAAATACAGATAAACAAGTTAATTAAAAGGTTGTAAAATGCTAACTTATACTCGTACCATAAATAAAAATTAAAGTAACAGCCTATCATCCCACTGCGAGGCATATATTATTGAATTCAAGTTATCTACGTAACTGAAATATTTAAAATAATAATACTAAGACTAATTTCATCGCCAGCAACATTATCACCAGAACTTAGATTCATTGCGTTACAAGTTACAAGGTAAAGGAGTTTAATTATTTTGAACAGCCGGTATTTTGTTTACGGAACTGGACATTCCGTATCCATACAGTTCTGGTTACGCCATAGAACCTACATGTTAAACTGGCTCATAGGATCTAGAAAGTTCTGACGCTTTTTGCTAGATTGCCAGGATTACATAGACTAAAGAAGTAATTTTTGATTAAAAAAAGCACAAAAATAGTGTTGCGCCATCTAATTACGTTAAATTGGCAATCTACTTAATAGTAAACATAACGTGAGTTAGACATACTAGATGCGTTGCGTAATAATGTTATGGTATAAAATGGTTTGGTTCTCCAGACTTACGGCCGGTCCCAATAATCTATCTATCTTCAGTTTTGGCATATCGGAGATAGAAAACATCTTCTGTCTCTGATTTTGCCGTCCAGAGAAACAAAGACAGAAATTGTTTTCTACCTCCGATATGCCAAAACTGAAGATAGATAGGTTATTAGGACCGGCCGTTAGGGCTTTGGAAATCTTATCGCTACTTTGTGCATTCTATCAAAACAATTAATGTTTACATCATAAACAATTACATCAAGCGGGAATCAATTCCGATCACATTCGATCTGGTTACACCAATCGTGGTGTAATTATTTAGAGGCTGACTAACTGATTATTAAAATCTTTAATTACAGTTATATAAAAATACTATTACTCAAGTCCGAAACTATTTAGAACATCAAGTAGTCACTAGAAAACTTATAGATAACTGGATTAGTAATAATAATAAAGATTAAATTGAGACTAAAGAAGATTAACTTCCTAAAGAGAATAGAGCGTACCTACCTACCTAAGTATAGCCCTTTGTTAAAACAAACGCTGACGCGGAAGTAAAGGGCCCGACTAACGGCACGCTGCAATACTGTGAGCTAAAGGACAGGTATCCAGAAGTACCTACATAGTTGTATCAATTCAAACACTTTCACTTTGAATCTTCTCAAGGCTTATTTGAAACAACCATCACCAATGACGAAATGGGGAAATACAATCACAGAAAGCGACGCACAAATAAAAAAAAATATTTAATTGTTCGGTTTCAATATGGATACTATACTAACTTCCAAGCAAAAGAAAACGATTTATGGGATTAATAAAGGCCTCTTTTAAATGTGTAAATGACACAAGATTTTTCTAATAATAATGATAGCGATCCAAAACCAATTGAAATGCAAACGCAATTTGGTAAGTGCTATTGCAATTGAAGGATTGATTTTGTTGCACCAAATGTGCAGAAGGACATGGCATCTTATCATTGATGCCCTAGGAGAAGACGATCGGCAGTAACTATCTTCTCGCCAAACCGTCTTAACAAATGTGCTGATGGCAAATTCGTCCTTTTGAATGTCTGTGGCCAGAAGAAGGCTGATAGAGGCTATATCACCTGATGATAATGATATTTTTTTATGGGTGCGTAAAAGCCGACAAAGTAGCCGCCTAAAGTAAATGGACAACGGCGTCTACTTTGCGGCAAAAATCTTTTTTGGGGGGCCAGTGCCAGGCAGTGGACTCATGTATGCTGGCAATGATGGAACAGCTCTTATTGTTGTTAAAAACTAAGCCACCATACAAACAATCACCTATGATCGTCACGCTGACTAAAAATTTGCCCCAATTTCAAACATTTGTGCCATCTTAAAAGTTTGTTATTTTTCAAAGGACGAAAACAGAGGAGTTACTTAATTAGAAGCGAACTTTTTTTTATGTATGTCCACTTATTACTTGTTCCTTAAGATATAGTTCAAACTGGGTCCTATAAATATTTTGAAAAAAAAAATACACCTCTTATGGTAGAGAAGCCTTCAAAAATTAAAACCAACCGACAATCACCATGCACCGATTCAAAATTGGTAGCTTACTTCATTCTTATAAGTTTTTTTTAAGTTTTAATTTCCTCTATTTCAAAACCGCGGAAGGCACAATTGGGTCTAAGGGACAAGAGTCCAGAAGCGAGTTCAGACAGGCGTGCCACTTTCACTCCGCGTGCCACATTCGCGGCCCGCATCGCAGAGCTTGCATCATTGGATTATGTCACGGAATGGCCCGGTCATATCGTGATAATGCGACCGCCATTGTGAAGGACGAATTCGTGAAGCAAGTGGACCAAATTTAGACGTAGACGTCAACTCTTAATAAATGTTTTTAGGAACTCCATCGCAATGACAGTTAAAGAATATTACTAATTTTTTTTTTGTATAATGGGTGAAAATGGGTAAATGGTAATATCGATATCGTCGATATGTAGTAAGAAATAGATACAGTTCGATACAAAAATTACACCGAATACTCCAACCTACTCCTCTCGATTGAATAATTAAAGTTGATTTTATGTCACAGTAACTTTATGACCCGGCCAAATTATGTCGACATGCAATAGTCATGTTGTATCAATTCGATGAAATGATTTCACTAAATGTTTTTTGACGCTGATTGTGTATCTAGTTATTTATATTACATCAATGATTATGATCAAAGTAGCACCAGTAGTAGAGAAGTTGAAAGGAAATCGCCTATCTTGGTATGGACATTGTGATGAGAAGAGACGAAGGGCACGTGACAAGATGAGTGATGAATATGTCTGTTGCTGGATGGACGGGTAGAGAGAAACCTAAAAAGGGATGGATTGATTGTGTCAGAAAGGATATGATTGAGAAGGGAGTAGATGACTCGATGACAACTGATACGATTGTATGGAAGAGGAAAACATACTACGCCAACCCCAGATGACCTGGGAACAGGGCTAGTGAATGATGAATTATTATGGGTGTCGTTAAAGCGATATGGCATTCAGTAGCGCTACCATTAGTTGATATCGAAAACTAACATTACGTAGCTACTGTCGCTAACGATATACCTAACGGGCATCGAATATTTTTTGATTTAACACGTACCATGAGTTCATAAGAGTCGCAAGTGATAGCTCGATAGTTCACGTAGCGTGCCTAACTTCACACCTAATGTAGCTGTTTCTTTCTAACCGTATTGAAAAGACAGAGTACAATAGATTTACGCAGTACAGCTTAGATAAACAATACAATAGATATATAACCCAGTACAAAAATGTCATAATAAAGCACTTAGAAAATGCCCGCCAAAAATCTAAAATTTTTGATGCGGCCGCCTAGCAACACGTTTTTACGCGTTGCGCATGTCTTTTATTCATTACGATACTATTCATAAGTTTTTGATTTTCCTTTTATACCTTAACGAGTCTAGGACCGTATAAATTGAAAACTATATCGCGAAAAATATTTTGATAACTTGTTTTACATATTTTACTTCATAAATAGGCTCTAAGTACGATACTGAACGCCTATAAAAATTTTGGAAAGTGGTTAAAATTTCATCCTGTATAAGTTTTTACATTAACGGCGTAAAGCCCCACCTAATAAAATCTCTCAAATTGGGGCTCCTCTCTTATTTTACATGGAGACGAAAGAGGCAAACAAGAAAATATTTTTCAAGGCCTATCAAATTTAGATCTTTTAAAAAAGCTGATAAAATTAAGTAAAAGGTAAAATAATAAGCATGAAATCGTACTTATCCTTCGTTTATTAAGTTATTTATAAAGACTTTAACGTAAATTTTTAACAGAAAATGCATGTAAAAAGAAACACTAACCGCCGCATTCTCTTGATGTCTCTTTTGTAAGCGAATCCATATAAAAGTTCGCCACTAATATATTTTTAATTCAAACATGATAATCGTTTTAAATCGTAATCAGAAATGACATAAATGCACACTTAAATAAAAAAAACTATATTTAAAAAAAATTGAAAGTATTTAAACTTGAAAAGTTATGGTCTCAGGCGGGATTATAATTGCAATTAAGTTGCTAAAATAAAAGTATATAATTTGAAAGTGTTCATAAAAGATTCGATATATGTAATACAAGAGTAACTAAAACATAATAATATACTGAAACGTTTACACACAATAACTGTTCTTTATTATGTAAACAATCGGTATTTGAGGCTAACCAGATGACTGACCTGAAATCTAGAAGGTACCATTTAACGGTCAGTTATTGCTTAATTAAACAATTTATTTTCTTGAGGCGTGGCGTTAGTTAGGAACACGAAATCAGCGCGGGGGTCGATGGAATGTTTACAATGATATGACAAGAGACAATACAGTCAAATACAACTAGGCCTAATTTAAGCAAAAAGGGTACATTGCATTGACCGCTGAAAGGCCTTACGTTTTTAACCTGTGGAGATTTCGAACGATGTTTAATTGGTCAATTCTCGGCCCACTCCTCCCTACTCCACCCAGGTCCACGTCCGCGTCAGAGGAAGGAACTTTTTGTTTTCTAATTTACCGCGCAATTTTCTTAATTTTCTCTTTTATCCACCCAGGTCCACGTCCGCGTCAGAGGAAGAAAACTATTTTTGTTTTCTAATTTACCGCGCAATTTTCTTAATTTTCTCTTTTATAAGAACCTTCTCCTGACAACAACGAACAAAACAAAAAATAATTAGCCAAAGTGGTCCAGCCGTTCACGCGTGATGCCGTGACCAAGGGAAATAGAGATTCATTTTTATACAGGTGAAATTTTTACCACCTTCCAAATTTTAATATCAATCTACGAGACAAAAAACAAATGCCGTATTTTTTCTTTTTGTATAGCCCAGTACAAAAATGACAAAATAAAGCACTTAGAAAATGTTTGCAAAAAATCTTAAAATTTTTGATACGGCCGCCTAGCAACACTTTTTTTACGCGATTCGCATCTCATTTATTCATTACGATACTTTTCATACGTTTTTGATTTTCCTTTTATACCTTATCAGGCCTAGGACCGTAAAAATTGAAAACTATATTGCGAAAAATATTTTCGGTTGAAAGCTTGATTTACATTTTTTACTTCATGAATGGGCTCTAAATACGATACCGTTAAAATTTCATCCTGTATATAAAATTAACCTCTAACTATGAGATAACTAGGTATGTTTTATTTTAAAGCGCGCATTTATTTATATCAGACTAAGTTAGAGTATCTACCTATTCACTGCTAATAAACGTAATATAACAAAGCTGATTCCTCTTGCAATTGCCAATACAATAAGAATAGAACTTCAGACAGACAAATGAGCATCATTACATATGAGTATTGTCTACTTTGAATAGTATTGGTGACATACATGTCTTATTGTGACTCATGGGAAAGCATTAAAGCAAAATCTAGGGTAAGTATAGAAAATATATTATCTAATAGTTTACTATTCAAATTCCACAAATAATGATTTAAAACTTCTGGTTATTATATTTTTTATGTAAGTTTATTTTATTTATTTTAATTTTTTTTTTTTCTTTGAATAAACTTTTCATTTTGTTGTTCATAAAGTCGAATTTGTCGCTAACACCGAAAGCGGCCGCTTTTAGCAATAATGTACAATACGAAAGAATGCGAGAATGAAAAGCAGTTAACAGTTATTCAATAAATACAAAAGGTAATTTGCTAAAATGATACTTTTCGAGTGTTTTTGAGAATTATTTTTGTTTAGAAGTAATAAAAATAATCAATTGTGGGCAGCACTTAGCTCTAATAGTCCCCTTAAAGGAAAGCCGTCCGAAAAAAGAAGACCGAAAAACCCACACTAGAAAAATCATCGAGCCATTACAGTATCTTACAAGTTTCCTTTTAAAGTATACTCGTAACATAGCGTTTGCGTTTCTGTAACAATGTTACAAAATCGGTCACAGTATGATTAGTAAATTAAGTATTATTATCAAATACGAAACAATGTGGGCTTATTTAAATTAAATAACATTTAAACTCAATTTGAGTACGAGAATAAACTCTGCCGCAATAATTTATTGCATATTACTTTTGCAACTTTATGCACAGTGATGACGGCCTAGAATCTTTAATTATATTACTATGTTAGATGAATATCTTCTAATAGAGATGTGCCGTACTTTAGTATAGATCGTTTAGTCTACATTTGACAGATTCTACAAATGACAGATCTACATAAGACAGATTTTGAAAAACTCATGTATTTTTTGTGAAAATTAATGACGCGGTAAAATATTCCTTACTTTTTTGTATACATTTTATATAAAAAACCAAACGCAGATCCGAAAACCACGTATTGTCCACATCATTAGGATCATTCTTCTCTTTAGGACCATACCTGGGAAACAGCTGGTTCCAAAGATATTGAGGGTCAAAGTCACAATTTTGTTTTCTATTTTATTACAAAAACTGTTGCCAAAGGATACTTAAATACTTTTCTTCATACAAACATAGTGATTCTTTTTATTATTTCGTTCATAATAAGGCATTATTAATTAAAATATGCAATGTACGGCTCAGCGCGGACGACTTTTGAACTTAGCAGCCATCTCTAGTGCAGCGGCCTACGCTACGGCTGCTATACATTGCGCGCTACGAATTATAATATTTTTTTGAGTCCCATAAATAAAAATAATTTCCCAGCTATAATATTTTTTAATATGGCTTCGTTTGCTTTTCAGATTGCGTAACTTCAGGGGTCTGAACGCTAAACGTTTTTTTACACCCTGTATACTAAAATAAACAATTACTCTTATCAATAAATATATAATGATTTCTATATAATTTTAATCTTTGATTCCACAATTTTACTTTTTATAAAATCGGTCATTGTAGAATCTGTTAAACATAGAATCGGTCAAATACAGAAACTGTTAAGTGTAGAATTTGTCATATGTAGAATCTGTCATAAGTAGACTATGACGTCATAAGTAGAATATAGACTAAACGGTATAGATGGGTTATAAGAGCTCCGTAAACGTAAACGAATCCGATATATTTTTTTAAATAGTTTCGGATAGAACCGAAGTGTTGATGTTATACGTGATTATGAGAGATTATTGTCGGATGGGCCTACAATAAATTACTCACATCTGTAACTGCAAAAGACATCTTCCTAGGTACTTGTATTTAAAATAAACAACTTCTTAAAAATCTAAGAACGCAACCGTAAAAAATGCATTAATTTAATTTCTATATCCGTACCCATTTGATATGTGTATAGACACGAAATTATACATCCATGAGATCTCTATTATGGGAATGATTAATGTAGAATCAGAGAAGTAGGCCCAAGAACCAACACTTTGACCATCAACATAGGACTTCGAATAGAATAGAATACCTTTATTTGGCACTTCGAAATTGGATTGAATTGACAATAAAAAAATTATGTGCCACTCAGCCTTAGTCGCAACAGCCGAAGGCATACTGCGACGCTGATTTTCAGTGGGACTTCGCTAGAGGTCATTTCAGCGTTGGCATAAATTAAAATGTGCTAAATATATTTTAAAAACGTTCTAAGACGTATTTACTGTGTACTGCATTGCTGTAGTTTATCTCCTACTAGTTGCGATTCATTGTAGATAAATGTTACCAGCTTATCAATGAAAAAAGAGATTGATAAACAAGATTCAGTAGTACTATTTTCACAACTTTATGTCTGCGTAATAAGGTTGAATCTAACATACAAAATGAAATTTTAACCACTTTCCAAAATTTTTGTAGGCGTTCAGTATCGTATTTAGAGCCCATTTATGAAGTAAAAAATGTAAATCAAGTTTTCACCCGAAAATATTTTTCGCAATATAGTTTTAAATTTGTACAGTTATAGGCCTGTTTAAGTTTAAAGGGAAAATCAAAAACTTATGATTAGTATCGTAATGAATGAATGTGATGTGCATTGCATAAAAAAAAATTTTCCTAGGCGGCCGTATCAAAAATTTTAGATTTTTGGCGGACATTTTCTAAGTGCTTTATCTTGACATTTTTGTACTGGGCTATTATAGCAAAAGAAAAAATACGTCAATTGTTTTTTGACTCGTAGATTAATATAATAAAATTTGGAAGGTGGTTAAAATTTCACCCTGTATTTATGTCGCATTCCCTGGGAAACACTGACACAAACTGGATTTGATGGTAATTGAAAATACAATTCATTTAATAAAAATGTCGACTGCCTATGGTGGGACTTGAACTAAAACCTTCCGCTTGCCGATCGACTGTTGTCTCGATGTAAACTTCTAAGCTCGGATATTACGAACCGCAATCGTCTTTACTTGTTAGTTAGGTACCGCTACAATTTTGGTAACTTCTTCATCTACGATAGTAGTACTCCACAGATGAACATAGGCATCACGCCACGCTTGAGAGGCGATTATGGATGCTTACTTTAAGATCTGTTAGATAAAATCAAATCTAATCTAGCATATCAAAATATTGTGTCATCATGTTTATGGTGCCACTCCTCCAGAACACCTCGACCGCTTTTGTGTCGACTTTTTATCTCTTCTCTATTATAGGTATTCAACGTTTAGCTTATTGGTCAAAATTCGGTACAGTCAGCCAAGAATGTGGTCTACCAGTTAAACAAAATTTCATGTGTAAATAAAAATACGATGAGGTTGAACTAGTGATGTGCAAGGCTCGAGGCAACCGAGTCCTTTTGGCTAGAGCTCGGTGCCGTTTACAGGGCTCGACTCATTTTTCTAACGCTCGACAACTCGGGAGTCCTTTTCAGGGCTCGTGCCTTTTTGAAAGCTCGAACCTTTTTGAGAGCTCGGTCGATCTCGAAGATTTTTCAGAACTTTCAGAACTTGAGCCTTTTTCGAAAATAGGCTCGAGCTCTAATATTACGCTCATAGGCTCACGTAAACTCGCAACTCGTTGATCAATCCGTCAAAAGATTCGAGCTCTGTAACTTGTAACTTGAATCATGTACACCGATATCATGGCAGTGTTACCACTGTTTAAATTTATTACTTATTTACGTGAAATTAAAGTCAGAAACATAAATTTGAGTTTGTATTGTGAGTTTGTTTGGCTTGCGTTCATTTCAAGACTCGAGCTCTTTTGAAGGCTCGAGCTCTTTTGATAGGTTTAAGCTCTTTTAAAGGCTCGAACTCTTTTAAAGCCTCGAAGCATGGCTCAGAAAACTCGCGTCTCGGGTAGGCTCGGGACTACGAGCCTACCAAGCTCACCGAGTCCTGCCAATTCGCCTCGAGGCTTCAAAAGCAGAACTCGACGCTTCGAGGTTTGTACATGACTAGGTTGAACTCATGGACTGACGTATTAGTGTTAGTAGGTGTAACAATGTTTTTGCATGGGAAAATCAACCCTGTTGTTTTAAGACGCGCGGATTATTTTCAAACTGAGGGTAGATAGATAGATAGATAGATAGAATATTCTTTATTGCACACCAAACAAGGTAATTACAATCAAATGCTTATAAAAAGATGTACAATATAGGCGGCCTTATCGCTAAGAGCGATTTCTTCCAGACAACCTTTGGGTTAGGTAGGATACAATAAAAAGAAGGGGAAGGTGGAGCAGATAACTAAGTTTGTAAAGACAAAATTTACTTACAAACACCGAACAATAAATAAATACACAATGTTTGATAAACACATAGATATATCTATACATTTGATTACATAAACCTATACAAAAACGTACATATATAATAAAATAAATAAATACATACAAACTATAAATATATAAATCTATAAAAAATACTTAATATTTGAAAGAATTAAGGGTAGATCGAGATAAAAGAATAACTTACCAGAATGTGATATGGTGGCATCCTCGCGTTCTGTCTGGCTCAGGCCCATGGTCGGTCGAGCGCAAGCTTCATCACTGCGAATACAATTTTGTATTAAGGCGACTGCTAGAGCTAAGTGCTGCCCCCAATTGATTTAATTTTATTACTTCTAAACAAGATTAATTCTCAAAAAACTAGAACAGTCTCATTTTAGCAAATTACCTTAAGTATTTATTTAATCACTGCTCCGAGGTCCCGGGTTCTATTGACGACCTCCGTGCCGGAGTGGCGTACACACCGGTTTTCAAGGTGTCACCTGCTCCGAGGTCCCGGGTTCGATTCCCGGACGGGTCAATGTAGAAAAAATGTGTTTTTCTACATTTCTCGGGTCTGGGTGTTTGTGGTACCATCGTTGTTTCTGGTTTCCAAAATACGAATGCTTTAAATAGTTATTTAAATTGGGATCAGAACAATGTATGTGATGTTGTCCACATTTATTTATTTATTTATTTTAAAAAAAAATACTGCTAACTGCTTTGCATTCTTGCATTCCTTCGTATTGTACATTAATGCTTAAAGCGGCCGATTTTGGCGTTAGCGACAAATTCAACTTTATAAACATAATAGCTTTTGCTCGCGACTTCGTCCGCGTGAAGTAGGTAGTTATTTTTGGTATTTTTTTGTGGATCGGGTTAAAAAAAAAAGCCTATATCCTTTCCCAAGGTCTAATCGACCATCGTACAAAATTTCATCAAAATCGGTGTAGTGATTTTTGAGTTTCTTCATTACAGACATACGTGACACAATCACAAAAATACAAATCTTTCCTCTTCATAATTTATTAGTGTAGAGTCTACCTACACTGTAGACTAAATGAAAAGTTTACTCAGATTCAATAAATACTAGAGGTAATTTGCTAAAATGATACTGTTCTAGTTTTTTGAGAATTGATTTTTTTAGAAGTCCCCTTAACAACATTTTCTTGGTTGTATCCTGTAATACCTTCTCAGGGGTCACACACTTGCCAACCATTGCTTACAAAAAACGCATCTCTATCTTGTAATGGTATACCTACCTAAACAGACTAGACCGTTTTCTGTTACGTAAGAATCAAACAAACTACACTTTAAAAAAAAAACTTAAATAGCAATGATATTTAAAAAGTAATTGATATCTCACGTGCGACGTCTTGCCCGCAGTCCGCGATTTATAAGCGAAGCAGCGAGTGTGACATCTCTGTGAGTGATTGAAAATATTTCAAAATAAGAATTACGCATGTGTGCTGCTGCTCGCAATCGGCACAGGTATTTCGTTTGTTTAGTAACCTATCTATACTTTTTAAATATCATTGTTTAATAGTTTTAATGATTTGTGGTTTATGTACCTAGGTAACACTGAAAATGTTTAGAAAATGAAAAACGGCTTAATATAGAAAGTAGCCAATACTTTTATTGTTTTTCAAAGTAATCTCCATTCCTCTCTACACATCGTCGCATTCGAAGGAACCACTGAGAAAAGCAGTAGGCCCATTCTTCCTTAATCTTCTATGGCCTTTTCGTACGCTTTCTCATTATCTCGACACCTGCTATAGTCAAATATTCAACAGTCCGTTTTGCGGAGTGCACTGAAGCATTGTCGTGGTGAAGGAGAATCCTGCTTCGAGGGCGCTTCTGTTGAATTTTTTCCAAGACAACAGGCAAACAGCGATTGACATACCAGTCTGCACATAACTGACATAACTGTCCTTCCATCTTCTAGCACAACTGTCGCGAAATGACCTTTGCGACCAAAGAATGAGGCAATCATCTTTTTTCCTTGACTTCTTCCTTTCTTTACCTTAGTTGGCCGATCCTGAGCTGATTGTCTTTTGAATTCGGGTTCGTAGCAATATATCCAGCTTTCATCACCTGTGACGATGTCAAATACAGCATTTGAGTCACCGCCGTTGAACTTATCTAACATTTGGCGACACCAGTCCATGCGAAGGTGTTTCTGGTCGTCGGTTAAAGTATGGGGAATCCATCTGGTACAAAGCTTCCTGACGCCTAAATTTTCGTGTAGTATTTTTCGAACTTGACTCATACCAATGCCTAGGCTTGCCCGTATCTGCTGATAGGTCACTCTCTTATTTTCCTCTATCATGCGTCGCACAGCACTGATTTTATCTTCAGTAGTCGCTGTTAAAGGACGTACGGGGATCATCATTGAGATTGCTACGTCTACGCTTAAACTCGTTAAACCAATTGTAAATAGTGGCACGAGATGGGGCTTCATTAAGAAATTCTAATCGCAGCCTATCATAGCTTTGTTGTTGAGTAAACGGCCGGTCCTTATAACCTTTCTATCTTCAGTTTTGGCATATCGGAGATAGAAAACGATATGCGAAAACTGAAGATAGATAGATTATTGGGTCCGGCCGTAAGCCCACAGCGAAAGTCATAATAAATCATTGACCGAAAATTTTCTCGCGTTAGGTTTATTTTCACGTGTAACAAGAGTTTGAGATTTGCCGCCAATTCACAAAAACAAATGAATGCAATATACTCGTACTACATTAGGTTACCAAAGAGTTCTAAAATTGAAATTAAAAAAAAGTTTTCATTAGCAATGTTTCTAACTGGCCAGTTCTAAACATTTTCAGTGTTACCCACGTATTAACACTTCGCTTTTTGGGGATATGCTCGCTCGAGTCGCCTTAAGTTTAGTTATAAGTCGTTAAAACAAGTCGAGTCACGGGTCCTGCGCGTATCCTTGAAGGTTAATATGACAATAAGGATATTAAAGCTCTTTAAGACATCAGTGAATATCTCGACCTTCTAATACTAGTTAGATCAAAGGGCGGTTACAGACTAGCGTTTTATACGCACGTAAAAGCTCGATCATGAAAGCGCGTTCACGCGTGTGCAGCTTTGGTTTTGTTTTCTTCTAGCATTGACGAGCATTTAAGATGGAATAAGCGCGAGCGAGAACATTGTCCTATTTCATGTTTCGAGCGGTCTCTCCGGAATTCGCGCATACAAGCGCGTTCGTTTTAATGTAGCGCGCGAGTAAGCGCGTATGCTCAAAACGAGTATATTATACGACCTTCGTGGCGGAGTGGCGTACACACCGATTTTCAAGGTGTCGCCTGCTCCGAGGTCCCGGGTTCGATGCCCAGACGAGTCAATGTAGAAAAAGGGGTTATTCTACATTTTTCCGCGTCCAGGTGTTTGTGGTACCTAACCTTGTTTCTGATTTCCATGATACGAGTGCTTTAAATAGTCTACTTTGGGGTCAAAACATTGTTTGTATGTGATGTTGTCCACATTTGATAATAGATACGCGCAAGAAAAAACGCTAGTCCAAAACTGTACAACAAGGATATACCTCAACAGATTGTCCCGGTAGCACACCACTGTCCGCCGCTCGTCGCTGAGCCCGATGGAGAAGGTCGCCAGCCCCGGCAGGCCCAGCTCCTCCACGCACCGGTGGATCAGGAAGCGCCGGTAGTTGCTCACCGGTGGGAACACGAGGACACTGCATTTGTTTTACAATCTTTAGTAAAAACTATGTTAGAGGCCTAAATATAATAGGCGACTAACACTGACACCAGGGGCCTTATTCAGCTATTTCAATTGCAGTTTGATCGTGATTGAATTGGGTGATTTTGACATTAAGCCCATACTAGTCAAAAACCTGCTATTCAATTACGATTGTGATACAATTAGGTTAGCTGAATTAGGGGCCTGGTTATCTTTTAAAGATAACCATATGAAGAAGACAAACTCTACCAACACTGATGAAAAAATAAAAAGGTCTTTTTTTACATTAGGTAAATACCTTTTTAGAGTGTCTACTTAAACTCTCTCAGGCACACCTTCTTAGCATCAAAAAGTCATGCATGTTTTATGTATTTCATCATTATTAAACCAGAAAAAAATTACTCCTTCAGATTTAAATGGACAGTGCATTAATAGGGACCTATTTAATGCTGGAATGTAGAAATACTTCTGTCAATGAAAAAATAAGTCATATTATACATTCTTAATGTTTTTTAACTTAATATTAGACTGGTAAAAAAAATACTTCTTCAGAATAAGATGGACTAAGCAAATCTAGGGACAATTTGTATGCTTTATTATCTGTCAATAATAAAACAAGCAAAAGTGATGTGAGCTTAAATCCTTAGGTTTATTCTCATTTTGTTTGTACCTTCAGAATGCATTCCTTAGCCATTATGAATTAACATTTTGAAAAAATATTTAAAGCAGTTAGAAAATACAATTCCTTGAAAAAAAAAAACGAAAAGATTTAAGGAATAATATTTTCCAATAATAAAAACAATTTAATTGCTTAAAAAAACAGTTTCTGATCAATCATTAAGTTATTTTAATTTTTCAACAAATAACAGACAACACTAACAGATATTGGAAATCCAATAAGAAAAATATGTATCTACATAACTTTGAGATACAAAGAGAAGACATAAATAATATTTTAGACAGTGAATAGGCAGAAGTTAGACAACATTAAGAAAAAAGCAAAAATATCTAAATCGCAATAATAAGAAGTTTTTATTAATCAAAAAATATGCTTGAAGATAAGGATTGAATTAAAAATCTAATAAAATTTGATAATAAAAACAGCTGTACAGCAAAAGTACCTGACCATTGATTGACTTGACTACAAAGCAAGAAACAAGGGTAATTCTAGACACAATTGAAACAAATTGTTATCTCAGTAACCAGTTGCGGTGTGGAGTTTGAGAGTTACAAGAGAATACAGTGTTCTGCCAGATGATTTTGTATGTATCAAGACAAAGCTAAGGTTTTTTTTTAGACTATTATAATGGTAAGCTTAAACCTCCTTCGGGAAAGTCAATAAATAATACAGAACATAAATAAAGTAATTTGGAAAAGAACAGCTAATATCTTTGCATTTAATTTAAAACAGGACAATTTATAATATTAAAGTATGTTCATACATGAGCCGTTTTTAAAAAAGGACTATACACAAGTATAGTTTATAAAATAATTATTTCGTGCAGAGCTGAAACCCAGCCTCACGGAAACACCAGGCTACTGACAGTTGATACACGTTACTTTTTAGCACCTTCATAAATATTAATAATGTTCAGTGTCGTCTCGATTCGCTCTATTTGATTCAACCTACGCGGCTTGCTTGCTTGTTGACTCACAGTAACCTTGAAAATAGTAACCACCAAATAAACCGAACAAGCATTCTCCTACAATCGTAATGAACCACTTAAGCAGCTAATCGGAAAATTAACATCCTCGAGTACGAGCATTGCTTGCAAATTAATTAAATGAAATTGTTTACATACCTGTCAACTTTTGCTTCTGATAAAAAACATTTCAAGTCATCGTTAACATCGTCCACAAAATTATCGTCCGCTAAGCTAAGAAATCGCTCAACCGTTTTGGTACCCAGTTTGACGGTAATTTGTTTAATTTAGTAAAATAATAAAAAAATAACTGTTCACGTGCAAAACGGGAAATTAGCGGTCGTCCATTTTCATTTTTACACACACACACATGCATGCATGCATTGGAGAAAAAATGACAGGTGCCAAGAAACAGAATAAACAAAACGCAACGCAACACATGCGCAAAATTAGTGATGCGATTTATACCGGTAAATGTTATCTACTCAAACTACTGAATTCGAATAATTGTTTCGAATAAAATATGCGATTTGCAACTTAAAAGTTAAATAAAAACTAACAGTGAAAATCTCAAAAGAGATGCGCAGACATTCCTATTTGGAAATTAATTCTTGAATGAATGACTTTATTACTGTCTTCAATGAGTAAGTTTTTCTATGCATGTCATAAACTGACTATCATAATATCACGCATGCACGTATGATTGTGTTCATCTTACGTCCTTATATAGTAGGTACAAAGATTTCAATTATCAAGCTCGTTTCAAAAAATATCAAAGGCACAATAGTAAAAACTTTTTTTCTTTTTCTACCTTTAAAATACAACGCAGCGTCTTCCCAAACACGATTTTAATTATACTCTGTAATTTGTACAGGACTTATGACACGACAGTATTGACGACCAGTTGGATCAGTGCTTCTGCTTCTGAATCTTGGGTCGCCGGTTCGATCCCCGCTTGGTACAGTATTTATGTGCACATGTATGAACATGTCTGTTTGTACTAGTCTGGCTGTTTTCTATGTATAAAAAGTTTATATTTACAAAATAAAAGTAGGTATGTACCTAAGTACGTTGTCTAAGTTGTCTAGTACCCATAACCCAAGCTACTTATAAGTAGCTTAATTTGGGACTACATGGCTCTGAGTGGCCCAATGTGGCATTTCTGAAAAATTATTATATTATTATTTGCAATAATTAAAGTTATTGTAACTGACCAAAAAAATCACGAATATGAAAAAGTAGAGAACAAAAACTACTATTTACACATGGAGAAATAAATTTTATTTAGATCCTTTACCTATTATTAAATAAAATTCACTTACAAGTACAAACGAAATATAAACTAAAATTATCAAATAATTTATAAGACGTATTTTACTAAATAATTATAGCTAATTCTTAAGGTGTTAAGAACTCATCTATTCTCCTTTGTAAAAAATATAAACTAAAATTTGAATTCAATGTTTAGGTGTTCGATAAACGGTAACAAAAATGTATTTCTACAAACGAAATTAACAAAACTAAAAATAATTAATAAAAATTATATCTATACATTCTAGTTACAATGCATACTAATAAACTAGGTCAATTGGTCTAAAATAAACATAATACCATATTCCTCATTGATATATACCATAAATATTAGTTTAAGAACAAAATTGTGACAATGAAATATGATGACATAAAGTTATGTGAAAGTAACATAAATTTAAAATATTTTCTCGTGACAGTGTTCATTTATAATCGATTTACAAATGCCAGCTCACATCACTAATATTTTAGTTGTTTCTGTAAATAGTAACAATCCTTCAGTGATGTCAATAAGCGTTTTTATAAATATCTTACAATTTTCTATTTATATCTTCATTATTACCACCTCACCTCATCCATGTTAGTAAGTTATTATGCAGTATACTATCAGCATGTGAACTTTATTATCACAAATCGAATTTAGTACAAAATTGTTTATCAATAAATTCGTTTAATTCTGTTACAAATCTTATCATAAAAGTTACTAGTTTCTGAGTGATTTTATTAATACTAGAATTTTTTATTGGTCCTGAACTATTCTGGAGTAGAATAAAAACCGAATTGAACTATACTTTGTCATACTGTTGAATTGAATCAGTTACCGAACAACTTGACGGTTCTGCTAGCTTTTGCCTGTGGCTTCGCTCGTGCTGTTTGATTTCGATAGTAGGTATCGTGACAATGAACTCAAGCATTTGCACTAATCATTACTTTAATGTAGGAGTGCCTCTGTGATTATAGAGTTTGCAAACAGAGCTGAAATAGCACTAACTCAAACAAAACTTGGGTCTCATATTATGAGTAGTTATCTTTGCGCAATGAAAACAAACTATTTTTATAATCAATCATTTCTGCTCCAGTCTAGTCAGACGCTTTGAATACAATGCTTATTCTGAAACACCTTCTCTTAACTAAACAATAATTCAAAATGTTACTATGAAAATATACTTCCATGGTCACTATCAAACGAAAGTTTTGACGTGACAACGTCTTAAATTAGGTTGCGGCTGGGAGTCACTTATGAAAAAGTGTAACGCTCGGTAACGTTACGATGAGTCACCGAACGAGAGAGAGGCCCGCCGAATGCCTTGCGTCTCTCTCCCACTCAACTATGATCGGTCTGCCGCGCGCGCAGCACTAGAGAATTAGGCGCATTTTAAAATTTGTGCAATTCTTATTTTCATTCAATTCCTTGTTCCTATTGTGCAATTTAATTATATTCATATCAATAAATATTCTACCGAGAAAAAGACGTTGTCACGTAAAATCTTCGCCCGTAAAACCGACTTTACAGGCAACCATTTTTTTTTTATGAGTTTATTTTATTTCAACAATGTTTAAGCTTTTATTTTTACACTCGTAACAACCACGCTCCCGCATTGACCTCAGTTCCACCTACTCCTTCGTAATTATGGCGCTTGAAACAGTGCCGAATTATCGGACTCATAAAAAAAAGCTACATAGAAGGACTTAAACATCAAAATTAGGATGTTATTAGAAGTGTCAGAAGAATCTACTCACTTTACTTTTGTCTATTGAAGAAGTCTTTAATAAACAGTGGGTCTAGCACGAAAACTATCGACTTCGAATCGTTTGATAGACAACAGAAGTGAACCATAAGACAGAAGTGGACTCTCTGTGGCAGTCAAAGTGTTATTCATTTGACAAACAGAAGTATACCTTATTTAACATAACTTTGACGACCTCCGTGGAGGAGTGACGTACACAACGGTTTTCACGGTGTATTCCGAAATCCCAGGTTCGATTCCCGGAATGTGGAAACAAAAGTGTTTTACTACATTTTCTCGGGTCTGGGTGTTCGTGGTACTTACCTTTGCTGTTTCTGATTTGTAGAATAAGAGTGCTTTAAATAGTTAGTCACTTTGGGATCAGAATAATGTTTGTGATTTACATAAATTATTCTGTTACAATCATATAATTTACTTATTTTTAAGTACAGTGCGATAGGCAGAAGTTATGTGGACTCTGCTAAACAAGAGTTGAACTTTGATGCAAATCAAATTGGTCATTTGATAAACATAACTAAACTATGATATTTATATGATGCGTTAAGTAAACTACAATGGACAACAGTTCTATCAGCCAGTGCCAATATACTTTTTAAACCTCTTTGCTCATTTCAAATACTTTTTAAAAATAAAACACCTAGTCAAGAGAATGTGTTACAGAACATTGCTCATACATCTATAAGTCTATCTTCGGCCGGTACTGCAGCCTCAGGGGCGGGTCGCGGAAGCGCCACCGCGTCACGTAAACGAACTTGAGTGTGTGGTCCTTACCTAGCAGCTCGTCGTTACATAGTATGTCAATCTGAAATGTAGAGAACAAGAATTAATTTTAGTTTAATTATCGATCTATTTATAACTACATGTTTCCCGCAAATGGGTTAAAGGAGTAAGGAGTTCTAATTAAGTTAAATTTTTCGGGATGAGTAGCATGAGTACAGACAAGGGCAGGTCAACCTACCCGAAAAGTTAAAGGTCATTGAATTGATTTTCAACTTTAAGTCCAACAAGTAGAGATCAATATCAATTGAGAAAATTTGACGTTTTGTGGTAGGTTGACGTGCTGGTTGTCTGTACCATTCCAGCCTGTATCATTTTCGAGCCAAAGTTCACACATCCAAACTTTCACACTTCAAATATTGGTAATATTGGTAATAAGTAAGGTAGTGAGTATTCATGGTTGCACTATTATATCAAATGGTGAAATATTCATATAGCAAAATTTTGATTGTTCAATAAATATTAATTATACACAATTATACACATTTTGGCTAATTACTGGATTTCCATCATATCTAAATCCATAGAAGTACCCCATTCAACTCGTAAGTGTTGATACTCTTTACTTGAATACAAACATTATTAATAGGGGTTAAAGTATGAAATTGCCGATTATTTTCCCAATTTTTATTTTGTTTATAGCTCTTAAGTATAGTCATATTATTGCGTAATTCTTTTTGTATTGTATCAAAAACTTTATAAAGTAACTTATGACTAAAAAAAAATGCAATACTAGTGCCTATTACTTCAAAGGAAGTCGTTGAAAAGACCCCTTACAATGTGTCAGCTGACGTTCTTGCTTCAATTAAGTATATTTGTATTATATACTTTGATTTTCAGAAATTTAAATACTATAATGCGTAGCTCTATAACCGTCTAACTTTCACCTTTAATTGCATCGAAAACAGTTCAGGCGTTTTTAAAAAAACTAAAAAATTGTTAGTATGGAAAAATGACTTTTCTCGATTTCGTCCATACAAAATGGTAATTTCATACTTGAACCCCTAATATTAGCCCATATCATTCCACTACAGTACAGGTGTCTCCAAGCAGCTTGGCCAATGTTGAAGAAATCAGAGAGAGAAGGCTTAACATCTTCTGCTTACAATACTTCTTTTACGACACCCGTAGGACAGGAAAGCGCTGCAATATTCTATTTTCCAGTAACAACCAGCCAAAGACTTACATAATGAGTATAAATAAAAATATAACTTACTTCTCTATATTTCTCAATGCCATTTAATACTTTCTTAGCTACAAACTTCTTAAGGTGCGTAATGGTGGCCTGAGCTGAACATCTTATGAAGCTCCTCTTCAGTGTACGGAGGGACGTTGATATGCATTCCAGGCATACATTGACCTGAAAATATTACAAATTGGTACACTGTTTGTTTCTATCACTTTCACACATGGATAAAAGTAAGAACTTGATACATAGTCTTATACAAATATGACACATTTCTGACAAATGTGTTTCTGAGAAAAAGGTTCTTGACTAAAGATAAAAAATAATTAAAGCAAATAATTACTTCTTTACTGTTTTGGTCGCTCTAAGTGGTAGTAATAAAAGTTAAGTGGTGGTGGTAAATATTGAATTATCATGAGATGGCCATTCAAGAATTTTTAAATAACAGAGACAGTAAGCAAATCGTAAATTACTAATATCAATCAACTTTTTTTTATTATTTTAATCATTAATTTCTCTATTTTTTTTCTATGTATAAGTATTTCGAATTTTAGATATAAATATAAAAAGTAAATTCTAATAATAATTAAAATAGTATAAAATTTGCATGCTATTTGTTAATGGCTGGATAGGTGATCATATTATTTACCATAATAACTTTTGTGCACAAAATTGGACAGAAGTAGAACTTATTCAAACCTGTTCATCTTTCCTATGTGAATCAGTATTGTCTGGCTGCTCAGGCTCATCACCAGCGCCTGGCTTGTCGGCTGCCAGAGCCGCATCTTTCGGACAGGGCAGGTTCCGTGCACGGTAGAAATCACGCTCCCGTTTCAACTCATCTGAAAATTCATTTTTGCTTTCTTTCAATGTTCGCTCAACATTGTTTAACCCATCTACTGCACAGTCAGATTTGTAACAATGATGGTAGGATAGTATCCATAACTTTAATATTGGAAACAAATTATTTGACAATCAATTATCAATCAAAGCAACAATTAATTAAGACACTATCACAAGATAAGAAACTATCTTAACATGCAGTTTTTAAACAACATTCTAAGATGATTGGTCATTACGAAAATGGTGCAGGTAAAATAAATCCAACTGTGCAATCTCTGGGTTTAAAAAACAGTTTCAGAACAATACTTACTATCTTGTAAGTCAGGCACTAGTTTATAGACAATGTCCTGCATAGTCCTATCGAAGCTAATATATTGGAGTGGGTGGGATTGATGAATGACAATGTTACATGTTGGACATGTGTTGTTCTCTTCTAAATGTTTGACAAGACAGCTTTTGCAGACTGAAACAGAATGACACCATTTGGAGGTTATTTTAAGATTACTGTTTTGTGTACACATTATGAGTTAGGCTAAATAATAATTAATATTGATATACAAATTAGAATTCTACAAAATAGATTCATATTCAGTACAGAATCAGGCATTGGAAATGGAATATTTGCTAACATCTAGAACTATACAGATTAAAAGATGGCTTTGTTCAGAGACTTCAAGACTGCAATGAAAGTTTAATCTAATGTAAACAATAATTTAAATGATTATATATAAACAAACGTAAATACTAACACGTATGTAGGCATTCTGTGACGGTGGTGGCGTCAATGAAATATCCTCGGCATATCTTGCAAGTTATGTGACTGTTGAGGGTTTTCAACTTTATCCTCCTTTCCATTGTCATCCTATAACTACAGTTCTAGCAAAAACATCAGTTAAACTAACTTAAAACTAAGTGAAAACAAAAAAATTATAACATAAATGCGATTAACCACAATCAGTCAACTCAACACCCACAGATTAAATCAGTTGACATTTGACAGTTTAGAAAAGATCAAAAGACAATCACTCAATGTCAAGACTCGTACTGCGTTTTGTTGTTACCTTATCACAAAATTTAATGATGACAAATCATAATAATACTCCCAGATTCTCATGATGTTTGGTGATTAAATAATGTTAATGTTATAACTTTTTTTATGTTATAAATACAAACAAGTAACTTATAACTCCAAAAATTGGTGGTAAGCCTGTGAGCCTTTCTGAACGAGCAATGTATAAAAATAAAACGCAGTTTTAATAGAGACGTAACTGATTTTACCGGTTTTAAGTGTTCAATTGAAAACATTCAAATTAAGTTTAAAAAATTATAGGTTACTTTTAAATCGATTTATTTTCCAAGGAATCACGCTCCATGCGCGGTCTTACAAAAGTAAGCTTAAGTGTCATACTATGTTTCTGTCTCCAAAAGGTCAGCGACGAAGGTTTTTCCTGTGCCTTTGTTCAGTGCACACAACAGTCAAGTCACCGAAACCAGACACAAGGAATAACTTTTTACGCGTTACAACATTTGAAACACGCTGTGACGCCCACGGATGTAGCTGTGTAAGGTCCATTTAACCGAGACCCCACCGCAGCAAAATAATACGTCTGGGCGCGTCACAGCGTGTTACAAACTTAAAAGTATGAAACTGAATCACAAATTAAAATTTTTAAAAAATATTTTTAATTAATAAATAAATAACACTGCCATGATGTTATAACTAATGGTTACATAACGTGGGCTTCGTTTTACAGGTGGTTAAAATTGCACGGTGTATACACCGTGAAATTTTAGTGGTTGTTTTCCCGCAGTAAAATGATTCTATCTTAGAAGTGCAATAGATTTGTGCAGTTTTTTTTATTTAAATTAAAAATAGCAGTTTCACGATTGTGATAAACGAAACTCGAAAGCAATCTCGAACCAATTGTACTAGCCGAGCCGCAGCCGGTCACCGGCCGGGGTCATTGCCCCTCGCGCGGTGCAGTTTATGCTGTATTACTTAATGCGTAGAGCTTCTTTTGCTTTGAACATTGATTTCGTGCGGCAAGCAGTACCGAAACACGTCACATTTTGTAAAGATACTATCGTATCTCACGCTTTTGAGTTGATGATTATTTTTTTTATTAATTGAGAACAACGATATGTTTATTTTTAAAAAATAACTCGCACGATTCGATGGTGCTACTAAAGGTAAATCGTTCTGTTGCGGGAAAACAACCACTAAAATTTCACGGTGTATACATACACCGGTTTCAAGGTGTCGCTTGCTTCAAGGTCTCAGTTTTGATTCGATCCAAGGCAAAGTGTAGAAAAAAAGTTACTTTTTATATTTTCTTGGGTCTGGGTGTTTGGGATACCTTGTTGTTACCCGATGTCCACAAAACAAGTAGAGTACTATAGGTACTTACTTCGGAATCTGAGCAATGTATGTGACGTTGTCTACATTTATCTATAAATTATTAAGGGCATAATGCAACAAGCTACTTATTCGTCAAAAATGTAGCCGATTTAGAATGCTGTAAGTGCACACAAAGCAGCGAAGTTTTATATATTAAACTTGTGCCAAAAATCAAAAGGAGAATTCACTAAATAGACGGTAGGGCCTCAGTTGATTTTGTAAAAGACAGGGGGCAATCAGGTCGAACAATTCGTACTTGTAGGTAAAAAACCCCAAAATTAAAACTCATAATAAGAAAAAATATATTTTATTCACAACATTAACACCAATAAGCAAAAAAATTTTTCGCTTGACCTTGCTAGTTAGCGGCACCTTTAAAAAAAAAGGTTACAACATACTAAATTTATGTACAGACAACAGCAGCTGCACGTCAACCTACCACAAAACGTCAAAATTTCTCAATTGATATTGATATCTACCTGTTGGACTTAAAGTTGAAAATCAATTCAATGACCTTTAACTTTTTGAGTAGGTTGACCTTGTCTACATACACAAAAGTTTGTACAGTCAGCGTCAAAAATATGTAAATACTTTTTTGCTATGTAATAAGGTTGCGAAGGTGCCAAAAGTGTACATACTTTTGGTATTGCAAAGAAAAGTTGCAACCAAAAACTCGGAAAGTATGTTACTGTTAGACCTATATTTAATAATCGTTTGTACACAGTCTCAGTATTGGTAACTTAAATTACAAACTTCAGTAATAAATAACACATAGCCGATTCCGCATCTTCTTCCGATAACGAGTTTTAAGATCACTTGAGTATTTTCGTCTAAATCAAATGTAAGTTTGATGATAATAAATAAATAAAAACTAAAAAAATACAGCTAGATTATGAATGTGCATATTTCATATTTAATCTTAGCTTGCCAGCCCAATTCAAACAGCAATTGAATTTCAAATTAATTTTCGATTCAAAATTGTATTTATGGTATCAAAACTACAGAATTAATTCAAATCAATCGAAACACTTGGAAGGTTAGTTACTATTACTCATAAACATACATTTTGTAAAATAACTAAAAAACGGAAAGACAGATTAAAACAATGAGAGGAATATACAGTACGTTCAAAACTTATTCCATTTTGTTTGTGAACAAAAGACATTGTACTGTATTATCGCGAAACATTTTAATATTTCTTTCAATAACTTTTTCTATTTACGAAAAACTTATTTCCATGTTAATCTGTGATCTGAATAGTACATTTGAATTTTTATCGACTGATTCTAATTCACCTTGTGCTTTTATTAAGACGCGATTATAAAGTAAAACTTTAAGGAAAGGTACACTTGCTCCACTTCTGTAAGATAAATATTGCACATAACACAATTTATACAGAAACTCGATAATTTCATATAAGAACTTCTGTTAATTCTTAGGGATCGATTTTCAGACTATGTCGACCATAAATTAGTTTTTGTGTGCGTTGACGGTTTCCAAAAATCGACTTCTTAGGGAATCCCTGCTCTAGAAAAAGCCATTGGCCTGGCCTGCAAGGCAAAACATTAAATAATAACACTAATCATATAAAAAATAGCGAAAAAGCTCTGAATTACACTTTTTACCATGACCGTTAACGCTACGACCCTTCGCACTTGACGTCCTGATTCACATTCGAAATTTTCTGGTTCAAATCATCAAACACATTCACATCTTGTATCACTAGCTTAAAATAATCCGAGGATGGCACTGGTGCGTTCGGTTTCATATGATCCCTCTTGAAATGTCTACTAAGATGGCTGGTTTGTGTGAATTTCCTTTCGCATATTTTGCATTGGTATTTCTTTTCACCGGTGTGGACTACTTTGTGTTGTTTCAAGGCGGATGATGTGTAGAACGCTTTGCCACACTCGCAGCGATAGTCCCTTTGACCTTTATGCCTCTTTATATGGACGTTATAAGCGCTGCAGGTAACGAAGCCACGTTGACATATTTTGCAGTTGTATCTGAAACGGAAAGGCATTATGTCAGCACGAGGTATGGTAGTGGGTGTCGTCACTTAATAACGTGATATTTTTAGCAACTTTAAAATCCACTCCTCAGCCCTGGGCCTCAATTCCGCTAATTTACAAATGGCTCAATAGAATTGCAATTGCATCTCAATTGTAAATTTTGACATTACTACCGTAATAAATGTGTCATGCTATTGAGCCATTCGTAAATTATCGGAATTGGGGGCCTGGTGATATGTGGTGTGGTTTTAGGTTACTCCTCCCTATCAAAGTAGTAGAAACAGCCTATAATCATCCTATCGGCCTCTAGCATTGAATTCGAGTTACCAGTGGGTATTGGCATAATGATCACGCTTGCCAAACGCGGGTTGGTGATCACAAACCCGCATTTGGTAAGCGTGTATTAAACGAACACGTCATAATAGCATTTTTTTTTTGTAAAATATATAAAATACTGCTACAAAGTTTACCAGCTGATTAATATTTATTATCTAACAGTTTTCCTGTGAATTTCACTCTAAACATAGGCTTGTAGAAGTCACATTGAAAAATACTAATTAAAATAATAACATTATTTTTTAAAGTAATATATAAATAAATAAATAAATAAATATTTTAAGACATGCCTCACTGGGCCACACAGAGCCATCTAGTCCCAAATTAAGGTAGTATTAAGTACCCTGTCGTATGGGGTACTAGACAACCGATAATCTTACTAATATACTTTTTTTTTTTTTGGTAATACAAACTTATAATACACAGAAAACACCCAGACCAGTACAAACATACATGTTCATGCACACAAATATTTGTACTGTGCGGGGATCGAACCCGCGACCCATGGCTCAGAAGCAGCGTTAACTACCGCTGATCCAAATGGTCGTCGAAAATTAATGGCTTTATGAGTGCGTGTGTAAGTGTGTGCAAATGTCTTGGGAATACCAACCGGATTTCTTTATTATGTATTCGAACGTGTATGGACAGGTTTCCGGAGGTAGCGAAGGTCTTCGTGCAAAGGTGGCACGCGTACGGTTTCTCACCGTTGTGGATGCGCTGGTGCACCTTCAGATCAGCTTTGATGGGGAATCCTAAATACAACAAATACGATGTTTGCAAATAAAAACAACCATCGAAAATTTATTTTTAAAGTGTATAATATTACACCGTAAAATTGTGAGATTTACAAAACAACGCGAGAGATGATATGCATAGTTGGCTTGATGGATTGATTAAGAACTTCGAAGCTCCGATTCTATACCAACCTTTAGTTTCGGGACCCGATACTAGATGGCGCCGGTAGTCAGTTGACTCGCGCAAGAAAATAGACGATTGCTCAAAAACTAAATTCGATCAATATGACGTTATGAAATATCACCTACTGTGTTAACTACACTTTGAACACTTCCAAGCTAGTGAAACTTTCGGCGTCCTTGAGGAAATACGTTACTTATGGCACTGGACTATTGCTTGCGTGCTCGCTAGTGCAACTGCAGTTAGTGCTTTAATAAAAGCACTTAACCGTTCGCACTCTTTCGATTGGCGGAGATGCTACTACTACGTACCATCCTCAACCTCACATCGGCTACAGTCTGGCACTCTACACTTTTTGTCTAAGACTCCGAAAGTTCCAAAGCGTTCAAAGTGCAGTAGGTCAGATTTCTGAACTTCATACAAATCGAATTCACTTTAAGGAAATCGGGGCGTCGATGTTCTTACGCGAGTCAAGTGACTACCAGCGCCATCTATAGATATCTTATGAAACTAACATATGAGATTTCATGATTGTTACACTTATGTATTAAACAACAAAATATTAACACTACTTTCACTATTTGAAGCTGTCCTTTACAAACCCCTATAAAAAATAAGGTCCTGTTTCTCCAATTTACTGCAATCTATTTTAAAATTTAATTCAAACGGATAGACATTAGTTTCAATTGAGAAATTTTGTGATTTTAGTAAATCAAATGTATAAATTAGAGCATAATACCTTTACCACAGTCCTGACACAGGAATGACTTGTCGCCCTTATGTCGTTTTATGTGTATCAGCAGCTGCGAGCTCTGCACAAACGTTTTGAAGCATATATCACAGCTGTGCAGCTTTTCCCCTTAAACAATTCATATAAGAATCTTCAAATTTAAGACTTTATTAGGATATAGGGGGATTTACTGCAACCGTTACTTTATAATATTTTTCAAAGTGGTTACAGGCAATGAAAGGTCATCTCCAAACAATGGGGACTACCGTTTCTTTGCTCACCAGTTGGCGCCACTGTAGACTGAGGTCCGGAGGTATAGCTGTAAAAGGCGATTGGCGCCGAAACAAAGTGTTATATCTTAAATCTAATTAAGGTTATATTGTTTATAAATAACTATCTTGATATCAACAAACCAACTTCTGAAATAGGCGGCCTCTTTGCGCATTTTCTTAATTCCGCTTTTAAAGCGTTCACATTAATCGCCAAATAATCCATATTTGCGATATTTTACGAAGGAGATCACTTTCCAGCAGGTAAATTAAATAAATTTTAATTTATGCAACAAATTCCGCTAAAACCAGTGAAAAGTGATTGATATTGGACCTCACGCGACACAAGCGCCTCTAGTAGCAAATTCACTATCGATAGCCCCCATTGTTTTAATTTTCCATTTAGTTTGGTTCTTTTTTTTAAAGACAATGACTTTTCTTATGTTGGGGTATGTAACTATTTGGCATTGGAAACATTTGCAGAAATAAAAACTAATTTAACCTACTTAAAAATTGGTAGCTAGTGTAATATACCACTTTCATTATTTCTTGTCTATGGGTTGTTATCACTGGTAAGGTCGGTGGCTAACTTGTAACATAGTGAATCGGTAAAGTAAGTGCCAAGATAGTATACATAATAGTTAAATACGTGGGCTTCGTATGTCGGGCGATTCGAAATGCACGATGTATAGAGACACGGTATTTATTATAATTATAGAGTATTAATTATAATTACAAAAAAAATTAATAGCCTATAATCATCCCACTGAAGGGCAAAGGCCTCCATCATTTAATTCAAGTTACCATAGGAATAATCACCACGCTTGCCAAATGCGGGTTAGTTATCACAAACCCGAGCAACGTTCGAAAATTCGAAACTTTTTTGTTGCCCGACCCGGGGATTGAACCTGGTACCCCGAGATCTTGGCCCGGTATTTAAACCACTAGACCAACGGGGCGTTTATACATATAATTATAATTATTTTAATATAAAATCATTTAAAAATCGTTTTTAAACATACCAGTATGAATTCTGATGTGGTTGACGAGCCCGGTGCGTCTTCGGAACTGCTTCGGGCAGTACTCGCAGTGGTAGGGCGTCTCGCCCGTGTGAACTCGCCGGTGCTGGAACAGCGCGCTGTGCCCTCTGGGAAATAAATACGAATTCGGTAAAATTATTACTAGCTGTCCATCTATAAATGTGTCGTATCCATAGGATATGCAGTACCTATGTGAAAAATAACTTAACCATGTGAGTATCTAGCGGATCCCGCGAACCTCGTATTATTGTGGTTTTTAAAACAGATTTTTAAGCAATAAAATTTGGACAATTAAATATATCGTGTGGTGTCAAGAGAACCTTCTGCACTGCGGGGTTTCATCAATGTGAAACTGGTTAGAGCCGGTAAGAGGGAGGTTGTGGGTTCGAGCCCTACCGTAGGCATTTTTTTTATTCCAGGTATTATATTTTCAGTTTACACTATCAATTTAAAAGATTATTTAGAATAGTTTAAAAATATTATAAACTTGCTCCTCGCCCGTGTCTGTGAAACCATGCAAATACACATAAAAAATTTCAACCCAATCAGGTAGTAGTTTAGTAGTTGACAACAGCGCCACCTACCGGGTCCCGCGGTAGAAATGTTTATCAGGGATAATGTCGGCTTCTAATGGTAAAAGAATTTTTCAAGGTTTCGGAGTCCATTCAATACAAACAAACAATCAAATCCTTATAATATTAAGATGTAGATTACTTACCTAAAGGTAGCCGAGCAGTCGGTGCACTTGTAAGGCCTTAGGTCTGTATGGCATATCTTGTGCGCTTTCAGATTGCTTCGTGTGCTGAGGAACTTCCCGCAGACATCGCACTGGTGGGGCAGTTTACTATCTGACGGAACAGCTATACCGTCAAGCATTTCTAAAAAACAAAAAATAATTCCATTTTAATTATATAAATTAATTAATTAACGTTCACAAAGTCACATTGTTCTAAACGCAAATTCAGTAACTACGAGTACTTAAAACAATAATTTTGTTAAAATAAGAAACAATGATGGTATGTTCTAAAAACAACCAGATCCAAGATAATATAGAAATATACTATTTCCATTAATTAGCCCGTCCGGGAATCGAACCCCGGACCTCGGAGTAAGCAATACCTTGATAACCAGTGTGTACGCCACTCCATCACAGATTATGAGTGTTCACCACAGAGAATGGCCGTGCGATAAAATTTGCGCGGGTGCACGGAGCTGTACGTACGTTTTAGCGTATGCCCTATGCATTTGCTTTTTTTCTTTCACGAAAAAATTACTGAACCGATTTTGATGAAAGTTTCATGCTTAACATTAGGCTATAACCCATAATTCCGTGTGGTTGCCAAGGAAACAAATCATGTGATTCAGATGCTTAACTGCACTGATATTTGTGGGTACCATATTACTTTATTTAAGTAGCCAATTCTCTCTGAAATGCATTTGGGGTTCTTGAGCCCTAAAAGAAGGATTGTGATTCGTTAAATTATTTGATTATGTGTTTTGGAGATATATTATTTAATCCCCAATCAAAAACAAGATTTCCCATATGTATTTTCTTACCAGTTTTTTTGCGGCCTCTCTTTTTCTTTGGTTTTCCTTCACCATTGCTAGGTTCTGCAAAATATTATTATTTTAAATACCAAGTAGCATGTTTCTTGATAAGAATTAGTTGGTTCAGAGTTTCTACCATGTTTGTTAGCACAGGTAAATCACAGAAGTTTTCTAAACATTAAAAAATAAGATACAACAGCATCATAGATTGCTGAATATTTTAGCATTATGTCAAAGTAACAAGTTTGTTTCATTATTAAGATTTCTATTCTTTGTATCTGTGGAAACTTTAAAGTTTTAAGTACTTGCTTCTAATATGTGTTACTTATAAGAATTAATTCACGCTGGTTAACCTTAAAAATAAATTTAAAAAAAAACTTTTGACATGGAAGTAAGGGTTCAACAACTTATAATGCTGATCTTATGATATTGATTTAGTTTGAATCATTTTTCATGACATTATATTGATAAATAGGCTTTAATGAAGTTTATACCTTTTTTCTTTTTAATTTGGGTAACAAATGATTCATCTGTGGGCAGGTCATTGTCGTCTGCTTCCCAAGTACTTCCATTGTCACCATCGTCGCCTTCAACTTTATAGTCTGCTTCTGAAAAATCATGTATTATGATTAGAGATTGGACATTATACTCGGATGCATATTTACCTAAAGGGATTTCTGAATCGCCATACATGTTTTAAGAAGCCGCTTCCATAATATCTTAGCCAAAAACAATCTTTAGGTAAATATGGATCGGATTATCCAATCTCTAATTATGATGTTAAAAAAGGGTTTAAGTCTGTAAAATCAGTAAAATTATCAGTAAAATCAGTTTTATTTCTGCAAATAGGCCCCTGGAGGCACTTTTACACGTCCCAATATTTGAACCTACCACTGCTTCGGGACAAATGTGGGCTTGTGCCAGGAAGAAGTGTAGAGAGAATACCATTGCATTGATTGTGATTGGTTGCTTTCATATTAGAGAGCATTCTTTAGGGATTCAATATTGTTGCAAGTATCATGATTAAAGATCGGTCGGGTGCATATTTGCCTAAAGTTGAAGTGTTGACTGTTAAAAAATGCACTTTTTTAACGAAAACATGCGGGATTTCGGTATCGTTATACACATTTTAAGAAGCCCCTTTGACAATGTACATACATACATACACTCACGCCTTTTTTCCGGAGGGGTAGGCAGAGACCACATCTTTCGACTTGCTACGATCCTTACAGACTACTTTCGCTTCATCCACATTCATTAATCTTTTCATACACGCTCGCTGGTTTAGGGTACTCTTGACCTGACCTTTCTTTAGAACTTCCCTGATTTGATCAAGATAAGTTCGTCGAGGCCTTCCCCTTCCAACATTTCCATTCATACTCGCCATATATATCTTTTTAGTCAACCTTTCATTCATCCTCTCAACATGTCCAAACCATTTAAGCATTCCTTTTTCAATACTGGTCACTACATCCTCTTTTACACCACATCGATCTCTTATCACACTATTTTTAATCCTGTCACTCAGATGTCCTAGCGATAAACTAACTTTAGGTAAATATGCATCAGACTATCCGAACTATGGTCATGATTCAGTTTTCTGTGATATGCAAAATAAATAAAAATGAATTAAAACTGAATTTACTGGTGGGTTCCTCATCTCCCCTCTGCTCTTCTCCCACTTCCCTTAATTCAATGGTCCACTTTACAAACCTTTTCCTCAGGATTTGAAAAGTGATTGTTTGTTTAATTTTCATTGTGAAATATCAACTCTCCATTTAAAAGCAGTATGGTAACACTAGAAAATCCCATGAGATTGCTGCACAAACCTACCAATTTTAATATTTTCCTTTATATTGTCATTAACTATAGAAAATGATATTTCTTCATCTTTTACAGCAGGGAAATATGATATATCATTGCTTTCACTCTTAACATCATCGTTTTCTTCATTTTCTGTCCTTTTAATTAAACAGTTTGGGCCATCATTTTGTTCGGTTTTGCAACTACTCTTCAAATACTGTTTTAATTGTTCATCACTGCTTTCACACTGTAGATTAAAAGCGTAGGCGCGTTTCAGTTGCCTACAGCAATCTTTACAAATTAATTGAGGCAGACCATCATCTAGGCTAGGCTAAAAATAAACATGAATGTTTATACAACACAGGAGTTTCCACAAAAGAACTAAATAATTACTATTTATACATGACTACATACTTTTATTTTAGTACAATTAGACAACATTTCGCAGTATGAGGTCTTTCTTTTTGTATAGTAACAAGTAAAGATATCAAATTTCTCATTCTTATTTTGAAGACATAATCTACAAATTTTTGTGAAGTCCATATTGATGCAAATTCAATAACAAAAATACTTTTGCATTTACAATTGTACACCTTAGTAGAGCCATATAATTAAATAATAAATCGTATTAGATAGAACACAACAATTTCTATTTGTTTGTTTGACTTTGACAATGACGACGGTCGACGACCAAGAAAGTTGTTTTTCTTTGACAGCAAACAGTGTTGTTGTTGTTTTCTTCACCCATTCTGGGTAGGCAAAGGGAACTATGCCCATACAGCCAATTCTTTAGTAATATTTTCTTTATTTTTGCATTAAAACGTTGATGTTAGACGTTTTAATGCTTCGATGGAGTTTTTGGAGACAGTCGAAAGATTGAAGGAATGTAGAGAAGTCCCCAAGAAAGAGGTGAACTGTTCGCGATCCCGCGCAAAATTCACGGCCCACTTTTCTTGGTTACGACCCATACACCATGTTATTTCACCGAACTGTATATTGTTCACTCGCACGACACTTTGTTTCGCAAAATAACACCATTTACGACCCAAAAATCACTATAAACAATAAAAATTCGATAAAATAAACGGACTCCAAACGTATCTCACGAACTCCCGCCAAAAACTCTGACAGCAAACAAATGACTGACAGCAATAATTTGGCAGGTACTTTTTTTTGGTATTTTGTCCCGATCGGAACAAGCTAAGGTCTGAGATTATGCTGCCAAGTCTTTAGTAGGAATTCTACATTTTCAATTAATACATTAAAGCGCGCCTGTCGATCCTTACGTCGCCCCATCGCCTCCCTCGCACCCCTACGCCAGCCTTACCAGAGTCTCGCCGCTCCTGTCGCAAACGACGCCTCCCCCGCCACCTCCTCCAGTACACAGATTGAAGTTGAGCGGGGTGCGCGTGCGAGCCTGCGCCACCGCAGCTAACGATAAGTTTACGTAAAATTGTAATTTCGAACAATAAGTTTTTATCGAGTAAAGTCTGGATAAACAAAAGCCGGCTCTTCATTACGCAACAAACGTACGTCCCCTATAACATTAAATATCATTAATACTTACTTACACATAATTACTTAACCTAAAATAACCTAACTCATTGAAATGTATGGGTGGTCAGTACAGTCTATACATTTCAATGATCACAGGAGTTTTACGCGAGAACGTGGATCCGAGTCAAATAATTCGTTCACTATGACTTGCTGTAAGCCCATACTGAAAAATTACGCACTACGGCTACACGTAACGTGAATTATAATAATTCTAACGTGGTAGTGCGCGTCCGTTTCCGAGCACGAATCTTACTCACTGAGCCATATTAATAAACGTAGAATATAATAGACGGACAAAGCCTGCGAGATAGAAGAAAACCTCTTATGGAAATCTAGCAAGATAGAAAAAGAAAACTAATCTTTTCGTTTCGTGACCTGTCGTATTTGACAGAGTGACATCCAGTGGCTTATGCGATATAAGGTTCAACATTTTATGTAATTATTTTGTACATCGTAGATTATCTAAAGTAAATACAGTTTTATCTAACAATGGTCCAATGTTCTGTGAGTGCCTGTGGAGTCAACCACAAAAATAATCCAGAAATTTGCTCATTTCACAGGTAAATACGTAGAAAGTCGTCATCGTAAAAACGCGTTGTTAAGTTGTAAATATAAAATTATTTCAATCCACTTTTTCATTTTAATATTTTGTATAGATAAAGTTCTATGTATTGATTATTTACATTATTTTGGTGGATAAATAATTTATCGAAATATTTTACATGTACGCTAGAGCTTGACTCAAATTTATCGATACTATTGTCGACATTTATCTTGAATGTTTCCGGAGAAATTTGATGTTATTTTACGTTTAGCGTCTCAAATGAATGTCAACTTAACAATTTGAAGAAGGAAACTGTAAGGAATCACATAACTAAGATAATCTTGTTTAAAAGTCAATAATCAGTGTTTGATACATCAGAATGTAAATGTTTATTCAGATTTTGTTTACTTGTTCTTTTTCACTTACTGCCATTGATAAGCTCACACGGCACAGCAGATGACAAAGGAAAATCTTTTGAAGAAATGAATAAAGAAAACTAATTAACAATGGCTGTTATTTTTTTTTATTAATTAAGACTGTTTATTTTTAATTTATATGTAAAAAATATACTCACCGTGCACATTTCTCTGCCCACTATTATAGCTGTAAGAAGTGAGGGCGGTTAGGTATGCCGCAAAGTAGGTGCATAATCTGAGCTGTAATATTTACAATTCCATGATCGCACTACTGTTACACATAACATGACAGCATAGTATCAGCATAGAAAGTTCCGAAAGAGAGAGACAGAAAATAACAAAAAAAAGTTCTCTGTGGTCTGTGGTTTCTTCGTTCCTGTCCATCAGTGTTGCCAACTCTACGTCTTTTTACAGAGATCTACATATTTTAGGCCTTTTCTGCATACATACGAACTTCAGTTCCAGAATCTACGTATTTTCTTTAATTTGTAACTAATTTTAAAAATAACACAACTTTTTGGAATGGAGATGCATATTTTCCGTTACTTTACTTAAAGACAGTGGCGCTCATGTTTGCGGGACTAATTAAGTGGCGCGGACTTCAACAATCCCTACCTAGTGACGCAGTAAAGGCCATCTTCGGCCAATGGGGGCTATCGCTAGTGAATTTGCCACTAGAGGCGCTAGTGTCGCGTGAGGTCCAATATCATTCACTTTGTACTGGTTTTAGCGGAATTTGTTGCATAAATTATAATTTCTTTAATTTTCCTGCTGGAAAGTGATCTCCTTCGTAAAATATCGCAAATATGGATTATTTGGCGATTAATGTGAACGCTTTAAAAGCGGAATTAAGAAAAAGCGCAAAAATAGGCGGCCTCAAGAGCAACTATTTCAGAAGTTAGTTTGTTGATATCAAGATAGTTATTTATAAACAATATAACCTTAATTAGATTCAAGATAATTATAACAGTTTGTTTCGGTGCCAATCGCCTTTGACCTTCGAGCAACGCGGCCTTCCGTCCCAGAAGGGAGTAGGCATAGCGATTCTATTCTATACAAAAAGTTCTGGCATTTTTTGCGGGGGGAAATGTGCACGCAAGCGCAGGTTCGCATACTCACATACAAAAACAACACTGTAGTGACGACACTCACACACAAAAAATTAAACAATTACGATGAGTTACAACTCACACATTGACCCGTTTTCAACGTAAATAGAGTTGATCTTAACTGTTCATGTAGCAATATCGATAATTTTTTTCTGAAGACGGAATAAAAGTAACAAAGTGCAACATTTTATGTATTAAATATTATCTTTATTTACAGAACAAATTATGAATTATAATTAAAAGCAATTATAACTTAATTTCTATAATATTTATTTATTAGTAGGATCTTAACAACAACTTTTGATATTCAAATAACGATCGATTTTGATGTTGATTTTTTGTGTTAGATTTGATGGGTACGAAACTAGGACGAAGACTAAATTTTATACCGCTGAGAGCTGATGATTTTATACCGCTATCGCTACAAATGAGCTGTTTAGAGGAGTGACACCATATAAACCGTGACACGACATTTAAAAATATTAGAGGGATGGGAAGGACTGGAGGGATTGGAGGTATGGGTTGAGGGATGGAAGGGACGAACTCTGCCGGATCCACTAATTATGGATTAATAATGAATTTGAGAATAGTAAATTACGTATCTGCGTGAAAATTAGTGATAAGAAATTCATTGATTCTTAAAATGAATTAATTTTGTGTATATTAAATTTGGCGGATGCAATTTTTTACATAGAAAAAGAAATTCTGGTGTCAATATATTTTTCCATGATTGATCTTGCAAGTAAATTTAATAAAAAAAAAGTTAATAAAAAAACCGAGTTTAAATGATTACATTAAAAACATTTCTATATATTTCAATGACAAAGGAAAAGAAACAAGTTGCACACAATACCTAATAAAAACCGGCCAAGTGCGAGTAACGCCCTTTGGTCTAGTGGTTTAAATACCGGACCAAGATCTCGGGGTCCCAGGTTCGATCCCCGGGTCGGGCAACAAAAAGTTTCGAATTTTCGAACGTTGCTCGGGTTTGTGATCACCAACCCGCATTTGTCAAGCGTGGTGATTATGCCAGTTCCCATCATTGCAGTTGTAACTTGAATTCAATGATGGAGGCCTTTTCCCTGCAGTGGGATGATTATAGGCTGTTACTAAGTGCGAGTCGGACTCGCGCACGAAGGGTTCCGTACCAAAAAGGCCAAAAAATGGGTTTGATGTATGGGAGGCCCCTTAAAAAATAATTTTATTTTGTTTTTAGTATTTGTTGTTATTGCGGTAACAGAAATACATAATTTGTGAAAATTTCATCTGTCTAGCTATCGCGGCTCTTAAGATACAGCCTGGTGACAGAGCGACGGACAGACGGACAGACAGCGAAGTCTTAGTAATAGGGTCCCGTTCTTACCCTTTGGGTACGGAACCCTAAAAACTACTAACTAGAATGATTAAATCAAATAAAAATAAATTATTACTATTATGTTATTACTATTAAAGAGTTTCAAACTTAATGACAGAAAAGAGATATTACATCACACATAAAACCATATCAACAATTATTTGTCTTATGTGATTAAACATAACCTCGTCGATAACCACCCTTTATCGACAAACATTATGTCATGCGAAAGTAATAACATCACTATGTTGCCCAGCGGTAAGAAATCGGATTTATCGCGCGACCGATCTGAAATTTGCACGGGCGAGCGGACCTGATGTTTTTGAACAAATCCAACAACTATTCAAGAATAAAATATGCGAATTTAGTGTTTAAATGTAATTAAATGGCAATAATAGGATACAAATTTACTTACATGTGAAATGTAACACCATCATTTTGTAAACTTGATGTTGCAGACCTCTTTTTACAACAGAAAACTGAGCAATTCGGCATTTTTAATACGGCAGCGTTCACTTGCGCGACTGGACTCGGTCTAGGAAGAAAACTGAGCGCAAGTAGTTTTTATAAACGCTAATGCCCAATTGAGCTTATACTTTTGACAGAGGGGTAACGCTTCGTATGGCTACTCCCTTACGGGACGGAAGGCCGCGTTGCTCGAAGCCTTTGACAGCTATACCACCGGACCTCAGTCTACAGTGGCGCCAACTGGTGAGCAAAGAAACGGTAGTCCCCATTGCATCAGTCAAATAAAAAAAGGACTAACCAACGCAACGTTCTGTTTCATATGGTCCACTTATGAAGTTCCGACGCGGGGCGCTAGTGTACATTTATTTCTGAGTTGCTGCCAATTTAATAATAAATTATGACTCGAGTGTATGTGAGCGTGTGTAAAAGAATATAAAATTTTTAATTGCCTGGAAATAATAAAATTTGTGTAATTTAGCGTCAGCATTTACTCCAGGAACTCCATGTTCTATCTATCGTTTAAAAAAAATTTTTTAACATAAAACTTGTTTTACTCAGTTACACTTACTATAACTTCATCATTACAACAAAAAAAAAAAAACGATCTACGTACTTTTCAAGCAAATAATACCAATTTTACGTAATTTTATCCTATAACCTGCGTATTTTTCAAAATCTGAATTGGCAACACTGGTGTCCATTCTGATCTGTCATCTGACATTTTGTTGTATGTTTGTTTGTTTGCTTTTGCTTTGCCGAAAGAAAATGTTTATTGCATTATTAAGTGCATTTAACAAATTAATAAATTATTAGCACCTTTATAAGACACTATTACGAATCTATAAAAATTCATCAGTTCGTTGGAAGGCATCAAAATGTCTGCGCTGCAGAAAAGTATAATGAAAAGCAAGTTGCCTCCAAGATGCCCTAGGAGTTTTAAACAGTTTGTATTTTCTCAGTAATTGGTGCTTCAGTATCTTTTTCTAAATTAAGATATCTTATTTCTTCTCGATAAATCCCTACTGATGTTTTTGTAGCTAGTAAATTTAGCCAAATCATTACAAGATATCTTAAGTTTTGATATAATTTTAGAAAGCTGGCCCCTTTCGGCACGAGTCGTTGTAAGAATTATCAGCCTGAATCGTGGAACAAGTTTTTCCATAAGTATGAAGATGTGGAGACAGATGGTGGGACATTCCGGGTGTATTTATCCAGTGAACCGGATCAGCCAAGCCGGCCACGAATAGTCACTCTGCATGGAGGTGGCTATTCTGGTTTGAGCTGGGCATTGTTTACAGTAAGTATCTATCTAAATACACATATTGATGTGGGTTTGAGTGTAGAAATGGGGACCTACTAAAATACTTCTTTTTTTGTTTTGGTCTCGAAATAAGGAATAATGTCCTTAGTAATGAGGCATCAGGCTAATCATAGATTCTTTGAGCTAAAAAAACAATCCTATTTTATGTAACAGTTTCTAAAAATCCAAATTTGACTAAACTATCTACAAGGGCGGGTCAATAAGTCCGTGACTTTTGGAATAAAACACAGATTTTTTGATAAACAAATCATATTATTTTTCAACGTAGTCTCCCTTGAGCTCTATACACTTTGTCCAACGCTTCTCCAATTTTTTTATCCCTTCCAATAAATATGATTTGTCGAGGTCCTCAAAATAGGCCTTTGTTTGCGATATGACTTCATAATTGGAGTCAAATCTTTTTCCACCAAGCCATTTCTTCAGGTTTGGGAACAAAAAGTAGTCACTCGGAGCCAAATCTGGAGAATAGGGTGGATAAGGGAGCAATTCATAGCCCAATTCATGGATTTTTGCCATGGCAACTGCACATGTGTGCACCCTTGCATTGTCTTGGTGAAAAAGAACTTTTTTCTTGGCCAAATGAGGTCGGTTTTTATTCAAATCGTCATTGAAGCGGTCCAATAAGTTGGCATAATATTCCCCATTGATTGTTCTTCCCTTTTGAAGGTAGTCAATGTGGATTATCCCACGTGCATCCCAAAAAACAGTCGCCATAACTTTATTGGCTGACAAACCCGCCTTGGCCTTCTTTGGTGCCGATTCACCCTTAGAAACCCACTGTTTTGACTGTTGTTTGGTCTCTGGTGTGTTGTGATGGATCCATGTTTCGTCCATGGTTACAAAACGCCGCAAAAACTCCTCCATATTGCAATTAAACAGCGCCAAACCTTCCTGTGAAGTTGTTACACGATTGCGTTTGTGGTCGACTGTGAGCAAACGCGGCACCCATCTTGCGGAAAGCTTTCTCATGCCCAATTGATCTTTTAAAATTGAAACCACTGAGCCATGCGAGATCCCTACGGCTTCCACAATCTCTTGCACTTTCAATCTTCGGTCGGCCAACACCATATCGTGAATTTTTTCGATTGTTTTGGGTGTAGAGACCTCAACTGGGCGTCCAGGACGTTCGGCATCTTCAGTGCTTTTACGGCCACAACGAAATTCAGTAAACCACTTTTTACCATTGAAATCGATGGTGCAGAGTCCCCATAGTATTTATCAAGCTTAGCCTTGGTCTCGGTAATGGTTTTTTTTCGCAAAAAAGAATGCTTAATAAGCACACGAAATTCACCTTTTTCCATTTTTTCCTCAAGTTACTGGGTAGTCTGATAAAAATAGCTGTCAAACACAAACTAACTGACGCAGCAAGTTCAAATTTTGATAGGAATCAACTGACAGATACCTGTTGACAGGAGTAGTGTTGCTTTTTCTGTGAAGAGGTCTGAAATTCAAAAAGTCACGGACTTATTGACCCGCCCTGGTATGTAAACTAAATTGTGCTATGATTGGGTGGAAACTACTACACTATTTTAATCAAATTTTTCATTGTTAGAAGACTAATGTTTTAAATATCTGATAAATAAGGCTATGAGATAAATAATGTAAAAAGTAGTATACATTTTTGACCTAAACAAATATTTTTCAAACTCATCAGTGGAAATCAAGATGAAATCAGTGTCTATTATGACTCAACCAGACTCAAGTTTTTATATTTGTTGATTAAAATTGTGTTGACTGTACTACATCACACATATTTATTTTTTGTATATGTAATGATTATAAATTCATCATTATCATATCAGCCAAATGACACCCGTTTCTAGACATAAGCCTTAAGTTTCCACAAAAATCGGACCCGCCCTACCCGTATCCAGCAGCTTCCCACGATTGTGCGTGATAACATTAAAAAACTTTAACGGCAATCTTTTTACTATGTATCCCGTTTACTGCCAATTCAGCTCTGCAATCTGTCGATCTATGTCAGTTATTTTATAATAACAATAATAAAGCCCTTTATTCCGAGGTAGAAATTTTACAAATAAATGTTTAAGATAACGGAAAGGACTAATTTACAAAATGTCCCTACGCCTTTATTATATTCATCTTAATTTATTGTTTTATTAAAATCAGGTTGTCTTTTTTCTTCGGAATTTTTTTTGCAATACTTTAATGAATGTGTTTGTTACTTTGTAGGAAGAAATTACATACATGATACACTGTCAAGTAATATCAATAGACATCAGAGGACACGGAGAAACACAGGCCAAGGAGCCCGAAGACATGAGTTCTGAGACTTTAGTCAGGTACCAGATTTTTTTTGTAAAAATTTATCCCTATAATGGGTGTAGAAAAACCAAACACAGATTAGCAAACCACGTATTGTCCCCTTCAGTATGATCATTTTTTTCTTCATTTACTGCTACATTAGACTTTTTGAATTTTTTTGATTGGAACTCACACATTTAATTGCTGAGTTGCTAATTAAATAAAATAAAAAAGGCCAAGGCCAATGTAGCATTCACATGTACGGTGGGGGTCTTCGAGGCCTAACCAATTTCAAATGAAAATAGCGTGCAGTACTACACAAAAACGTACGACACTTCAAACAATAGACGACGCAAGCTTTTTTTTTATAAATAATGGGCTTGCTCTTTACTACATACTTAACTATACGGTTAAGAAGAAGCCTAAGATGGAGCGAGCTTACCCAGAGGTACTGGTTCTCCCACACACCAGCGGAACACAGAAAAACTGTTTGGCTCTGGACTCCGGCAGGAGGGTGGTAGCATCCAGGCAGCCTCTTACACAGCCTACCACCGCAGAGGGATCTGTTAGCCGTCATTATTGGTTAGAAAACTAAAGATTCCGTTGCCCAGGGTGGACCACTAGGAGTTAGATCTCACCACCCCAAAAAGCTGCAAGCGATTTTGCTCTTAAAGGTGGTCAGGCGACGGAGAAGGCCTAGTAACCTAACAGGGCTTAAGTTACCCGAATTTACAGTACTAATTGTTATTAAAATAAATATTTTGAAATTTGGTATTTAGATACACCTAGTATGTTCTCAGATGAGGACAGGTTATTACAGTCTTTTCAAAACAGTTAGGTATTTTATACCACCATTGCCTTCACTCAAAAAATCACTCACAACATTTGGTAATTACACAAGTACAGTCAGCTGCAAGAGTATGTACCTATACAAATCTGACTAATGTAGACTCTTAATACAACGACATAAAGTTGATAAAACCAAAAAGTATTACGTGTTTTTGCTGCTGACTGTACACTATCATTAAATGCATGGTACAGACAGACAATGGCAGGTTAACTTACCCAAAAAGTTAAAGGTCATTGAATTGATTTTCAACTTTTAAGTCCAACTAGTAGAGAGTTATTAAACGTCAAATTTCCTCAATATCAATTGAAAAAATTTGACCTTTTGTGGTAGGTTGACGTGCTGTTGTATGTACAACTGATGTATTGTGATGAATTTATTCATAGAGATGTGGAGCAAGTTCTGCAGAAGTTGTTTGGAGACGAGATGCCCCCCCTAATCTTAATGGGGCACTCGATGGGGGGCGCAATAGCAGTACGGACAGCCCACTTGCCGTCCTTACAGCCTTACATACATGGGCTTGTCGTTATTGACGTTGTTGAAGGTAAGATATACATATATTTTATTTATTCTTAGCTTAAATATATTTTTACTGTTGATGCAATGCAATAGACCAGCGTTTCCCATTTGCCGGGTCGCGACCCGGTACCGGGCCATCAAAATAAAATACCGAGTCGCAACATTCCCGCCTTGTTTATGAAATAATACGTACTATCGATCGACGCATGGTAAATATTCTTCTTAAACTTTCGTAATTTTCGGGGAACTTGAGTCTGCGAAGTATTTGCACTAAAATTGAGTGACTAATTAGTAGTAGTAGATGGTTATAAAGCTACGCATTATAGTATTTAAATTTCTGAAAATCAAAGTATATAATACAAATATACTTAATTGAAGCAAGAAGGTCAGCTGACACATTGTAAGGGGTCTTTTCGACTACTTCCTTTGAAGTAATAGGCACTAGTATTGCATTTTTTTGTAGCCAAAAGTTACTTTATTTAGTTTTAGATACAATACAAAAAGAATTACGCAATAATATGACTATAATTAAGAGCTATAAACAAAATAAAAAGTGGTAAAATAATCGGCAATTTCATACTTTAACCCCTATTATTAAGTGGGTCACAAAAGAGCAGCGTGAAAATTACCGGGCCATGGCAGAACAATGTTTAGGAAACACTGCAAGACAAGCGAAAATATTTTTTAAAATATTAATAACAATAATACATAACAACTTGTAACCAATGACACAACAAACATTGAAAAAGGTCAATATGTTTAGCCATTGTATTGAGCATGTGCATTGTATCTTAAAACAAGACACATTATGTATGTTGTCTATCTATGTTCTTGACTGAATAAATTAGGACTTTACATGGTATATAAGCACCGTATTTAATTTTCAGTTCATAACCATCTATATCCATTGTTTGCACAATTACATCTCGATCTTTATCACCACCACCTTTTGATTTGTGCAATAATTCTTAGTAATATCTATCTATCTATCTATTATATATAAAAATGTTTAAATGTTGGTTTGTGCACGCTTCAAAAACTCAAAAAGTTTGTATCTATTTATCCGCGACCGCGAAAAAAAAAACATAAAAAACAAAACCATTCAATCAAAATGTGCCACAGCTAAGCGTGGCAGGGAACAGCTAGTTATAAATGTAAATGTAAGTTTATTTGTTACGTTTTCACGCTTAAGGTCGTGGCACACTATACCGGCACCGCCTCAACCCAGAAATTAACTTGCCATTCAAATAAGAGCACTAAGTTGTGAGTCGTACAATATATTTTGTAATATTTGAGGCGACGCCGTGTTGCAGCCGTGTTGTTGCGAAATCGGTATAGTGTGCCATGACCTTTAAACTACTTAACCGATCATCTTAAATTTTTGTACACATATTCTTAGAAGCAACATTAGGCTATTTGGTATCCCACTGCTAGGCACAAGTTTCCGCACGCAATATATAAAGTGTAGTTTACGTGGGCTCAGCCCCGGACGAAAAGCTAGTGCTTAAATAAATATTTAGAACTATTGCTATGCTATGCCAAGCCATAAACTGCCGAATAATAAGGATTGCGGAAGCATAACCAAGGCGAATAATAGTACAACTAATAACTTCGGACAGGCACGGCGATGGAGGCACTGGCGAGCATGCAGAGTTTCCTTCGCGGCCGCCCAACGCACTTCAGAAGCATCCGCCACGCCATCGAGTGGTGGTCAGTATACCATTACATACAATATGTTATAAAAACCCTGTCAGATCCATTAAGGTGTTAATAAGAATTTATATAAGATTCTATTTGTGTAAAAATTTTCATGAAACATTAGAAAGAAATTACCCCATGAAAAAAAAAATCGCTACATTAAAAAAGCTTACATGGTAATCCCAAGAGGCGGTGACCGGACGCGCGGGAGGCGTGGAGATGCGCCAGCGCTCGCACTCGCAGGTAGCGAAGTCATGACCCCAGTTGACCCCGGTACTTATTAGTCAGATAATAATGTGTCAATTGTACGAAACTGAGACTTCTTGGTAGCTCTGCAAGTAGCTTTTTTATTTGGTAGTATGAGGTCACTCAATAAGGACACTGATTTGATGGTTGTGGCGAAGATGTTGTTCCATATTTCTGCCACCGTCAGAAATACAGGCTTCACAGCGTCGCACTAGGTTGTCCCGCACCGATTGTAACACACTCGTATCCGCTTTAAGCGCAACAATCCGCACACGCATTTTTGCTTCACTGTCACATAATTTTATGAAAACTTTGTAGAATACGACATTTCGCGGAGCAGAACGGTACGACCACTCGGAAGTAATGTCTTCGCGAAACTGACCTGTCGTAATAATAAATAATAATGCATGATCAGGATATATCCACCGACACGTGCCGCGCGGCGAGTTAAATCAAAGCCGGCGGCTACCTTTACGCTATGTCAAAGGCGCCGCCTATGTTTATTGCGGTGCCGAAAAGCGAGTAGTTTGCTTGCGTCAATGCCGACAATAGAGCCGCGCGACGGGGAGTGTTAACACATTTTGAAAATTTCCCCGTTGTAGGGTAAATGGGTGATAAACCTGTTGACTTTAAAAATCGATAAAAAAGTTGTATTCATGAATTACGTAATTTTGATACTTATTTTGGTTATGTTAATATAGCAACTTTATGACCCTTTCGGATCTGACAGGGTTTTTATAACATATTGTATAGCTCTTCTCCAGCCTTCTAGATATCTTCTAGAGAAAGATCTTAATAGATCTTTTTTTTTATTGCCACAAACTTACGTTTTCCGCAGTGTCTGCACTCTTCGGCCAGTATAAGTGTAGCTGTTACACGGAAATTATGAAATCTTAAGATACTTTAAGCGAACTTAAGACAAATTGATAAAAATTTATGAAAATGACATTAGCTAACGATCCATAATTTCGAAAGCTAATCTTATATTCGAAATTTTAATTATCGAACATTATTAATAGAACGTATACGCTATTAGAAAGCCATAAAAGTTGCTGTTTGCTGATAATCTCAAGATATTCAGATAGTTATATTAGAAAAGGACAAAAAATACAGCTTCAAGTGTGCTTCAAGCGTTATTTTGTGGAAGACCTTGTTATATTGCGAATGTGGTGCTAAGAGAACGGCACGGTACGCTAAAAACTAATGAGTATCGCGCCCATTAGAATAATAAAGATAATAATAATGAAGAACAAAAATATTTAGCCTAATGTGCAGACTACTGTACTTGTACACTGTACTAAAATCGTTATTTGAATTTGAAACTTGCAGAATAATAATTATATGTATCAGGTAAACCTGCCTATGAACACGGGCAGTTTTACCCGAATGAGACGTCAAAAAACCTAACTAAAGATATTTGACAAATATTTACAAAATACGGAAAAATAAAAGCTATTTGTCAAACCACAGAATTGTTTATTATGTCATTCTGTAAACTATTTTTTGTATTACAGTGTCAGAAGTGGCCAGGTCAGAAATGTTTCTTCTGCAAGAATATCAATGCCCAGTCAAATTGTCAAGTAAGTTAGCTATATCATTAAGTTTAAAATAATTAGATTTCAAGTAGATTTTTTCTCATGTGTAGTATTACACTTAAAAAAACTTGTGTAGAGTAAAACCCATATTATGTATTTACACACCCCTAAACAGTAGTTTAAAAATAAAGTATGCATTAGCACTATTACAGCATTTTTTCTTACTACGATCATCATCATCATTATCGCCTTCTTATCTAGCCTATATCAGTCTGTTGTTGGACACAGACCTCTCCAAAAGTAGTTTGGCCAAACATAGAGATGAGACGTATAAGTTAATAAGGGTGTTATTAGCTTGAATGTGTTGGCAACACACGATACAAACTTACCAAGATCATTTTCATGTAGTGCCATGTAATCAACATTTCAAGCCTTTATTTTTAATGTTTTTGAAACGGTTTTAAAGAATTTATTCTATTTAATTATTTCACACAAACAATGTTGGCAGCTCAAATGGTTAGAGCAGTCGCCCGTTAAGTGGAAGATTGTCTGTTCAAGTCCTAACTAAAGCAGTCTAACTAATTTGTATTCAAGGAACTATTTACTTTGTTTTACAGTTGCGAAACAGGCTTGCTAGCGACTCGGGAACTGGAAGACATGTCTATAGATGACAGTGCGGAGACTGAGTCTGCGCCTCTAGCCCGAGCAGACTCAATCGCCGAAGAAGACGAGCCTCCGGAAACGCCAGAGGACGAGACCGAACCCGTGCCCGTCGAGGCCAAAGCTGAGGAGTTCGCTAAACCGAATGATGACCTCAAGTGAGTACATTTTTTGGTTATGATCATCATCTCAGCGAAATGGCGCTTACTTCTAAACATAGGCTAAGGATCTCCACAACTATCCCGCGCCACCCACAGCCAGCGGCTTTCCCCGAACTTCACCAGATCGTCGGTCCACCTCGTGGATTTATAGGTTCGATTCGATATTTTTAAAATCTGATATAATTTTGAGACTGATTTTTAAGCATATAATTGCTGGTGTAAATTTAAAATAAAATTCCTTGAAGTGATGAGTGATGATGAGACAGCATCATATTTATTTTAAGACTGTTTTTTCATCTTAAACAATTGTGAAATATTAAAAAATTGAAACTCCGCCAGCTCAGTTCCAGCCAGCTCCGCAGCGTAAAAAGCCTTGAATAAGTTCTTCGACGCAAACAAAGTTTTGGTATCTTAATTGATTAGAGTAGTCGCCGGGTATGCGGAAGGTTGTGGTTTCAAATCCCACCTGAGGCAGTCGAAAAGTATGTTTATTCAAGATATTCATTTATTACCAGTGGTCGGCGTAGGTAGTGCTGTTTGGGGTGGACGACCTCAAACCTTATGAATAATATGGATATACCCGTGATTCAAAATTTCATTAATTACCTACTTACTGTATATGTAGTAGTATGTTTCGCTTTAACTGTTGTTAGTAGAACTTGCGTCAGTCTTTCACGATCAGAAGAAAAAAAACGTCAGGGTAGCCTAAATGATAAGTATTTGTGAGTTGTATTTTTGAATACACTAGGTTTGTAAAGGTATTAGTTAAGTCCTATAAGTTAAGATTAAATGGTGAAAGTAAAATGTACCAAGACATGTATTTAAAGAAAATTAAATTAAAGTATCTGATTTTATGCAAATTAACTTAAATCAATCAGGTAATAATGTATTTCCTTACGAATCCATAATAATAAATCAAGATCCACTCCTGGAATAGGACATGTCAGGGGCGTTCACAGCAATTCTGGGTAGGATAAAAAAACTAAGTTTAAAAAAACTTAACTATGGGAGTGGTGCAGGGATCGGTATTTAATTTAGTAAGACGGGTTACGCAGTGATTATTGTCATTTATGGTGCGCACGCCACAGGATGTCCACGTTATGCTAGCCATTCATGAATCCCACGAAATGGCCCACGAAATGGCACTACTTACCTCGACTACTGGTTATCACTCACAACTATCCAACAGCCGCTACAAATGGCGCATAGACCTGTCGAAGACCGAGCAGTACTGGTCGGGCTGGTTCCGCGGCTTATCCGCCCTGTTCCTGACGGCGCCGGCCCCGCGGCTGCTGCTGCTGGCCTCCATCGACGGGCTCGACCGGGAGCTCACCGTGGGGCAGATGCAGGGTGAGTGAGCCCATCAGTATTTAAACTTGAACAATTATGTCTCAGGCGGGACTCGAACCCGCATCTCCTTGTGTGCCGGATGGCTGAAGCGGAGGGTCACTTGCTGGCGATGCGCAGGTTCGGTGACCGGCACCCCGGTAGGCGGTGTCTCCAGCCGATGCACACTGTAGTTCGGTGGGTGGATCGTTACATACATACACTCACGCCTTTTTCCCGGAGGGGTAGGCAGAGACCACATCTTTCCACTTGCTACGATCCTTACAGACTACTTTCGCTTCATCCACATTCATTAATCTTTACATACACGCTCGCCGGTTTAGGGTACTCTTGACCTGACCTTTCTTTAGAACTTCCCCGATTTGATCAAGATAAGTTCGTCGAGGCCGTCCCCTTCCAACATTTCCAATTCATACTCGCCATATATATCTTTTTAATCAACCTGCTTTCATTGATCTTCTCAACATGTCCAAACCATTTAAGCATTCCTTTTTCAATTCTGGTCACTACATCCTCTTTTACACCACATCGATCCCTTATCACACTATTTTTAATCCTGTCACTCAGATTGACTCCAACCATACTTCTTAACGCTCTCATTTCTACTGCATTTATTCTGCTTTCATGTTTCCTCTGCCACACCCAACTTTTACTCCCATACATCAGTGTTGGAACCAACACCCCTCCATGCACAGCCAGGCGGGCCTTTTCGGACACTTTCTGACTGCTCATAAAAGCGTGCAACGCTCCATTCACCATGTTGCCGGCATTTACTCTCCTTTCAATATCACTATTACACCTTCCATCCGCTGTAAACATTGATCACAAATAAACAAACTCCTTTACTTGCTCCACTTTTTCATCTCCTATCAAAATGTTACACTCTGTCATGCTATGTTGGTCGATATTGAAGAACGGCGTCAGTAGAGAATCCAAATCTTATGGCGGTGCGGTGTCCGATAGTGGGTGCTATAATTCTTCGGTAGCGGTAGGAATCTAAATCGTGAAGCTGTACGGTGTCCAATAGTGGTTGCTGAGGACGTTGCTTTATATCTGTAGGCCGTATCGAAGACTGTAACTGTTAAACTGTGAAACTTTAAAGTCGTGTAAAATAAGTAAGCGTGCGTCGGTCTGTTTATATAGGGCTCAAAACCGCGGCGAGTAGTGACGATGACCCGCCTCTTTTCTAGAATCTTTCATTTCTATTAGTCGTTCTGCTACTTAAAACTCGTCCTTATCTTGTTTCGGATACGACCCTTTCTTAATGCGTACGCGCTGCTATTATTCGAGGATGCGGGCGCAGTCTTCATAGGTATAGCTATACACGAAACGATTAAGAAGTCGTCCTGTTCACCTTGCATACCTGGCGCATATACGAGATGTGGGTTCGAGTCCCGCCTGAGACATAATTTTTCAAGTTTAATTACTGATATTATAATTGCAATTAAATTGCTAAAATATCATATAAAGTATGTGAGTTAAGTCTAGTATGCATAAAGCCTAGTTCGCATTAGGCCAGTATTTTAGTCGAGTGACTCGCTTATAACTCGCTACTAACCCGAAAACAGTTTCGACTACAGTTCACAAGTGAATGGTGTGTTTTGCAATATGAACAGCCTCCAGCGCAATAAAGTGAATATTTTTTTGCGGCAACTAATGAACTCGACTAAATCGATAGGTTTAGACCTGTACAAATGGCGGACTTAATGCTAAAAGCATTCTCTACCAGTCAACCATAAGGCCAAGCGGAGAGGTTACAGGCGGTGCGAAGTACAAAGTGAAAATAACAAATATAAAGTAAGATATTAATTATTATAAGAGTGCTTACAATCAAGCACTGGCATATATACAGATTTTATATTTGAGGTTATATACATACGAACTAGTTACATACATAACGACGAATTTTGACTTTTGACGACCATTTGGATCAGCGGTAGTTAACGCTGCTTCTGAGCACAGTACAAATATTTTTGTGCATGAACATGTCTGTTTGTACTGGTCTGGGTGTTTTCTATGTATTATAAGTATGTAAAAAAAAAAAAGTATATAAGTAAGATTATCGGTTGTCTAGTACCCCATACGACAGGGTACTTAATACTACCTTAATTTGGGACTAGATGGCTCTGTGTGGCCCAGTGAGGCATGTCTTAAAATATTTATTTATATTTATAAAATAACAATAAATACATACAATAACATATACAAAAATACAAACACATAATATGAGTTAGCCTGTAAGCCAGTTAGCCGGGACGCGTGGTGGGAGGTGCTCGTCGCCCGTGCAAATAGAACAAAATGGATTGGCTCAACTAAATTACTTACTAACTAAATTGTTGGTGTTCAGGCGCGTTTAACTACAAAATTACTCGTTACTCGACTAAAATACTGGCCTAAAGCCTAGTTCGCATTAGTTTAGTCGAGTGACTAGCTTTTAACTCGCTACTGACCGAGAAACTGATCGCACTTTCGTTCGAATACAGTTCACAGTTACAGGCCGCAAATCACGCCTCGTTCAACGCGCACGGAACTAGTTTTTACTAGATTTCCTGGTGCTATGGTTAATAAAGTTTCTTCTCCTTTTGGGTAAGCCTTGCAAGGTCAAGGTCATAGTGGCAGCACTGTAGCAATTTACTATAAAAATTATAGAAGTGACAATGTCTTAAAAATCTGCATAGAAAAGAAATAAAGCAGTTAATAATATTTCTTCCAGGTAAATTCCAGATGCAAGTGTTACCGCGTTGTGGGCATGCAGTGCACGAAGATACTCCTGAAGAGGTAAATTTTATTTGATCATTATTAATACAATTTACGAATAAATGTAGGGAATGATAATATAACTAATTTAGTCATAGTTATAGTATTTATTTGCACATGTTGGACAAATATCTTAATATTATACATAAAATATTTCGATTAGTGCGTATGCGGCGGTCTCCTGCGCAAGGTTTATAGGTAAAATTTCCAGTTGGGTCAGTATAGGAAACGTTCTATTCTAAATTGGCTTGGTTCTGTTGTGGTGCATCTTAATGTTATGAAAGAAGTATAAACGTGGTAATTATGGCTGTACCTATCATCCCTATGATAACTTGACATGATGGAGGCCTTCGACCTGCATTGGGATGATTATAGGCCGTTACTACAAGAAGAACCATATAATTATATAAGTTAGTTATACATGTTTCCTAGAAGCGCCCATAGCCCAATGCTTCTTGAATTTATTGATAAAAGCTTCTGCCCTGCAGTGGGATGGTTACAGGCCGTTACTACAAGAACAATATAATTATATTTATTAGTTATTTATGTTTACCTAAAAGCGCTCATAGCCCAATGCTTCTTAGTGATCAGTGTCTGTCACTAATGTTAAGCAACGCTGGGAGCGGTCACCAGTTGGATGGGTGACCGCTTGTGGTATCATACCTTGAGCGCTTCTGTGCTTCGGAGGGCACGGTAAGCCGTCGATCCCAGCTGTTGTCACGAGATAACAGTCGTTAAGCTGTTGGAGGCCTTCGGGCGGCTTGAGATACGTCCAACGGCGAGGTGATGTTGCCGCAGCGTCGCCTTCGCCGTCCACCAACCCGCACTAGGCCAGCGTGGCGGAACCAAGGCCATAACCCCTCCCCTTAAAAAGGAGGGAGACCCGTGCTCAAAATATACATTAAATTAAATGAATTTTATTTCAGATTAATTACATTCATATTTGTCAGTAAATTGCGTTAAAATAGTAATTATATTATTAAATTGTATTATGTTACATATTCAAATTAATTTATCATTTATTACATTAAATACGCACATACACAGTAGTACCCATTTTTAGAGGAAGGGGTAAGCTCCGGTGGTTGTTACTTTTTGAACAAAGCACTTTCAGGATGCTATTTTGACTGCCTCGCACTCTGCTCATTAGTGAAGCGATCTTTTTACGTAACACGGCTTAGAAGCCATCAGCTTGATACTCGGCAAACTTGCCGGATGCACTGCAGAAACGAGGCAGACCCAACAACATTCTGAACACATTATTATAAAGGATTCGCAGGGTCTTCAACGACTTTTTAGTATGCTCAGCAGTGGGCGAAATGGTTTGTTACATTGTTTTTTACATGTTTCCCGCTAGGTGGCGCGCGTGGTGGCTGCGTTCGCCATCCGTCAACGCCTCACCGCGCCCACCGACGCCGGCGCCGACATGCACCTCGTGGCCGCCCCCGGATGCTAAACAATTAATTATACCGACCTAATACATACATACGCATGCCAATTAGCACTGTCTATTCTGCCAACGTCTAACTAAATCAAATACAGATCCCTTCCATATATACAGGGTGAAATTCTAACCACCTTCCAAATTTTAATATATCAATCTACGAGACAAAAACATATGACGTATTTTTTTCTTTTGGTATAGCCCAGTACAAAAATGTCAAGATAAAGCACTTAGAAAATGTCACCCAAAAATGATAAATATGTATTTGATACGGCCGCCTAGCAACACTTTTTTTACGCAATGCACATCACATTCATTCATTACGATACTAATCATAAGTTTTAGAATTTCTCTTTACACCTAAACAGGCCTAAAACTGTAAAAATATAAAACTATATTGCGAAAAATATTTTCGGGTGAAAACTTGTTTTACATTATTTACTTCATATATAGGCTCTAAATACGATACTGAACGCCTACAAAAAATTTGGAAAGTGGTTAAAATTTCATTCTGTATACAGGTTACATTAACAGTACAGGTTGACTTTTTCATCACTGGCAAAATTTTTTACAGGTGTTAAGTATCGTATTTAGAGCCCACTAATGTAGCGCAATGATAAACGTAGGTCTGGTTTTCACTGAAAAATATTGTTCGCAAAATAGTTTTGAATTTCTACGGTCTTAAGCCTGTGAAGGTATGAAGGGAAAATCAACAACTTTTGAATAGTGTCGTAATGAATGAATGAGATGCGCATCGCGTGAAAAGTGTGTTGCGAGGCATGGAGGCCGTATCCAAAATTTTGAGATTTTTGGTGGACATTTTCTAGGTGCTTTATCTTGACATTTTGTACTGGGCTATACCAAAAGTCATTTGTTTTTTTTTAGTTTGTTGTATTAAAATTTGGAAGTTGATTAAAATGTCATCATGTATAGTAAGAATTAGGTGCACAGTCTGATACTAAAATGACACCTTAAACTGTCCTCGATCGATTTATTGACGTTGACTTTACTCTATGTCAGTGTCAGCTTTATAACCCGGCCAAATTATGTTGGTATGCAATAGTATGGATATTTATGTCATGTTGTATCGATTCGATTGATGTAGGCTGTACTAAAAGTGCAACCTTATGTCAAATGGGTACACTTTTTAACATTGATTTTTTTTGTCTAGTTTTTCATAGTACATACAGCCGCACGTCAGACTATCCCACTTTGACCTTGAGACCGCCTCTATTCCCTACGCAATAAAAGCTGTTTTTGTAGTTCACATGGGTAACCTAACGTGATTCCACCAATGATCCCTGCATTACTCCTTTATTTAGGTTTTTTTTAAACCTATGTACTGCATACCGTATCCAGAATTACTGTGCACACCCCTAACATACGGCATACTAACCGATGCGCGTGCGCACGTAACTAACAAAGGATATGCTCGCGCTAGTAAGGCTATTAGAACAAAATATGCTTTGTTGCTCCCTTCAGACTACAAATCAAATTAGTGACTGTGCAGACTGTATGGGCTCATGCACACCACGATTTATAAACGTTGTCTATGCTTTTTTATTTAACATAGCAAGTGCAAAGGTCTTCAAGCTGCGTGTGGACTCGCGTGCGTATCGTTTTTGAATCAGAGCTTGAAATACCGGTAGAGACATATCGTTATAGAAGCTTAATGCGGATATGGGTAATTAAAAAACAACGCTAATACAATTACCGTTATTTATTACATATTTTAGAAATTAAGTAACGTTAATATAATTTCGTTTTACTGATATGTATATAGTCTTAATGAAAGCGTTCGTACACTCCTGGTTAGCACATTATAGTAAAATTTTAAATGATATTCATATTTTTTTATTAACTTAGTTCATAAAAAAAATATACGTTTCAGCTTCAATAAAACGGTAACACGCGTAAATCCGTTATGTAAGGTTATTTTTACTGTTATGTTTAACGTTTTATTTATGTTACATTCCTTGGGAATACTATCAAATCTTACGGCGATTATTTATCGGATCACATACTATAAAAATATTATATAATAACGATACTTTTAATGTAAAATTAAAAAGGTTTTCAAGCCCTGGTTTGTACCGATACAAATGCACGCTATTTACTATCATAAATTTATTATTGAAAACAACTCGCACTGGACCCTCTAACCAAAACAATCTGCAGCATAATCATAGACAAATTTCCAAAAGCATAGACTATGTTAAAACTTTTAAACAATAGTCAAATTGAAGATTTACCCTGAACACTACGAACTAGGCACGATAATGGACACTAGCTATAAGTAATTGAAAAAATGCGAGTCATACAAACCTTATTTGAATCGTAGAGTTAAATTTTGAAAATTTTATTCGTGTATTACAAGACTTAAAACTATTTTGTATACTCGCATTTTATCAGTAACAGTAAACATACCAGTAAAATATATAGTTTATTCTTGAGAAGTCTCAAATTGTATTGTTGTCTTACACCCGTATTTATAAAGAAGTAATCACTTACTGCTTAGTAAAGTCGTACTTTAGGTATTATTCCCTAGTGCTTATGTGGAGGAAATTGGTCACCATTTATAGTCATAATAATTGGCTAAGAATGCTAGCTTTTGATAGTTCTAACTTTCAGTAATTTCTAGATTAAGACGCTGACATGAGCCAAATTCAGATCAATGAAGATTGTTTTGCTTTAAGCCTATGGCTCGTATTGTTGCCAAATTCTATGTAGTTGTAATTGATCATATTTTTGACCTGGTGGTTGTTTCCAAAACACGATTCTAAAAACTTTTCTCGATAGAAAATAATCTCAAAGTAGCCTCTGAAAATACATAAATTACCATTTTTCTCAGCAATCCGTATAACAATGATAATAAAATTGTGCTATATTGTATATTACATGTTGCTTTAGCAAATGGCTGATTTAGATTTTTAATAAAATTGCAATTTTAAATTGCACAACGAATTTTGTTGTTTGGCACTTAGGCCCTTCTATTCCATGCGCTTTTTCTCTGTCACTCCTACGGGAATCGACAGTGATAGCTGCGGCGCGTTGCAAAGAAATTCAAAGACGAATAAATTTGTGGGCGTATTCATTGCTCAAGGTCATCGGCTGGAGTCAGCGTCTTAAGGCTTACAGATTGTCTCTCAAGTAAAGACTTTTACTCAAGCGATTACTTTTACTTGTTTATAAATACGGGCGTTAATGTTTACTTCCATAGTATAGTACTTAAAATTTAAAATTTTGTGACATTTTTTTTCTTGGCTCGACCTAGGACCACTTAAAGGCTTTTTAAAAGTATTCTTCCTAAAGTGTTCCCAATTTTTCTATAAAATTTATCATAGTAATAGTTTTTGTTATGTAGATTATTTAAAGTTTTTCAATTAGGGACGCTGTCTTTGCCCCTCATTCGTTGGGCTGGTTTTATTGTGATGCCACTAAATGCGCCGATATAGGTACACACATTGTATTGCAAAGTAGGCCCTACTAAGCAACACGAAGCCTGTTTATGCGGATATGTCTCCTTCGGATACTTTAAAAAATTGGTATGAGCGAAAAAGACAGACGGTGTCGAATATACAGACATTGTGTTGCGAAGTAAGTCCTCAATTATAAACCGGCAAAATTCCCAAGTCTGTTAACAATTGAATTAATTGGCAGTACGTTAGCATTAACGACATGCGTTTTCACTATACACTTCACACTGACGGGGTTTAATGCAACGAAGCTACGTTATTTAAAGGTACCCCGTTAGTGTGAAGTGTATAAGTGTATCAAAAATGCATCAAGTAAGTTTAAAATCCTATGCGTTTTCAAGATTTTATAAAGCTGATTGAGAATATATTATATTTTGCGATATTTGAAAGCTAAAAATGTGTCTCGTCGAAACAGGAAACTTCATTATACTAGCAATCGATCGCCATTGTGAAAATGCGTTTAGCACCATTGCTACAACCTGCATCAAGATATATCTATGCCCAAACAAAGTCAAACAATATAGTTTTTTAATGCTTATAGGTTTTGTCTTGTTCACGTAAAGACGGCGTTCTTAAACATTTTGAGTTACCTCAATTTAGTTAGTAAAGGTTAGAATTTAATTTAACAGAAAGTAATCGTATAGCAAGTTTATCTATGAATTCGTCCACTACATACTTAATTGCTTTTTGAAATAATCTATCTTGTGTTTACTATTTAATAAGAATGATTATAAGAGTTTAATTTATTATCAACTTTAGTATCTGCAATAAGCATGGTTGAATACATATTAGAGAGAGAGAGGTCGCTAGTGATCTCCTAGAATCAGTTTTGTATAGCGTTGTCTCTGTCAGCAGAACCCTGGTTATAATTACTGACTTACCTAACCTTTATTTTTGATATATACATTTCTATTAAGGTTGGACGGTACTTTTAGCAGTATGTAATTAATAGGTAAACCGCTCTAACCCTAATTAAAAGAAAAAGAAAGAAATAGATCAGAGACAGAAGTTCGTTTGCTTTAACTCGGAATTAAGGCAGATTTACACTTGATAAGTACAGCGAAAAAAGTTACAGGGGCCTAATTCGCGTAGCCGAATCGCAGTTCGATCGTGATTGAATGGGTGATTTTGATATTTATCCCATACTACACCCATATATCTACAACGAGGTTCAATCAGTTTGCCATCTTCAGAACTGCTTACTACATGAGTTGAAGAAATTGGTCTATAAGTGGATTGGTACACTTTCTTACCACAAATTGGAGGCAATACTAAAAGCACACATATAGTCTGTTAAGTGTTCACAATTGTGAATTTCCGATCCCAACATCCATATCGTAGGGCTTAACAGGCTACTCAAAAACTACACGCACTTTACACTTACAACATACCTACTACACAAATAACATACTTACACTACCATCCATTTTATCACTAATAAGATTGATTTATGTACATTGACGAAAGTCGCGCTCACTGTAACCTTGGCAACACGTGACAAAGATTGTCTTCCGGACAGGCCTAGCCTAGTGTAGAAATCTTTTGTAATTTTATTTTTATGTAGCGTCTCGGCACAACATTGGCATGTGTTTTGATTAATTATTTACTCATCAAATTATGTAAGTTAACTTAACTATGCTTATGTTGTTCAATAAACTTATTTTATTTTATTTTATTATTTTTACTAGAACTGTCAAAATCCTGTCGTTCAATTACGATTGTGATACGATTCGGTTACGCGAATTAGGGGCCTGGTCATCGATTAATTACACAACCTAAAATTTCATTAAAAACGTGTTTCGAACTTAACAATAAAGTTGAATATCAATTGGTCAATTTTTACTAGACTTAATCGATTCTAGGTTTATAACGTCTACCTTGTTGTTTATGAGTTCCCGATATTTCGACACTGTTGCCAGCGTCATGATCCAAAAATGATTGATCTGCGTGTGAGTAGTTATTAAGAGCGGGGAGGTTTGCTCATAAAAAAACATTATAAACTTTAAATCAATTAACTCTTGTTATAGTGACCATGAAAGTTTCAATCAGTATCAAAAAGTTTTATGTGGTTAGTTGTTTGCGCCTAAGGATTAAAACAATGACATATTGTCTTGTTGAGCAATACAATTCTGCTTGTCTACCACCGTAGTGTCTACTGTACTATATCAGGTGTAAATTAACCCTAAATCAGCCGGCATTTGGTAAGATATACTAGGAGTGAAATTATTCTATTCGATTCGGCGAACATAAGAGGGAAGTATTATTATTATTCCTCATTCTATATTGTACCCGCTGTAAGAACAACACTGCTTACGTGCAGCAGTGGTATACTCTTAGTGCAAATGTCATAACAGCTTTGGTTATAGCTCCTGTAAGGGTTCATCCATAAATTACGTCACACGATTTTTGAGATTTTCTGACCCCCCCCCCCCCCCTTGTCACGCATTTTTGCGAAAATTCCTATACTATTTTGCCCAATGTCACCAAAAGTAAGAACCCCCCTTAATGTGCGACGTAATTTGTGGACGGCCCCTAACAGCAATGAACGCACTATCATATGGATATTCTCTTTTAAAGCTACACTAGCGCCGCGTGGCTACCAAATAAAAAGTCGTGACAACAGCGGTCGATGTGACGGCTGACACATCCGTGATTACAGCCACAAGCGCAGCGGCGAATCGTGTTTAAGAGAATGCAAGGGCACTGTGCATATCGGGTTTTACATTTTTGTTGCAATCTCGCATTTATGTCTACTACGTTAAGATGCTCTATTGTATAGCTCAATGTGCTGTCGTCTGTACGATTGGTCAAGATAGTGGTTTATCACCCTAAGGTTGGGAATCATTTGCGCATCATAGAACAATAGGGTTGATTTTCCCATGCAAAAATAAGCTGACATCTACTTATGCTAATATAGTGAAGCTCTTTCATTGCTATAAAGGTTATAAGTCCATGAGTTCAACCTTATCGCTATTTTATTAAAACATGAAAGTTTGTTAAAATGCGTAGACCACTTTTTTGGCCGACTGTACAACATACTTAGCGTTCGTTTTAAAGTCTTTGATGACCAGGTTTAGTTAGAGTCGATGTCTTGGCTGTCATCTTTCTTGACTTGTTCTCAGTATTGCAAGGCGTGTATGATATACGTGATGGGAACTAACACAGATTTAAACTTATATCGGTGACCATAATACACGGTGCATTTTCAACCACCTGTAAAACGAAGCCTCGTTATGTAACCATTATGTGTCATATCTTGGCAGTGTTATTTTAAATTTTTTTACCATTTTTTTTTAATAAAAATGTTAATATCGGTTCAGCTATTTATTTTGAAACACGCTGCTACGCGCACGGATGAAGCTGTGTGAGGTCCATTCAACAGAGACCCTGCCGCAGCAAAATAATACGTCGATGCGCGTCGCAGCGTGTTACAAAATTAAAAGTCTAAATCAAGATTTATAATTTTTCAAAAATTATTTAAAAAAAAATACACTGCCACGATGTTATACATAATTGTCTTATAACGTGGGCTTCGTTTTCCAGGTGATTCAAAAAGCACGGTATATTATGATTACAGCTACTGTCATAAGAGCTGAATATTGCATGTCTATTATCTTGTTTTGACAAATGTCCATGATCTCTTCCGTAATCATGGAGTGTGCATCAGTGACTTAGAACTAAAAAACATGGAAGTAATACCAAAACCATTTCTCTTTGACAATACAGTTAAGTTTGTTAACTGTTTGAATGTTGGTTTATTTATTTAAATGTTTATCATCACGAGCATCATACGCGCGCAGTAAAAATAAATGTAACCAGAAAGTAGGGATTGATTATAAAAATGCTCAGATACTCATAAAAAACAGTAATGTAAAGACAGCATAAAATTGGTTTTCGGTCGTGTAATGCTGTTGTATGTATGGTTTGCAACGAAATGTTAGGTAGGTATTTTAATTAATGTAACATGGTATATACACTAAGCCAGTGCTGGCAAAGTGTTCCTCAGTGTGAACATAGTTGTCAAGCTTATTAAAACCGTATTTTTTAATTTTAGTATTGTCGATGTGAGTAAAAACCTGTTCCACTTTATTTTGAAATATATGTACCATTAATTTATACTTGCAACCATAATTACTGTACTGGTATATTGCAAGGTCAGATTATTTTCTGTTCACATTAATATAGGAATGAGTTATTTTTAATTTTATAAAATTTTTGCAACAACCTTTTTTTACCTTAAAATTTGTTGTTGTGTGAAAATAATTTTTAGCATTTTCCCAATTTTTAAACGGTTTAATTTAGTTTGCTAAGTTTAAAAGCGCCAAGCAGCGCAACTCCCTTATATTATGCAGTAAACCTAAATAAAATTAGTCATTTCTAGTTTGGGTTCGATATTCAGCTAGAAAGCTGAAATAAGGTATTCTTTAATACTCTTTCTTTTTTAAAACGGATTTTAAAAATTTCACGTTTCTAATTCCACTCAAGATAAAACGGTGGTTAGCCAGGTCGCTCAAACAAAATATTCGAAATTCTATTTGACAAGGCTTTTCCCTCTGCAGCCAAAATATGTCACTTTCGCCAAGCGCTGGCTTGGTGTAACTTCGTGTCACTGATGAATAAGATTCAAATAATTTAATTTGTATTCAGAGCAATCTGTTTTGTTTGTAAGTAAAAATTGATATGAATGTGAGAGGGGCCGGCTGTGGTATCACCGGTCCGCATATTTATGAATTTTTAAAATATTTCAAGGTTGTTGAACACATAAATGTATAGAAGATAATTAAAGTATTTTGAAAAATACAAATGAATTTTATTTCAAGACTATTTACAGTACTCCTTATTTTGAATAATAAAAAAACAAACAAACAGCCTATACTCATCCCACTGCAGGGAAAAGGCCTCCATCATTGAATTCAAGTTACCACAGCAATGATGGTATTTTGAATAGTACAGTCTTAGAATAATAACGCTTAGAACGATAGTTTCATACATAAATTCTCTAAAAATTGAAGCCACTTACTTATCTTTGTGTGCGCAAACATCACGTAATTACGTCAGTTGGCACACACACAAGCGTTGATATAATGTTGCAAGTAAAATGACATTTCCCTAAAAAGCGGGGAAATTGTTGCAGTGTTCCAATTTTGTCCCACTGGCCTAAAATGAGTCGCTTACTTCACGCTGCATTTGATTGCATACGAAAGTCATGTTTGTGCTACACGGCGACGCAAAATGAGTTTTCTGCGGCTCAGAATATCTTTTGACCAAAAATCACAACTCAAAATACGGTCAAATCAATCAAATGACGGTCATTTGGTCTCAGCTTTATGCAAATTGTTTTCAAAATATGTCGTGAAATAAATCGTCAAAAAATAGCATTGTACACTCGACAGCACATCAAGTTAAACAGTTGAACTGCGATAACAGCTTTTATTACGTAGGGCATAAAGGCGGTCTCAAGGTCAACATGTATAGTCTGATGTGCCGCCGTGTGTACATTAATTATCAATATTCATTTTAGTTAATAAAAAAAATACGATCGACTGATTCAAAATCTAATATATAAAAATATTAATATTACCTACTTACTTATTAAATCGTACATAATTAATGCCACACAAAAATGTAAAAAAAACAAAAATGAAAAATCTGGGTTTTTTTTCCTATACCTGGCAACATTTTCATTGCAATGGCGGCTGTTTTGTTTACATTTTACTTTCTAGTTTTGACGAATGTTTAACTCAGAATTATAAGTTGCAAAACAGTAGTTACGGGTGAAATGTGATCTTCGTATCCTTATAGTTATTGTGAGATGCGTTGTGACGTCCTTTCACTGTGCAGTATGCACTTTTTAAATTAAATTACTAGAGCTGTTGATAGTGAGACTTTATAATGACGACTGACGCGACGTCAAACGTACTAAGCCTTAAAAGGCCGACTTGAAAATGCATCAATACGCTAGGGCCTACTAGGGTTCTAAGCGTTATTATTCTGAGTACAGATAAATGCGCGGTGCGCTCTGAATAGGTGGTGGATAGGTTATCTGGCGGATAGATCGTTGTGTAGATTCTCAGGGGAGGACTATGTCCAGCAATGGGCATTGTTGAGATGATGATGATGAAGAACCGAATGCTTCTTGTGCGTCACAAAAGATAAGGATAGTGCCACATAAATAAGGATAAAGAAGTGTCAAGAGAAAGGATAGTCAGATGGATCCGCACTGTCATCAGTGTCAGTGTCACTGTCACCAGTGACACTTATTTTGAAGGGATGTCCCTTCTCTCTCCTATAAGTAATCAACATTAGAGCAGCAGCACATGAGAAAATATTCCCATTTATTCATGTGGCAGCAGTGCCCATAGACAAGATGCTTTCTAATATCGTTTAGTGTTTACGCCAGACGAATAGATACCAAATGTATGAAAATGACATTAACAAACCATCGAACGTTTTTATGACATTTTCATACATTTGACATCTATCCGTCTAGCGTAAACCATATAAGAAAACCACTTGTCTAAGGGCGCAGGTCATATAAGTTCATCATCACTGCTGGAAATATACCTCTCCAAAAGGTTTTAGCTTAGCAGACGGGTTGGCAATCGCAGTTAGGCCAACGGCAAAAAGAAAGACGCTGTATTATTCTCACGGTCTTTGCCTTTGGTTGTCTCTTACGACACCCATAGGAAGACAAGGGAGGGTGCTATTCCTTTGTGCCTGCTCCAAAAGACACTACATTAATGACGGTGATATATTTTTTTGTATTGAAGCCGTTATCTCTGCAAAAATTATTTAGATGTAAGTTGTCAGAGTTAAAGGAATATTAAAACAGCTTCTCTCTATCCAAGGTCACGTTCTTCTTTTTCTATTACATTTTTATAATTATCATGACAAGGTCATGATCACATTATCACTGATGTAACGCTTAAAATAGGTACACAAGGCATTGCTTAAAAATTACGTACGCAATGATGATAAAGGAACCTGATGCCTTACTCTGCAACGCGAAGCTCGTATTTACGGATACATATGTCTCTTTCAGATACTTTAGACATTCGGTATGAGTGATAGGGACAGATGGATTCGAATATAAGGACATTGTGTTGCGGAGTAGGGCCTCTGTACAATAAAAACATTGTTATTTGCTTCAGACACTATTATTGAATAAATTACAACCGCTATTCGTTCGTAAGTAGAAATACAAGGATTAAGAAAAAATTCTAACTGGTAACTATGGTTTTAGTAAACTTACACTCAAATGACTAGTAAAAATATTTGTAATTAAATAACAATTGAACATTTTTATTTAGAATTAGGTATTTTTAATTTTCTAACACAATATAAAAATAAAAATATAAATGAACTGATTGAAGCAGGTAGGTACTCACTTGTTAAAATTTAGAATTATTTATTTTACATTCTATTTTTCTTGTTAAGTAAGCCAAAAATAATTCCGTTAAATAAATTAATGTTGATAATTTTTTGAAGACGGAAATAATATTAGGTATTCATTATAATATCAACGATTAAGGCATTATCGAGGCAAATATTAAGCAAATATTTGGTGACAGAGAAAAAACTCTTAAGATTATGTTTTTATTAGTATTTCTATCTTTTGAAGATAAAAACTTACATTTAACTAAAACATTGACTTGAATTTATCACATAAGATTTTCGAAATTAACGATAATTATGTTAATAATGTGTTATAAGTAGGATAGAATAATTTTACGTTAGTATAAGCGCAAAGCGACACAAAAGAAAAACACTCTTAAAATAATTAACAATATTCAAAGAAATCTCACTAGTAGACAACCCTAAGGTGTAGTTTAACTCCGTTTATAACTACGAACAGTAATTATCTATAAATCTTACTTTCCGTTTTATTTCGCGGTATCGTTTTTAGGGTTCCGTAGGTACCTCTGAAAGAAAATAATATAATTCTTATAGGATCACTTTGATGTCGTCCGTCTGTCTGTTTGCAGTCCGTGTGAAGGTATCGAGTTGAAATGAAAACCATTAATCCCTCGATCGTGAGTTATTCCAGACACAATTGAAATCAATTGTTATCGTGGCACCCGAGTGCCTCCTGGGGGTTGAGGGATTAACAAGAGTTTATAGTTTGAGAGTAAAAAATATAAACTTAAAAAACGATACGGCCGTTAGTGAGGCCAAGAACGTAAATTTCGACACTCATGGACATCAACAATTTTACAGTATTTGACCTAGAACTATGAAATTGGGCAAGTCATACCGTCGTATCGTCCTATTCGTAAACTCTGAAAACTCCACGTATGTATTGAAATCATCAAAATACAAGTAGTCTTTATTTAAAGTAGGTACTTAAGTAATCAGTCGTCGAGGTCAACGATATGCGCGGTTATAATACATACCTACAAAGGAGATGTCCCATAATAGGCCCAGACATAGTACACCATTTTCAAAAATCAAGAAAAATTTACTGTTTCTGGGAAAAATACATATACATTTATATAACGTATAATTTAGTGGTTCAAAAATAAATAAGATCGAATAATTTATCAAACTCCATTAGGCACTCCAAGATGGCGTCAATCAAAAAAAACTTTAAATGTCAGTAGCTGTTATACCCCATGTCACTTTGGCATAATCATTCACTTCAAGTTTTTGTTCTACTTGTCGCGTTTTAAATGTAGTTCATTATAACGACCTCATTTTTTCGATTTCTAGATTTGGTATTGATCGACACATTACTTTCATAATGTTTGTTGTTATTACAGCAAGCGATGGCACTCGACTCCTAGATGCGCAATTTTGAAACTGCCAAAACTGACAGACGTCATCAAAATGACATCTTCCGCCATGATGGTTTTGTTGTTTTGTACTGCTATTTTCTTACTTAACTCTTTATTTGAACCACTTAACAAAGCCATTTTAAAAGAATTGGATAATAATAAAATCTTGTAGGTGTATTGGTCTATCTTTTGGTGGGGTGTACAGGTTCTGGGCCTGGCCTCCATACAATTTGGGACATCTCCTTTATACGGAACCCTCGGTGAGCAAGTACGACTTGCACCCGTCCGGTTTCATTTTGGCTTCGTTTATTATGCTTATAGAGAATTATTATTCGAAGCTAATATCTTATAATTCGTTTAACCATTCAACTAAAACGGTCCTTTATACTGCACAATATGATCATACGATCATATTTAGCGCCAGTTACCCGTAGAGATTGTATAAGTATAGGTATATTTGAATTAGGTAGAAACCTAATAAGTATTAATACTTTTAATTATATCGCACATCTATGTCAAAGGTAATGTAACTCAAATCAACTATTCTCAGAAATAAATAAAAACTAACTTTATTATAAAATGTGGAAAATATACTTATAAATGATATTGAAATTCTATGTTCTGCAGACTTTTTACTATCTACGTAGGTATTAAAGGTCAATAGCGCTTATTAATATGTGGCAAGAATGACAATAGGTATATTTTTAAAACATATAAGAACAGTTTTATATGTTTTGATTTAGATGTGAAATAGAATAGTTTTTAATTACACAGAATATCAGTTAGTTTTACAACATCATCTATTTTGCGTAGTCATGCAAAATTACTTCACAACAATATATTTTGACTAAAAAACATTTCTTACAATACTGGGTCGCTCAACAACCGATGCTAATACTTATAAACACACAAAACTAGTATTATTAATAGTAACAAGTCACAAAAAGTGTGCGTTTTAAAATTTTACCAAGGTTTGAATTATAAAATTCGATTAGTTTATGCACACATTTTGGAAAAAATTGTATATTTTTTTAAGTAGACAATAATTAACAAAGAACGAATGAATAACCATTCCTTTTGAATTTGCACTTTATAGGCAAGATTTTATAACTTTACTAGCGTCCTGAAATAAAATTCAGTGTCAAAATTAAAAGGAGCGGTCATTCAGTACCTATTATAAAAAGCACCTAGAAATCCCAAACGTAGTAGGCTAAATAATTTATTAAGATTATGGCTTAATGTTAGTATTGGATTTAAGTTGCATCTGTTTTTTATTTTACCTTAAATTATACGGATTTAAATAATTGACAGTTTTAAGGTAATTTAGTGCAAATTTAAAAGATGTAAAATAAAGAGAACTGACTGACTCATCTCATAAATATGTTTAGCTGTTGTAATTTTGTAGTTCATATTCATCTCATTCATCGTATTCATTGAAGCTGTCAAAATTTTATTTTATAAGATAAAATGCAGTATACTTTATTTGATATTTTAGCAACTTAATTGCACTTATAATATCAGTATATAAACTTGAAAAATTTTGTCTCAGGCGGGACTCGAACCCGCATCTCCTCGCATGCCGGGCGGGTTTGCAGATTTTGTACTGGTACATGTTCTATGATGCGACTAAACAAGACATTTATACGAAATCATTGTTTCCATTATCTATATAAAAAATGGGTATAATTGTTATTTTATCAAATTTCTATCAATGTATTATGTTATAAATACCTATGCCATGTAACAGGCACATCATTTGTTTGTACTTTCAATATTATACGAAGAAAATCGTTTGTTAGATGGCACAGATGCACTCAAACCCAAGACGGTGTAATACGTTGATAATTCAAACAGAACTTTTCATCTCTTGCTTCACGCAGGACTTGAACGCCTCCCACCCTTCGTTCTTGGCGTATGACTGTGAAACAAAATAATTGATTATTAGTCCTAGATCCTAGCGAATTTTGTACCTAATTATAAAATATGTGTATTTTTAGAACAAAAATAATTTTCTAATGAGGTTTACTAATGAAGAAATGAGACAAAAAGTAGCCTTTAAGATATTTCGACCATAGTTATCTTCTATCTCACTTAACAAACACCAAGAAATTATAGCTGGGAAATGATGCGCGCACATAAATTCGACATACGATTTTTATTTGTTTATCCTTCAAGGATAGTTTGGGTTTCTAAGCCGACTATCGCAGGCTTCTGACGTGATTTGTTGTTACGACTTCCATCTTGCTTAACTAACGGCTTAAAGGGGCTTCCGAAGCACGGTTCTTCCATGACTCCTATAAAGAAACCTTTCTAAAAATGAACTAATTTAAAAAATGTTATACCATTTGTGGGCGAGACACAGGAATGACGATCGCATACGGTACGATGACCAGATAGACAGAGCATCAGGCCCCTAATTCGCGTAACCAAATCGTATCACAATCGTAATTGAATAGCAGGTTTTTGACAGTTCTAGTATGGGCTAAATGTCAAAATCGTCCAATTCGATCACGATCGAACTGCTATTGAAATAGCTGAATAAGGCCCCTGGCGGTCGTGGGAAGCCGGTTCGAGATCGCTAGGGAAGGAGTGCAGTGAGTATGTCGTTTGGCTAAGAAAAAAAAGAGAGAGAGAGGACTACGAGGTGGCATACCTTGAAACCGCGATGGAGGCGGTCCTTCATGATGGCGATGAACTCCTTGTAGCTGAGCAGGCCGTCGCCGTCCGCGTCGAATATGGCGAACACGGTCGTCACCAGGTGTTCCGATTGTGATATTCCCGTGCAGATCTTCACAGCCCGGTGGAACTCATCTGGAAATGACATGCAACAACACTGTATCACCTAAATCTGTGTCCAGTTCTGTTAAGTTTGGCCCGATCCTTGAACCGAGCTATTTATTATCAGTAAGATAAAATTAAAATAATTTTTATTTCTGCAAATAGGCGCTTTTACATGTCCCAATACTACCTACCACTATTTCGAAACTCGGTCACAAATTTCAGCATCATTTTAAATAAATAGGTTTACAAAAGAAATGTCATACAAGTGCGAACATGTCGTACTCGTTTGTGTCCAGTAGCGGACGAGGATCTTTGCGAAGACTAAGTATCTCTGAGCTATACTAAGTATTTCAGAGCTGGACTAAGTATCTCAGAGATGGACTAAGTATCTCAGAGCTGGACCCTTAGTCCATAACCTAACTACCTACCTACCTACCTATAACATACCTTTGGATATGGGATGATCGGCGAGCGTGTACATCCGCATGGCGATGGTGAAGTCCTCCAGGTTGTTGAGGAACTGGCAGAAGGTCTTGAACTCGTCGAAGGTGATGCCGCGCTCGTCCTTCACGCGGTCCAGCAGCCGGTCTAGGTACATGTCGTACTCGTCCGTGTCCAGGTACGTGTAGCGTAGGAGGATCTTTGCGAAGTCCACTTCGCAGATTGTCTCGTGCCCTGTATGGTTATTAAAGATGATTTTAAAAACATATATTAGTGTTAGGTTTAAGTACCAGGCCGGGATCTCGGGGCATTGGGTTCGATCCCCGGCTCGGATAACAAGAGCTTAAAATTTTTGGGGATGCCTTCATCGCGGTTTAAAGGTACATATCTAACCTCATAATCTCCGAACTCAATCCTCGCTCTCTCTCCTGCCCCCTCCTTGTCTCCCTCCTCTCTCTTCTCCGCAATCGGCCAAACGAAACAACCACTCCAAAGGCCCTTTCCTCTAAGAAGATCGGCTTTACGCGACCACCAGATCGTTTGGCCACCTGGTTCTGTCCTTTGCCAAAACGCCTGCAGGGGGAACAAGATCTTGGAGTCCTGAGTTCGATCCCCGGGTCGGGCAACAACAGTTGAATTTTCAAACATTGCTCGGGTTGGTGATCACTCGCATTTGGCAAGGGTGGTGAATATACCTATACCCTTCATTGATGTGGTAGATAACTTTAATTCAACGATGGAGGCCTTTGCCTTGCATTTGCCTGCCTTCCTGTCCATGAACTTGACCCATTTGGGAATCAAACACATACTTGATTTTAATTCCTGGTACAATTAACTACGTCATTATGTTTCTCAATACATCATACCCGTAACATCATAGTTTAACATGGAGAAATAAATTCTTGGAGCTATTTCGATTGGTATGAGTGATATCGACGGTAAACTTAAAATTAAAGATTAAAAAATTAATACATGTTGTGAACTTTTTGGGTGTACCTACCTTTGGAGAATTCGTGGAATTCCAACTCCAATACTTCGGTTTGTAGGTTCTCCATGAACTGTTTGAAACCTTCGAATTTCAGATCGTTCGTTCCCTTCTTGCCGAAGAAATGGACCTGGATGAGAAAATATTAAACTCACAGTATTACATGACATAAGTACACAAATATTAGGCTCCTCTTATACAGTGCAGTACAGCTTCTTCCCACACACTGCGTTCTGGTCTAAGTATCCCGAATATACATAAAAAAGTAAAAGTAAAGTAACAGCCTATAATCATCCCACTGCAGGGAAAAGGCCTCCATCATTGAATTCAAGTTACCACTGCAATGATGGGAACTGGCATAATCACCACGCTTGCCAAATGCGGGTTGGTGATCACAAACCCGAGCAACGTTCGAAAATTCGAAACTATTTGTTGCCCGACCCGGGGATCGAACCTTGGACCCCAACATCTTGGCCAGGCATTTAAACCACTAGACCAACGGGGCGTCAGAATATACATATTTTTGCAAAAAAATATATTTTTTTAACAAAAACTTACCTGTCCCCTCTTTTGAAAGCTATTAGAAGCTTTTAGAAAGAGAAGAAGAAAAAGGTTCGTTCTCCGGCTCAGCCAACAAGATTTTAGAATTCTCAAACATCGCTAAGGTTTCCGATAACCAACCCGCATTTTGGCAAGCGTAGTGGTTATGTCTGTCCCATCATTGTTGTAATAACTTGAATTCAATGAAGAAAGCCTTCTCCCCTGAATGATTATTATAAACCGTTACTTAACTTTGTCTTTTACCTGCAAGAAGGTATCAACGTTGTGCCTCCTCTGCAAGCCTTGTTCATCGTTAACATAGGTGTCTTGGGGCTTGCCTTCATCTCCTTCTGGGGCGTCGCCGTTGATACCCCGTTTGCCCTTCCACGCGAAGCTAAAGATTTTCTCCATCTGAAAACCAGACGCCACTCTTTGGTTGCGTTGCGTATTCAAGGGACTTCTTTCATTATGCCCCATGACTATGATATCGCAAAGTTTTTCTGATGTAGCATTTAATTCAATCCTGCTAACTTTTTATTAGTGGTGTTGGATTTGAGTTCATTCAATTTGCGGGCATGATAAAAGAAACCTTTAGCTATTTCGGATTTTAAAAACATAAATAACATAGAAGTGAGTTGTGTAATTTTGTTTGGTGTTAGGAACGTAGCGTCTGTTTAGAGACAATAATATTGTGTATTGTTATTAAATAGAAGGTTATTCATGCTTTAAGTTGAAATCATGTTAAAAGGTTTAAGTACCTATCAAAATTTTAAAAATATTAGTCATAGTCACAAATAAACATGTTATTTTAAGTAGTTAACAGCTACAAAAGGCACACTTGTTAAAATCACAAAAAAAACTTCATATAAAAATAATGTTATAGCTTAGTTATATAAATTATAATGTATGTCCTTGTACATTTAAATAATTAAAACTGTACACAATTAAACTTAATATCACGATAATTTATACAATTGTAACATCACAAATACTTGTTCAAACAAACATCTGACAATTGAACACTTGAACTTTACTCATAAAACACATATTACAATTTGAACGCACTTGAAAAAATCTTACGAAAAGCGTAATAACATAGCACAGCAACTACTCGTATCTCTTTCTACAAAAGGGACGGACATGAGACAAGAAAACTCCAGACACATTTCCAGTGGGATTTGGACTTACTGTTGACCGCTGGGTCGCTGTAACACTTGGACCCATCCTGCCCTTCAACGCACTCGAAGCGACTAAAGATAGTAGCTACAAAATGTACCGAGCGGTGAGCACATATATACACACATATAATATAAAATTAAAGTACAAACAAGTAATAAGAGTATTTATACAGATTTTACATAAAACAGGTTGTAAATAAGCCTTCATCAAAAGGTTATTTAAGGAAGTGAAAGTCAAAAACATAAGAAGGTTGCATTTCATAACGATTTGAATTTAGCATTTGACACCACTCCCAAATAATTCAAATTAATTAAAATACTTATACTTAAAAATATACTTTATTTAAGGTTTGAAAATATGTATTCATTTCAAATAATTGGTAAATCAGATATTCAATTGCTTTGAAATCAATAAATAGTTTGTCATTTGAGTACAGTAATATGTGCTGATGACGTCATAGTTTACTTCTCCCATACAAAATCTACGGCAGAATCGTGTTTCGACGGCTCACAAAAAGGATATCAATTGAGTGAAGTGTCATTAAGTGTCAGTCAAGTACCTACGCAATTTTAAATAAATTGTTGTTACTTTGTCTTTGACTGTCACCTCAGTTAAAAGTACAATAATTACATTATTATTTTTTTAATCAGTAGAAAAAAAATTAAAGCAAAAGAACGTGGTTGTGCCGCATTGTGAAATAAAGAAATTAGTTGGGAACTATTGTCTAAACTGTCGATTATATCTACAAAACAATATAATTCATCATATAACTTCGTTTATGTAGGATTTTTGATTTTGCACAGTATGCAGAGACAGACACCTATTAAGTATCGTGTGTTTTTTTTTATAAATTAAATTAAAGGTTTTAAATAAACAATACTCAATTATTTTTTATTTCTATTAATAATTTTGGGACTAAATATTATAGTTCACTACTTGAACATTTTCAACATTTAATTTGATTTGTAGCTTTCTAGTATAAATTTTAATTTTGATTTGAACACTGGATTATAACGCTGATTAAAATTTTGAAGGTGTCGCTTGCTCCGAGGTCCCGGATTCCATTTCCAGACGGGACAATGTAGAAAAAAAATATTTTCTCGGATCTGGGTGTTTGTGGTACCACCGTTGTTACTCATTTTCAGAAAACAAGTGACATAAATGTTTACTTACTTTTAAATCACAGCAATGTATGTGACGCTATCCACAGTTATTTATTTATTTAAGTATTTGATTATTTAGATTGTTTCACTATTAACAATTTTTTGTTCTTTAAATTTGTAATATCCTTATCGAACATAAATATGTTTAAGTTCAAATACGCGCCGACGTGAGAACCTCCTCCTTTTTTACCGGTTAAAAATGATATACCTAAACTAGAAACATACAACACATGGAATAACAACACAAAATATACAGTCCGAACATAATGAGCGGCACAACCTCCTATTTCGAACAAATACGAGGCAATTCTTCGAATCGATCTATTTCTAAGTATATAATAAGTATTATTATATATCATCATATCATATACCTATGTCAGATAAGGAGACAGGGTGGATTCTGAAGGCCTGCAAAATACTTATTACTTATAACTAAATGAACAGAAATGCACAAAATAAGAGAGCATATTTAAACAAAATAGTGAAAAAAATTGCAATGATGTTTCGCTAATTGCTGGACGGTTAGGGATAAACTAGCTAAATCAGTCAGCACCTAAAGTTAACACTGGATTGTGATAGCCTGGTTCTCTTTTTGATCAACTTATTCTGGGTACGGTGATAGATATGGCCATTGTAGAATCGCTTGTGCAGACAACAGTACATGAGCCTAAACACTTGGGCATCTAGTAGAAATAGTGTCAATTTTGCCAAATATGTATCGACTAATAGGAAAGCCACTAATATGCAGGCACTAAGATTTTTATACTCAAGTTATTCCTAACGTATTGTTTAGTCAGAAACTTTCAAATGTGATTTAAAATAGCACGAAATAGATCGAAACGAAATTGCTCGAGTTATTCTAATAGGCGTCCCTTAACAGAAGCACGCATAACTCACTGCTTCTTGACTTTTCGCGTCCAAATCCTTCCGTTCCTTCAGGGTCCCACCCAGCAGGCGCTGAATCTATATTTATACGGCAGAAAACATGCTCAGAAAAAGAAATAAAAGAAAAAGGGTGAAAAAAAGTAAAAATAGGAAAATATAAATGAATAAAATCCTTTATCCTTGTCCCACAAAGTTGTTCTGTTATTGTTAAAGTGCATGTGATTTGTGTACTATAAAGGATCTATATGGGTGCATTAAATATGTTTTATTGTTACTTTTTCTAAATGAAATAGATAAATAAGTACTTGGAAACAAACTACAAAAAATACTGCTACCGTTACTACAACCGTTGCACTAAATTGAGGATTGAGTTGGATGCTAATCTAATATAAAGCCTGTTGGAAAGTGACGAGCAGTTAAATTCTAAGGCTCACAATTTTAATCAAATCCGCTAACAGAACAAGGACTAAAATGGCTTGCAATAACAACGAACAACTATTACAAAAAGGGCTGCCACAGGGTACTATACTAGGTCGCACGTTATTAGACTAAGGAGTACTACAATGCAGTAGGTAGGATGCAAATTCTTTTTATAACTCGCCCGTCACAGACCTCTAAGCTAAAATATTGAGAGCATGAAAAAGTATACTCACGACTAGAAACTCATTCTTATCTACTCTTTGGTTACCGTCGGTGTCGAACATGTTGAAAGCTATTTGAAAGCCCGATGCTGGCTCTGAAAATGAACATCAAATGAGTTTAGAAAACTATACTACACTATCCAATGAATATTTATGACACAGGCTCTAAGCTAATAAATACAAAACATAAGTTTTTGTACTTACTTGTTAAAATGGAAAGGAGAAACAAATACTCCGTGTAGGATATTATTCCTGAAATCAAAAACGATAGATTGTTTAATTCTTCTTTTATGGTTGATGGAAGAAACCAATCTGTGTTATAGACTCAACGTGTCATATGTTTCTGGCTTATAAAAATAATACCCATTATCTTCCTCTGGGTGTAACAAGAAACCGTCTAAAGGAGTACTGCCAGAAGAAGACGGAAAGCAGCGTATTCTCACCACCACGTGCCTGCCAAGCGAGGCGATTAAGTATAACAAAATCCTTCTTTTGGAGAGGCCTGTATGCAGCAGTGGTCTGATATAGGCTGATAATGATGATGAGGCAAAGACAGGCATATTTAAAAGATTAAATAATTTAATACCTTTATCCCTTAAGTTGCGAAACATTTGCGAAGACCCTTTCTTCAATGCGGGCGTGTGGTCACGCAGGTACTCAATTTCCTTCAGGGTGAGCAGGCGTCGCTTGAGACGAGCTGCAAAATTAGAGCAGATAACAAATTGCCGTTCATCACAAGATGAACTTTTCATTTAGTTGTTTATAAAGTCGAATTTTTCGCTAACGCCAAAAGCGGCCGCTTTTAGCAATAATGTACAATACGAAAGAATGCCAGAATGAAAAGCAGTTAACAGTGATTCAATAAATACTAGAGGTAGTTTGCTAAAATTATACTGTTCTAGTTTTTTGAAAATCGATTTTGTTTCGAAATAATAAAATAAAATTTATTGGGGACTGCACTTAACTCTAGTAGTCGCCTTAATAGAAATTATTCAATTTTCTTTACCTTTAACTAGTTGCGTTGTAATAAAACGAAATGTCCTCCGAAATTTTGCTGACTTCTAATTCATCCAGTAGTGTGCGACTTACTCCTAGGCTCCTGCTCCACTACCGACTCGAGGAAGTCCTGCGGCATCATGTACAACTGTCCGCCGCACTCCTTTTCCCCTGCACTAGTCTGTACTCCCTACAAAATTCTGATCCATCCCTTTAATTTGAACTCTCCCCCTTGTGGGCCTTAAGTACCCTAGTGCTATCCCGTGATTCGGTTTATATGGCCGCAAGGCAGGTAGAACTATGGGTTGGTAGAGGGATTGCATGTTGTACCCCGCGCTCGCGTAATTGGGAAAGCTGTAGTGTGACTTACGCCTAGGTTCCTGCTCCACCACCGACTCGAGGAAGTCCTACGGCGTCATTTAAAGCTGGCCGTCGTACCTACTCCACGCTCGCGTACTTGGGGAAGTTGTAGTGAGACTTACGCCTAGGCTCCTGCTCCACCACCGACTCGAGGAAGTCCTGTGGCGTCATGTAAAGCTGGCCGTCGTACTCCACGCTAGCGAACTTGATGAACCGGCGCTCGCGTGACGTCAGCTTCACCGATTTCGCCAGTTCATCCGGCTGCAACAATTGGAGAACATACTTTAAACTTTTAAACATACCTACTTTTGTTTCTTTCGGGTGCCAAGTGTGAAATCCTAACATTGATGAAACTACGCTGGCACACAGCACTAAAGGATACTTGGGAAATTTCCGCAGTGACGTAGGTAGTTCTCTAAAATAAATAAAATAAATTATACCTACCATGTATATATGGATTTTATTAGTTTCAGATAATTAAACACTATTTCAAGCGCCATGATCACGTAAGTCTGATGTCTATGCGATTTGTCTACTCTAACAACTACCAACTCGAATAGACATCAGTTCTTCCGTGATAAGTAATGGCACTTGCAAGTTGCAACAGTGCCTATTGGAAACTCATAAAAGCCAAGGCACACGGTATACACCCCAAATCAATTAACTCTAGTAATAGTGACTATAGAAGTTTAAATCAGTATATTACGAGTACTCTATTATTGACGTCTTTCTAAAAATGCGTGGGCGTTTCCTAAAAAATATCCGCACTGATTGACAATCTTACGAAAGCTCACTCTCTTTGTATCGTAAATCGCTAGTATTTAACCCATTTAGGAGTCAAAACCATTACGAACAGTATTTAGAGATGTCAACGGGAATATCAACACCATTAATCCTAATCACATAGTTTATTTATAGCACGGTCAGCCGCCAAACAGACCGCTTATGAATGACAGTCTATAAATAAACAAGTCCGAATCGGTAACAACACGAAAGAAATACGTGCTGACGACGATTAACGAGATGTAGAAGGAACTATCGTTTGAAAAATGAAACTAACAATAAATTGTACCGACCGAAAGTGTACAACTAAAAAATTTTGAGATGGCATAATGAAGATCGTTTTTAAAATATGATTATTTTAATAAATTTTTACGACTATATTAGGCGATTGTTGTTAATAGTCTGTTCTGCACTGCGAGCAACTATATATGTATTTAGTTATATGCATTAAGTTACTTTAACAATAACGAAATTCATGGTTTACTAAACGTTTTTAGATGAATACAACATTATAAAGCATTGTAACTCTAACTATGAATATCACATTTTAAGATTTGTTAAGTAAAAAAAATGTAATTTTTATAAAAATCTACGTTAAACGAAGCCTAGTGTCTATGGTTTTAACTTCCATGTACAGTAATTTCCTCAGGGAAAGATATGGTATGGTTTTATGATGTTATATATTTAATTTCTATCACGGTATCTAACCTATCTTATCTCTAATCATTAGTCACCTAAGATGAAAGCCCACGTTCTACCCCGCTCTTCAGCCAGTAATTATGTAAGGATTGGGCTATCTACGCGTGACTACTTACTCTTTGCGTTACGCAATCCGTGGTGGAAATAGCTGAGCCACACAGAAGGAACTACCCAGAGCGGTGTTGTGTTAACCGAAGAGCCGCGGAACTGTTCCGCGTATCGCGTTACTTCCCAAATGTCCAACGTTGATGGAGACGTAACAACACCACTTGGCGTAGGAAGGAACCAAATATGTGTAGGTACTTAGATTGGTTTGGGACAACAATTTACCACTTACTGCCTACTGACTTTTTGCCTCTGCGGCCACACATCATTTAGAATAAGTGTCAGTATTCTAATTTTGTTTTTGTGCGTTTTAATTTTCCTGATGCGTACCTTACTGCTATGCAAATAAAGATTTTATATATCTATCTACCAACCACAAAACATAGATTTGCTCACTTAGGATATTGCATACACTTTGACTTCACTTTGAACAACCCTAGTATTTATCTTATTTTCATATAATTACTACCCGACAGACGTTGTCCTGTCTTAACTATGAATATTAATTAAAAATTGGTACAATAAATTTAAAAATATTTCAGATACAAATTTATTTATCGACATTGCAAATGCTAACCGCAATGGGAATTGTAACTGTAACCGTTTGCAGCACGGATGTCAAACGCCATAATGTTATATTAAAAAAGTATAAATTGTCAAAAGCGCTAAGGTTACATTACAAATAATTCCTTAATTTTTTCTTTCATAAGAACATTCTTCTGACAATAACAAACAAAATAAAAAAAGAATTAGCGAAATCGGTCCAGCCGTTCACGCGTGATGCGATGACCAAGGGAAATAGGGAATTAGGGATTCATTTTTATATATATAGATACTCTTAAGGATAACAGTGTCAATGTTTCCCAAGTTGTCTATTGCAGTGTCGTGTGGTAAAATAATAAAACACCCCTTTCTTCCCATGAGTGTTGTAAGAGGCGACTAAAGAAGAACGGTCAAAACTCCTTTTGACCGTTCTTCTTGACTTCTTGACGGGCAGCAGCATTTTCCCCACCATTGGCTAGAAAATTGTTCGGCAAGATCACCTGCCGAGCGTGGCAATTATGGAAAAAGTATCTTTTTTGGAAAGGCCTAGGCTGTGTCCAGCATTGGACAGGTATAGGCTGGTGGCGATGAAGTCGTATACCACTGACCTTTGACGTTACTTGTTGCTACGACTTCCACCAAGACAAAACCCCATCCAGACCAGAGCCAATACAGAAAAAGTTCTTCCGAAACGGGAATCAAACGGGTAACTCTTTGCGTTAGGTCAATCACTGCCAGTACCTTTGGGCCGTTAAATATAAATTAAATTTAACCTAAAAATAAACAGATATCAATTAATTGTCAAAACTAATTGCTCTTACAAAGCTATTTTAATCTGTAAGTTTACAAGTGTAATGAATAATAATAAACAAAAAAAAAAAAAAAAAAGCATCTACTTGATACGTGAACAATTAAGTTAGGGTGCCCACAATACATTGACTACAAAGGGACCGTCTCGATAGCCTTTAACAGCTAACTAGGCTTAGCGTGCTGGTATTTTTTATTCGTTTTCAAGACAAGTGGACGTTATCGCCAGTGGATAAGATTCAAAATAATGATACCCCCTTTTTCAACATTGCTTGTTTAATGGTAAGAAGAATGTCACCTAATGTTTTCATTAGATTTATAACCACACGTGCCGTGGTTAATTTATCGGCATATTTGTGACAAAATGGCTATTAAAAGCTAAGGGTGGTTGTGGCGTTACACAAACCACCCTGATTTATTGGACTGATAAAAGACTTATTCCTTTTTGAGTTTAAACTATTGACGCTATTGTAGTTTTGTGAATATTTGTTTTGGATTTTTGGGGTTTATTTATTGACCATTGTAGAAAATAAAAGTGTAATTTGTTGGCGGGACGTTTATAATGATGACTTAGTAAAAAATATATCATTTAATGATAGTGTAATACTTATATGTAGGCGCTAACTATGTATTATTTTTTATTTCACTTACATAAGTATTGTGCCATTGATTGATTCATTTCTTACAAGTTGTTGCCTGTGACTTTGATTCGGGGATAAGTCTAGATAGTAAGTAAGAGTCTTTGTTACACCTTGACCTGAACTACCATTACACATAAAACCATTTTGATCCCTTTGAATCATTGAAAGTAGCTTTAATATTACTTCGGTCTACGTCTATCTTTATGTTTAATTTCATACAGATTGGTGTGAGACAATTTTGGCGTAATTTAGTAATAAATACACGTCAAAACTTTTGCATTTATAAGATTTATTATTAAAATTATTCGTTAAGTACACAGTTTAATGCTTTTGACTGTACCTATAATTCTAGCTTTATAAAATTGAGACAGTAAAAGTTACTAAAAATTATTAACAAAACAATAATGTTAAGAGCTTAGCCCCGGAATATAAGAATTTGCACAAGATATCTGTTATAAATAGATTATTGCAAGTCAATACTAAAGGTTGCCTTAAAGTACATTTCTATCCAGAAGCCCCGCTGCGCTTAAGACTAAATTTTACATGTTAACAAATTTAAAGAATCCGCTTTCCCATGAACCGAAGAATGTAAGATGTCGTTATATGTTATTAAATCACACATAGCGAGAGATCTATGGCAATAACTTTACTAAAACTGGTAGCGATTACCATTGGCTGCATTAGATGAACAAACAGTGGGCTTACTCCACCTTCCGTAACAAGTAAGCTATAATAAGTTCGCTCGAGATACTGTGAGGTTATATCAGTTTGTAGAGCTTCAAAATTTAACTTATAAATAATTTTGACAAACATGCAACTTCAGCAGATTTTATTCAAAATTATTAAAATTGTAGCTGTAATGTCAGGCTGCGAAGTAAATAATTAATTGTGACAGACGGAGAGACGAAATTAAAATTTTCATTCGTCTTATTTCATTGCAATTCTTAAGAAGTTAATTTTAGTCTTTAGTATAAATGTTACGTAATAAAACAAAGCTTTTATATGTTTGTATCGCACTTAAAAAAACATCCACTTAGTTTAATTTAAACAATGGATTCTCTTGGAACAAATATTTTGCGACCTGCTTTAACCTGTGAGACAAAAAGACCTTGAGCAGCAGTACTTGATAGGAGCCCTCTAAACTAGCCTCCATTATGATCTGCACGCGGAGTAAATTAAATTGAGCCTGGTATTAAAATACCGTAAAGTACGATTAGGAGTGTTCACATCGTATCGGATTGCCTTTTGTATTGGCGGAACATTAACTTTGATAGTACAACTTTAGAGCTTTTACTGCGGAATACAACAGTCTCCATTTATCTTATAAATATGAAAAGTAAATGTTTTTGTTAGGAAAGGAAAACAAGAGTTTTAACTTATAATGTATTGTCCGATATGGCAGTATCTGAATTTTTTTATTCATATCTTCTAAATACTACTATTAAAAATGCAAATGTTTGGATGGATGTTTTTTATTCAATCACGTCGTAATTAATGAAGGATGAAATTTTGCACAATGATAGATTATAGGCTGGAAAAACATATTATGCTACTTTAATACTAAAAAAAGATGACATTAACTACTTTCCTACGAATAAAAATAAGTAATACCTACACTTCCCATAGCTAAATAAGAACACATTCAAGTAAGATGCCATCATGGAATTGCACACATTAAATAATAATATCGAATGATTATGCCTCAACATATCATTCACCTATACAGGTTGCCCTGTTTATCATCTAGCTTTCAGAGTAAGAAGTGGCAACACCGTAACTACTGAGGGTAGCATAATATCATGTAATTATTAAATATATGATTAAAAATCTTTCGAATTAAGAATATAATATTACGGACCATAGCGGTATTTTATAACATTAAAAGAATTATAAAAAAGGTAATAACAAAAAATGAAATATCTTAAAATACGAATTTAGCTAGGTACCTATTATTAAAAAAAACTATTTATTGCAGAAATATAATCATTCTTTGTTTCATATTTATTTCACAATCACAAATCACAAACGTGACAGATAACATGTGCCTTCCAATTGAAATGAAATGAAGAAGTGGTCTGTGATTGCAAACAGTTTAAGAAACCCTGCCATAATGTCATTACATGAGTGAGACTATCCTACATTCTTCATTTCTAATGGAGTCCGTACATACGACAATTTCCTTATGAAGTTATGCGCACACGCTGGTAATGTCTCCATTTTACTAACATGTTTGATATATTATCACTGAATTTGCCCTTTATTGCTATTAGAAATCTTCATTATGCGTTTAACCATATTTTACTACGGAATGGGACCGGTTTACCGCTACTCATTGGAAAGCTATTTATATTATAAATACCTATACCTGAAAGAAACACCTTTTTACTTGTTTGGTTTATTACCTGCTACTTGTTTACTAATCAGTGCTACTGATTCACACTGTAGAAAATGGCCAATGACAACAATCAGATACAAGAAAGTTAATTATAATTATGTAATGTGTGTTTAGTTTTTTTTTTAATAAATAATAATAAAAAAAAAAAATGTGGACAACTGAACATCGCATACATTAGATCCCAATTTGAATAACTATTTAAAGCACTCGTATTTTGTAAACCAGAAACAACGAAGGTACCACAAACACCCAGACCCGAGGAAATGTAGAAAAACACTTTTTTTTCTACATTGACCCGTCCGGGAATCGAACCCGGGACCTCAGAGCAGGCGACACCTTGAAAACCGGTGTGCCCGCCACTCCGTCACGGAGGTCGTCGTTTCGAGGTTTTTTATATCTACTTAAGTATGAAGATTAGGTGCAACTTATTTGAAAGAGAAACGTTCATTGGGTGCTCATTAGATGATGACGTTTATCTGTCCATGATTGTATGTTTCCTTTTTTATTATTTCACAACTATGCTATGTTTTTAGCATGAGATTATCTTAAAAAGTTGTAGAAAAGTTACTCTCCTGCAAAAAGCTGATAATACAGTTTCTTATACCAACACGTTTATTAAGGGTAAACTGAAGGTACTAAGTAACAAGAACACATAACTTTAGAGCAAGACAGATACAACTTCGCATATTTCTATCCTTTTCGTTAAATCAAAAGATAGAGGATGTCTGATATCGTGGTACAGGTTGTTCCATTTATTTATCAGTGTGGCTTAGTTAGTGAACCTAGACCGGAAATAGATGTAGCGGGAATCTAATAAACTTTAGATAATGTACAGACGACAGCACGTTACGCTATACACTTGGGCATCTTAACTTCGTTGATATAAGTGCTAATTTGCAACAAAAACTATAGCCTGATATTTTATTTATATTAGGAATTTATTCTGACTGTGTTGATTTTCCGACGGTATCTTGCCAGCCAGGTAATTCTAAAAATATTATGTTTACTCAATAAAGCATTCAACTCATTGTATTTTTAAATATTTATACGGAACTAAACTGTATGGAAACTAGTACGTTGTTCTTGTTTCGTGTTTTGCTAAATATGTATAATATGAGTATGGTTATTTTCGTTATTCTATATAAACAACATAGATTTGTATTATTTTGAAATGAATGAAATGAAAATCTTTATTTGTTTAAAACATGGTTACAATAAGTAGTGTTATGGTGCAAGAATATAATGTTCGCATGTTCCACCGAGCTCGGCATACAAATTCAAATATATTTATGTAGGTATACAAATATTAGTCCAGTTTATGTTTGGAAGATATCAATTAAATAAAAAGCCTTTTTAATTCACAATTTATAATTAAATAATAACACTATTACATTACTTACAATTCGATTTAGTATGTTATTAATTTCATTAAGATGGAAAAATTAATAAAAAACAATTATATCATAATTATGATTATTTTATCAGTTATGTATTCTTATACCGAGTAATAAATAGCTCTTATCTACAAGCGTGTCCAATAATTTAATTTTAAATATATTCGATGGTAGTTCTCTTAAGTCATATACAGGGTGAAATTTTAACCACTTTCCAAATTTTAATATAGCAATCTACGAGGCAAAAAACAAATGACGTATTTTTTCTTTTGGTAAAGCCCAGTACAAAATTTTAAAGATAAAGCACTTTGAAAATGTCCGCAAAAAATTAAAAAAATATGATAATGCATCCTAGTAGCACTTTTTTTACGCGATGTGCATCTCATTTATTCATTACAATACTATTCATAAGTTTTTGTGTTTCCCTTTATACCTTAACAGGTCTGGGACCGTAAAAATTGAAATCTATATCGCGAAAAATATTTTCGGGTGACAACTTAATTTACATTTTTTACTTCATAAATAGGCTCTAAATACTGAACGCATAGAAAAATTTTGGAAAGTGGTTAAAATTTCACCTGTATTTTAATGGCCATTGAATAACAATTGTCCCTATATAAAGCTGTTTTAGTTGAAGGAAGTACCGAAGTGTTAGGGTAACTTCCACGATAAGCGTGTGTGTCGTCACATTTTGATTGACGACCATTTAGATCAGCGGTAGTAAACGCTGCTTCTGAGCCATGGGTCGCGGGTTCGATCCCCGCACAGTACAAATATTTGTGTGCATTAACATGTCTGTTTGTACTGGTCTGGGTGTTCTTTATACAGGATGAAATTTTAACCACTTTCCAAATTTTAATATATTAATCTACGAGACAACAATCAATTGACGTATTTTTTCTTTTGGTATAGCCCAGTACAAAAATGTCATGATAAAGCACTTAGAAAATGTCCGCCAAAAATCTAAAATTTTTAAAACGGCCGCCTAGCAACACTTTTTTTACGCATTGCGTATCTCATTCATTAAATACGATACTATTCATAAGTTTTTGATTCTCCCTTTATACCTTAACAGGTCTAGGAACGTAAAAACTGAAATCTATATCGTGAAAAATAATTTCTGGTGAATACTTTATTTGATATTTTAGCAACTTAATTGCACTTATAATATCAGTATATAAACTTGAAAAATTTTGTCTCAGGCGGGACTCGAACCCGCATCTCCTCGCGAGGAGATGCGGGTTCGAGCCCCGCCTGAGACAAAATTTTTCTGGTGACTACTTGCTTTAAAATTTTTACTTCTTAAATGGGCTCTAAATACGATACTAAACGCCTATAAAAATTTTGGAAAGTTGTTAAAATTTCACCCCTGTATATTATAAGTATATATTTACAGAAAAAAAGTATATAAGTAAGTTTATCGGTTGTCTATTACTCAATACGACAGGGTACTTAATAGTAGCTTAATTTGGGACTAGATGGCTTTGTGTGGCCCAGTGAGGCATGTCCTAAATATTTATTTATTTATTTTATTTATTTCTTTTTAAAGAGGTATGTATGAGCTTTGACAAATTGACATATTTCAAAAATTTACCTCGTTAGCTTTGCTAACATCTTGTCCGTTGTGTTGTATTAATAAATCAAAGGATTTGCTGTTCCGTTGGTTATGAAATTGAGAATATTTAGTTTTATTAATATTTACCATTAAATTGTTACTTTTAGGCCAAAATATAACGTCAATCAAAGTTGCATTTATTGCATGACAATAATCAATTACAGAGTGAAATAGATTTGGAATCACAACAGAGAGATCGTCAGCAATAACAATTTACAAAAGTATTTAATAGCTTTAGGAAGATCGTTAATAATAAGAAATAGTAAGGGGCCCAGAATACTCCCTTGAGGTACACCAATGTTCCTGGTACACCCTTTAGACCGGTACACCATTTCATTTGAGTTGCGATCTATATTAGTTATTTCTACGTGTTGTACTCTGTCCCTCAAACAGGTTTCAACCCAATTTTTTTGTAACATTGACATACGAAGAGATTTATTTCTTGAGTTTAGGCAAGCACTTGAAATAAATAATGACCAATCAATGCGGAGCTGCGCGGGTGCAACGCGTTTCCATATATTTTATATAGCTTTTTTAAACATGGCCTTGTGAATAGCTGTTCATACAAAATAGTAGTAGTACATAGTTTTTTCATGTGTCTTGTTATGGAGACTTGAGTGGATTGTGCACTGAATTGCCTGGAAGTTTTTTTTACGCTTTTTCGCACTAAACACTCACAATTAACATAACCGTCGCTGACTTGTTGGGGATTGAAACGTAGTATGACACTAAGGCTCACTTTTGTAACACCGCGTGCGGAACCCGAGTGCCTTAAGAGGGAACACAAGGGCCGTTTTTCCATACAAACGTAGTCCCCTGTTTCCTCCCTGGATAAAGCCAGTAGAGCAATAATTTTTATTATAAAAATCTATGGCCACTATTAGCATGTTTCTATGTTTTCTATTTTTTCTAAGTTAATTATTAAATAAAAAAAATATTTTTCTAAATTAAAAAAGTTCTATTAATAAAAAAGGTTCAAAAATCGAAAAAAATCGCCAGATTTTCAGCTGTGTTCAAACATCCAGAAAACAAATTTGGCTAAATTTTAGAAAAAAAGGAAAACCTACGAACATGGCCAAAGCCTTTTTATAATTTTTAATGAAAAAAGTATTTAAATCGGTCTAGTTTTGGAAAAGTAATCGGGGGACTACGAAACGTTAATTTGGTGTCCTTTTAGTAGGTATTTTCGGTCCAAGAAGCAGTTGTCTTTATCACACTCTGCGGTAAAGCCGTTTGGCACTGCGCGACAGCAATAGATTTTACAAATACTTATTATTCAATTCTCTCGCCCGTAGTGTTTCCTCTTAACTTCCTCTTTTTGTTTTAATCTAAGCATAGAGCACTGCGTTGAAACTAATTTTCCCGGCCACCTCTAGCCCGCGATATCTGCGCATTAGCTCGCGATAAATTGCGATAGTCGGCGCCCGCGCAGCTAACTGCCTAATAGCGGCTACTGGCGATATAAATCGATACTAATGAAAGTGCAAGTGTTAACTTTTGCACTGTTTGCCGCTTGATATATTAGTACTGAGCGGATATTACAGGGCTTTTATTTAAACCATTAAAAATATACGCATTAATAAAATTAAGCTTTGGTTTGTATTTATTATGTGTTTTCTGTTTACGGCATATCGTAAGCTATTGGATGCAGCAGAGGTCTTCGAATATATTGTATTATACTTATTGACATAAAACGTGGAATAAGTGACCAATTTTGCGTCCGTGCTTTCTACTTGTCAGTAATTTCTTGGCACCAAGTTAAAATTGGTGGCCATTCATGCGTCTTTGCCGAATAAATGTCTGTGAAAATGTTTTATTTTTTCATATTTTAAAAGCTGTGTTCATTGTTCAACCCCATATTTCTAAAAATTTGTTTTTTTTCCAAATTTAGATGTGAAAAACTTGAAACCATATTCTATACATCTATCAAGCAAAATAAAATTTACCGAATCCTAGCTAGTAAAAAGTCATGCGTTATACATAAAAAATATGTATAAACATGGAATTGACGACCCCCTTTTTCCCATCGGTTACAAAGAAAGAAAAATCGGCAAAAAACGACGATCTCCAATGACGATAAATGCATTCATAATCAAAGCTTCAAGGCTTACTAAGTTACAGCGGCGTCCATTGATCTACTGTGAGAGGGACCGCGAAAATAAAACCTAACAAAACGAAGAAAGGCGACGATGAAGCGATCACAGACCGATAAATACGGGCATTATGAACGCGATCGGTTTATGCGGACCCCAGGCGAGGCGTGTTTATTTATTGCGATACACGAACAAAAATATGAATGAAGTTATAAAGGGATAATGCGCGTGAAAGCTTGCGGTAGTACAGAGAGAACAGTCAACGAAGTTCATATTCCCTGGGTGTTCAACGAGCGCAGGCGTTTCTCCAAAACGTCAACGTCACGTTTGCACAACGTCGACGCTGCGCAGGCGCAGTGTCACCGTCACGTGTCTCTATTGGTAAGCAACTTTGCAACGTCATCCGTGAACGCAACTTTATCGTCGGGCACATGCTGAGATTTAAGGCCCACACGGACAGAGCTGGACGGGTGATTGTATGTTGTCAAAAGACGGGATAAATCTGACACCAGTGACAAGGCAGACAAGAAGTAGAATAAGCAGATAATATATTATTTTTTTTTCAGGTTTTTATTGGTTTCTTGTAGGCTGTTTGGTCTCTTTGAACTAGTAGTTGCCGACACACGGAACGTCGTGATATTTCGCTTATATTTTTGTGTCACAGATGATGCGTTGTGACACCATCGGTGAAAACATATTCGGTTTCATCGCCAGGACTCATTGTCTTAAAGAATACCTTCTTTTCTGTGTACTAAATTACTGATTTAAATGTAGGTCCAATTTCACGTATAACATTGAAACTTACTGTCCACTTCCTTGTTTTGTCACGAGACATTGTAAAAAAATAAGAAATTAAACCCAATGCATGTATGAGTTGCTATACAACGCTCTTTTACCTTCTCCCAACATAATCCAGATGAGTATTCAATAAGAAAAGTTGATTCTCAGGAGTTTTCTATTAGTTAACTATTTTCGCACTGTGGTTGAAAGCGCCATAGTCACTGCAGATGCACTTCTATGCTTATTGGAAATCCGAAACAATTTTAGGAAAACAAATATATTTCCCACATCATTCAACGATGATCTGGTGTCAGAGTTCCCCCAAGACGTGACATGTTTTTATGACTTTCATCTCAAGACAGAAGCCGAGATCAGCCACTTTCAGAATCAAGAAGATCAAATTTGTGATCTTTAAATTCATTGCTGTAAGAATCAAATTATCATCATTAACAGATAACATCAGTCCTTAGCTGGATATAGGTCTCTCTAAAAGTCCAATCATCATGCATAGCAGGCGGGTTGGCGATGGCCGATGGCAGTTTGGTCAAAGGTTAAGAGAAGACGCTGCCAGTTTTCTTCTAGCACTACTCCTTTAGTCGGGTCTTACAAGTTACGGCACATAAGTTCATCAGCTATCATTACCTCGAAAGTATATCTCTTGAATAAGACATCAATCATAGTTTTAATCCGAAATAACTCTCCCTGGTTCACGGCGTGGATCGTTTAAGTCCGATTTATTTGGTTCTCCGTAGCAATATTTTAGCGGCGCATTGTTTAATTACAGACTCGTATTAATGTCTTAGCGCGCGTGTAAATCACTTGCGCGTGAGTCTGTCGCGGTCTGAGACAGACAAAATGTAAACGGCTTAATTTTTATCCGACTGTGTCGAAAGGCGGATCATGCGCTTTGGCTGTGACTCAGACGAAAAGTGATCTTCTGAAGAAGTTACTTTAAATCATGTTCAACAAAGACTTGACTGGTGTTCAGATTTTGACTTTAACATATAGATTTCTTTTATTTAGATAAAATTTTTGAGCTTTGATCTATTCATTAGATCATGTCACCTCTATTATATTCTAAACTTTATTTATTCAAACTTAAGGCTAGAGATTACAAAATTAAAATAATAATCTTAGCTGCTTCTGAAAAAGGGTCAGCTGATGTTGGTCAATGAACCAAACGTCTTGTTTGCCCACATAGTTAACTTAACTCTGGCTCTTTGTGATATATACATTGAATAATGTTAGTTTTGAATATTACAGTGGTCTAGTCTTGTCTCAAACGTATAGAAAGATTAAAGTTTGCAAATTATATGGCCAGGCATGACTAATTTAATCCTTACAAACAAATCTTACTTCTTACTAATCCTATTTGTTTGGATTACCTACTAGTTTGTTCCTCAATCACACCAAAACCGCTCAACGTATTTTTATTACATTTGGCACGGAGATAGATTATAGTAGGGAAGGCGATTCTTTCCAAAAAATATCGATTTTTGAATCGATCTGAATCCAGACTTAAAAAATCGATTCACAAAAAAATCGAGGCTAAAAAGATCGATTTCCGATATATCGATTTTTTTTGCAAGTTTTATTTAAAATGTAAATATATATCTGTTTTATGAAAAAAAAACCCTTAACAAACCATTTCTTACAAGTTATTTTTAGTCCCTGGTTAAATATCAACTAAATATGTACAAACAGACACTTTAATGTTATTTATCTCAAAGTCAGATCTTAGGTGAAAAAGGATACCATTTATTTTCAAAATGTATTTATTACATCAAATGGTTAAAGTGACCAATGCTCTATGTCTACACTTTTAAAACAATAACCTGCCCAGTCCACTGGGATCAAAGTGGTTCCACTCATCACTTGCCATGTTGCCGGCAGCAGAAAAAAGACGCTCGCAAGGAACTGATGATCCCACGCAATATAGGTATTTATTTATTTCGCTTACTACAGTATAATAAAACGACAGTTTGCTTCTATTGAACATTTTAAAAAATTAAAACAAACAAAACTAGGTATGTATCTAATAATGAATGTAGGCCAATCTCTTTAACTGACAAATCAATTTATGGTTTTTAGTTTTTACCAACACAAAAAAATCGAATGGCGATTCCCTAGAGTGAAAGATCGATCCACTGAATCGTCTCAGTACAGTATATCGATTTAAAAAAATCGATCTTTGGGCCCAAAAAATCGATTCTTCGATTAATCGATACGAGATCGCCATCCCTAGATTATAGGCTAGAAAAGCAAATAGGTTACTTTTTAGCACACAAAACAGTACGGTTCCCGTGGTACAATATCGAATTCTTTGCGTACGCAGTCGCGGGCAGTAACTACTACCTACTTACTGTATAATTAATTGCATGTAAACAAGTCTTAAAAGGAATGTTTACAATATCACCGGAGTCACGACTAGTCGTAGCGACTGGCGCGGCGACGCGTCAAGTCGCAAAGGATTATTTTTGGCCACAAATTCTTCGGATGGCGATCCCTTTAGTTTGGCTTTTGATCGTGATTTGTCACTTGGTTAATTGCGAGGGCGTTTTTTAAGATCTTTCTTATTTATATCGTGTTAATTTTATTTATTGGTTTAAAATTAATAGATGTTTGTCGAGCCGTGTGATAAATGTAATGAAATGAATTAGCTGCTTTGTTAATTCAACAACAGTTTATTAGAATGATCTTTTAATTTAAGTTAAGAAGAGTTGCTAAGTAGTAAATAAAATCACAGTAAATAAATATTTACTATTCCAATTGTTTATAAGTACCTTCAGCACAGATCTTTTCTGATTGATTAAAATCTACTGAGGCTTACGATATCGGTATTTTTAGGATTTCAGTAATATTATTTTGAACGATGTCGTAGGTTAAACAAGTTTTTTTTAATGTAAACGTATTTAATAAATTTTTACTATAGTGTATAACAAACACTAGCCTATTGTAGTAGTGTAGTATTAGTTTTAGTATAAAAGGTTCAAATGTGAAATACAGTTTGTAAAACCTAGCACATCTAACAAACCTTGAAAAAGCAAGCATTAAACAATATTTCCAAGAAACATCTAGGTTCAGTTCAACAGCGCGACCTAATTATCACAATGGCTCATTGTCTTTGCTATAGTTGCGAAAAAATCCTATTTGCTTATCCATTCAGCCGATGAACGCTAAAGAGCTAAAAGCTAAGAGGATTGCAAACAAGCTGACTCAATTCTAATGTTAAGATTAAGATGTAGTCATATTATGAGTTATTTTAAGAGAATATTATTATAGGTCTTGTCTTGAGGGAATTCCTACTATACGCTTAGAAAAAACTCAAAAAAACCGTCAAAAAAAATTATAATAAAATAGCCATCAACTACTTGTTTACTAAAAGTATATATTGTTAGTCTAATAAACTTTACTAAATTGATTCGGGGCTTATACTGTGTACTTTATGTCCAGACAACAGCACGTCAATCTTTAAAACTTTTTGCGTAGGTTTTTGACCTGTCCCCTAATTCGCGTAACCAAATCGTATCACAATCGTAATTGAATTGCAGGTTTTTGACAGTTCTAGTATGGGCTAAATGTCAATATCGTCCAATTCAATCACGATCGAACTGCGGTTGTACCTTGTTTTTATGAGTTCTATCAGAAAGTATAGTGACCATGAAAGTTGAAATCAGATAATATTTAAATATTAATAAACCTATATAAATAGGAAATTTTGTTACAGGTGCCTCTAGTAAGAATCCATCAGCCTGTTGTCATCAATGTAGTCACTCATTGTAACGTCATCTAGATTTGATGGATGCCATTTTTCAGCAGCAGCTCAAAAGCTTTCACTTAACCAGATAATAGGTTTGACTGATTCCACCCTTACCATAAGTCAATCGCTGAAGAGGACCCAACGTGTCATGATCCCCCGTCTGAAGTGACAAGTGACACAACCAATATAGGACCGTCCAAATACGGAGATGTCGAAGCAAATTGAAAGGGATGTGAAGATTAGGGTAAGCTACAGACAGTATAACCCTAGCTAGACGCCGCATTGAAATATAAATGGTTTTGAATTGAAATTTGCATTGAAATTAAAAGGTGCAGGTTTTGTTAAAATCATCGCTCGGTAAGCGGGAGGTTTTAGGTTCGAGTCCTAACACATTTTTATTCAAGGAATTGTATTTTCAAAGTTAAAATTAGTTAGAACTCCAATAGTAGTCATAACCAGTAGTAGTACACAGTATATTGTACTCCAATGAGTAATGCCAGGCAGGACTAAGACTAAGCTAATATTATCAAAGAATATTATTATGTATAATGAATGCATGTGTAGGTACGGTACTAAATTGTTTTTAACTTTATTTACAATGAATTCTGAATATGATAAAAGATTTTATAGTTAAGTATTAGACATAAAAGTGGTTTCATGCGTTTTAGTTTCATCTTTTGAGGAGTCTATAGAACAAAATGGGCTATGTATAAGCGTATTGACAGCACCCCAGTTTTATTTATAAACGATATGCGATTCCCTAAAGACGAAGTGGCACAAATTGAAACAATATGGTTGCTTCTGCGATAATTGTATTTGTAGTAAACTTTAATTGATAACTTAAGTATGTCATGTGGAAAAGGAGATGCGGTGATGATAATGTGTGTTCACCAATTAGTATAAACAGTTCCTAGTTTAGGAAAAATGTAACAGATTTACAAGATCTTTGTACAGTTGGCCTGCACATATTTTGTTGCAAAATCACTTAGTGAACTACATAAAATGCTTCAGTGTTATTTTTTTGTGTTTCAAAGATTTGCCACGTCACAGTTTACACTGGTCATACCACTAGTCTTGAAGCCTGTCGACGAAAATAATATTTTGAAGAACATTTCATATTTAACCCTTATATTCAGAATTTCTGCAAAGTTCAGATAAAACAGCTATCTTGGTCTACATTAAGTTTGAAAAATGACATAACAGCTTTTAACCGTTTCTGTGTCAAGAGAAGTTCTACATTCTCTTATGGGCGCATACTTCACGAGCTGGTTAAACTGTTAGACTCCTAACGATGGCAGGGCCTGACAAATAATGATTAGACTTGTCTGTGCCTTCGTGGTTTACTCTGGGAACTCGTTCGTACATTTAATCTGTGTCATTGCATTCGACACAAATTATAAGTGCGAAAGAAATTGGTCTCTTAAACCTCTTAATCTTATGTATTCTACGTCAAGTCCCTTGATGATACGCTGACCGCGGTTAATCTTCGTTAAGTTATTAAATGTACGGTCTGGTAATGACAGATTTTAATTTTTTCACAGTAGCAGTTTTATCGTCATTACCGGCTAATATCAACTAAAAAAAGAAAATTTCGCGTACTTCGGATAGCCTTATAATTTCACAACTGTTTTAAATCTTAAAATAGTTGGCAAAGTAGATGGAAACGACAATGTTGCTTCAAATTGTTCATGTCAGCTATCTTCAAAACAATTCATATTCTTCAACTGACTTCAAAATAGAGCTGCTAAATCTATGTAATTTCATGAGATCTCACAAAATTCTCCTTGTCCCATAATATGACAGAGATTGCTTGAAAATTATTTCAATTGTTCGTTGTACAATATTTAAAATTAACTAATACTGTGTCTAATGTTCCTAAAATACCCAACGCTTTGCAAACCAACTCAATACTTGCAGATGTCTGTAAAACGTTTAAGTACCTACACCTCATATGGAGGTGTTCATATTCAATAACTGCAAGAAGCCAGTTCTGTTACGGACCGTAAATTTAGAATAGCTCATAACCTAGATTTATGAGTGAGGTGAATAAACTACGTGTTGCTAAAACTGTTTACTCACAACATAATAAATGCCGATACAGAGATGAATCTTGGGCGACAGTTGCATGTGTCATTGCAAGCATCTGCTGTAGACCAGGCGATAGGCTAATGATATAAGATCAAGCAAGCCACTGGCAGAGGTGGAACTGCGGATATATGTCCAGAATAATAATGGGGGCGCTAACCCGGTGTTCCAACTCACTAATGACACAAGAGGATGCGGAGGACGGTTTAGCCCCCTGTAAGTCTGAATACATTAGACGAGTCCTCCACATTAAGAGTACAAAGCATTACTCATCTACTCTGTATCAAAAAAAAAAACAACAACACTCGTATATCTGCAATCTGAAATGTAACAACTCCTTTCAGAACCACACGAATTGTTGCCATGTGATTACAAATAAAAAACCTGTATGTTGTGATGTTTTTCATTTAATTAAACCCGCAGTTGGTTTGAATTTTCCCAAGATCAATGTCGATTTCATGAACATTTTATTTTATTTTATTTTATTTTATTTTTATAAAATAGGCACACCAACAACATAATGTATTAAACACTAATAACATAACACTAACTAAAACATTTCTGATACACATGTCACTTATAGGTGAGCACAGCATTGACAATTTTAAGAAAAAAAATTATAATTAAATATCAGAAACTTGCCTATCTACTATTTTACTTATTTAAACTTAAATAGATACACGGTACAATTTATAATTATTTTTAGGAATGATGCAGTTTGGTCACAATGGCTAGCTGCTTAGAAACTTAACAATTTTTCTTTTAAAATTGGCGTGACTGTCACTGAACACATCAAGATCTTGAATTTTGCTTTGAAGTCTGTTGTAGTCATTAAGAATTCTGCTTATCGGGGATTGACGACCTAGATTGGTTTTCGAAGCCGGTGCTCTAAAGATTTTAACAATCACATGTCTGGGATACCTATAGGGTACGGAGAAGCATACACGCTGGAGAAGACTGCCACATCTTATGTGTCCGCTCAAGAGCTTATGTAAGAAGCACATGCTGAGTAAAAGCCTGCGGTTACCGAGAGATACCATGTTAAATTTTTTTAGACGCTGTTCGTATGGAGCTCTGTGTGAAATAGCACTGGAAATAAAAGCAAGATGTCTTGTAAAAGACCGTTGAATCCTTTCGACCCTTTGAGAGTGAACAGCATAGTAAGGACTCCAAGATGAAGAAGCATACTCAAGGTGACTGCGCACCAAAGCATTGTAGAGAATGATTTTGGTGCGGTGCTTGAATCCACAACTATTCCGTTTAAGAAATCCGAGCATCCGAGCTGCTTTAGTGACTGCCTTGTCCACGTGTGAGGTAAATCTTAACCTACTGTCAATAATCACGCCCAGGTCTCTGACTTCATCAATTTCTTCAAGAACCACACCATCTATCTCGTATTTGGTGGCCAACGTCTTTCTCTTTCTTGCGTATTTGATATGAAAGCATTTGCTTAGGTTAATAATCATGTTGTTTGCTTCACACCATTCCCTAACGCTGTCTAAATCCTCTTGCATAAGGTTCGAATCAGCAACAGACCTGACTGGTCTGTAAACCTTTAGATCATCTGCAAACAGGGACATTCCACAGTTTTTTATTTTAGCGGTTATGTCATTTATAAAAATTAAGAAAAGGACAGGACCCAGATGCGAACCCTGTGGGACTCCTGATATAGTATAATATGCATCTGATTCGTAACCACTCACCACAACGCTCTGTTGTCTGTCCGTTAAGTAGGATTCAAACCATTTTAGTAGGGGCCCTCCAACGCCCAGTCTCCCCAACTTCGTCAAAAGAAGCCCGTGGTCGACCTTATCGAATGCGCTACTGAAATCAGTGTATACAGCGTCAACTTGGGAACCTCTATCAACCTCTTCAGACAAATCTGATATAAAAGGTATAAGGTTCGTTAGCGTGGAACGGCCTGCTCGGAAACCATGCTGATGGTCCGAGATATCAGAATCGGCAAAGGCAGAAATGATCGGACACAGAACAGACTCAAATATTTTAGGAAAGCAGGAGAGAATAGAAATAGGACGATAATTCTTTATATCCTCCTGCTTACCCTTTTTAAAAACCGGGACAACGCGAGCCTTCTTCCACGCTGCAGGGAAAGCACCTGTCAGTAATGAGCGGTTAAAGATAACTGTGAGTGGTATAGTGAGAGCTGAGGCACAACGTTTGACAAATAATGGAGGTACAGAGTCTGGGCCAGCGCCCTTGAATGCGTCAATTTTTTTAATGCTATTAAGTATTTGACTTTCCGTAAAATTTAGTTCAGCAATGTGTTTTATGTGTAAAGGACTCAGCAGAACTCCGTTTGAAACATCGATGTTTTGAATGGGTACAGGTTTTGTGTATACGGAGCGAAAGTGATGCGCGAATAGGTTGGCAACATCTGGACCTGATTGCGCTGTGGTACTATTCAGTTGCATCTTTGCTGGAATGGTCGACAGCCCGCCCCTTTTATTTTTGATATAGCTCCAAAAGGCTTTAGGATTACTAATGATGTGTGATTCTATTCTGCTTTTATAGTCCTGATGGCATAAGTCATAAAGCTTTCGACAACGATCGCGAAGTAGTTTAAACTCCAATTCGTCGCGTGGATTTCGGAATTTATGATATCTTTTGCGAATTTTGTTTTTCTCAGACAAAAGTTTAATTAAAGACGAATTGAACCAGCAGGGATAGCCCAATTTAGACGGTTTTATTTTAGGTACCCACTCTTCAATAACAACATTCAAGATTTTATAAAACTTCGCCACCATTTCATCAACACAGTGACAACAAGAAAGTTCAATGTGCCAGTCAATAGAGTCAAGTTTGCCAGCGATTATTTCGTAATCTGCCTTATAAAAGTTATACCTTACATTAGTCTTTGGACGAATATACTCAACGTTATCACTGAAGACATGTAGCAGTAAACTAGGATGATATCGATTACACTTACACAAGCTTGTTAAAGGACGCGTCACCGAAGCATTTACAGAAGTAGACATAATAAGATCTAGATATTTATCATCATCATTACTTATACAGTTGTGCTGATAAAGATTATTTGTCGAAATAAAATCGACTATTGCGAGACCCAGAGATGTATTATAATTAGATGGAAACATTTCAGAGTAGTGTGCTTTAGATTGCCACTGTATAAAACCAAGGTTAAAGTCTCCAAGTATTACGAGCTCATCGCACTGACTGAATCTATTTTCAACGTTTTTTAAAAATCGTGATAGGGCTTCCAGCTTTACAGGAGGAGGAAAATATACAACGCAGATAGAAATCTTTTTTATTACTTTATTAATTTTTACTTGTATAGTAATCCAAAGATCCTCTGCGTCAGATTCCCAACTTGCTTCACGCATCGAGGGTATGTCTCGCGAGACAGCCAGCATTACTCCTCCACCGTCTTTTTTTGTGTTAGGGGAAATAACGCGATCTCTACGATATATGAACATGATCTAAGAGAAATCAATTTCTACAGCAGTAACATTAATCATTCAATAGATTTGCATAGTGTTATCCCTTAATATAAGTGGATCGTAGTAGCACCGCTGTGAGGCGAGGTAATGATAGTTCACACCAAACACAGCGAACGGTTAACAGTGACGGATTGTGATGCTTGAGTTCTTACGCCATCGAGGTATAAATTTTTAGAAAGAAAATCTGAGGCTTTTGGATACAGTTTTGATTTCTGATGACGTAGCGTGTGCTGCGTATACGGGAATCTTACGATACCTTACATAGGAAAACCTTATGGGATAGGTATAATAAAAGCTTATATCATTAGACCTATACTTATTTTATTTCAAATAAGTATGAGTACCTAATTCGTCTAGCTGAAAAACAGAAAAAAAGAGAAAGAGAGAGAGAGAGAGAGAGAGATAAAAAAGATAACTAGGGAAACCTGATGGAATATATTCTTTTATCAAGGAAAATGGTTAACGAGGCAACAAAAATACTCAAAAACTGATTTTGTTGGCAAGGGCAGGCAGAACATGTATAATGTAAAGGAACTAGAGAGCCCTTAAGAGATTTAAGTTAAATATTCGGTGATGATATTAAAATATTTTTAATATTATCAGAGCCTTAGGTACTTGTATTTCCAAAAATATTTTCTAAAACCCTAGTGTTGCTTTTTTATGGAATATAGGCTAATGCGAGAACACTCGTCGGTACGGTTACAAGAAAGTAACTTTTTAATAATCTGATCAAATATTAATTGCCATATCCACACCATCTGAACTTCAAGTACCGTATTTAGAAGCAACTAGGGTGATTTATCGTCCAATTCGTAAGCATAGTAGTTAGCCGTCGTAGCCGTAGTTAGTCGGCTAATACGCCAATTTGCAAGGTCTCACATTTACCCCAAGCAAACCTGTTGCGGGTGGTGAGACGGTACTACGGTGACTGGTCCAGTAGTTCAATTGGACAGACAGCTATCGACAAATTAAAATTAATGTCAAAGTAGATTTGATGAAGAAGGGCTTCTATACTATTAATAGTTATATAAATTATAATAACGTATGGCATCAAATTGTCTTAGCTCGCACTGGCATATATATTTTGTAAACATGATTATTTAAAAATAGGCTGACAATAGTGACCGAGTTTCTTGTGCTGCTTCTTCTCAGCTTAGTGCTGAACTACACATTCGTCCCAAAGCAGTATTAGGTTTAAATATTGAGACGTGTAAAAGAATTTATTTCCTCGAACAAAATCGACAATCTTTTTATAAGAGTTGTTTAGTTATACAAATAAAATAAATATAAAAAATTTAAACCATCCCTCGGAAACCGAGATTTTTACGAATTAGAAAGAAGCATATATGTGATTTTCCAGACAATGATCTTATCTACTTGCTGCATTTCGCTCCGACTTGTTCAGCTGTTTTGGCGTGATTGAGAGAAAAATATTTCAAGCATGCATAAGTATGCCTGAACAAGTTTTTTCTGTTAGAATATCTACATAGTTTTGCAAAGTAACTTATGTAAGCGACACTGGTATAGCTACTCGAGATTGAGATAAAAATCTATTCGCACGAAAAGCTACAAAGATAGTATGAAGTCTGACGATAAATCATTCGTATAGATAGACATTTACACCTTTCACAAATAATGAATCGGGAAAGCCTATCCTTTATGAAAGTTAAACTTTCAATTGAGCTTTGATCACACATTATTTTCTGCTTTAGCAACCCGCAAAATATTTATTTCGTTGCAAGACTTTTTACATGGGTTTTACTCTTTAATACTCGTAGGTTTGCTTTTTCGTTTGAGTCAAAGCTAGGAGTAGTTTTATAAATGGCTCAATATTCAATTGGGCACAATATTATGTCAAATTTCAATACTCTCCGCTGTTAATTTTCGTTAAAACTCTTCGATGGCATGATAAATTTGTAAATCAATCAAGTGATCGCTGTTTGCGAATAAAAGTGAAATAATTTCCATGACACTCGTAGTTTGACTATTTATTTAACTTAACTGTGAGTAAATAGAGATCAAGATCTTGCACAGTCAGAATTTAAAGACACTAAACATTTGGTACTATGTCATCGGAAGAAGTTTGTGAATACGGGTTAGAAACAGTGATAAAAATTTCAAAAACCAATTTATTGTATAAAACACAAAACAATCACATGATACATATAGATAATTATCGCAGCTCTTACTTCAATTCAAAGCTTTGAAATAATTTAAGATCTAGATAAGAACTTCATCATAAGTCGATCTTAACTTAATACGATCTGCTATCAGGATTTCCATCTTAATATACGACTTCCTGAGTATACTATTATAAATGTTGGAAAATGAAGGCATATACTATACTAACTACCTACGATTTATTTATAACTAGCTGTTGCCCGCGACTTCGTCCGCGTCAAATGATATGAATAATTTCCCCCGTTTTTGCAACATTTTTCACTGATGCTTCGCTCCTATTGGTCGCAGCGTGATGTTATTTAGCCTAAAGCCTTCCTCGATAAATGAACTATCCAACACAAAAAGATTTTTTCAATTCGAACCAGTACTTCCTGAGATTAGCGCGTTCAAACAAACAAACAAACTCTTCAGCTTTATAATATTCGTATAGATATAGATATTAGTTTTTCACAACATATCTAGATCCAACCCAATTTAGTACAAAACATATTTGAGTTGACTATGTCCGGGAATCGAGCCCACATTGCGTACACGGTTAATCAAAATCAAAATCTTAATCAACGCGTATCTATGGCGTAAGTGAAATATTACGCGTTGTCACTGAGTATGTTATATTTATCCTAACTAATATTTTAATGAAATTTAGTACAGGGATAGATTAAACCTTAACAGAGGACATAGGCTATTTTGTATTCCACTGCTGGGCACAGATTTCCGCCGAAATAATGTTCACACAGGCAGAGCCACGGGCGACAAGCTAGTAAAAATAACAACTAGTACCAAATTTACAAAATAAAATATGAGTGTATAGGTGATATTTCAAAACAAAAACACAAATGTAATATACTTAAAAACCACTTTCACATTCAACTATCATCTTCCCATTATAGAACCTGTTACAAACATTATTGTATTTACAATAATTTCATCACCTCATTCAGATTACGACACGAGATCTGATGGATCATTTAAAGTCATATCTGTTATTAGTTCATTATCTGAATGATTAATAAATCTCAAATCAAAGCACCGACAAGACTCGGCTTCAAACGCGACACCATCATGATACTTATATTATCCATCTCTTTCACTAAAATGAAAAAGCTTAATGAGTAAAAGTGATGTGACTACACATGTCTGTTAGTAAGTAGTTCAATTAAAATTCTTCTCAGCCACTGGTGTTGATTGTGTATGAAGATGGTTAACTAGCCGAAATGTTACATGAAGTATGCAGTTAAAACGGTTCAACACTTAAATATTAATTACTTAATCCAGTTGTAGCTAGTACAGTTAATTTAAATATTTTAGAGCATACAATCACGATACCTAGCATGGATGAAAAAATACAAAAAAACTTGTAACAATTGTGTTAATTTCATTATTACCATTTTTCTGATTTCTGTAAGTAATGTTTTATTCGTACTGATAAATTATGTTAGGTAACAATAGTTTGCAGTTTATGTATTTGAGGGTATACATAAATGAGTATTCTAATTTTGCAAACATCGAGTAACCTATCAAAATCACGTTCAGATAGCAATTCTGTTATGGCGTTGTGAAATCCAAATTTAGTATGATGATAATATTTATAATGGTAAGACCAACCAGGTCAATAGCTGGAGCAAATAGTTGCTAATGACGCCGATGTAGCAGGCTAGATACAAATATGTGCAATCAAACATCCAAACATTTATTCTTTTTAAACTGTTTTAGTTAAACAAAGAAGAAAAATGTTTGCAAATCCACACTAGTATGCTGCTCGCGGCAGCAAGTATCTAATTAATATTGTTCAATTGATAAATTACCCGCGTTAATTGAAGTGAATTACCCGCGACCTTGATCAGATCGTCGGTCCACCTTGTAGGGGGCCTGCCCACGGAACGTCGTCCGGTACGTGGTCGCCATTCGAGAACCTTTCCGCCCCAACGGCCATCGGTTCTCCGCGGTCGCGGGAAGCCGCTGGATGCGGACAACACAGGACCGATCGTTGTGGAGATCCTTGGGGGAGGCCTATGCCCAGCAGTGGGCGTCGTTCGGCTGATATGATGATGATGATGATGATGAAGTGAATTTGATGCTATCCCATGATAATCGTACATTTTTACAAGATAAAAAGTTACAAGAAAAAGAGTAGCGTATGTGCCATTTCAGCCTATTAATCTTCACGCTAAATTTCATGTAGATCCGTAAACATACCGATATTTCGCACAACATCCATCCATACTTTCGCATTCAAAATATCAGTAACATTCAATATAATTTTTATTTTTCTGTAAATGTTTTCTTGTGCACTGTTATTTTACAAACCTTTAAGTTGTAGTGTGCCATAACTTTATAGGTTGTCGAAGCCGTAGTCATGTTGACACACAACATTATTTTGCGTACTATTTCATATTAGACTGGGTATAGCTAACCCTAAAGATTCCCAGGGCCCGTATCACATTCCTGCCTAGAAGTGAAAGCCGGTGTGGAGCAGGTGCTTGTACAGTACTCGCATAAACCTTCTTGTGACCTTTATGATCAATGACACAAGGATCAATATAATTAGATATGTCTGCTGTTGTACTATCGGTCATCTGCGTACACGAATTATCTCTCTATCAGTAATTAACAGACGCCTCTATTTAGATATCTCGATGACAAATAACGCCCGAGATTACTAGATTAACACTTTATTGAGTGTAGAAAGTTTCGGGACTTTTGTAGACAGTTATAAATGTAAGTATATTTTAATTGAATTCTTATGAGATGCAGTGATTAAATTACTGACAATTGACGATAATACATTTTTCATTTTTGGTTCGTTGCCACTGTTTATAAAAACTACGTTTGGCCCAACTGTGGTATAGTTTTATAATGTACAAAGCCCCAATAGTTCCCGTGTCAAATACTTAATCAGTAATTTAATCCGCATCTTAAACTATGGTACCAAAGTTACCGCAACAATTAAATAAATAAATAAAATAAAATAATCATTTATTTGTTCGGACATGTGTACATGGTAAACAGGTGATAGGTCATCAATGATGGTTTCAACATGCCGCACCGAGACGCGGCGTACAAAATTAAAAAATATTAAAATTTTAAACAAACATTTATGAAATGTAACATTTTAGTCAAAGTAAATGTCAAAACTGTAATTAAAGAATTATTCAATACTAGCTGTTGCCCGCGACTTCGTCCGCGTCAATTTCCATTATTATGATCGTGACTATTTTTGCAACATTTTTCACTCATGCTTCGCTCCTATTGGTCGCAGCATGATGTTATTATATAGCCTAAAGCCTTCCTCGATAAATGGACTATCCAACGCTAAAAGAATTTTTCAATTCGGACCAGTACTTCTTGAGATTAGCGCGTTCAAACAAACAAACAAACAAACTCTTCAGCTTTATATATTAGTATAGATTTTAGTATGTTAAAGTCAAATTTGAATTATGCAATTAAATAAATAAAATTAATGTAAAGTCAAACAGTGTATGTACTTACAATTAAATTGATTACAATTAAAATAATTTGTCATTCATGAAATCGGTTATACTCGTAGTATAATAGCACTTTGTTATTTAGAAATTCTTTAATTTGATCTTGAACCCATTTTAATTTAACATTTTGAATGACAAAGGGAGCTTATTGTATATTCTGGGTGCCATGCATAAGATGTTCTTCCTCATGAAAGCTGACCTCGAGGTGGGCATACGGAGTTTAGTGTTGTCCCGACGGTTGCGGCTTACAACATCTGCCACTCGTTTAAACATTTTAGGATTTCTTAATACAACCGAAACTAACCTAAGTTAGTGACCTCACAATTATTCCAGCTCAAAATATTTCCTCCATCTAATGCTACTTAGCATGTACGGAAGAAATTCTGATACACTACATTAAAGTTTATGTTCAGAATACTGCATTCCTTCGCACTTCTCGTCCGATACTTTATTGGATTGCATAATAACAATATCTCGGTAACCTTGTCGCCGCAAGACACAACGGACTCAAGATAAGTAACTGGAGTCCTAGAGCTCCTGCGGCATTTCACACGTCCAGGGTATTACTTCCTCGTTTATTTAATGTTATCAAGCTAGCGAATCATGGTATGATGGATATTATTAACCTTGAGGGTTTCATTTTAATTATTCGCAGTAATTCTGAATCGGCAACATGCGATAACTTTACGACCATTAGTTCATCGTCATTGACATAAGGATTCTTTAAATTGAACAATGAATGGAAATAAAACAACATTTTTATTACAAACTCCTTGACCAGGTCTTTATTTGTATTCTAACAGCATACTGAATGATAGTTCAATAAAATTTTGTCTATAAGACACATCATATTTCAATTGATAGACAATGCACCGTAGTATAGCCAAATAACTGATTTCTATTGTTCATCCCAACTCAAGATAACGGCGCAGGAGTGGCATCCCAGTAGGGGGCAATTATCAGCCGAATCCTAATAACAGGTTGGCGCCTTGACCATGCATCTTCATCGACCGATTGACCTACTTCTGTATGTTTTAAATATTTGGGATTAATGCCCTATTAAAATCGTTTCTGTGAAACCATTGAGTTATGTATGTGCAAATAAAGCAAAAATGATACATACTATTATAAAACAATACTACAGGGTTACATTAGCGTCTATTTTCGGATTTTATTTGATTAATGTTGGTTTGGAAAAGTCTTTCAAGGATTATGACTAGGACAACAACTGTTACCATCTGTTATTATAAGGAGAACCTGTTATTGGCCTTACTTTTAGATTTTACTCGCCACAATTATGTAATTTGTAAACGCTGTTGGTTTTCTTTCTAAATAAAAATAAAATAATAAAATAAAAGGACCAATCACTAGTCTTATAAAGATTTCACTTAAATCTGTTTCCAATATTTTTTATATTAACCTAATATTATAATTGAACCAGAGGGATATACCCTATGAATTGCTATAAGACATTTAATTTTGTAGCATCGTTATATTTCTTACGGACAAGGTCCTTAACATCGCTGCGCCTGATTTAAGAGTGTCCTTTATACTATATTGCGAATTCTCGCACAGGTGTTTTATGATGGGTATAAAGAGGAAAAAATATCCCACGATCTGAAATCAACACGATTTCGTTGTAAAACACCGTTCGGTCTGATACGTTTGCCCTAGTGGAATGAACAAAGAATTATAGTTTTGAGAGTATAAGTGAAAATTCTGTAATGTTTTGCATAGTTGTTATCGTCCTTATAGAACTTTTTTTAAGGAGGTCGATCATAATAGAGTTAGTTTTGGTTTATTCCTTTCTGAGTTTTTTTTTATTATTATTTACATAATTACTTACAAATTAGAAATGATAACATGTGTCATTCATAAGAGCAATTAGTTTTTAAACAAAATTTTATAGTTATTTTAAGAAGATTCTTAGGGGACAATCCTAAGCCCTCTTCTATTTTCAATTATTCATTTTGTCATAAACTCTCAGTGTATGCATTCCAGTAAGTTCCCTAGATCCGGAGTACACACATGGAACGTCCAACACGCCTGCGTCGAGCTCGTAACTCGGGCAGGCGCACGACGCGCTTGCGTGGGCGCATCGGAAATGTTGCGCGCGCGCCGATTGAGCCCCGCGACAGGAACACGAGCGGGAATCGGGAATTATGACGTCGTGTATGTGCACTCGAAGTATAAATTTTGGTATTAAGATAAGGGATTAGGTTCGGTGATGTAAGCGAACAATGGTTCCGTACTACTGATGTTGGACATGAGCTTTACGTCCGTTAACGGGACTTAGGGATCGATGGATCACGTTTTAAAGGATTTGTACAGAGTGTGTATTATGTAAATAACTTTTAAAGGTTCTGGTTTTAGTCAACATGTAAGTATGAAGATTATTGTCAGCATTAGCCCATAGTTGGACATAGGCCTCTCTCAGAAATATTTCTGCTATTTAATTAATCGCGCCACTTTGCAGGCGTACTGGAAATGCAGAAAACGTTGCTGCCGGCTTCTTTCTTTTGTAATTTTGGGTAGGCTTGGCAGACGAGTTGGCGACCGCTTTTAGGTCTATGGCGGTTGGTGGACAAAGACGCTGCTACTAGTCTCTTCCTGACTGTGCCTCTTTGATCACCTGCTGTGCACAGGATAGGAGATTTTTGCCATAATCCCCACTGTTGGCAGACGAATCAATTGTTGATTGGCCCATGGTGCGAAAAGACGCTGCTGCCCGTTATCTTCTAACAGTAGCCTATTACGACACCTATGAGAAGGGTATGCTATATAATTATTTAAATGCATCACACAACAATTTAATTTGTTCACTTTATCTCTTATTACGAGAATTTGGTGATATTATATTGCCGGCATAAAGGGATATCAATACAATAATACAATCAGTTCCATCTGTGTCCTTTATTGAATTTCTCCTAATCATCTCAGAACAACGGAGGCTGTTTGTTTGCCTTTCTCCTGTTAGCAAACAGCAAAGCTATCGCCGCGGGCGCAACTCACTAACCTATGTAGGTGCCAGGTCACTTCGCATCCACTGAACATCAATACTAATAAATCCGCTCGACCATAATTCCTGTGATAGCATTTAAATTTATCAAGAGCCACCATAAATACTTCGTGACCTGAAAGCGCGTCATTGTACATTGAAATATCAGTTCCTGGTGTCGACGAGGCCGTATTAGGATATCTTGAATTATGATAATCCTATTTATTTGTTTAGTGATCAATTTATATTAGTGTCTTTGGTTTTGCACGTGTTTGAGGTCGGAGCAATAATCCTTGACAGTGTTTAGAGTTTAGAGATATTTGATTTGTAAGTTTTGGTACGAGTATTAATGTAAAATGTGTGCTTGAATTTAATAATTTTGGTTAAAACTATACTTATGTGTCTTGCGGTGCTGGCACCCAAAAAATAATAGCACCACCAGTTCCCTTGGGTGTCTTTAGAGTCGACTAACGAAGCACTGGTAGAAGAAGACGGGTTTCAGCGTCTACTCTCCGTCACTGGTCAAACTGTGACGATTGCCAAGTGTAGCGAGTATGGCAAAATCTATTTGGAGAGGCGTGGACCGCTAGGCTGGGTGATTATGATACCTAATTATATGTCAGTACGACCCCAAACACATTTTGGATAGTATTTTATAAACAACAGATTCTTACCATGCGAGTTAGGAGATGAGAAATTTTTAAGGGTGCCGTACCTCGAAAGGACAAAATGGTACCTTATAGGATCACTATACTGTCTGTACGTTCGTCCGTTATCTGTCTGTCTGTTAATAATTATTTGTCGAAACCCAGAGACACACTAATACAGGAACACAAATAAGTAGGACAAGTCTTCGAGTATCAAGGTCCCTGCAGAAAGGCATGATCTTAGGGTAAGTAGTGTGCGCGGTCTAAACAATTGAAGCAGTTTTTAAAGTCATGGCGTGGGCACACAACGCTAGTGTTCTGTTGGAGCTACCAAGTGAAAAAAAGACGTGATACCGTACACGATTGCTTAATTTGCTAGACAGTTAATCTGGCAACGGTAGGTATTTGTAACAGCAAAGTCTCTTACAGGCATGACAGCGTTAAATTAGTAGACTTAGAGACATTTCAACAAGGTAAAATCTTTATATATTTTAAAATAAACTATCGCAACACTTAGCGCCAACGCCTTCCGAAATGCATTACGACCTTTCGCCTCCATTATTGGACGTAATTGCATTATCTAAACCGCGTTTTCTCTAGCCACGTTCTAAAGCTAAGGCCTGCTATAGTTTGGCGGTTTTTCATTTTAAATTGTAAAGTTAAGTAACGTACCGTTTGTTCTTTATTTTGTTACTAGCTGTTGCCCGCGACTTCGTCCGCGTCTATTTCTGTTATTATGATCGCGATTATTTTTGCCCCATTTTTTACTGATGTTTCGCTTTTATTAGTCGCAGCGTGATGTTATGTACTCTAAAGCCTTCCTCGACAAAGAGACTATATAACATCACGCTGCGACCAAATAGGAGCGAAGCATGAATGAAAAATGTTGCAAAAATAGTCGCAATCATAATAATAGAAATTGACGCGGACGAAGTCGCAGGCAAAAGCTAAACTTAATACTTAGGCATTTCTTCATTTGCAAAACTTCCATTTCTTTAAACAAAGTCCCTGCGCTTATTCAATCTCACAGACATATGATGCGTTTGCGCTTAAACAGTTACCAATTAATTATCGCCAATGTTACAAATTTCCTGTCACTTTTGCCCCTATACTCGTCATAAAAAGAACCTGCCCTTTTGTATCGCTTAATGACTATCATAATGTAATCTATCTTTTAGTGATTAGAGTTAAATTTCAGTTGCCACAGCCAGTTGACCCGGACAATGTACGTAATCTATATTGGCCCCCGGAACTGCTCGTAGTGCGGTGGATTTACATTCAGGATTACGCCTATCCTATCTGAACCCCGGGGTTATCGCGTAAGGAATGGCTGGAAGACGCAACGGTGCCTTAAGGGGATACGCTGACTATGGTGATACAAGGGCTCGCTTATTAAAATTAGTTATTACACTTAGCGCTTGTAGATCCGACCACAGAAGAGTCTATGACTTAGCTATAGCTAACATTAACTGATTTGTGCACTTCATACGACGTTCTTTTTTGAAGCTTGATACCTCTTGTGCACAGCGCATCTATTTGGAATGTCTAAGTTTTTATTGTTTATTAGCGGACCTCAAGAACATCGTATCGCCTTATATAGGTACTATGTCTATGGTATCGCCCCAGAATAGTATTTGATTTTGACGTCTTAAAATGTCATTGTAATCAAATATGGCGTGATTAGAAAAAATATCATGTAATCTTAGCATGTAATATATTATTTTAATTTCAAACTTTCCGACGTTTTTGGTACTTATTATCATATTCCTGACATAGACAAATCCAAAAACACTAAAATCATTGAAATCGGTCTGGCCATTCTGTAACTAACATTGAATTTATTTAACTGACTGACTATAATATTTACTAAAAATTTTACATCTTAATTCGGCTTAAATTGTAAAAAAATCGCTAATAATCTATTCTCTTTCATAAATAGGTATATCAAATTCGATTTATCGTTAATCGCCTTTCCATTATTTTGTCACATTATAACATCATACAGCCATATATTTCATATTTACCTACTGAGTTTTCTTACTTTTGAGCGGTCGATCTCGGAGTCCTAGTTTCAATTCTCCGGTCGGGCAACAAGAGTTTTGAATCTTCGAACATAGCTCGGGTTTGCGATTACTAACCCGCATTTGGCAAGTGTGGTGATTATTACTGTACCCATAAAAATAAAATTCAAACTAAAATAAGTGCTGTGGTATCTGTCATAAATAAACACCTGATTATGCCCGACCACACATCAATTGCCATGGTCTCGAAGTGAGGAATCATTATCCTTGTTGTGTTACGAATCAGCGAAATGGCTGAATAGATTTGTTATTTAACAACTTATCCATAGCATACTAATCAAAACTATTCTATTGTTGTATCCCATACCTTTGTTGGAATATAGACAACCGCAGGACGCCGACCGAATAAAAAAATACGAGTGTAGTGGCCAGCCTAATCCATAAATACTAGCTGACCCCGCAATTTCCTCATTGATGGTTCCTTTATACTGCATCAATACGTGTACCTTCTTAAGAGGAAATACAACGGCCGTTTTTCCATACAAACGTAGTTGTATGGAAAAACGGTCCATGTTTCCTCCCTGGATAATGCCAGTAGAGCAATAATTTTTATTATAAAAATCTATGGCCACTATTAGCATGTTTCTATATTTTCTGTTTTTTCATAAATTAATTAATACAAAAGATATGAGTCCTCAAAAATCGAAAAAATTCGCCAGATTTTCCACTGTGTTCAAACATACAGAAAACAAATTTTGCTGAATTTTAGAAAAAAAGGAAAACATACGAACACGGCCAAAGCCTTTTTTTTAATTTTAATGAAAAAAGTATTTAAATCGGTCTAGTTTTGGAAAAGTTGATTTGGTGTGCTTTTAGCAGGTATTTTCGGCTATCACACTCTGCGGTGAATGCGTTTGGCACTGCGCGACAGCAATAGATTTTACAAATACCTATTTTTCAATTCGCTCGCACGTAGTGTTTCCTCTTAAACGTTACGTTTTGTAAAAACAATACTAATTTAAGTAGTGATAAAAATGACATCGACACAATAAAAAATAATGACATAATTTACAATAAACCAAATGACATATCTGAATTATTTAATGACTTTTTCATAAATTTGACAACACACAATAATAATTACAATAATATACACGATAGTACATACGTTAAAAATACACCTAATACCATATTTGTTAATCCCACTGACGAGTCTGAAGTTATTAAAATAATTAAATCCCTTAACAACACAAACTCTACAGGTTATGACGAAATAAACACAAAAATAATAAAAATATGTGCGGAATTTATAGCTTCTTCCTTGACTCACATACTTAATAAGTCGTTTGAACAAGGAACTTTCCCAAGCCGACTAAAAATTTCAGTTGTTAAACCAATATTAAAAAAAGGTGACCCTACTGAAATGGAAAACTACAGGCCAATCACGTTAATTCCTGTCATATCAAAAATCTTCGAAAAGGCAATGTCTGAGAGAATGGAGAGTTTTCTTGCTAAAAATAATATCATAACAGGGAACCAGTTTGGGTTTAGAAGGGGTAGATCCACGACTCAAGCTTGTTTTTCGTTAGTTAAGGAGATAACTGAAGCTCTTGACAAAAAGCAATTGGTGATGGGCCTATTCCTCGACATGATGGCTTTTGATTATGTGTCTCACTCGCAACTACTCCATAAGCTACAAAAATATGGCATAAGAGGGAAAGCTTACCAATGGTTACAGAGCTACTTATCGAAACGTTACCAATTCACTGAAGTATGCAAAATCATAACAAATACAAAAATAATCTGCAAATCCTCTACAAAAATTAACGGCTCTGGCGTGCCTCAGGGTAGTATACTTGGCCCACTGCTCTTTTTACTGTATATAAATGACATGCCTAATGCTCTAAAACAAGAATCTATCCTATTTGCCGATGACACTACACTAATAATAAAAAGTAAAAATATAAATGAACTAGAAACTTCTGCTAATGAAGAACTTAGGACGATTATAGGATGGCTAGAACAAAATAATCTAAAGATAAACCTAAATAAAACAAAAGCTATACGCTTTAGATCATATAACCAGAAAGATACGTTTGTCAATATTAGTTGTAATAGCACATCTATAGAACTAGTCAGCTCGACTAAGTTTCTGGGCCTGACTATTGATAAACATCTTAATTGGAAAGAGCATGTGGACAACTTATGTACAAAACTAGACAAATTTGTATACGCACTACGCCGTTTAAGATTAGTAGCTTCCTTGGACACTGCCTTATCGGCATATCATGGCTATGTCTCTTCAGTCCTACGATATGGTCTGATTATATGGGGTCATTCAGTTGACGTGGAGAGAAGTTTCAGAGTTCAAAAAAAAATGCATTAGAGCCATATGTGGCGCCGGCTATCTAGACCACTGCAAACCACTTTTTAAGAGGTTAAAGATTCTACCGCTTCCTTGCCAGTACATATTGGATATCTGCACTTTTGTTAAGAAACATCCTCAGCTCTTCCCCCTACATGACACGGTGCTTGGTAAGAGTAATAGCAGAGACCCATTTAAATTGTACATACCAAATCAAAGACTGAAAATATATTACAACAATGTTTATTGCAATGCCATTAAAATATATAGTAAATTACCCATTAAATTAAGAGCACTGACACTGAACAAATTTAGACATAAATTACACAATTTTCTGCTACAAGAGTGCTACTATTCCCTTAAGGAATACAATGACATAAAATTAAATAACAACCACTTTGACTTTTAATAACGGACGACGTAAGAGAAATAAATAATGAATATAATTATGCATTAATAATTAATCCTAATTTAATAATTCAATGTTTAAATTTAATGTAAAATCTATTTTAATATTGTAACATTTCATATTTCTACGCCAGGAAATAATGGCAGAATATGTCGGAACCTACTTACCTCTAAGATCTTTTTTGTACCATGTTCTTTGAAATAAATAGATTATTATTATTATTATTATTTCCTTTATTTAATTTTATAACATATAAATTACATTTTTAAATATCTTTATAAAAAAATAAATACATTTAAAAATATAAAAAATAGTTTCCAACCGGCATCGAGATCAGGGTCCAAGCTACCGGTGGTTAAGGCTCCAGAGACAGGAACCTCCTTACAATGCGGGCCGTGTCCAAGAGTACTGCCTTCTGTATCTTACTCTTGACCCAATCGCCTAACGTGAGCCTCTTGAGGTGTTTATCGAGGCTCTTAGCTATCAGTCCGTGGGCAGAGACGACTATCGGTACAATGACAGCTGAATCGACAGGCCACATGTCGACAACCTCATGAGCTAAGTCAAGATATTTACATTCTTTATCTTTTTCAGCCTTGAAGAGGTTGCCGTCATGCGGCACGGCGATGTCAACTATCATTGCATGGCGATCTTGACGATCTATCACCACAATGTCAGGCTTGTTGGCTACAATAGTCCTGTCTGTGATGATAGATCGGTCCCAGTACAATGTGACACGACTGTTTTCGAGAACTGGCTCAGGCACGTATTGGTAGTAAGGGACCTCCGACGACACAAGGTTGTATTTCAGAGCAAGTTGCTGGTGTATGATTCTGGCTACTTGGTTATGCCTGTGCAAGTACTCGCCGTTAGCGAGACGCGAACAACCGGAAATGATATGCCTGAGGGATTCACCTGGACAGTGACATGCTCTACAAATGTCAACTGTTCCATCTCGCAGAATATATTTCCGGTAGTTATTCGTCATCACTACCTCGTCCATAATTGCACAGACAAACCCTTCGGTTTCCCCGAACAAGTCCCCGAAGCGTAGCCAGGCCACAGAAGCAGGAAGGTCTATATCAGGGCCGTGAAGGGCCCGATAGAACCTTCCGTGGAGCTCTTTGCTCTGCCATACCTCCTTGCGGTCATTATTACTCAAAACTACAGGCCTGCGCCAGTTCTCTTTACCTAAAGATAGTGGGGTAAATCCGCTATCCACTGCAACCACATCCTCATGCATACCACCTCTGGCATGGAGAAAATACTCCCTAAGGTTATATACCTCACGGTTATGCATAGTCTTGGCATTCAAGAAGCCACGACCACCACATTTCCGTGGGATATATAATCTCATTACAGACGAACGTGGGTGATGCATACGGTATGCGGTTAGCAATGAACGAACAGTCCTATCCAGAGTGTCCAATTCAGTCTGAGTCCATTTAAGTATGCCAAAGGAGTAAGTTAAGACCGGCATGACCCACCCATTGTAGGCGCGCACCTTATTTCCACCTGACAATAGACTTTTTAAGACTTTTGTCAGGCGACCAAAAAAACGCTCCCTCAATGACTGTTTCATGTCGGTCCCATTAATTCCTAACGCCTGTGACATACCTAAATATTTATAAGTCTCGGTTGCGGTGAGTGCTCTCAAGCGAATGGAATCCGTGAGTTGGATTCCCTCGGATTCCACTATCTCACCGTGCTTTACATGCATAACCGTACACTTATCTACACCAAATTCCATACTGATATCGTTACTAAAGTTTTGTGTTAGCTTTAGTAACTCTATCAAATGAGAACGGCTGGTAGCAAGTAATTTCAAGTCATCCATGTAAAGCAGGTGCGATATTACTTTGCCACATCTCCCAATCATCTTATTATTATTATTATTAATAATATCCATTCAAATATTATAAAAGAATGTCGTGTTAGTTAAACCACTTATAAGTCGAGAACGGCTTAGCCGAATTTTATGATTTTGGTGTTTTTGTATTTGTCTTCGTCCGGAATTGGATAGGTAATTAGTGTCAAAAACATTGGAAAGTTAACGTAAAAATTTATTTCTTCACACACATTTCTAACTCCGCCATATTTGTTGACAATACTGAAGACTTCAAAATCAAATACTTTTCTGGAATTTTGCGCGGGAACCGAGAAGAGAAAGATAGACTTTGTTTCGTAATTTTGTGAAATTATCCTATGCGGCATTTATTGTGATAAAGTGCTTGCATTGTTATAATAATGTGTCAGTGAGTAGGATAAATCAAATAAAAGTGAGAAACAAGGAGAGGCGCTCCTATTTGACTCTGATCCACGTTCTCGCGTTAAACTCCTGTAATCATTGAAATGTATAAACCACCCATACATTTCAATGAGTTAGGTTAGTTTAGGCACAGATAATATAATACGTTTAGGTTTAGGTTAGGTTAGGCTATTATCTTTATGTAAGTATTTATGATATTGTATGTATTTTAAATTGACATTATAACTGAAGACTAGGCTGTATGGACTCGTCCGAAGCCATTAAATTTTTATGACAAAAAAAATACTATTCTGGGGTGATATGAAGTTCGCGGGGTCCGCTAGTTATTCATAAAAATACAATAGGATTTGCATCGTCACTTCATCCACTTGCCCTGCTCTCAGGTCGTCTGGGGTCAGCGCAGTATGTTTTCCTCTTCCATACAATCCTGTAAGTCGTCATCGAGTCGTATACCTACTTCTCCATCATATCTATACTGATTGGCACTGTCAACTTGTAACAAATATCAAGAATCGTTTTTTTTTATAGATACGCAGTCAAAGGTGTAACGCCATTGTCCATAAGAAGATGGACATCAGCGTTAAGCAAGAAATATATCACTAAACATTTTAAGAAGTTTGAGTTTTTAAGAAGAGTGAAATATTTCTAAGGGATATGGACAAATTGACTCCCTAGTTCCCTACGCTGGCCGTACTATACGATTTTCAACCTTAGGTCAGTACATTAGCCTTTCGGTCGACTGTATTAAGGTTTCTTTGATTTATGTCGCTTCGGTACCGACAAGTCAGATGTATTGTTGTCCAAACTATTAGTTTTATGTCGGCTATTACTTTATAGCATGTTTTATTAGATCATATCGATCAAAAACACGTCACGTTCAAGTTTACAATAATGTTAAGGTTGTTTAAAAACTTTTTAACCAGCGATAAAAAGGGAGGATATCAATTCGTTCGTCATGACCTTATAAAATAATATCTTTTTCAGTTTAATTTAAATACTGAAATGTTTTTTTTTGAGTGGCTATACAGCGTGTTAGGTAAATGATATAACGAGCCGAAAGCCCGAGACCAGCCTATAATAACATATGCATAAGTATAAATACTACGGTGAAGTCATAAATTGTAATTCATTATTTTCTGAAAAAAAAAACAAATCGGAATCTCGAAAAGGTACAGTCAGGAAAAGAAAGTTAACTAATTAACAAAAAAAAAGGATAATAAGAAATTAAAAATAAAAGATACTTGTAAGAAATAAAAAAACAAATGAAATGACAGGCGCCGACTTAAAACTTGTTTGTTCCATTTTCTTTACTATAAGTACTTCTACTGATTTGATATTCATCAAAAACTAGGTTTGAATATCATATAAGTACTTAATATTTGACATTTTGTATTTACCTAGTTATTATAAACAGACAAGGTGGCAAACTAATTTCAAAATTAAAAACCGATCATTTTAAATCTACATTTAAAATGTATGTCTAAGAAGACTACTTAAACGAGTATGAAGACAAAGTTGACGCATTCTTAATTTCTTACCAAAACATTTCGGCACATTACAAAAGTTATCGCCCACTTACCTGAAACATAGACAAATAAAAATATGAGCTACAATTTATTTATATAATTAAGCTCTCATATTTTGAATGACTTTACATGGTTTTTTATGATATTTTAGCAACCCAATTGCAAATATAATATAATATCAGTATTTTACTTTATATGATATTTTAGCAACTTAATTGCACTTATAAAAATGTTTTCACGCTTCATAATTTTTTTTTCAAGTTTATATACTGATATTATAAGTGCAATTAAGTTGCTAAAATATCAAATAAAGTATATAAATAGCTGTTTCATCTTAACTGACTGTCAAACATCTTTCAAAATCATCAAACTCCTAACATTTGATGAAACAACGCTGGCTTACAGCGTTAAGAATATGCTTGAAAAATTCGCGCCATGTCGCAGTGTCTCGGTGGCCTAATGGTATGGCGCCCGCCCGGTATTCGAGGAGATGCGGGTTCGAGTCCCGCCAGAGACAACATTTTTCAAGTTTATATACTGATATTATCAGTATTTAAACTTAAAAACGACTTACATCTCATCGCACGGGGTATCACATTAAGTTTATGAATTGAAATTTCCCTTTTACGGTTTTCCCAAAACCAACAATTACCTGAAAGTTTGATGCCAAAACTGACGTTACTGTACCTTATATAAATCATTAACGGAACTAGAACACTTCAAAAAAATCGCTGTAAAAGTGTAAAATTACACGCTCGAGAGCTGTCATTAAAACCGATAACTACCGGTTAGCGGATGGTCAATTAACCGGCGTTTATCGGTAACGTCTCAATTATCGTATGTAAGGTCCGACGTGTATGGATCGGCAAATTACAAGCCCGCTGTATGATGTATGACTCCTGTTTATATTGTCTTTGATTGAACGCGTGAGAGGTTATTGTAATTACTATTTGATGATACGATTAACCTTGGTGAATACTAATTCGTAAAACACCATTAATGTTATATTTACGAAATATGACAAAAGACAGTTATATTATTCAACTAGCTAGCTTTTCGCCTGCGACTTTGCCCGCGTGAACTACATACACGTTATCTCGCGCGGGCGGAAACCTAGGCTGAGCTTAGCAGCGCGATACAAAATAGCCTATGTGCTTCCTCGAGGTCTAATCTCTCTCTGTACCAAATTTTAGAATAGTTTAGGCGTCAAATCGTAACAGACAGATAACATTGTATAAATTATACACAATCGATACTATATCTACTACTACTACTTATGCACTTAATCTACCTATATACTAGATTCATCAACATGATGTTTTGAAGTGATAATGTGTTTTTAATAATTGATTCTAAGTTTGATTAAAAGATATCGATACCTATATCTATATTGACGAATATTGACGCTTTTAATTTTTATCGGACTTTTTATCGAAATGTCTGCCTACCTACAATATAAAAATGAATCGCTGAATGTGTTGTTAAGCGCAAATCTCACGAACAGCTTAACCGATTTCGCTAATTCTTTTTAGAATATTCCTTCAAGTTTAAGGTTGGTTCTTGCGTGCAGAAAAAAAAACAACACTTTTCTATTCTCCCACACAAACATAAATTATTCCAACCTCGTCATATTTCATGACATTTGAGACGTCAAAATCAAATAAATATCTGAGGCAATACGAAGTTCGCGGGTTCCGCTAGTCAGTTATAAAAACTACTTTTCAAAAGCAACCTTTCGATTTGTATTACCCGTTACCTAACATCCTATTTATGTATATATTTTCCATATCATTGTCCGTATTAACTAAATCTCATGGTACAAGAGCGAATACAAAGAGCAACGTGTGAAAATTCGTGGCGGGTTCGTCACACGAATCTGCGACAGGCCGAAGTAAGGAGCCGCCACAATTAACGTTTTGTCCGCAACAATTAATCGGCTTTGATCGAAGCCGCCCGATTGCGAATTTACTAACTATGCAAGTGTGGAGAGAACGTGAATGATTTCTGGCTGGAGTTGACTTGTAAGAACATGGAATCATTTTTTTTACTATAAATTGACAAGTTATCATTGAAGCGAAAAATCCTTGCGATAAACAAATAATACAAAATAATAAATTAAAAAAAGTACTAACCTCGACATAGGTAATCAATCATATTTAATTTAATAACGTTCTTAATATAATTTCTTCATTTGGTGTACAATAAAGAGTATTTTAACTATCTTTAAGACAATATTTACTTGGTATTAAAAGATAGGTACTATTATTATATTACTTTATTGCTTTTATTCATTTCTTCTTTTTATGATGTTAAAAAATACTTATTTAAGTTAGGAAAAATGTATCTTAAAATCTTGGTAGTTATTTTGGACAGAGTCCAAAGAGTTAAAAATACTATACTTATTTATAATGTGATTTTAAACGCTAAATAAAATTCAAGTTGAACTTGAATTTTATTTTATCAAATGGACGATAGAGAGCTGGACGCAAGTCCAGTGCTGCCTTGTTTGCACAAAACCTAACTGAATCCAGAGCAATAGTGATAGTAAAACTGCAGCCTTCCCTTACGCCGGCGCGCGCGCATCAGCCCATATTTTATGGCAACACTGATTGCCAATCGGAATCGGTTTTAGTATTTAACCCGATTAACAATTTCGGAACCCAACGGGTCTTGAATTTTCTGCCTTCTAAGTCCGAATGTTTCTGTAATTGTTGTTACTGGCAATGTGTTATAAGAAAAATGCGAAAGTCATGTGAGTAAATTTAATGATGCGGCGTACGACGTAAGTCAAGGACTCTTACAGTAGAAGGAGATTCGAAGTAAATAGGATTTCAGACTTTCGCAATGCATCTTAATCCCTCGATCGTGAGTTATTCCAGACACAATTGAAATCAATTGTTATCGCGGCACGCGCGTGCCTCCTGGGGGTTGAGGGATTAACTGTTAATTATAAAAGTATGCAAGGCAGTGGTGGAATGGTTACCATGGGAAACGCCAACGAGTGCGGAGCAAACTGGATAGTAAATTCTCAAGATCGCGACATAGAGGGCCTACACCTTAAAAAGGCTAAAAGAAAAGAAGAAAAGGCCTATGTCCAGCAGTGGACTAATTCAATCTGAAGATATTGATGATTTAATAGAGAAACTGGTCTTAAAGAATTGTGCCGTGTAGTGCTGGCACATTAAAATAATACCACCACGTCTTCTCTCGTAAAAGGCGACTAAAGGAGTACTGCCAGTACGGGCAGCAGAGTCTTCACTACATCACTGGCTAAGGGTAGAGTTCACCAACACGTTTAAGTTTTAAACAGCAATTAAAATATTATTTGACATATTTTGTATGGGAATTGTGTCAAATTAATCGTCAATCTATGTTTACCGGCTGTTTAAGAATTGGTGAATTCGGGTCTAAAACTGCGATCGCCAATGAATGGAGAAAGTGATATCTGTTCCTTTCTAATACCAAAGGGGTTGTCGTAATTAATTTAATTTTCCAAACGAATACCAAATTTTAAAAATTCCAGTATCATATTTTGGGTCTATGGTATTCGTTCGGAATAGAAAATGAATTACGATTAAAAATAAATACCCCTGTATTTGATATTTTAGCAACTTAATTGCAATTATAATATCAGTACATAAACTTGAAAAATTATGTCTCAGGCGGGACTCAAACCCGCATCTCCTCGCATACCGGGCGCGGCGCTTTACCATTTAAAGCTAAATGCCACTGGTATTAGTTTTTGGTATTAATGCTTTGAACCCCAAGAGACAACCGGTTGGTAAGATATACAGGGTGAAATTTTAACCACTTTCCAAAATTTTTAATGCCGTTCAGTATCGTATTTAGAGCCTATTTATGAAGCAAAAAATGTAAATCAAGTTGTCACCCGAAAATATTTTTTGCAATATAGTTTTCAATTTTTACAGTCCTAGACCTGCTAAGACACAAAGGGAAAATCAAAAACTTATGCACAGTATCGTAATGAATGAATGAGATGCGCAACGCGTAAAAAAAATGTTGATAGGCGGCCGTATCAAAAAATTTTGATTTTTTGCCGACATTTTCTAAGTGCTATATCTTCACATTTTTGTACTGAGCTATACCAAAAGAAAAAATACGTCATTTGTTTTTTGTCTTGTAGATTGATATATTAAAATTTGGAAGGTGGTTAAAATTTCATCCTGTATGTAACAATTGATTTTAATTGTGTCTGGAATATCCGATCGTCAAAGGGTTAAAAAGGAACAGATCAAACTGATTGTTATGGTGATATAATACGTAATCTGCGACACTTCATATCCGTATATCGCGAATTCAGCGAACATCTCCACTGTCGTCATACCTACCTATTATCATTGTCATTTCGACAGTTTGCGGTCGCTCAGTCATCGATGAGGCAGCTGAGTATGGTCAGGTCACGTAGGGAATGGCATTGGGTATGTCCTGGCATCAATTTCGAGTCCTATCAACACGTGAATCATCGACGACATTTAGTGTTAGGGACAATAAAACGGATGTACCTACCATCCCAAAATTGTGAGTTGTCTCTTGGTGTAAGTGTGATTAGATCAAAACAGATGAAACTCAAAAATATGCTAAAATGAGTTCCAATTCATAATAATGTTATATGCTTCAGTAATTTCAAATCTTCTGAATTCGAGATTTTGATTTGTACCAAATTATTGGCCTACTTAGGTAAAACACGACCGATCAGGCATTAACCTGCTTTATGTTTCATCAATAATATCTACAGGGTCAATTTGAAATCATTCTTGAAGCGAATTTAAGAATAATGACGACCATTTGGATCAGCGGTAGTAAACGCTGCATCTGAGCCATGGGTCGCGGGTTCGATCCCCGCACAGTACAAATATTTGTGTGCATGAACTGGTCTGGGTGTTTTCTATGTATTATAAGTATGTATTTACAAAAAAAAGTATATAAGTAAGTTTATCGGTTGTCTAGTACCCCATACGACAGGGCACTTAATAGTAGCTTAATTTGGAACTAGATGGCTCTGTGTGGCCCAGTGAGGCATGTCTTAAATATTATTATTATTAATATGTTTCATGCGTATCACAGATTAACCAAAATATAAGTTGTCGATAGTTTTCCAAATCACCCTCAAACCAAATAAGTTACACAACACCAAGTCGTCACTCGCCGCAGAAGACCGACCGGGAAACCGTTATCAGTTAACAAACTCTTAATTTCATTAACAAAGTATTAAGTAACTTTAAAACCGCATCCATTATATTACGTAACATTGTTTAATAAGTCCACGGGACAGCTCACCCACGGATGATACATATAAAAGATATCGACACTCGATAAAGCAATTTATGACCCGGCACGTCAATATCGATCTTCACACATTAACATAATTAGAAATTGATCACGATACACAATTAGTTTATTGCGGTATAAAATATTAATTGTTTTGCGTTAGCATTAACAGACCGCTAATGGGCCATGTTGGATTCAAGCGCGATTTATGGTGTTTTTAATGTAAGCTCCATAATTAGAGTTTGCTTAAATTAATTCAGTTGTTTGAGTTTGTTTGTTTTCCAACAAACAATACCTAACAAAAAATAATACAATTCTACGCATCCATGAGATCTAACTTGAGAAATTTCAGTCGTTTGAATACTTAAGATTCGGACACAGGTACAGTGTACCTACATCAAAATAACATTTTTTAGGGTTCCGTACCCAAAGGGTAAAAACGGGACCCTATTACTAAGACTTCGCTGTCTGCCCGTCGCTCTGTCACCAGGCTGTATCTCAAGAGCCGCGATAGCTAGACAGTTGAAATTTTCACAAATTATGTATTTCTGTTGCTGCAATAACAACAAATACTAAAAAGAATATAAAATAAATATTTAAAGGGGGCTCCCATACAACAAACCAGTTTTTTTGGCATTTTTGGTACGGAACCCTTCGTGCGCGAGTCCGACTCGCACTTAGCCGGTTATTTTGTTATCTGTCTGTTTTTCTGGTTAAATTTTTAAAACGACTGGACCGATTTGACGGGATTTTCACTTGCAGATAGCTAATGTTGTAAAAAGTTACTGAAATAATTTCATTTTTAGGGTTCCGTTGCCGAATGGCAAAAAAAGGAATCCTTATAGATTCGTCAAGTTTGTCTGTCTGTCCGTCCGTATGTCACAGCCACTTTATTCTGAAAGTATTAGCATGACACAGTTGAAACTTGGTAGGTAGGTGTATCCTGTTGACCGCTTGACGATTCTTATACAAAAAATAGAAAATAATGATATTTAATTTATTTGACATGAAAAAATAGAGGGTGAGTGAGACATTCAAGCATTCCGTAGTCCACGCCTACGATGTCGCGGGTAAAGCTAGTATCAAATGAATGTGTGCGTCAATTGGGTTACCCTACATACAATCCCGATAGTCCGCTCACATATACAAAGAGCCCTAGCAAATATCCCTCCCTCTCATAATTTATTATTTGTTAAAGCTAATGGTAACCCGTACAGTGATGTGGCATCGTTTGTTGAGGCGATGCTATGATGGGATCTAGGCTGCGTGTATCTAGTCACAAGTCATAAAGACATAACATAGGTGCACCCTGTTGAATGTTATCACTGTGGCGACATTGTCCGAGAAAGTTATCTTCGAGAATAAGGATGCTATGGAGACCTTTGATTTTTTTTATATTTAATTTATTTCCAGCCTACTTTTACCAACACTTACCAAATAAAATAACCAATCATCAGTTTTATGTTAACTGTTGACTGCCAAAATGAGTAGAAAGAAATAACTGTCCTTTTCTACTCTTATAAGTCAATTTTTGAAATACCAATGTTGGGCAATTAATTAAACAAAATAAAAAAGTTTTATGCATAGCTTTATTTTTTTTTCTAGCAGTAAATAAATAATTAAATAAATGTCTGTTATAACCGTAGTAGGACACCCTTTTATTATACGGAATGCAAACTCTTTGCTGGCTCAATAGACCATTTTTTTAAATCAACGGAACGCGAGTTTATTCTCTCGCATCGCGTCTCCTCATTGGCGAGAACGAAGGAACGAAAAAATATTTTTTTTGACTGCTCGCTCTTAAATAGCCAACTATTGAAAAAGATAGTATTGAAAGCGACTCCACTGATTTCCTGTGCGTGTGCAATGCGACTGGAAAACGTTTCGATTAGCCAGCCACGGGGCGAGCCCATTATCGCTTCGAGTATGATGAACAGCCGCCAGCTCGTGACGACAGATACACAACTCTATTGTTACCAGGACTCCGTGTAAGAATAATATAATATTAATTAAATAAAAATAAAAATAGAAGTGATGTCTCAATAAGTATTTAACGACACATGCTCTGAGAACAACACCATTACTCGTCCTATAGTCGTGTTTCTGGAAGCGGCGTTTGTATTTCATAACTTTGATAGAGACAAAACGGGGAATGTTATTGATGTCGAAATTAGTTATAGTTTTGTAATTTATAACAACACTAGCTGTTCCCCGCGACTTCGTACGCGTCAATTTCTGTTTTTATGATCGCGATTATTTTTGCAACATTTTTCACTAATGCCTCGCTCCTATTGGTCGCAGCGTGATGTTGTATAGCCTAAAGCCTTCCTCTATACATGGACTATCCAACACAAAAATATTTTTTCAATTCGAACCAGTACTTTTAGAGATTAGCGCGTTCATACAAACAAACAAACTCTTCAGCTTTATAATATTAGTATAGATGTTACGCTCAATGAGCGTTTTCGATCTTTAGCTCACAACGCGTTGTGGTCACAGTAAAACATCCACATAGCGAAATTCGTGTTATGGCTCTATGAAAACGCGCACGACGCGTTGTGGCAATCAAAGAAAGACCAAATAGCGAAATTCGTGTCGTGGCTTACATGCTTTTATTACATCTCAACGCATTGTGGCAATGAAGAAAAGCCATGACGCGTATGGAATACTATTTGATTACGACGCACACTACTTTCCGATATGGATCCTGCTAGGCCTAGGCTGGAAACGTTTTGGTAGATGTCCTTAAGAAATATTTTTCATTCTATAAAATCACGGCATAACGTGTTTCTCATTATCAAATATATAAAGTATATAAATATTTAAATTAAAATGAAACGATATTTATTATTTATTGATATCATTTGTAAATTACTCATAATTCACATCAAATTATAAGGGTTTTAATTTTTTCATTACAATTAAAATTATTTTTAAGATATGGTTAACACAATGAATGCTCAGAGCGCGTCATGGCTTAATAGCATGTAAGCCACGACACGAATTTCGCTATTTGGTCTTTCATTGATCGCCACAATGCGTCGTGCGCGTTTTCATTAGAGCCATAACACGAATTTCGCTATGTGGATGTTTTACTGTGACCACAACGCGTTGTGAGCTATTTTTCCGCTCAATGAGCATTTTTGATCTTTGAGCGTAACATAGATATAAGCAGTTTAGTAATATGTCAAACTTTTTGTTTGTAATGTTTTCAGAAAATAATCTGATGTATGCACAGACAACGGCAGGTCGACCTACCCAAAAAGTTGAATGTCTTTGAATTGATTTTCAACTTCAAGTCCCACAAGTAGAGATCAATATCAAATGAGAAAATTTTACGTTTTGTGGTCGGTTGACGTACTGTACTATCTGTACTATCAATCAACAAATCAATGAAAAATTAAAATCCTTCAAACTTTGATCTTGTGTGACTTCGTAATTTTTGGATGACAAATCTGATTAGGTACTCTTTTAGTTTTTTTTTATTGAGGTCACCATAGCTACATTGTTACGTTAGTTGGTAATTCATGTAATATAAAAACCGGCCAAGTGCGAGTCGGACTCGCGCACGAAGGGTTCCGTACCAAAAAGGCCAAAAAAACGAGTTTGTTGTATGGGAGCCCTCCTTAAATATTTATTTTATTTTGTTTTTAGTATTTGTTGTTATTGCGGTAACAAAAATACATAATTTGTGAAAATTTCAACTGTCTAGCTATCGCGGTTCTTGAGATACAGCCTGGTGACAGAGCGACGGATAGACAGACAGAAGGACAGACGGACAGACGGACAGACAGCGAAGTCTTAGTAATAGGGTCCCATTTGGGTACGGAACCCTAAAAACTAGCGTCAAAAATAACTAAATATTTACATTTAGTACAACCTATAGGATCAATCGTATAGACAACATGACAAATATCTACTGCATGTCGACATAATTTGGCCGGGTTATAAAGTTCACACTGACATAAAATCTTCGTTAATCATTCAATCGAGGACAGTTTTAGGTGTAATTTTGTATAGGACTAGGGATTCAGTTCTTATACAGATTTAGGCTGAATTCTGCTTCAAGACTTCGTGAATAAAGTAATGAAAATTCCAGACTAAAACGAGGATTCGAAGCACGATTCCACTCAGACGGAACCGCAGGCGTTCGCTAGAACCACTCTAAAATTATGTTTTCAAAAATAACAATAACGTAAAACATGGCGCCAGTTAGAATAACATTCATATTCCATAACATTAAGCTCAAAACAAAACGTTGTGACCCGAATTTGAATAAAACAACATCTAAATTCAAATAGTAACACATTACGGTCTAAAGTAAATTGAGAGAGGCGCGATAAAAAACATTGTATGAGCGTAGTGTGGGGAGTCCTCAGCGTAGATACCAATACCTACTCGTAAGATACCCATTACGTTCCTTATATATATAGTGTAGTGCCGGCACATATTATTACAAAGAATACCACCACCACTTCTCTTGTTACGGGTGTCGTAAGAGGCAACTAAAGGAAAATTATCAAAAGAAGACCGTCTGCCGAGCGTGGCGAATATTGTTTTCTCTTTGTTTTTCAAATTCTTTCTTCTAACCTAGATAAATAAATAAACATCAAAATTAAAGACATATGGGGGAACAGTACCGACTGCAATAAAGTGTTTATAGCGCAAAAGAAATGTGTGAGGGCAATGTGCGGTATCCCGCCCGGTGAATCTTGTAGACCTGCTTTTATAAAATTAGGCATTCTGCCGCTACCTGCGCTGTACATTTTTGAAATCTGCTGCTTTGTAAAGAAACATTACAAATTATTCATGGAAGCTAAAGATAGAAACCCTAGACTTCAAAGAAACCCTAACAGGCTAGTCCAAAGTGTCATTCCGAAATCTAAAAAGTATAGTAAAAGTTGTTTATGTATGTGTATTAAGATATACAATAGGATTCCCTACGAGATCAAACAACACAAAATCAATATCTTTAAGACTAAATTGTACAAGTGACTTATAGATGAAAAAATTTACGATGTAAAAGAATTATTAATTGACCGAAAATTTAATTGACTTGAACATTGATGTAGTAATCTTATTATTCTAATCTTATTATTCTTAACCAAATGGACTTGACATTATTTTATGATGACATTAATATGACATTATTTTTTAATTCCGATTGACATTTATTATATTTTATACCATAATGTTTATTAGATCTCATTATTTTAAATGTAATGAATGTACCTTATCTTTAATATTTGCATGCTGATAATCCCGGCAAGACATGTGCGCACTCTGACAATGTAACATCTTTATACCATGTTTTTACGCAAATAAAGTATTATGAATTATGAATTATGAAAGAGTTATCTTCAAGCTATCAAGAAATACACCGTTTACTGCAAGGCGGAATTCGGAAAAAGAAGGAAATATCCGAAGATATCGGTTTTGTTAAATGACGGTACGAATACCAATTCGAACAACCCTAGCGCTCAGTTTGAACTGCCCATGTGATGGCATAAAGGGCAGTTATGATCACTCTATCGTCTCGAATTAAAATGCAAATGTCCTTGCGTGATGGGAGCATGATTTGTATGGTTGACCAACAAGCCGCGGGCGAAGTTATACGCTGGCAATTGGATAAATTTGTATGAATTTTGTAAATGGATTACTTAATGGATAAAGCTATTTATATTATTTTACTTGATTTGTTATCAAAAGCTACAACTTTTACTACAATATAAAATCAACCTTGCATATACATAATGACGTAGGATTTTTGTATCCCACTAATAAATAAATAAATAAATATTTTAAGACATGCCTCACTGGGCCACACAGAGCCATCTAGTCCTAAATTAAGGTAGTATTAAGTACCCTGTCGTATGGGGTACTAGACAACCGATAAACTTACTTATATACTTTTTTTTTTTGTAAATACATACTTACAATACATAGAAAACACCCAGACCAGTACAAACAGACATGTTCATGCACACAAATATTTGTACTGTGCGGGGATCGAACCCGCGACCCATGGCTCAGAAGCAGCGTTAACTACCGCTGATCCAAATGGTCGTCAATGGGCACGGGATTCCGCCTGCGCGATATTTGTCATGTAGATCACGCGGACAGAGTCGCGGAAAGCTACTGTAGTAATAATTGATATTATTACACCGCAAAATTACAGACTACTAACAAGCAAAAGCTTTGCATTGATTACACTATATAGGATGAAATTTTAACCACTTTCCAAAATTTTTATAAGCGTTCGGTATCGTATTTAGAACCCATTTATGAAGTGAAAAATGTAAATCAAGCTTTCAGCCGAAAATGTTTTTCGCAATATAGTTTTAAATTTTTACGGTCCTAGGCCTGATAAGGCATGAAGGGAAAATCTAAAACGTATGAATAGTATCGTAATAAATAAAAGAGATGCGAATCGCGTAAAAAAAGTATTGCTAGGCGGCCGTATCAAAAGTTTTAGATTTTTTGCGATCATTTTCTAAGTGCTTTATCTTGACATTTTTGTACTGGACGATACCAAAAGAAAAAATACGTCATTTGTTTTTTGTCTCGTAGATTGATATATTAAAATTTGGAAGGTGGTTAAAATTTCATCCTGTATACCTTTCTGTTATCACTTACCACGCCTTTATTTTATGACGCAAGTTTTCTTCTTAGCGGCATTATACCGGTTTGATCCAGATTTAATTGGTAAACTATTTATTTAAGCAAGTTAAAAATATCGAACTTCTGCGAAGAAACAGAACATCTAATGTGGTAATGACAGATTGATTAGTGTTTGGCGAATACGTCAGCAAGATAATTGGAACGCAATCGAATTTGTGTATCAACGAGTCAAAAGGGGAATGTTCTAGATATTTACAACTATTATTTCGCGCCTTCAAGGCAAAGCATTGTTTAGAGAAAATTAAAAAAAAAATAGAATGTTTAAGGTATAGCCAAAATATTTATGAAACTACTATAGATACCTACATAAAATTAAAAACTGGATAGAGTTTACGCGGCAGAGGTAACTAGACATAGCGAGGCAGCGACCGAAAAACGTCCTCAACAATTGAGCACCAATGTCATGTTGGCTCTGTGAAACTAGTTCTTATTTTTTAACTTTAGAAACTACACACAATTACATATACAGTACAATTTCCTTGAATTTCCTCGTCGCAAATATTGTGTTCATAGCTTAGTTAAAGGAGCAAAAATCATGAGTAGGACTCTCCGGAGTGGGACATGTTGTATGTAATGTATACAATAGCATTGGATTTGCTGGTTTATGGATGTCGTAGGATGCGTCTAAAATAGAAGAAGCTGTTGCCATTCAGCTCTTTACCACTATTGCGCCGACCCTCCTGCCAAGCATTGGGATTACGGCAATGCTGTGTCCAGCTGTGGACTGGTATGGGCTGATGCTACTAAAGCTAGCAGAGGTCACTAGTTTCGTCTGTTTTTTATTCCGTCATAGCTAAGAATGGAACTCTTCGACCTCCCGCCGCGCGAGGCACTCCGTTAGCACTCTGACACCTAACGTTTGTTTATGATTATAGTTCGTTGTAATAGGTAATTCGGGCCTGTGTTGCGCGTCCTTTATGCGCATGTGTGGTTCAGACTAGGGATGTTATGGAGGTACAATTTCGGATCAGAAGCCTTACTTTGCAACAGAATATCCGGAATATATTATTTATTGTCAGCCAACAAAACAACACAAAACTAATGAAGTTTGGACTAGGGATGTCTTGGTAATAAATTTCGGACTATAGAAGCCCTAACTCGCAACCGAATGTCTATAATTATATTTTTATTTATTGAGGACAGCGAACGAAATAATCACTTAGTATATGGTTAAAATTTAAAATAATTGTGTTATAGTTTACATTGGTAAATTGAGGCCTTGATTAGAGGCTACCAAGGCAAGCATTACAGATACGTTAGTTAACTTTAGTACTCATATGTTTAACATATGAGCTAGTTGCTATTTAACTGAACCGCTACTGAATCTGGGACTCTTATCTGTCTCTTTTACTTATACCAATGTCTCATATCTGAAAGGAACATATTCTATTTGTATTTGTCACATACTTTAAGCACTAGACTACTCAACTCAAATAGTTAGACTCCGCCTTAACCGACAGATTCAGAATGTTTATTTTATTTTAGTTACATAAAAAAAATTGTAAAACATCACATTCATTATTCAGATCTTAAAGTAACTATTGAAACACTTGTATAATGGAAATCAGAAACACCACAAACACCCAGAGTCGAGAAATTTTTTTGTCCACATAGACAGAGACATCCTACAACACGTAATCTACTTCACAACGGAGGAAGTTTAATCGAATTCAAGTTTTTCTTTCGGATATAAACTTACATCACAAATTTATCAGTCTTACTTTTTTTCGGATATAAGTTAGAGTGGGTTACGGTGCTTTATAACATCCCTGATTCAGACATATTATTACCGATCGTATTGTCCAATGTCCGCCGAAGATGTGAGCTGGATGACTTAAGCGTGAAAATTAACTCAGACGGTTTTTTTGTCAGTAGGTACTTATGTGTGTCAACTATTGTCAGCGAAATTAGCTACTTTAATCGATGCGAATTTGACATTCCTAACAACATTGCATTAGATTGGTAAAATTTTTTTTTCTAAAGTTTTAATAAGAAAAATATCGAAGTAAAGAGAGAATATTTCGCTGCATGATTGACGGTGAATTCTTAATTGTCTCGGACTTAAAACTAGTGGCTTTATTTCTCAATCTTATTGTTGGTGCAATATACTGCGAAAAATTTTTTCAAAGGTACTTTCCGCCTAATTTTTATATCCTTTGGGATTTGTGTGTAACATACGATAGACCAACGCAGCAAACGCCCCGGTGGTCCCCGGTGGATTTCGAAGTCCTGGGTACGATCCCAGTCTCAGATCCCAGTGTAGGTCACTAAGAGTTTCGGATTTTCAAACATTGTTCAGGTTCACCAACCTGCATGCAGCAAGCGTGGTGAATAATCACCACGCTTGCCTGTACCCATCATCACTATGGTAACTTGAATTCAATGATGGAGGCCTTCACCCAGCTGTGGGATGATTATAGGCCCCTATTTTTCCTAATCTGAAAGACCAAGAGAAAACTGTCTGTTTGTGTATATTAAGCCGTAGTTGGAATTGAGGCGACCGTTGTGCCTCGGTTCCTACCGCGCCCAGCAAACATGAATTTAATATCTAGTTTCTAGTAGTACAAGTTACAAGTTGGGTCTCTAATTACTTTCACTATATCTCATCCCGATGTTTCGCAAGCACAAATTACTGCCGCATATCAGTCGGAGACAGTAGGTTCAGTGTGCGTAGCTGCCAATGTGTTTAGTGATTTGTGAGTAACTTTAGTAAATCAGAAAAAAAGAGTTCATACTTCAAACAAACTGGAGCAGGATGGACATGCAGCATGATTTGCGTCTTCTCAACGTTTATCTTAAGACCCACTCTTTAAGAAGTACGAGAAGTATGAACGTTTTACGAGATCGTGAGTTTTTCAAGGTTCCAGCCATAGAAAACTATATCATCGGCGAAGGGGAGCTGTGTCTGGCACTCGTCATTAATTTTGATGCCAAGTCTTTTCAATGCAGAAGCTTGAAAATATGTTTCAACGATGCTGTAAGCAGTTATGAAAAGGTTCAAAGAATGAAAGAAATATTAGATTTTTTCTCTACTTTACTGTACTTGGATTTTGTTCTCAAATCAAATCTAATAACATAAAAATCTCGTTCAGAAGAGTTTGGTAACACACACAATGAATGTTGGTTACCGAACACCTCCGAAACTACTTGAGCGATTTTTTATTATTTGTTTCTATTTACTTTGTAGTGTTGAAAATAACAATATTATTATTTCTTTAATCCTGAAAAAGTGTAATAATAATTCAAGTTGGAAATTCCACGAGTACGAAGTCGCGGCAACAGTTAGTAGATTTATATTTTTAAATCGCCTGCTTCGAAATAAATCTCTTTATTGCTATATCAAAGATCAAAGACCCAAAAAGTTAAAGGTCATTGAATTTATTTTCAACTTTAAGTCCAACAAGTAGAGATCAATATCAATTGAGAAAGTTTGATGTTTTGTGGTAGGTTGACGTGCTGTTGTCTGTACATAAAAAACGAGCCTACTCTTTTGACCTCACTTACGTCTCTGGTTTACCTCCGGTTATAGAGAAACTGGACCAGCATTGTCTGTGCCAGGGCCCAGGATGCCATAAAAGGCATTAACAGGTTAGCATTAAGGAAACTAATGGGATGGGAATTAGGTACAGACATTAGCAATTAAAACGATAATTACTTGCAAACTGTTTCAGAGGTTAAAACAAATAACCAATGCAGTACTTTCTTCAACAAAATACTAATTTCACACATAAGGCGACCGACGAAAAATAAAAACTCACCCTCATAAGTAGCAAAATATGACAAAAGGAGTAATGCCTGAAGAAAGAGGACGAGCTGCATCGTTTTCTGTTGACCATTGACTGAACGGCGATCGCCAACCAGCCGACCGAGCGAGGGGTTTATGGAAAATTATCTTTGTCCAGAGGCCTAAATTCAGGAGTTGTAACGATATCATCGCTAAATTTTCATTATTATACTTATGTTATTATAACTTACATCTGTCTCAGGTGGGTCTCGAACCCATGATTGCGCACAAACTTCCGTTTACCAGGACACTGCTCGCAAAAAAATAGTGAAAATATTTCTTTCGGATGTCAGAGGCAGGTACATAATCCAAAACACTGCTGGCTGACAGCGGAAAACCTTAAATAAAATTATCGATACAAGAAAAAATGTCTTTGCAACTCAAAGGTTAAGGCACTCGCCCTTAAGGTAGTCGATTACGAACTAGATCAGTCGAAAGTTTAATTAAAGGAATTGTATGTTCAATGAAGTTTTTATGTCTACTTAATAATCAGTGTTGGTAGAAAATGGGCAATACTATCGTTGAATAGCTAGCTGTACAGATACAGCCCTGGTGAAGCTAATTAGCTGGCCATGGGAAGATTTAATAGGCACCGCCTTAGAACAAATAGCAAGCGGGGACCCATTAAATCATCTAACGTCTGACAAGACCACACCGCATCCTCCGCTTGTTATCCATTGGAGGGTCAAGAAGGTACCTACTATATACGTATTTGTCCTCCTCAAAAGAATGCTTGGGCATTGTACAGGTAGAGGTAAAGTTTTTTTAATCAACATACTACTTCACTGCTGGACAGTCTGGAGACACACCTCTCCAAAAAAGAATTTCGCTATAATCGCCACCAGTTCAAATTCTTGTTATAATAATCAAAAATAATGATATCTTTTAAGTATCCTCAAAGTTCAGACACACTTTTAATGCCGATAATAGATGGCGCTGTTAATGCATACTAAACCTTCCATAGCTGAACAAGAATGGGGTCCATGTTTACAAGTGCTGATGGAAACACGGAACCGAAGCGTCGAACAAAAGCAATTTGCTTAGTCTAGCAGATTGTTTAGTTTGGTGTAAGTTCTCAAACTTCCGACTGGAAGCCCCCAAATCTTATGAGAGTACTCTAAAAGGAACTATGTAGCAAATATAAAACAAGGAGTCGGTAGCACTGGTACGACAGATAGGCTTGTAACAAAACCTTTAATCTTTTCTGCTGTAATCTTAACAATTTTAGTTTTAAATTTAATAAAAATAATAGTAAAAATATTTTAGCGCCCTCTTGGTCTAGCGGTATAAGTACCGGGCCAAGCTCAATCTCCGGGTCGGGCAATAATAGTTTTAAATTTTTAAACCACGCTCGGGTTTGTGATCACCAACCCGCATCTGGCAAGCGTGGTAATTCAATGATGGGGGCCTTTGTTCTGCAGTGGGATGATTATGGGCTGTTACTTTGCTTCTTTACCTCTGTATATAACGTTGATCTACTGTTTATTTATATCTAAAGAAATACATGTCTGTAACTCACTAACTACTGGGAACTCTAATTCTCTGAGCAATGTTTATTATCGTAACCAATTGCTCACTCCGGGCATAATTTTTTTTGGATTGCGAATTTTCTGATCCTCTTGAATAACACAACAAAATCGCAGCTAATGGGCACATTGCGAGCAAACTTGATAACAGTTATTAATCGTGTAACATAAAGTCGATCAAAATCAATACTTATGCTCTTCTAATCTACCTGGTAAATAATCAGTAAAAATTGTTATTCATAAAGCGTTTTGAAGTAAGGTCGTCCATTGATCACGTGATGTATTTTAGCATTGTTTTTGCCAACCCTTTACTCCCTCCCTAGTGATGGCTGGTTTTTGGTACATAATATCTCATTCTACGAGGTTTTGGCAACAGTGAGTCAATGCCACGCTTTTTGGTTTAGACATTGCGAGTTCAATAAAAAATAAATAAGAGTGATATCCTTATGATTTTTGCAACTTTTTTCCCAACCCTTAACCCTTTCGAGTTTAATAGATGAAGCCAAATATGATAAACCAACGAAAATGGGTTCGCCTTAAAATGTTTGAGAACCTATGGATGTGTAAGTATGGTGTTAGTTTATTAGAATAATAACTTATAAATACATTCCTTGACCAACTTAATGTAGGCGCTCTTTAACTGGTAAAACTAGCGGTTTATTTTGTAATATTACTGGTATCTGGACAATTGTGCAGTTTGAAGATTGAGATGCTAGTGTTAACATACTGATTTGATGACATGAACAAAGAATAGTTATTGAATCTATGAATTACACGGTTGTAACCCCAAAATAGCTATGTCTTAGTTCACTTTTTAAATAAGTAAGTTTATCGGTTGTCTAGTACCCCATACGACAGGGTACTTAATAGTAGCTTAATTTGGGACTAGATGGCTCTGCCCAGTGAGGCATGTCTTAAAATATTTATTTATCAATAACATATAGGTAGTACCATAAGTAAAATTAGGACAACTATGGCCTAGTGCCGAGAAGAAGCAGGGCAAAAAACTCGGTCACTATTTGTCAGATTCTTTTTAAATAATTATCCTTACAAAAAGATTGCTCGGAAAATTAAAGTCATACAATTATATGATTCATATTAGTCATTAATAATATAAGTAACCCTTTCTCGGTAAACTTCCTTTTTTTTGTGTGACAACATCACATACATTTTTTCTGATCCCATTTGAGTAACTATTTAAAGCACCCGTATTTTTCGAAACCAGAAACAACGAAGGTACCACAAACACCCAGACCCGAGAACACGTAGAAAAGCACTTTTTTTCTACATTGACCCGTCCGGGAATCGCACCCGGGACCTCTGAGCAGGCGACACCTTGAAAACCGGTGTATACGCCACTCCGCCATGGAGGTCGTCAAAATATGGTTTATGTACAGGGAGTTCGGCAATAGACTGCGGTAATTTCCTATGAATTAATTTCCAACTTTAGTCGCAGTCTGATTGATGATATTAGTTTGTAGGTAACTATTTTTTATTTAATATATAAAGCTGAAGAGTTTGTTTGTTTGTTTGTTTGTTTGAACGCGCTAATCTCAGGAAGTACTGGTCCGATTTGAAAAATTATTTTTGTGTTGGATATTTAAACCACTAGAACAACAGGGCGTTCAACAGTTTTGAATATGACTGTAACTATTTCTTATATAACGACGAACTAACCTTTTATATCTCCAAGATTTACAATCGCCCAATCATTTAATGTTAATCAAACAGGCCTTGAACCTACGTTTAATAAAATTTTGGCATGTCGTAAATATTGTTAACAAATGATGTCAATGCGAAGCCGTAAAAAACAATGAGGCGCTATCCATCAATGATATTTATAAGGTCCAATCATTGTATTGTTACGTTTTAATTTAGACTGCGATAAAAATTCACAGTGGCGATTAAAATTTTTTTTAGACAACATTCTTTGATGTTATATGTATAAAAAACCGGCCAAGTACGAGTCGGACTCCCGCACGAAAGATTCTGTACCATAGACTAGATTAACAACAGTAGGTACATTTAGGTTAGGTAGTGTCTACCTGTTACTATTTGTTTGTCTTTTTGTTTGTATTTTATTATTTATTATTGAAGTAAAAGTACAATCAATCAATCAATCAATCAATCATTTATTTGCTCTAAATAGGGTAATTTTCACATTTAGTGGGTGTTTATACATTTTTGGAAAGCACTTAAACCTATTTAGCTATTTTGATAGCATGCAAAATATACATTTATACATTATCCATAAAATATTCATTAACATTATAATAACATTTACCTACTTAAAATTTTGTCAAAAAAACTTGTGTACCTATTTAATATTCAATTACATTATAATATCTAATTAAAATTTCGTCTAAATATTATTAAATTAATACATTATTATTATAGCATGTAACATATATATAAATATTTAATTAAAATTTATCTATAAAATATTCATTAACATCATAGTAACATTTATCCACTAAAAACTTCGTCAAAATATTTTTAAATTTATACAAATTACAGCATTTCACATTCTCGGGTAACTTGTTATACAATTTTGGTGCCATTACAATGACACTTTTCCTCATCAGAGCTGTTTTATAGATATCAGTATGGATCTGAGGATTCCGATGGCGAAGGTTGTACTGATAGTGGTGTTCTCTAACTTTGAAAAGTTCTGAATTGCTCTTAATAAAAACACAACACTCTAATATATACAGACACGGTAATGTTAGTACATTCAGAGACCGAAAATAAGGTTTACAACTTACTGTGGGCTTTAGACCACATATAGCCCTGATACATTGTTTTTGGGCTCTTAACAGAATTTCTCTGTAAGTTGAAACTCCCCAGAATATGACACCATATCGCAGAGTTGAAGCCACAAAACCATAATACGCTGCTAATACAGTTTTTCGATCAGCTATTTTTGACAATTTGTATAATGCAAATGAAAATTTATACAGATTTTTGCATACCTCCGTCGAATGAGATTCCCATGACATATTACTGTCTATAAAAAGACCTAGAAATTTAGTGATTTTGGTTTCGTTAATAATTTTATCATCATAGCTAACATTTAAAATTGGTTTAATTTTTCGCTGTGTAAAGTGCATCAAATTTGTTTTATCTATGTTTATTTTTAATTTATTTGATTTGAGCCAATTGATTATATTTGCAAGAGTCATATTAATATTGTTTTCATAGTCTGCAATGTTTTTGCATTCAAAGAAAATAGTGCTGTCGTCCGCAAAAAGTATCATTGGAAACTTACTGTATCTAACTATGTCATTAATGTAAATTATAAATAGCAGAGGGCCCAAGACACTGCCCTGAGGAACACCACATTTAACAATTTTACTGTGGGATTTAAATGATTTTTCTTGTTTGGTGTTTGTACAAACTTGAGTGATTTCAGTACATTGTGTTCTATCTTCTAAATAGGATGTCATTGACAACTGAGTGTTTTGTGAATATTTCAAGTGCCTACCTATTGCCATTATTAATATTGAGCGAAAAAGGGCAGAAAAATCGCGTTTGTTTTATGGGAGCCCCCTCTAAAATGTTTTATGTTGTTTTTAGTACCTATTTGTTGTTATTGCGGCAATAGAAATACATAATTTGTGAAAATTTCAACTGTCTAGCTTTCGCAGCCCTTGAGATACAGCCTGGTGACAGGCAGACGGACAGACAGCGAAGTCTTAGTAATAAATAGGGTCCCGTTTTTACCCTTTGGGTACGGAACTCTAAATACTTCATACACAATTAGCGTCAAAAAAGTGTCCTCGGTGTCCCCATTAAATCTAAAATTCTTGATACGGCCGCCTAGCAAGTAGCAACACTTCTTTTACGCGTTGCGCATCTCATTTGACATAAGGGTGCATATTTATTGCAACCTAAGTATCAATCGAATAGATACAGAATGAAATTTTATCCACCTTCCAAATTTTAATATATCAATCTACGAGACAATAAATAAACCACGTATTTTTCTTTTGGTATAGCCCAGTACAAAAATGACAAGATAAAGCACTTAAAAATGTCCGCCAAAAATCTAAAATTCTTGATACGGCCGCCTAGCAAGTAGCAACACTTCTTTTACGCGTTGCGCATCTCATTAATTCATTACGATACTATTCATAAGTTTACCATAACAGGTCTAGGACCGTAAAAATTGAAAACTATATCGCGAAAAATTGTTTTTGGGTGACAACTTGATTTAAATTTTTTACTTGCGGGTGTCCTTCATGAGGACCGACGATCTGGCGAGGGATTAGTGTGGGAGCCTTAGGGGAGGCTAGCTGGACATAGGTGCGCGAAAAGGGCTGGTGCCCCTCATGTGAACCGACGATCTGGCGAAGGAACGATATGGGAGCCCTAAGGGAGGCTAGCTGGACATAGGTGCAGCAGTGAGCGTCGTTTGGGATGATGATGAGCTAGTTAAACTGTGTTTCAGAAGCCACATTCAAGTCCTACTTAAGTAATCGAAAAAAAATGTGAAAGTTATTTTCAATATGCTTATTCTTACATCCTGTATACTTTTAACATCGTGAGAGTGGCTCATAACCGCAAGTATTACGGTCACCCTTGTGGTTTAAGTCTTGCACAGAACTAGCCCACATTTCAACAGATAACTATAGGCGCGAGTAAACTTGGCCCGCACGTAAGGCTATACAATTTTGTTGCAAAATAGCACCTATCTTAATGATATAAGTTGCCCCAGTGTTTGGCCTGATGCGCTGTGTAGGTAAGCCCAATTGCGCTCGCGCACAACGGGATAACCTTAGTGCAGGATTAATACATCGTTCTGGGTCTGGTTCTGTAATACAAACTGAAAGTATACGTCGTGGAATGGCGTACACAGAAACCATTCAATGTCGGGACCGAGCAGAAATTTTTTCTTTCGTTGCTTCTGAGTTTTGTTCTACACGAAACCTCTGAGTAGGCGACACCATCAAAACCAGTGGGTACTCCACTCCACCAAGGAGGTCGTCTTTTTAGTAATACACGGAGAAAAAGGTCTAGTTTTACTAACCAGAATTTTGAGGAAGTAAACTACTACACCTACGTATAGTGCTATACGTGACAACTATACATTTTGTAAATGATATTTTAAAAATCTAGTTTTTTGTAACGTGAATTTTCTGGTACATTGAACACATTTTTCGGTACATTTTACTATCAAATTTGTACTGCTAGCAATACTTAAACGTAGTTGTGCCCATTACCATAGGGAAAGAAATATACATATAAATATAAATATAAATATATATATATATATATAATAGTATATTTCTTTCCCTATGCCATTACTAACTTATTATTTTGATCTTTACAAAGAAAGTAGTAACTGATACTATTTGACATGTTTCGTACACTTAACTTATTTACCAGATTTTTTTAGTATTTGCAATTAAGCGACTATTTATCCTTAAAACTAATTCTGATAGCACTCGCAGTTTTTTGTTAACTTTTAATAGATTTATTTGTACAAGTCGTTCTGGTAGTATTGTAAAATATTTTTTTCTCCGTGTAGTAGTCGTAATTAGGGAATGATCTTTTCTTAACTAGATCAGGTCTGGAAAGGGTAATGGGGTTATATTAGTGCTTCGTACCACACGTCAATCAAGCCGTTGGTCCCGGATTCCCAAATTGATAGCAAATATTTTTACGCCACCAGTGGCAGAAGGTGCTGGCCATAGTAGATCGTATCTGTATATACCACCTTTTAATAGTAATATTACTTAATTCAGTTTTTATCCATATTTGTACATGTAGCTTAATCTTTATTACAAAGATTTATAAAGGAAATCAAATACTGCATCGACGCAGTACGCTTCCTAATGATGCCATAAAAATCTACGGCACCAGCTTCAGCAAACATGCATGAAACACTACAGTATCTAGAAAGTTCTATTAGCATCCTGAAGGCGTTATTATACTAAATAAATATTTAAGACATGCCTCACTGGGCCACACAGAGCCATCTAGTCCCAAATTAAGCTACTATTAAGTACCCTGTCGTATGGGTTACTAGACAACCGATAAACTTACTTATATATATATTTTTTTGTAAATATATACTTATAATACATAGAAAACACCCAGACCAGTACAAACAGACATGTTCATGCACACAAATATTTGTACTGTGCGGGGATCGAACCCGCGACCCATGGCTCAGAAGCAGCGTTAACTACCGCTGATCCAAATGGTCGTCAAAATACTGAAATACTGAACGCGAAGAGCATTGTAGGTCTTCTGCGTGTAGTCGCACCACAGGCTGCATGTGTAAAACGGCTGACAAGATATAAAGCATTTGATTTGATTTGATTTGATTTCTGGAGCAAGATGCAAGATGGAAGTCGTAAGAACAAGTCACGTCGTAGCCCTGTAATGGGCGACTTGAGGTTTTTAATACTAGCCTCTACCAGGGACTTCGTCCGCGTAGAGGCTAGTGGATTTCGGTATTGGATTCAGAGAGAAAAGAATGTTTGCTTAAAATGGTGACCAACTGGCAGCGGCATCTGTCGTCTGTGCAACGTTATTTCACACAAAATACAACTGTTATACCCTGTTCTCGCGGTAACACTTCGGATAAATTATATGTTACATTACTGGAAAGATTCATCAAAGTCCGTTCACTTGGCGTGAGAGAGTAACAAACGTTTATAAAATTAATAAAGATTCTATACATTCTTCCATTAAAAGGTACATGTTTCAAACAATTGAGTAATTTCCTTAATCATTGACGCATCGAAAGAGGTTATTCGTAACAAAACGGCCGGGCGCGCATCAGTAATAAAATCAACGATACTTTATTACCCAATTCTGAGTCGGCGCGAACAAAATCACTTCTGACAAAAGGGGCAAGAGTTTATTCAAACAAACAAGGTCGCAAATCAGCCGGTGCCACCCAGGCTCGCTTCGATATTAAAATAAAGAACCTTCGGGAACAGTGGACCGCTTTAAAAATTAAAATAAGGCCGGGCGCGCGTTCCGACACAGACGATCGTGTTGCCTGGAATTGATGCATCATTTAATACTAGTACTAGCCGTTACCCTCGAAATTTGAATATTCGCGACTATGCCACGGGAACTGTAATGTTATTCAGAGATATAAGGTAGTCTATGTTCCAGTCTATAATCTGTCTACGTGCCGAATTTTATCGAGATTCGTTAAACCGGCATTTCAACTTGAAAAATTATTGTTGGTATTGATAATATACAGGCTGTAAAAAACTAAACGCAGACCCTGAAGTTACGCAATCTGAAAAGCAAACCAAGCCATATTACAAAATATTATACTTTTTATATATTTTTTAATTTGAATGGACCTATGCTGTGGCAGAAGGCCGTTACAGCTTCACCGGGCGGGTTTTAGGCGAGTGCGGAAGGCACTCAGCCCAAAAGCGGCCTGCTAGCGGGTACCTCGAGCGCGAGGCGAGTCGCTACGCGAAGCCTAGGGCTCGCCCGCGCAGGGGCCCCGTACTAGCGGCGCGATCGGACCGTAAGTATTATACCCGGGAAATGATTTTTATTTATGGGACTCAGAAAAATATTATAACTCGTAGCGCGCAATGTGTAGCAGCCGTAGCGTAGGCCGCTGCGCTGGAGATGGCTGCTAAGTTCAAAAGTCGTCCGCGCTGAGCCGTACATTGCGTATTGTAATTAATAATGCCTTATTATGAACGAAATAATAAAAAGAACCACTATGTTTGTATAAAGAAAAGTTTTTAAGTATCCTTTAGCAAAAGTTTTTGTAATAAAATGGAAAACAAAATTGTGACTTTGACCCTCAATATCTTTGGAACCAGCTGTTTCCCAGGTATAGTCCTAAAGAGAAAAATGATCCTGATGATGGGGACGATACGTGGTTTTCGGATCTGCGTTTGGTTTTTTTACACCCGTTATACCGGGCGCGGCGCTTTAGCAATGTAGCCGGGACACTACGTCACAGCCTCACAGGCGTCAATTTTTCAAGCATATTCCTATCGCTGTAAGCCAGCGTAGTTTCATCAAAAGTTAGGAGTTTTGCACTCTTAACATCCGAAAGAAATATCTTTACAGATGTTTAACAGTTAGTTAAGATGAAACAGCTATCAAAAAAATTTTTATAATATTTTAGCAACTTAATTGCAATTATAACATCAGTATTTAATAAAGATGGGCCGACTATCACTTTGGCCGACTAGCCGACTAGAGTAGTCGGCCAAGCCGATTATTGCTTTAGGTTATAATAATTAGAGTAACATGCTCTAATCACACTGTATTGCTATTTTTTATGATAAGTGCCTTCTTTGATCTGATCTACATTGACCCGTCCGGGAATCGAACCCGGGACCTCGGAGCAGGCGACACCTTGAAAACCGGTGTGTACGCCACTCCGCCACGGAGGTCATTGTAAACTTGTAAAATTATGCGCCCGGTATGCATGGAGATGGCGGTGAGTTCCGCATGAGACATGATTTTTGAAGTTTAAAAACTGTTATTATAATTGCAATTAAGTTGCTAAAATATCAAAAGAAGTATTCGTAAAAGCGTTTTGGCGTGAGTAAATAACATCAGATGCAGGTCTGTGTGGTACCGGCCTAATATAGCTCCACCCTTCTCGTTCTATGCGTGTTGCAATGGGGACTAAAGGAACAGACGGTGTAGAAAAACAAAACTTTTTTCTATAATTGTTTTGGATCTGAGTGTTTGTTATTCTTATACCTTCATTGTTTCAAGAAAACAATTGCTTTAATTTACCAAGTTTGGGATCAGAAACAATGTTTGTCAAGTTTTCCACATTTATCCATACTAATATTATAAAGCTGAAGAGTTTGTTTGTTTGTTTGTTTGTTTGAACGCGCTAATGTCAGAAGGTAATGGTTGAAATTGAAAAAATCTTTTTGTGTTGTATAGTCCATTTATCGAGGAAGGCTTTAGGCTATATAACATTACGCTGTTACCAATAGGAGCGAAGCATTAGTAAAACAAGTTGCAAAAAACAAACGTGATCATAATAACAGAAATTGACGCGGACGAAGTCGCGGGCAACAGCTAGTTAGTAATAATCGTTGGTAACAAACGTGTGTAAGTTTGCGCTGTGCCTTATCAGCCTCAGACTGAGGCATGAGGCAACAAATCGCATCCCATGGTAGTAAACATAACTAATTTTGGTGCCTTGTATCGCCTTGGGCATCGGCTAATTTGAACTCGCCCATTATTTTTTGCCACCAACAGTCTCAGCACTTATCTTTAAATTATTTCTGATAGCTTATTGTTAGTAAAAAGTTATCTAATTGCCATTGTTTACAAGTACCTACGTAGTTTTTGTTTGAACCATTGTCCTGAATTTTGACTGATGATTCTATTGAAATGGAAGCTTATCTCCTTTCGTTTGGCATCAAGGGCTTTGTTAATTGATTTTTAAATGCTTGACAAATATGATTGAGGATGAAGGAAGTTATGGAGTACTTGCAATACAGGGTGACATTTAGTAGTTCATTTCCCGTAGTGAAATTATTATGTCTTAGTATTGCGATCGAGTCATAATAAACTCTTTCCATAGTGAAATCATAATCCATTTCAACGTCCGTGTAACCAAATTGCATGCATTACTCGCTGCTCGATAAATTGTATGAGCTGCTTTTTGGCGAATTGACAACCAAAGCTATAGTAGAAAAAGTTGTTTGGGTCCATTGGTAGATTAACACTTCCTGAGACTCATTACGCTTGTCTAAAACTAAACTTTTATTGTGTCTAGCTCTGTATCAGAATGAAAATTTTGAGACTCATATAAAGTAGCCCTGTATGCATTTTTAGTTTAATTGCACGTAGTTGCCATTACTCTAACTCTTAACGTTTCTAAGAAACACTTTTAGAATTGTAGTAAATATTCTCGTTTTTCCACATTTAACAACTCATCAAAAATAATCTTATTGAGCGTCTTTAAAGATAGGTACCGACTTCAAGTAACTCAATAAAAGTGACAGTATTAATTTAAAATATTACTTAACAGTTTTATATGTAAACCCTATAATAATGAAGAAAGATGGCAGCTAAAAATCACAGTATCAATTACTCCGATAGAGTCATCAGCTCGAACCACAGACTAAATAAGTTTATAGACTTCAATTTCAACGTACATAGTTATTATTTTTTAATTATGATGTTAATTGCAAACCTGTTTCAACTTTTATAAATTAGGAATTTTATCTCTCTTAATGAGACACCAATTGCATTGCGTTTTTCCGCTCTACTAAAACCTATTTTTATTTCTTGTTGAGGATTTAACCATAACATCCATGTTTTATTTCATCCACGTTCAACCGCGGAGAAAAGATCCTGCTTTTTCCTACTTCATTAGTCGTCCCTTACGATTTACGTAGAGAGAAGAAGTGGTGTTATTCTATTTTGTGCCGGCAATAATCTGCCTATTTATAATACCCACAAACAAACAGAAAGCATTAATGTTTCTAGTTTAGTATTGTTTAACGCCGCGAGTCAGATATTCGAGACTACAAGTATGGCGTCTACCAAGTTATTTGGTCTGTGGCTTAAACGCTAACAAACGCGGCAAATGAACCGGTGTAAACAAACAGCATATAATGAAGTGGCTGCAAAAAGCGTAATGAGATAGCTGGACCACGACCAGTTGACTATCGGCCATTTCCAATAATCTATCTTTCGCCAGTTTTGACATTTCGGAGATAGGAAACAGTTTCCATCTCTGATTTTGCCGTCCAGAGAAACAAAGAAGTTGTTTTCTATCTCCGATATGCCAAAACTGAAGATAGATAGGTTATTAGGACCGGCCGTATATCGACTTGGTATGAGCGTTCATCTAACTAGAGATAGTTTAGTCGTTCGAATACATAAGAATCGGACACGGATTTGTCAGTTTTACTTTTTATTTCAAAGCTCAAGCTATCTGCCCCGGGTTTATAGATGAAGAAAATGCAAGCAATACATGTTTAACCAACCAATTGTCAAAAATTTCCTTCCAAACAAACCTTTTCCTTAACAATCCAACCATAACAAAAAAAGGATTATCCAATTTGGTGCCTAGTTAATCGGAAGCAGCGTATTTGTTTACTCGATGATTTTATTTTATATTTTTATAGGAATCAGACTTAGTGGATAGTTCCAGTTGTGAATCGGTCTAATAGTTTGAAGATTATTCATATTCCATCGACCAAGATATTCGATTCCAAGCCACAGCACATCACTAAGGACCACCTATGCTTCTTTGAAGCCGATTGGTTAATGGCTATATTAACATAATACCTCAGTGTTGCCATTACTACTCGTACTACACGAGCCATTACATTTTTAGAGTTCCCTGAGATTTATTTCGAGATAGCGACTGCCGGAATAATTATTAATGGGCAACGTCGCGTTTGGAAGTGGATAACTGATACCTACTGATAAGTGCTAACGGATTCATCAACGGACCTACTGATAAGTACTAAAATCAGTAAAATATTTTTATTCCTGCAAATAGGCCTCAGGAGGCGCTTTTTCACGTCCCAATATTTAAACCTACCACTGCTTCAAGACAAGTCTGGGCTAGTACTGAGAAGCAGCAGCACAAGAAATTCGGTCACTATTGTCAGCCAGATTAATAAGAATGACATATGATCAATTATTTATTGCCACTGACATAAGCATAGTACAGTGCCGGCACATTTTTTCTAAAATTGATGGGTTTGCTCTTGACTACATACTTAACTCTACGGTTAAGAAGAAGCCTAAGATGGAACGAGCTTACCCAGAGGCACTGGTTCTCCCACACACCAGCGGAACACAGAAACACTGTTTGGCGCTGGACTCCGGCAGGAGGGTGGTAGCATTCAGGCGGCCTCTTATGAAGCCTACCACCGCAGAGGGATCTGTTAGCCGTCATCATTGGTTAGAAGACCAAAGATGCCGTTGCCCAGGGTGGACCGCTAGGAGGTAGATCACAAACCCGAGCAATGTTCGAAAATTCGAAACTTTTTGTTGCCCGACCCGGGGATCGAACCCGGGACCCTGAGATCTTGGCCCGGTATTTAAACCACTAGACCAACGGGGCGTTGTCCAGCAGTGGACTCAAGACTACTAACAATTACAATGGCACAATCAGTTATTCAGAAACCTTCTCTTTTAATACCGACACACGCTTTATTTTATAGACAAAGTAAACATTGGACATAGTCGACAATTTTTAATGCATAGGTGTGTCCAAACTTATATACTTATTTTAATTAGCATAATTATCATAGATAGCAATCTATTCGTATAATATCGTAACTTTGAAAGCAGAACCGGCTGCGCCTGCGGCGGAGTATGATCGAATTCGGCATAAATTCTCTATGCCTTGATTTATCTCTTCCAGACATCATAAAGTCTTTCTCAAGGTGACAAAATCATAACATTCATAAAATTTTATGTTATAATTATTATTGGTATAAGTACCTAATGATCCTTAATAATAAAAAAAATATAAAGCAATTCTGCTTGCTTGTCTGATACGCGTTTACGTCGCGTTCATTTTTATGAAATTAATTGGAACACGCGTTTACGTCGCGTTTATTTTTATTAAATTAATTGGATTTAACTATACGTTCAGCAACATTCCAGAACCTTTCCGCCCCAACGGTCATTAGTTCTTCTTACCATTGCCACCTTTGCCACCCACTGCCACTACAGCTTCGCACTTTTATCGGGGGATTTCGGTTATCTTAGTTCTCCTACGAATACCAAGCTCTCTCCATTGCCCTCTGTGCGACCTTGAGCCTTCTTATGAGACCCATATTAAGCGTATGTCCATATCATGTCATGTAATAATATCAGAACCTCAGAAGAGTTTTTCGTTCGTATAAAAGGGCTCTAAGCTAAGGAACTTGAGAAGTAATCCAATAACTTAGGAAGATTATTAGCGGCCGATGTCGTGAGGCTGGTCAGTATATCAGTGCTCCGATTCCGTTGGAATCAGTGTCGATCACAGTTATCCATAAATCCAATTATCCCGGACTAGAGACATAGAAATCGTTTGTGATTCGAAAACGCAACGCTCTTAGTGGCTAAACGAATCAGGGTTGCTATCGGGCAGTTCACGTTTCCATATTGATAATAACTCGCCCAAAGAGGCTGTTTTTCGTGGGACTATGCTCAGATCAGGTTTAATTGCAAGCCTTTCAGTGCAAATAAATGTAAAAAAAATTGTCTAGCTTCAGACGTGAAAAATGGTCAATTCGAATGCCCCTTATTTACCAGGACATCAAGCATTTCTATAGAATGATTCTTAATGCCGCGAAGTGAACTCAAGATGGAAATGTTAATTGATTATGCGTGCTGTAAAGACGGATGAAGGAATAATCCTACAGTGACAGTTGTAAGAGAAACAGTAGAGGATCTAAAGATAGGCAAAGTAGACAGGTTTTAATTAAGGCAACACTACAAAATGTAAATTAAGAATGATATTAAAAATTAAATAAATTAAAAAAAAGTCTGTCCCAAAACAATCAGGATCATGGGGGACCATACAAAATCTACGGAGGGAGTAAATAGAGATGATAAAGCCTACTTTCCTCAGTCAAGATCCGGAATCCACCACTAAAAAGGATTAGTTAATAAAAAATAATAAATAAATTATGTGGACAACATTATACAGAATGAAATTTTAACCACCTTCCTTTAATTTATCAATCTACGAATCAAAAATCAAATGACGTATTTTTCCTTTTGGTATAGCCCAGTACAAAAATGTCAAGATAATGCACTTAGAAAATGTCTGCCAAAAACCCAAAATTTTTGATACAGCCGCCTAATAACACTTTTTTTACGCGATTCGCATCTCAATCATTCATTACGATACTATTCATAAGTTTTTGATTTTCCCTTTATACCTTAACAGGTCTAGGACCGTAAATATTGAAAACTATATCGCGAAAAATATTTTCGGGTGACAACTTGATTTGCATTTTTTACTTCATAAATAGGCTCTAAATACGATACTGAACGCCTGTAAAAATTTTGGAAAGGTGTTAAAATTTCATCCTGTAGGTATACAGGGTGAAATTTAACCACCTCTCAAATTTTAATATATCAATCTACGAGACAAAAAACAAATGACGTATTTTTTCTTTTGGTATAGCCCATTACAAAAATGTCAAGATAATGCACTTAGAAAATGTCTGCCAAAAACCCAAAATTTTTGATACAGCTGCCTAATAACACTTTTATTACGCGATTCGCATCTCAATCATTCATTACGATACTATTCATAAGTTTTTGACTGTCCCTTTATACCTTAACAGGTCTAGGACCGTAAAATTTGAAACCAATATCGTGTAAAATATTTTTGGGTGACCACTTGATTTACATTTTTTACTTCATAAATAGGCTCTAAATACGATACTGAACGCCTGTAAAAATTTTGGAAAGTGGTTAAAATTTCATCCTGTATATTATTGTCCTCATAATTTATTTATTATTTTTTACTAAACAGTTCTGATCCTAAAGTGAGGAGACTATTAAAAGCACTCGTATCGTGGAAATCAGATACAACGATAGTACAACACCCAGACCCGGTAAAATTCGAAAACGAAAAACGGTCAGAGTGTCGCAAAGGGTGCGCTAAACCTAACCTAAACCTAACCTATTTCCAGCGCAATCGTTTCTGTCACTAAAAGTTTAGGACCAGGACCGTAGAGTTAAGGGGTGGGGGAGAGTGAGGGGGACAGGGGGGGGAAAACCCCGTCCAGTAAAGTCAGAGAGGCGCGCGGTAAAAAAAGTATTTTAATAGAAATTTGAGGTTAGGAATCATGAATTTTTTTTTGTATTTTTGAGGCGCTCGGCGGCCGCTGCCGCGGCACGTTCGCTACGCTCTCTCGCCTTCACGCCTTTGTATGGTCACTGTTCTAACCTAACCTAACCTACACTTTTCCTAACCTACTGGACTTTGTAAGCAATTAAATATCATTAAATGTTTCTTTATCGATAATAGTGTAAGCACCATACATAAAACGCGTTTCATTTGACATATGTGAAAAAAATGCAAATCTTTTGTCAAAAAGCTGACTATGATACATTTAGTGACAGAAACGATTGCACTGGAAATAGGTTAGGTTAGGTTAGGTTAGGTTAGGTTAGGTTTAGGTTAGGTTATGTCTTGCGCACCCTTTCGTACACACCAACCACCGGTGCGTACGCCACTCCGCCACGGAGGTCGTCATTTATTTAGTACTTAATAGGTCAGTTGTCGTCAAACTTATGTAACGACAACCCTAACACTGATCAATGTGAAATTACAAATACATCTGCAAAGATGTTGTAAATTGTAAGCTCATGCAATTTTAATGGGCAATTATTTAAAACGTTGTCTCAAAAAAGCTGATCGGGACCGCCGCAGAGGTAATTACCATATTAACGAATTGCGTGGGACGATTATATGTTAGAGTTAATGAGATCAGTGCTAATAAGTGTGATTACAATAATTGATATTATTTCACGGTGGTGATTTAATATTTTAGGTAGTCTGTTGATAAAAACTAAATACATCAAGGATCATTCATAAAAAATAAGGATAAGCTTGAAATGAAGCTTTAGCAATCTGATGTAGGTATGTCTGTAGCGTAATGAAATAAGTAGTAGCCTGGATACCAAAACCATGCAGTTTTATTTACATTCAATAGAGGTGTAAAGGATGAAAGTATTTTGGTATTTTTCCAAGTATCCAATGCGTCTTGTTGTGGTGTGGTGACAAACCTTACTGTTGAAAGTGCTAGTAGTACCTAGAATGTTCCGACTAGTCGGCTCTGTGGGTCTATAAATCGTATTGTAACCCTTGTTTTTAAGTAAATAAATAAATAATAATGTAATAAAGCCGATGATTTAGGCTTGCGAGGTGCAGCCCGGGATGAACAATTAAACAATTTCTGTTATTATGAACGCGATTATTTTTGCAACATTTTGGTCGCAGCGTGATGTTATATAGCCAAAAGCCTTCCTGAATAAATGGACTATCCAACACAAAAAGAATTTTTCAAATCGAACCAGTACTTCTGGAGATTAGCGCGTTCAAACAAACAAACAAACAAACTCTTCCGCTTTATAATATTATAAGTATAGATACACATAACATTATTCTAATTGCTTGATTACAGGCTACAAAATTTATATAGGTAACGCTATTACAAGAATGTATTAATCTTAGAATAGGTGTTATTATTCTAAGGTATTAATAATGAATGACAATTAAAAATACTAAATCACAACTTGGCATACTTTGATCGCGGTCTCAATCCAGTGTTTATTAATTAAATTACAAGTGAAACTGCGATTTTGCTTGAACATGATAAGGTGTATTAATGAATATACAAACGAGCGTACGACAACCTAATGTTATTCATGAAGAAATCAATTTCAATGTTACCAGTGCATCAGAGGGGCAAGATTGTTAATGTCGGGATAAGATATAAGACACGGTTGACAAACTAATTATATTATCTAGAAACTAGACGTCGCTTACGGCTTTGGCTTGCGAAGTTGCTAGTAATTCATCATACCGACGGACAATCCTAATTCTTATAACTGATGGACGTGGGAAACTTTAAATGGGCGCTGGATGAACATTGGTGAATTAAATCTATTTATTATCAAGTTTAAAAAAAAAACCTTAAAATGTTCTTTTGAAAGTGTACACAATGTATCAAACAGTGTAGTCAATCGCTTGTCAACTCAACATAATATAGTTGATATTGCTAGAGTTAATCGATTCAAAGTTTAAACCGTGTACTTTGTTTTTCATTAGTATCCGGTATTTCGGCACTGTTGCAAGCGCCATGATCACGGAAGAAGTCATGGCATAAACCCCGTATCAATTAACTCTAGTGATAATGACCATGAACGTGAACAAGAACATGAACTTCAACGAATTGAAATTCTGTTGGGGACGTTAGATATTTTGCGGCAGGTGGGTACTAAAAAAAAACTACTTTTGTAAAGCTGTCTCGTAGAAGTACTTTTGACTTGCCGCTAGAATGGTGTCCTTAAATGCCTCGTATAGTTTGACAACTTTAGGATCGAACCAAATATGGTTAGGCAAGGAAGGTTAGCGCTGACGCATGTCATCAAGTGGGCCTTTCTGAATCTAGGCTAATAAAACACATCTGGGTTACATACAAATTTTAGTCACTACCCCGAGTCCATTTTGCCACACGCCATGGATCTGGCAAAAACTTGCAAGAGGTTTAAGCTTCGTTTAGTTTTTTATTTAAGTTTATTTTTAGCTTGGATAGCTTTAGCGTATCCAAATAGATTGTTCCAAAATAATTCAAACTAAAATTTATATTTTCGTTTGAACCTGCCTTCGTTAGCCGTTCAAACAAATAAGTAAAGTTTTAAAGAAACCATTGATCATTCAGTCGGACAAGATTTATTAGCTATTAATCTATTAAAATGTGGACAAACCAGCCAACAGGCCGCCGTCTGCTTCTAGGTATCCTAATTTAATTGGAGTACAAGGAATTCTTTAGACATTTTGGTAAAATTAGATTTTAACAGGAAACAACAGTGCATTGGCGTTTATAATAAAGCAGAATCAATCCAGATAGATCTTAAACTCGTTTCATAGATTAGAAATGAGCTGAACAAGGCTGTACAACATTCAACTGGACTAAGTTGTAAGTTTAATGAACTGTCAAGATTGTAGAGGGCTAATCCAGGATGAGATTTTACAAGTAAATCAACATTATACTATATCGCTCTATATCATTCCTAGTAGTTACACCAAGGTAGAGGTTGTTTTTTGGTGACACTGATGTTATGACTAAACCGCAATATACTCGTAGTAACATTATTCCGTATTTTTGTCACTCAAATGTATTTACTAATTTCCCAAAAACAAATTAATGTGGAAAAACAAATGGACGTCCAAACAAATCGAGTGAATATCTAATAAACAAAGGAAAAGAAAAAAAAAAACGGCGAATATAACAATTCATTCATACATTTCTATTCTTATCACAACGACCATCAATTATTATGACAGAGCGCCCCAAATAATACACGCCCCCGCAATCGTCCTAAAACAATTACAAAATCAAAGCTCTCAAGAATCAAAGTGACGATTGATAAACAATTTTTGACAAGCGGAGATTTATCTATAGCATTGTTTCCTCCCCTTCGTTTATTAATTTAAGCATTATCCCTATCGTACTGGGCAAGAATTCCCAAACTGTATTATTGTGATCCTCTTAAAGACATGGGCATCCCAAAGTCTCATTAAAAAAACAGTTTCTAAATCTTCAGGTTTATTACCATACATCTGGGTTTAAAGTCTCAACATCCAGGCTCAGGCAAATTATTTTTTTCTTTTCCATTGGTTCTTGTTGAAATACGTCACGCCCGCAAACACTTGGCTCACGACAGTAAGCGTAATTCTCCTACGTAGTTAGTACTCCACAAAATGCATATCCCTTTTTATTTACACTAGTACAAAAATATGAGCATAATTACACTGAATGCTGAGCTAATATTTAGACTATTTTGCCACTAACGCAGTCTAAAACGTATCTTTTCTTATTATCCGATGATGCGGCGAAAGAAAATTAAAATACCCCAGGTACCAGACTTTTTTGGTGTTGTTCAACAAACATAGGTTATTATAAACCATGGGGTACATACCATTCGGAAGGTTGGGAACCATAGATCTTATAATCTCTGTTTGTCCATCCGTCGAGATGTTCTAACTGCATTGTGAGGGGCTGGTGAATCTCATAAATAAATTACGAGATTGTCGCCGTCTTTTTAGTCGTGAGACGGGACGCTTCGGGAATGTCGACGCCGATTTACTAATTCATTTCGGCAACTGATGGGTTTGTACTCAACGATACGATTTGTACGAGAATTTTCTATGACTATCCTATATATATATTTTTTTTAATCTTTTATTTTATATGGAATTTGTCTGTAACCGAAGGGGACGGAACGCGTTTAATTATATCCTATAGTAATTAAGTTATGGTGTTCTAGCTCTCGGTCTTGGCTTTGCACGGTATTCGTATACCTAGAAATTAGGTTATATGGTTTTAAATTATTGATAATAGGCGGAGGTAACTGGTATTTCTAAGTTTTTTTGCATGAGTATCAAGTTCAAGCAAAAGCTAAAAAAAACTTAAATATCAAGGAATACTATTTATTTATAATCGTAATTTCCATTTAAATGAAAAAGTTGCTGTACTTCTGACTAGTATAGGAAATAGTCACTCACTTACAAAACATTTCTACGGAATTCAACTTATCTTAAAGGCGAGCAAGATGGCGTAGTAGTACTGACTTAAAGATTGGTTTGACTTAGATAACAATTGATTCTGAATATGTATTACTTCAATAAATTTACTTAAAAAATTCAGTGAATACCATATTATGTAATACGCCATAAATATCTGCAGACATTTGGTTTTTTCTGAGGCATTTAGAACTTAAACATCGTTATACTCGTAGCACAGTCTATAAAACTATCGTTAAAATATTGGTAAATTTTTGATAAACAGTTTACTTACACTTACATATTTTTTTATTTAAGTGTGCGATATAAATTCCAAAAGAACACGAATAAATAAAACACTGACCTTATTTCTAATCAATAACTATGATACTAGTTGAAATCAACTAGTATCGTATTTTTTTTACAAAAATTTTGATTTACTTCAGTTTTGATCCAAGCGTGCCGGATCTCAATTCTGAAAAGGCTCAAATAATAAATACTCCAAGACGAAAGATAGCCTGGTTTCTAATCAACAATTATCTACAACTTCGAACTATTTCCTTTCTACCTGTAACACGTTAGATTCCCCTGATATAAATTGGCAAGAAGACCGCATGTTCTGATACGGTTAACACTTTACCAGTTAAAAATCAGTTAAAATCAGTTAAAATCAGTTTTATTTCTGCAAATAGGCCCCAGGAGGCGCTTTTACACGTCCCAAAGCCTCATTATAAGTGGAGTTTAATGTTTTCGGTGCATTTGAACACGACGTCACGACCGTCCGTCTGGTGTAACGGTCCCTTGTAGGGTCCTAACGGTATTCGATCTTTTGTACCTATATTTAAGTTCTAGTTCAGTGGACCGCGGTCTTGCCGCTTTTAGCTTTACGCCGTTTTTTGTTTATCCCGTCGATCGGTTCGCGATACGATATTATCACTTTCGAAACCAAACAGTTTGGTTTATTTGATCACAAATGGTTTCTTGTTAATATTAAGAAGACTAACTTTTGCCAGAATATACTTTAGAACAGTTTTGACGTCTTAAAATTTACAATTTGAACATGAAATGTCCTAAAAGAGAATGGACAACCTTTGTGGCCCTATGTGTGTCATTCATTAGAGGTGACAAAGAAGTACTTTTGAAACTAATAAGTTTAGTTTAATTGACCGTTATAACCATTAACCTAGTATACTAAATCTATGGTTATAATTAAATAAAACCGGCCAAGTGCGAGTCGGACTCGCGCATGAAGGGTTCCGTACCAAAAAGGCCGAAAAAACGGGTTTGTTGTATGGGAATAAATATTTATTTTATTATGTTTTTAGTATTTGTTGTTATTGCGGTACCTAACTGAAATACATAATTTGTGAATATTTCAACTGTCTAACTATCGCGGCTCTTGAGATACCCTGGTGACAGAGCGACGGACAGACGGACAGACAGCGAAGTCTTAGTAATAGGGTCCCGTTTTTACCCTTTGGGTACGGAACCCTAAAAATGATGTGGACAACTGAAAATCTTAAGAATCGTGTGACGTAATTTATGGATGACCCCTTAGGCCACGTCTAGCTGGGTCCGGGTCGGCTGAAGATGATGACGATGACGAAGTGGAAATGAAACTCGAGACCCATTACATTTGAGGTAACCACGTCAAACGGGTAACCTTGATATTTCAACTGTGTTTTTTCCTTGAGTTTACGCGAACACTATACTTACATTAAAATGAAAGATAATTTTACGGATGTAGAACGCGTTTATTTTTGATTTAACCCGACGTTTCGAACCCTTTACAGCGTTCATGGTCACGGGTAGACTAAGGTGTTATTCTTCTTTAATCCCTCGATCGTGAGTTATTCCAGATACAATTGAAATCAATTGTTATCGCGGCACACGCGTGCCTCCTGGGGGTTGAGGGATTAAGTAAGATGGTAATTTTGAGAAATGTTTAACTACCGCCTCTAATTTTTATCGTCAGTTATGTTCCTTTTCACACAAAATGAGCTAACTGTGTCCGGAGTCTTCGCAGTGTGACCATGGTTTGTGGACTTCAATGATGATAAGACAGGGTCCCAAGCAGCTGGTAAATTCCAACCATCTTCTCTATTGAAATTAGGATGTTTTTTAATTCCTTTTGCTTCGCGTACGAGTATCATTCTAGGTATATATCGGTTTTCCTTAGCAAGAACTTGAGGTTTATCAAACCCATTGAAATGGTTGGGCTTATCAAACGCATGACCACAGACTACAGATTTCGTTACACGCAAATTTTCATGTCGGCTATGTGTTCTTTTACCCGAGTACCTATACTGCGTTTAGTTTGACCTATGTAAGAGAGCCCACATTCACAGTCGAGTTTGTATACGCCGTACTTTGCCATTATTATCCAATCCCCAAAACAAAGTTCATGGACCACAATTACCGTGTCATTTGCACATCCCGTGGGAGCCGCTGCTCTTTGTGATGCCGACTTGCAAATTGTTTTATGGGTGATATATAAATTGCATTTGATTTGACGACGTCCGCACCTTTGAACAATATGACAGATTACTTTTTAGGGTTCCGCACCTCCAAAAGAGACAGACTTCATTGTCTGTCTGTCTGTCTGTCTGTCTGCCAGTCGAGAAGAAAAATCATCGGAACTGGATGTATAAAGTTGAAATTAATTTAAGACTGTGGTCTCTTGCAGATACGAAATCAGATCTCCAATCTAAGTATACGCTTTCAAAAGATATGCCCGGGTTCGAGTTCCGCCTGAGACATAATTTTTCAAGTTTATATACCTACTGATATTATAATTGCAATTAAGTTGCTAAAATATCAAATAAAGTAAATTGTAGTAGCACTACTAATATAGTAGGTAAGTAGCTTTTGTAGGACAGATATATGAGAAAATCCTAAAACCGAAAAACAGCATTGTATAATAATACGAAACCCTCAGCGCGAAAGTTGAATCGCACTTGGCTGATTTTATATTGGATTTGACCTTTGGTAAGTCAAGAGACAAAATACTGCGCGACGCGAAAAAATACACCTATTAATAAGTTTATGAACAAATAAAATTTAGACAACATTGCATTCGTGTACTGAAGTAGATATAAAGCGGTTGTTTTGTAAAATAATATACCAACGACAGCGACTTAACATAAAAAAAAAGAATTTCATAGAGTCAATTGGAAGATAAGCGCGTAAATACATTCCGTTGATTCATTTTTATTAAAATAGATATATATAAGAAAATGAAAGATAGATTGTTATCACGTCAAGAGGCGTCTTGTGTATCGGAAAGTGTTAATAGGCTGTGCCTCTCTCCTCTTCGCTAAACTTCGTAAACTACATCGACTTCTTTGTGATTTAGAACATTTGAGTTCTAAATTGTATCTCAAAGAAGTTACTAGGATTCAGTATTTTAATCACTAGAGCATTTTCACCATGTCTCTAAGTTTTTTTCCCTTCACTACTAATTTAAAAATAACCTAAATCTAACTGTGTTATGCTACCCGTATTCCCAATTCATAAATGATCTATAAATTTCAAAAATCCGTCAAAAGATGAAAGGTATCGCTATCCTATTATTTAGCGGCATTATTTCACGTCAAAACACGTCAAGCGTCAAGCAGACGTACAGACAAACATGATCGATTGATCCCGGGAAGGCCTTTGATTAGAGCCAAAAGGGGATCTGTCACAAAAAGGAATCTTCATCAAAAGTTGGGCGAATTTATGCATACCATAAATGTAATAGGATCAGGGTTGGCAAATTGCAAAGATATTTAACATTATTTTGAAACTATTTATTAGTCTAAGAGTTAATAAATGTGGACAACATCACATACATTGTTCTGATCACAATTTAACTATTTAAAGCACTCGTATTTTGGAAACCAGGAACAACGAAGGTACCACAAACACCCAGACCCGACCAAAAAACGACAAACACTTTTTTTCTACATTGACCCGTCCGGCAATCGAACCCGGGACCTCGGAGCAGGCGACACCTTGAAGAGCCCCCGCCCGAATAGCACCTGCAAGTATAGCACCTGGCCTAGTTCACAAAGAGCACCTATCGATATTTGGTGATCTTCGTGGATTCAAGTTTCTTTTTACATTCTTGTACACAGCAGCCTAGTGCTGGCTGCTAATATGTAATAGACAGGACGTTATTTAATGAGAGATAGGTATAGATTAAATCACTTGAACGTATATTAATACATCTTGTCTATCAAATACATATTAGCAGCCAGCACTAGGCTGCTGTGTTGTAGGTGCTGTTCGTGGACAAAAATGTAAGGAGAAACTTGAATCCACGAAGAGCACCAAATATCGATAGGTGCTCTTCGTGGACTAGGCCAGGTGCTATTCGGGTGGGTGCTCTAAGTGGAATACGTCTGAAAACCGGTGTGTACGCCACTCCGCCACGGAGGTCGTAATGGAGGTGGTAATGGAGGTTCGTGGTTTCTACTATATCAACATCACCATCACAAGCTGATATCAGTCTACTGCTGGACATGGGCCTCTTCAAAAAGAGGATTTTGCCATAGTCGCCACGCTTGGCAAGCGGGTTGGCGATCGCAGTTTGGCCAATTCAGCAGAGAAGGCTGCCCGTCTGCTTCTGGCAATACCTACTCCTTGAATTAACTCTTAATCTAACGACTTATAGTCTACAATACCCACAGGAAGGGAAAAAGTGTTATCTTTTAAAGTACCAGCATCGCACGTCGCAAATTATTTCTACCTCAGAATAAATTATTAGAAACATTAATAGGATTCGATTTTGACGTACTGCCGACAGGTCATAAATTAATTTAGTGTAATTATTTATTTAAATAATTTCTGTCATGTCAGCAACAGAAAAAAATATGAGGGACAAGTTATTCTTTTTTTTTAACTATTTTTCCAATACTTTAACAATCCAAAAACTTATAGATATTTAAGTTCTGTCCAGCCGTTCTCATGCGTTGTTTAGGTGGTGGAACTACTAGCAAGACCTTGTTTTAATTAACTTAATACGTCAATGAACTCAACCGTGCTATAAACGTATTTAAACAAATAATAATTTACTTAAAGTAAACGCCTTAACATGTCGAATCTCGTAATCGTTACGAACGATCGCGCAAAAACCGTGCGCACGCGCAGAGCTGACATGTGACATCCCTAAAAACAAAAGACATGTCAATACAACAAGTGACCACGTCGGATTTATTCCAAAATGGCGCTGCGGCTTTGTTCTGCTGTCATTGGCGTGCGATCGATCAAAAATGTGCTTGGCAAATAGTGGTGGCGAGATGTAGTTGGTGGGGTTATCGATAAAACTGTCGATAGTTTGCAAAATAAATACCGGATACCAAAAATTAACTACAGTTTACATATCTGGACAAAAGCAAGGAGTTAAAAGTTAAGTTTATTTATAAAAATTCGAACCTTAGTGGTTTGGCTATGCTAAGTTACATACCTAATTATTGTTTTTAATGTGGTAATACATTGAAAAAAAAAAGATCCGGAAGTAGAGAGTAGAGTATTTGTGCTTTCGCCTTGTAAAAAAGGGACTCGGGTTGGAGTCAAAGTCATTACTTTCAGAAACGATAGTTTTCAAATAAGCTTAGGTCCAGTAGAGTTTCGGAATTAGTTGTTTCCCAGAAGGCCCGTTAAGCTGTCGCATGACAGAAGTCGCAAAAACAAGTCCAGAGCTTATTAACTTAATAAAAAGTAGTTTGGTAAATTATGACCCCAGATTATTCTGGAAGGATATGATGATCATCACCAATAGACATACGACAATAGTACCGTAATCGAAACCTTTGGTACACACGTTAGTGTTCTTCTATAATTTTTGCCACAGCTGGTTTACACTTACAAGGTTATGCAACTATAGATAATTTAACAAACATCCCTAGACGTCATGCGGCAATGATCGAAGGCGTTTCACGTGCGCACGCGCACCCGCAGCGTTCGGCAACAACTGTCAAAATACTTATTCCTGTCTGTGGCTAATAAGCTGGATCGGGTTCCACGAATAGTGAACGAAGCCGCCGTACGTCCAATCATCCCTACTAATATGAAAAATGTGAATGTGAGTTTGTTTGTTACGCTTTTACGCAGAACCAACTACACCGATTTTCATCAAATTTTGTTCAAAGATAGACTAGACCCTGAGAAAGTAAAAAGAATATTTTCTATCCCAATGCTGGGCACAGATTTCCGACTGAGTGATATAATGCGCAGTTCACGTGGGGAGAGCCTTGGGCAAAAAGCAATTTATTATAGCATAGTAATTATTAAATAAATAGCTTTTAATGAGAATAGGGCAATACAGGAATTCTTTGTTAAGCAACATTTTACTAGTCAAGGAAGCGTTTAAGTTTTAGTGCGATACATAATAATTTAATAAGACTGCCCATGTGGTTCACGAATGGCCTACAGCGTAAAGTAATAATTACACTTCATTGCGGCGTTATCCGAAAGATTAGATAGCATCGTTTTACGGCCATTTCCAATAACCTATCTATCTTCAGTTTTGGCATATCGGAGATAGAAAACAACTTCTGTTTTTGTTTCTCTGGACGGCAAAAACAGAGATAGAAACTGTTTCCTATCTCCGATATGCCAAAACTGAAGATAGATAGGTTATTGGAACCGGCCGTTAATGGTAAAGTTACCGTCGTTTGAAGGTTTACAATAAAGTACTAATAAAATAATGGGCCTCCATTTTTTAATATGTAATAAAGTTTTAAACCAACTAATTTTGTGAAAGTACTGAGAATGATTTCACTATACAATTTTGAGGTTTAAGCTAGTTAAGTTTAAGTTAGTTTTAGTTTGAGGTTAAGTAAAACATAGCTATTGTGATGACATTAACAGCAGGATGATTTTTTTAAATAACATATTATCTCATTCTCTAGTGCAGCGTTTCCCATTTGCCGGGTCGCAAGTCACAACCAGGTACCGGGCCATCAATAATAATTATAACAAACTTAATTATAATGGTTTGCAAAAAAAAAAACCAATAAGTATGTGAGGCACAAAACAAATAAAATATACAGTTAGTTAAGAAAAGGAAAAAAAAGTGAAAAATTAATATATACAGGTCAGAAAAACAATAAGACTACCTAAAGTCGATTTCAGCCCCGAGCTGTCCCTACAGTAAAAGTGCCCATGACGCTAGCAGCGTAGCACCAAGCTGGATAGCAATGGACAACCTTTGCACCAGGAACAACCCGGAGCGGGGGTCACTGGTTTTATGCCTGAGCCGACGCCCCAACTCCCTAACAAATTTGGATGCTTCCGACCCCCAGTAACCTGGCCGTCTCCACAACCAAAGGGACGAAAATATAATTTTCTTTTAATGGTGCATACTTAAGGCACTTAGCCGCCGCCTGGTGTTCTGCTGCAGCCCCGGCTTCACGCGATGTACGAGCGATGTGGGTAGCGGCAAAGGTGCTGACACAAATCGCGCCCCATATCAGACATCGGCCTCTTTCCCATGGCACTAATGTTAGTCCGTCAGGACGTTTGCCATCGGTGCGACTGAGGCCAGGTGGTTCAAGAATCGATGGGATTCCAGCGGACGTAAGAGCCCTCAAGAAGATGTCATTCAGAAGAGGGCATGGTGTCGTGGATGTCTTCCTGTGCATCGACGACAGCTCAGTGCATGAAGACCGTCGGCCTCCACCGTGGTCCCACAGATGCACATATGTGGTTCACATACATTGCAGCCCAGGAGCAGGGCGACCGCCACACGCAGAGAGTCGGCGTCGAGTAAGGTGCCCAAATAAGGCGAAGGTAATGCGTTCAACCATGCTCCTGATTCTGGTTGAGACACCGACAAAAGTCGACCCCCACAGCCCTACCAATGAGATGTTCGAGTGCAGTTTTGCAACACACGTCATCCCATGAGCGCTGGAATATAATGTATTTATAATTTATAAATGTATATTATTTTACTTATTGATACCAACTTGGGTTTAAAAGTATTAAGTGGGTCACAAAGGGGCAATGGAAAAATTACCGGGCCATGGCAGAACAATGTTTGGGAAACACTGCTCTAGTAATTTAAATACCGAGCCATGCAAGATCTCAGGTCAGGTCAGGTCCTATGCTTCGAATCGGGCAGCAAGATTTTGAGAACGTTGCTCGGGTTTGTCGTTACCAAGCCGCATTTGGCAAGTACGGTGATTATTCTGCACCAATCATTACTGTGGTAACTTGAATTCAATGTAGGAGGCCTTTGAGGAAGAGCATGTTAATGAGATAAAGCGATTGTAAATTTATGAAAAGCCCAAACTAGCCTATAATATAAACGATTGCAAATATTTTTTCTACAACTGTTTTTAAGCAATCAAATTGTTTTGATATGAAATAACAATTTCGACTTCCCTCGGTGAGATTTGAACCCACAAACTTCCGCTAACCGAGCGACTGTTTGGCTAGACTGCTTATAAATAACTTTAACACAGAAACGAGTTTTAATGATCAAACCTCTACCGATGGAGACATTATTATTGTTAAACTGACACATTTTTGAATACGTTCCGAGCGAACAAAAGTTTTGTGGCTCAATTCCACGTGACGTCATAGACTATGATTTGTGGGGGTACCAGTTACCACAAGGGCTCTTTGTGTTAAACTTGAAGTTTTACAAGCAGACTCGTAAATGTCACGTTCCGATTTGAGGCGATGCCGAAAGAGTATCTTCAAATAATAATAAATGTTTACAACAAAGTAAAATTACTTTTGTTGTTTCGAAATAGTTAAGTAGGAGGTTGTTTAGTGATGAAAACGGTATAGAAATATATTTGAAGATGGTACGGTCAAATACAGGGTTTACTAGAGCATGGGACAGCTGAGGGAAGAATTTTCGGAAAATATCATTCGGTTACAAAGTTATTCAAGAAAAAACAACAACATAATCGTACTTAATATTATAAACGTGAAAGTTTGTAAGGGTGTCTGTTACTCTTTCACGCTAAAACCATTTAACGGATCTGAATGAAATTTGGAAAGGTGTTAGTTTATTGGCTGGAATAACATAAAGGTTACTTTTTATCCCGGGAAAAGGTACGGTTCTCGTGGGATTATTCTAACAGTTTTAAATTCCAAAATCCACGAAGTTGCGGGCAACAGCTAGTTTAAAATATGTATAGGCCACGCGGACGATACGTATCAATTCCCTGACCTAACATAATGGTTGCCAAACGTCAATAGGAGATTCTCGAATCTTTTTATTCCGAAATACCAAATTGACATGAATTTGTTACATTTTCGATGTACTTTAACCCTGTAAACTGCTCCACACTCTTGTACACTCTGTAGAACAGCACCACCACCACCCCTTATCGTCCGATTCGTGTCATAAGGTTCTTCTGATGGCCCAATTCACAACATGATCGTCATTGCGATCAGCCTTTGTTAGGTACTCGGCAAACATTCATATACAAACATATATGAATACATAGGGGAGATTTTGCATCAGAAATGGTTATCCTGATGCGCAGGCTGTACATGTTTCTTGATACGAGTCTAGACTTCGTATAAGCAAGCCATAAAACAGTCCGACTTCAACTTTCGCTGTCCTAAATCTCATGGGATAGACCTTACAAAACAATTTTATTCCTTATCCGGAGTATCGGTTTTAAAAAATACGCGCATGCGCGGGGGTCCTGTCATCTGAGCCGCGCGTGACCGTCCGAGCGCAGGATTCACTTTCATAACTCAGGCGCATCGTGTGACAGCGGCTCTCAAACTTCGTAGATCGAAGGTCAATAAAAGGTTTTATTACCTTAATAGTGCTAAGTATGGTCGTCTTAATTAGAAGAAGTACGTTACGAACGGGACGTTTTGAAAATAATATATTAGAGCAAAATCCTAATTTTGTAGTTGTAATTATAATTTTGTATGTATATATACCTATATGTTCAGTAATAGATGGGCTTATGGCACATGAGTAAATATTTATTCATGTGCTTATGGGCTGATGATGATGAAAGTCAAATCATATTATTGGCATGATTTATATCTGTATTAAAAATTGCGATGGCTTTGCCGATATTCAGAATAAAACAAACATTACAGTAGTCTGCTCACGAAGCACTCACTAATTCTGTTTATCAAACTAAATCATATTCCGAAAACTAACGACTTTTGCTGGGCTGTGTTTTTTATTCCTGTTATAATTAAATCACAAGCTTATCTTACCATAAAATAATCTGCGAGTAAGTAGTATTGTAGACTGCATTACCTGTAAAAAAGAATGTAGGTTAGTATTTTCAAAAACTAATTTAATTTACTTAAAATAATAACTGAAACATTGGTAAAATTTTATGACTTATGCTCTGAAATTAAAATATTGTGTAATATATTTAATAAAAAGATAATTATATAGTTAGCAGGGTTTGAACCTCGCTTTGATGTTGGGAACCTATGGCCGAGTCTTTGTTCTAAATAAAATAAAGGATTCCTCTAGTATGCGTAGGTACTGCAATCATTGTTCTTGTAAGAGTAATCGATGAAATTATCTTCCAGTTTTTAAAGCCGGCGTTCAAGAATATACGACTTTTAATCTAGTATTTCTTTTGTTACACATGTTGCAATGGGGGCTATCGCTAGTGAATTTGCCACTAGAGGCGCTAGTGTCACGTGAGGTCCAATATCATTCACTTTGTACTGGTTTTAGCGGAATTTGTTGCATAAATTATAATTTCTTTAATTTACCTGCTGGGAAGTGTCGCAAATAATATCGCAAATATGGATTATTTGGCGATTGATGTGAACGCTTTAAAAGCGGAATTAAGAAAAAGTTCAAAAATAGGCGGCCACAAGAGCAACTATTTCAGAAGTTAGTTTGTTGATATCAAGATAGTTATTTATAAACAATATAACCTTAATTAGATTCAAGATATAACACTTTGTTTCGGCGCCAATCGCCTTTGACAGCTATACCTCCGGACCTCAGTCTACAGTGGCGCCAACTGGTGAGAAAATAAACGGTAGTCCCCATTGGTGTCATGTCGTGTAGTATCGGCACGTTAAGGGGACTCTAGGGCTAAGTGCTGCCCTCAATGGATTTAATTTCATTACTTCTAAACAAAATCACTTCTCAAAAAACTAGAACAGTATCATTTTAGAAAATTACCTCTGGTATTTATTGAATCACTGGTAACTTCTTTTCATTCTGGCATTCTTTCCTAATGGTACAAAATTGCTAAAAGTGGCCGCTTTTGGCGTTAGCGACAAATTCGACTTTATAAACAATTACCTACTTAAATAAAAATTTTACTGTGATTTAATAAATACTATTGGTAATTTTTCTAAAATTATACTGTTCTAGTTTTTTGAGAATTGATTTTGTTTAGAAGTAATAAAATTAAATCAATTGGGGCCAAAAATGTTGCCCCCAATTTATTTAATTTCTAAAAAGAATAACACCAATCTTTCTCTTTCTATGAGTGTCGTAAGAGGCGACTAAAGGAGTACTGCCAGAGGAAGACGGAGTATTCCCTCCATCATAGGCCAAACTGCGATCCCAAACTCGTCTGCCAAGCTTATTAGTAGCGATTATAGCACATCTAGGTATGTGTAAGAAAGAATACATTGTGTCAGTATCAGTCAGACGAAACATAGGAGAGCAAGCATTTGTAGGAATGCGCATATAAGTAAAAAATTTAGTATTTCTAAAGTAATGCGCACTTGTCGAAAAGTGAAACTTTTTATTACTCGTCATGTTACAATAAACACTTACAATCTTCATAAATAATAGACTCAGAATTAATTTTATGAATGTTGTAATATCAAAACATAATTGTAAACAGAAAAGAACAAAAACCTCGTCTAACACATAAATGCAAAAGCATGTCCTTGACCATGGCGGAAGGCTCAAAGTGGTCTGAGAATACCTGAATGAATATTTCCCATCCAAAACCTTCGCAGATTCCCTGACAAAAGTGATTGATATACTGGTCGGGAACACTAAACGTGTGATAGGATATGGCTTTAGCGTCATTATAACTTCTAAATTATAAAAGCGTAAAAGGACATACACGATATTTATTGCTTAAGGTCGCTCTGTGACCACGGCCGCTGTAACATGACTGAAACGTCAAAGAAGTAAGCTAAAGTAGTACGTACACCAGTTTATCATTTATTTATTTATTAATATTACAAAAACTTTAAATTAAAATGTGTGCTCGTAAACCACTGGGAGTGCGAATCTCGCATAATTGACAATATTTTTATAAGTTAAGAGGAAACACTACGGGCGAGAGAATTGAAAAATAGGTATTTCTAAAATCTATTGCTGTCGCGCAGTGCAAAACGCATTCACCGCAGAGTGTGATAGAGACAACTGCTTCTTGGACCGAAAATACCTACTAAAAACACACCAAATCAACGTTTCGTAGTCCCCCGATTACTTTTCCAAAACTAGAACGATTTAAATACTTTTTTCATAAAAAATTAAAGAAAGGCTTTGGCCGTGTTCGTATGTTTTCCTTTTTTTTCGTTTAATTTAGTCAAATTTGTTTTCTGGATGTTTGAACACAGAGGAAAATCTGGCGAATTTTTTCGATTTTTGAGTTTATGAAAAAACAGAAAACATAGAAACTAAAAATAAACATAAAAAATAGAAATAGTGGCTAAAGATTTTTATGATAAAAAATATTGCTCTACTGGCACTATCCAGGGAGGAAACAGGGGACTACGTTTGTATGGAAAAACGGCCGTGGTGTTTCCTCTTAACTTAACTAAGTTCAAGTTATTTATATAGGTATTAATAGGTTTATTGATACCTATAGTATTTTTTAAGCTTTATGCTGAAATCTTTTTTCTTTGTTATTTTTGCTTTTTCGGATTAATATATAATTACGCAATGTATTATCTTGTTTAGTCCGGTTTTTATAATTAATTTAGCATGTGGCATGTAAAATATAGAATGTTGAATGCAAGTTAGTTGAAGGAGCACCCAAAAGTTTAACGAGTGGTCATTTAGTGAGGAGGTTTTTCACTCATTGATTGTTACATCAGTTATTATTTTTTATCTATGCTCGTTCAATACTCGTCGTTTTCTCAAGTCATTTACTTGCCACCTATTATCAAATATAAAAACATATTATATTAATAGGTACGCATTGAACAAGAAACCCATTATGAGTTTTTCGCGAGAAAGCAAAGACTAACCCCCGTATTTATAAAGAAGTAATTACTTATTGCTTAAAAAAGTCATAACTTAAAGTGTTCATACCTAGTCCTTAAGTGAAAGAAATTGGTCGCCATTAATAGTCATATTACTTGGCTGAGAATGCTATATTTTGGTATTTATAACTTCTAGTAATTTCAAGATTAAGGCATACAAATTGTCTCTCAAGTAATTACTTTTAGTCAAGTAATTACTTGTTTATAAATACGGGGGTAAGACTTACTTTGTTTCTTAGCTTCGTTAATTAATTATTCGCGGCTATAGTAATAGATTATATTGGATCCGAAGCCGTTAAAATATTACTAGAAAAAAAACATGTTCCTATTTTTTTAGTCGATGGTAAAACGGTATTATGTGATACCTGTCCATTTCTGGTTACTTGGTCACCCATTAGTATTCTAGCTTCTTGTTTCCACTTTAAATCATCAATGTATAGTTTACGACTAAAACCACGCTATAAATGCTCGGTAATTGCTGGTCTTAACTCATTAAAGTTACTTTCTAAGCTATCACAATCAATAATCCTGTTGCATACTTGATCGATGTCGTTGTAAGCGACATCTTTTCCAAATAATCTTTCTTATCTTGTAAGCTATGTTAATATTATCTCCTTGTATTTTAATAGGAGGTTACAACATTATCGTAGCAATATATTATCTTATTATCTAAGTTTGGAAAGAGATAAAATACTAATCATATTAAAAAAAGGTGTGTCTTCAACTAAGAAAAATAGGTCAAAAAGAGACATTATATCTAAACCTTCCCACATCTTTATAAAAAAAATCGGGGAGTCAGACTAGCGCACGAAGGGTTCCGTACCATTGACTAGATAACACAAATTTCATATTGTAACATTTTATTCGAAAGCAAAGATATGGAGCAAAAATAAGCAAAAAATGGCGTTTATTGTATGGATGGATTGGTGTTTTGACTAACAATAACATTTATATTACCTAATTATTTATATCATGCGAAACATGCTTGATCTAAACTTTTTTTGTTTTTTTGGGCAAGACGACAACATTTTATTAACTAACAAGCAGAGTCAAGTTAATCAACTAGTTCTTGCTTTACCAATTGTCATATCGAAAAAAAAAGGTATTGACAAAGGACACGATCTATCCAATGATCTATTACTAGGACGGGATCTACCATATATCACTACGATACTGATTAATGTATACGACACTTAGTCGGGCTTATCGAAACAATTCACATTACATCAATAAATTATATTCGAAAATCGTAACGATATTTATACTTAAATCCACCTTTCACAATATTTTTTCCACCATCTATTTTCATTTAAGGTACGTTTTAGCATAGAAAATGTAGAGCAATATAGGCTCTACATTTTCTTGACTTGGTTGACAAGCCGAAGTCCTACAACATGAACTTTTAAACCATAGATTCGCCTTTACCTTATCCCTTAATAAGAATAGCACCACCCTTTCGCTTCATCCAACTCGCAACCTAACCTGCCTGCCAAGGTTGGCGATTTTGGCAAAACAGACTGGACACAAGCCTCTCTAAAACACGCAGTATGGCCCAAGGTTGAGATAAGACGCTGCTGCAAATCTTCATCTGCAATGCTCCTTAAAACACCCAAAAAAAGAGGTGTTGCTATTGTGCAGACAATGGCAGGTCAACCTACCCAAAAAGTAAAAGGTCATTGAATTGATTTTCAACTTTAAGTCCGACAAGTAGAGATCAATATCAACTGAGAAAATTTGACGTTTTGTGGTAGGTTGACGTGCTGTTGTCTGTACATTAGGTCGGCACCACACCTCACACAGTGTTTAATGGAATATATTTGACTAATCATCAAAACAAATCATTGACGATACTATTCACGAACCGGAAAGATCAAAATACATTATACTTCACCAAAATACAACGTATTTCAGACCCTATTTTAGAATACATAGGAGATATGGGGGAGATTTGTGACATGACAAAGATGAAAGGTGAATCTGTTGAGGACCGAGACCGCAGAACGCTGATTTATATAGAGCAGCTAGTGTTGTGTACGACTAGCTATCGGTATTATCGGTTATCATTTTACCGGTATGCTAAAAACCGGAGGGCCGGGTTATATTTAACGATAGCTACACAACAATTAGGCAATTGTTATTATTATTCATCTTGAATATTGGAATTTAAACTTTATGCACTATACCTTGGTTATCTTTTAAAACGCGTTTGGTGCGATGATCCTATAGACTTATCATGTATCAAAGAAATGTCTATTTTTATGTGTAATCTCTAAATCTACTAATAAAGATAAATTATTAAATAAGCCGATTCACAAGAAAGGCTCGTTTATTAATAACTATAAATACTTAGCATTACTCTTGCAACCCTCGAGTGGCTAGGCATTGATTTCTATTACTGAAATGCAGATAGTTGCACGAAAGACCTAAAGAAAGACCGCTCCCATAAAAGATATTCCTACTTGACGGCTTTAGCTGCAATCAGCGATTTAAAGTTAAGTCATACTACAAAACTAGAGCGGTCACTACAAACACAAAATTAAAAACCGGTAACGGAACAAAAAACCGGTGTTTCGGTAACTGAATGCTGTCTTTTTTGAGGAACTCATAGCACTAGAGGGCAAGTCCGCCGATGGGCCCAATAAATCTCAATCAAGATCATAGATAGAGTGTGATTGGTCCGCTGTCGGCGCCGACGCCGGCGCATAACTAGATTTGCGTGGTAATGAACCTGTGGTTTATGGGACCATATGTTTTTTTTTTAAACTATAACTATTACAAAATGTTTATAGTAATATGGCTATGTACTGATATTGGCACAGCTAAGCATATTCAGAGGTAATTATTGTATGCAAAGCAAGGGAAAAAAAATATTTGAGCCAAGGGGGATAAATTAAAGTAAAATATAAAAAAAGACTTAAAAATTATCAATAATTTACAATTCATTTAGACTTAGCACAAAGTAATTGGTATTTTAAATTAGTAAATCAGAAATGTTAAAAAAGTACATGACATATTTTTTGTAAGTTTGCAGTCTGTGCCAAGTAAATACTATAACAACCTACACCTGCTTAAAATTATATTTTAGCAACTTAATTGCAATTACAAATCAGTATTTAAATTGAAAAATTATTATTATGGGATGTGGGTTCGAGTCGCACTGGCATTATCTTATGTAAACATATTTATTTAAAAAGAGGCTGAACAGTAAATAGTGACCGAGTTTCTTGCGCTGCTTCTTCTCGGCACCAGCCCACAATTGTCCCGAAGCAGTGGTAGGTTTAAATATTGGAACCTGGGGCCTAATTCGCGTAACCGAATCGCAGTTCGCGGGGTCTGCTTGTATGTAATAGCATAGGGAAAGAATATTTCTTTCCCTATGGTAATAGTAATGGGAATCCTTGGATCAGTCGGTTTGCGGCGTTATATAAATAAGCAAATAAATAAATAAATATTTAACACATGCCTCACTGGGCCACACAGAGTCATCTAGTCCCAAATTAAGCTACTATTAAGTACCCTGTCGTATGGAATACTAGACAACCGATAAACTTACTTTTTTTTTTAAAAACATACTTATAATACATAGAAAACACCCAGACCAGTACAAACACGAATATTTGTGTATAAAGTCTAAATATTATGTTATGTATGTTTAAAGTCTAAAATAAAATAGATCTTACTACTATTTACCCACTTGCTGCCCGCAGACAAATAAATCATCCTAGTTCCGCTAATTGATCAGAATTCATTTGACACGTAGTGTTGTGCTCAATTGACGAGCTCACAGCTCGCACTTTGCCACAATTAAATATCGAGTGATTTATATGCCGCCTGTGACAATGTGAATTGTTGATGCTAACACGTTTTAAATGGTCGCATTGATTCGCAACAAAATTGTTATTTGTAAAACTGGTGGTAGGTTTCAAAATAAATAATGGTACAGTGAAATGAATTCAATTAAAACTTGTTTACACAATTGTTAGAAGCCGAAACCACCTGGTCTACTTTTAGATGGGGTGGTGGGATCTACCTCCTAGTGGTCCACCCTGGGCAACGGCATCTTTGGTTTTCTAACCAATGATGACAGCTAACAGATCCCTCTGCGGTGGTAGGCTTTGTAAGATGCCTGGATGCTACCACCTTCCTGCCGGGAGTCTAGCGCCAAACAGTTTTTCTGTGTTCCGCTGGTGTGCGGGAGAACCAGGACCTCTGGGTAAGCAAGCTCGCTCCATCTTAGGCTTTTTCTTAACCGTATAGTTAAGTAGCCCATTATCTATAAAAAGATAGAAAATTAAAAAAGTTCTATAATATTCACGTCAGCACCCAAATGTTCAGTTGGTGCTCATTTGAAGAACGTATTTCTGTCACTGATTGTGTATCAAGTTTATTAGTAACAGCCTATAATCATCCCACTGCAGGGAAAAGGCCTCCATCATTGAATTCAAGTTACTACTACCAATGATAGGTACTGGCATAATCATCACGCTTGCCAAATGCGGGTTGGTGATCACAAACCCGAGCAATGTTCGAAAATTCGAAACTTATTTTGCCCGACCCGGGGATCGAACCCGGGATCCCGAGATCTTGGCCCGGTATTTAAACCACTAGACCAACGGGGCGTTTCAATGTTTATTATGTTTACCTAAATCAGTGCCTGACCAGGACAATACGAATTCAGTATTATTTGTATCCTGCAGAACTATCGTAAGATCTAGACAACTTAATCCGGTTAGTGGTATCGTGACAGATCGTTGTCAGAATGTTACGAATAATTTTCTGAGTTCCTTTCTCCACTTACCGAAGTGTCATAGTAATAAAATATATCACAACAACTCTAGATTTCTACAAAGCTGTATGTTCAGATCGACATACAGGGTTGTTATGGACGTGAGTAAAAGTAAGTAAGTAACAGCCTATAATCATCCCATGCACTGCAGGGAAAAGGCCTCCATCATTGAATTTAAGTTACCACTGCAATGATGGGAACTGGCATAATCACCATGCTTGCCAAATGCGGGTTGGTGATCAATGAAGTGAGATTAAGTTATAATTAAATTGTGTCTATTAACATACATTTTGTCATGCGCTTTCGTAGCAATTTTATACTGTGTAGTGTAACGTGCTTTTTATTAAAGTTTTTGTTTCATTACTATTTTGGTACTAATAAAATCGAATTGATACTTTTAAATTTATTATGACTACAGAAGTAAAAGGTTATGACATATATTTTATAACAAAATAGAACTAACAAACAAACATGGACAATTTACTGAAATTACCTAGTCAGGTCATAAGTTCTGTCACATTATATGAAATAATTTAGACATGTTTATTATTTATGTAACCATTTATATAGCAAAATGAACTTAATAAAACATAGGTCCTGTTACTTTTGCATTTAAAAACATTAATATGGATTGGCAATCATACAGATACATTTATAAATGTATACGATGCATGCAGAAAAATCTAATTATTATTGTTAATTGCTAAAATATCAAATAAAGTTTATTATTGTTTGTTAATATTTTATAGACAGATAGGACGCCCATCATTCTCGACATTATAAATCTAGTTAGCTGTTAGTAATCTAACTACAGTTTAGACATCTTCAGAACCAAATCAGAGAGATCTATTGTCAGAGTGATCCTATCCTAAGATCGATCCTATATTTATCCGATCGAGAATCGAACTCCCTTGTAGTGTGCGCGTCGTTGTGTCTTTTAAAAACAGCTTTTATCCCTAGTGGGATTACTATTGTCTACTTTTACTATGACATTAAAATTGGATAATCTTTCATGGAAATACGATATTTATGACCTCATTTAGAGGGTTCAAAGTCGTTTGTTTTTACGAAGTTAGGCCGTAGATTTGTATCGGTAACAATGCGTGTGGCGTAGGTCAGCGCTATCGGTTGCTTCGGCTGGTACAATCGCCAGCATCAATCTATGTATGTCAAAATTCTCCAATGGATTCTCAACTTTAAAAATAACACAGAAAGATCAGTTTTAATTGACACATTTGATATTTTGAGGTAGGTTGATCTGCTGTTGAAGTGTGGAGTGATTTGACAAAAACAAAAATATAATAGATGGAATAAACGATTAAAGATTTTAAAATGAAGTGTCTTGATAAGACTGATAACCCCGAGGTCGACATTTCGCACGTCCCTGGGTCAAGAGTTTGGTTACGAAACACGAATTTTAAAGATTTCTCAAAATCTATGTAAAAATGGAGTACCTATAGTGATGGCACAAAATTAAATTTCACCACTTCTTCTCGCCCTATGGGTGTCTTGCCATATGAGGTGACTAAAGGAGAATTGCTTGAAAAAAATGGCCACAATTTAATTGTCTTCTGTTCCCTACAGAACAAACTGAGATCGCCCGCCTGCCAGCCAACTGAGCCAACCGTGACTATATGGCAAAATCCACTATTTGAAAATACCATGTCCAGCACTGTTGAGGATTAATTAATTACGAATGATGATATGCGAAATTATCACAATATCCTGTAGTAAATAATTAGGTTAATATTCAAGTTCTTAGGTAAATGATATTTCAAGCAAAACCAACCAAAGTGCCGACGATGGCTTATCAGACGACGGTTGTATAATCACTCTTATATAGTTGACTTAAGTGTGATTTTGCAACAGAAATGTTTAGCCTGATAGCACTTCAGGTCTAACATTGCACAATTTAATTATGTACGATAATTAAATGTCATTAAATAATCGTAAATCCGCAAATTGAGCTGTACACCTATAAGTTTTGCAAAACTTGGTCACGCATCCTTAGTAAAAACATCGCAAAGCACAACATAACAATAGTTTACCGTAGAATACCGCCAATTATCATTTATCACCAATTCGGGCCGAATCACCCCTCACTCCTTATTATCCCTGTAGCAGCTAGTTGGATAAATCAGACACTTTGTAAAGTTGCTAGCCCTTACTCGTATGTACTTTGCACAGGCAATTAACCGAGTGCATAAATAACCTTACGTACTTAGTATTGGCATTCAATTGAATGTTAATAAATAAGCGTTTTATTGATCGAGTAGTTTAAGTACCGGGCCAAGATCTCAAAACCATGGGTTCGATCCCGGGTCGGGCAGCAAAAAATTGCCGAATTTTGGAACATAACTCGGGTTTGTGATCAACGCGCATTCGGCAGGCGCGTAGGCGTGGTGATTATGCTTGTACACATTATTGTTGTGACCTGTGATAACTTTTATTTAATGATAGAGGCCTTTTCCAGGCATTGGAAAGATTATAGGCCTTTAAGTTAAATAAAATAGCAACTTTACTTTACTTTAATACTTATTATCGTAGTCTAGACGAAGACAAATCCAAAAAATAAAAAAGTAATTAATAGTCGCCCAGACGTTTTTCAGTTATAAATGGCGTAACCAACACGACTTTCTTCTATGTACAGATAGATTTAAAAGCTGTGAATTCTTACGGGCTAGCCACTTAACTAACTAGCTGATTCAACCATTTAGCCGCAACATCTACCACCCTCGCTTCAATCAGTGCTAACTGCTAGTGTTGTCTCTAATTCGGTATATTGCTGGCGATTAGTGCTGTCACTGCAAATTGATAGTGCTTGCCCTCTGGTGCGTCTGTTTGTAAGTGGACTAGACTATTAGTGACAGATTGGCGTAAGACGAAAAGTATATAGGGTGTATTGTACGAAGTAGGTGTACTAAAAGTCACGAATGTATATTTGACTACTACTTGGTCGAGTAGTGCGCGATAAAATCATTTTTTAAAACATACGTTACTTTAGTGTGATATTTTAACCTGAATTTATATGAAAATGAGATGATTTTAGGAAGAATTTCAATTTTCATGCTAAAAGATAGTCGAAATCTATTATTGTTGTTATTTAACCTTGACATTTTTCGGGTTTATTTTTGATTTATCAAAATTTTAACCAACAAAAATAACAGTTATAATTGTATGACAATATTGCTGGCTGCAACCTTCATTCTTTTCAGTGGTTAGTAGCTCATAATTATCATACTTTAGGCACAGATAATATGTATAATACCTTTAGGTGTATATTGAGTGTCATAATAAACTAATCAATAACCACTGTAAGTCAAACAATTCACATTGTAATTTTCAGTCTTTAAGGTAAACATAATAATATCTAAAATTAGAAGCCTAAACTGGGAACATCGGGCGCATATAAATCGCAAGGGACACCACCCTTAGTGTCACTCACAAACCAGCCACTAATCCCCTTCTGTTGGAATTTTTCAATCAACCGCATACATGTGACTTCATAATTCGTTTCACAGCTCGAGTGCATGAGAACACCGCGATAAAGATCTCAAAAAATAACATTGAACTGAAAAATCAAGTAACATAAGATCCAAATTAGAAAAACAAGGATGACGATCGAGATTTTCGTGATACACATTTTTGATGACAAGAAGCAACCTTATTCGTAAGTGAGGTTAGGTTGATTTTTGAAATAGAAGATGTTGAAGGTGAAAAAAAGGTGAAATGGCGCGTACAATAGGCTACGTTGGTCATTGAATGAAACAAATCTGTTAGGGGCGTTTTGGAGGGTAAACAATATTATCCTTAACAAGCTATTTGGGTTTGGGCTTCGTTCAAAGGATGCTCTACCGATTGGAATCTAATATGGATCAGCGATTGTTAGTATTGTGATGTAAGAAAGATTACTGATAATGCATCGTTTAAATAATTGTGTTCACATGCGTACGGGCTGTCACTAAAATATCATTAATACTTTGTTAGAGAGAAACTTAGGAACGCTTGAGAGGAAACAATACGGGCGAGAGAATTGAAAAATTAGTATTTGTAAAACCTATTGCTGTCGCCAAACGCATTCACCGCAGAGTGTGATAGAGACAACTGCTTCATGGATAGGAAATACCTACTAAAAGCACACCAAATCAACGTAGTCCTCCGATTACTTTTCCAAAGCTAGACCGATTTAAATACTTTTTTAATTAAAAAATAAAGAAAGGCTTTGGCCGTGTTCGTATGTTTTCTTTCTTTTCTAAAATTTTGCCAAATTTTTTTCTGGATGTTTGAACACAGCGGAAAATCTAGCGAAATTTTGCGATTTTTTAGGGCTCATATCTTTATTATTAATTAATTTATGAAAAAACAGAAAACATAGAAACTTGCTCATAGTGGCCATAGATTTTTTGACTTCGCCATAATATTTATACGCATATTGTTACTTAATGTAATAGCATTTACCAATCATTCTGTATAAGCTTTAGTTTGTCCAATATAAAATAAAAATCTCAAAACAAATTGTAATTTTCTACTGATATTCAAAATCAATTACTTAACTTAGCCAATTTTTGTCAGTTACACGGTTATTTGGATATAAAATCATATTTTAAAGAATAATAGATGACTAGATACTCATTAACAAATTACTTAAATACGAGTATAACACAAGAGATAGACTTACAAGCTGTACAATTTAAGCGGTCTTATCGCCTCTGATTTCCTATGCATCCTTTAAATCCTTACAAATATTATAAATGCAAAAGTACCTCTGTCTGTCTGTAGCTTATTCGCTAATGAAAGAGACGCTTTCAAACCTAAACAACTTAAGCGATTTTGTTGAAATTTGTGACAAAGATTAGATCTTGAAAAATGATAATGTCCTTTCTTTTGTATTTTGTATCAAACAAGCGAAAGTTCGCGTCCACACAGTAACGTGTAGTTGTTAAATGCTAGCGTGCCAAAATCACAAAACAACTAATCACACACAGTTTTTACTAATAATTTTGCTAACTATTCTCTAATTACTTGTTCTTGTACTTTATAATTGTATACTCGTATTACAATCTGTTTATTAATGGTCCTAATTTAAAGCTATCGCACGTTTTGGTACGGATGTGGAGAGAATAGTAAGTAGTTTATCATACAGGCCTCCTAGTACAGATACCAGTCTCTCACATAGACTCGATTTTAATTTATTAAACTGTCCCCTAGGTTATATGAATAATTGTTATCATTATCATGTTTTATGTAATAGAAGAAATAAATATTTATTTATCATTAAAGCTACAGAGTTAGTTGTCAAATCTTGTCAAATCAACTTAATGGTATTATTAGTAACATTTATCCCACAACACAGTTAAACTTAACCCATTAATTTTCTATAACAACTTCCCGCGATCCATTGAGGTAAACAAAACCCATGCTCGTTTGATGAAGGGCTACTCGACAAAAGAGTTGGCCAACAAATTACGATCGGTGTCAACTAAATTGGACCAATGGTCTTCGTTGGTGGTCCGTTCCCTGAATCACCCTGGACACAATGCGAGCATGTTGGGGTAGCAGGGATGCCATCATTCAACTATTAGAATAATTCACATCGGCATCAAACGAGACATCGTGACAGTTGGAATTGAATATAGCTATCAGTTCTATTTTTTTACATGAAACTATTTAGTAGCAAATTAAATATCCTTAATGCTTAGTCTATTACTTTAAAGAAATTAAAAGACTTCTTTAAACTGTTTTTGAACAAATAAATTGGTGGTGTAAATTGAATAATAATTGATTCGGCGACATAAACAATATCTTGAAAGATCAATTGGCTACGCAGTCAAGATTATTCGAAATACATCATCATCAGTCCATATAAGTCCACTGATAAAAACAGGCATCTCTAAAAGAATTTGACATATTAGCCAAGCTTTGCGAACGAGTTGACGATGGGCGGTGGCAGTCTGGCCTTTCTGGACATTAAACTTCATTTGTTTTAAATTTAATTTGAGTCACTTCAATGGTTTTACTGTGAAGAGCTAGGTACCATACATGCAGACAGCTGGTACTTTCACATTTATAACATTAGATTCGATTTTTTCTCATAATATGTTTATTTATTTATTACAGGGATAACAACAGGTAATACAATCAATATCGCATAGGAATTCTTCATGTTGTAACAAGGGTAGGTATGTGTTTAGTAGTCAACCCTGGGGTTGTTTGTAACATGTCAGGGTTGACCCGTAAACGGTTGATGTAACTCCAATCGTTAAACTGTATATGTCGCAGGGAAATGAGGATATCAGGGATTTCATGAAATCCCTAGGAATACTATAAAGTCAGAAATATGTCATTTCACTAAACTAATATAAAGTCAGAAACATGTCATTTCACTAAACTAAATGTAGTGAAATAAAGAATATTGTTTTAGACACGGGCTGATTACAATTTTAACATGAATGGGCGCCATCGGATTCATTGTTACATACGTGGAATGGTTACCACCTGGCATATTAACTTTTGTAAAACATTAAAATGTACAAGTGATTTGTGACTGAGCGATCGTATTTTAAGTTGAAATTGAATTTTACTAAACAACTCGAATAATCCATAGGTCACTAAAAGCAATATTTTGCCACTAAATGGGGTGTTAAAACCAACAGTTTTAGTAAAATATCTACTAAGTTGGCAACACTGTACGTACACGAGCTGCGCCAGCTTGAGCGACGCATTTTTTCGCTCCCACTACTAGTTCCCCTGTGGGTACTAGAGCGAGCGAGAGAAATGCATGGCTCGATTTTTATTAGGCAGTATCCGCTTTTCTGACATTTTACTAGATTTAGTTTAGTGGAACGACATATTATCACTGACGATAATTTAGTATTTTGTCATATCACTAGATACTTTTAGTAAAAAGACGTAATAAACAAGAATTTTCGACATCTTACGGGATTTCGTCATGTCGATAGGTATTTCATGAAATCCCTGATATCCTCGTTTCCCTGCGACATATAGATTATAATCAGAACGCTGCTCGACAAAGCGTGTTGCGAGCCCTGTTTTTTGTTAAGTGCGTCTTATTTACCTACAAGTAAGCATTCCATCACACCCCATATTGGTCAAGTGGTTAAACGGGTAAAGATATCGGTTCTGGCTTCAGTCCCCGGGTAAGGCATCGACGGTTTCGAGTTTCCTAAATTCGATATCACCATCCCGAATTTAGCAAGAGTCGTAATTAGGGTTCCGTAGCCGAAAGGCAAAAAACGGAACCCGTAGATTCGTCAAGTCTGTCTGTCTGTCTGTCCGTCCGTATGTCACAGCCACTTTATTCTGAAAGTATTAGCATTACACAGTTGAAACTTAGTAGGTAGGTGTATCCCGTTGACCGCTTTACGATTCTCATACAAAAATAAAAATATATGATATTTAAGGAGGGCTTCCCATACAAAGAACTAAAAAAAAAAAAATTGTTACTCCATCCTACGCGTATGGTATCTATGGATAGGTCTTTCAAAATGACATAGAGGTTTCTAAAACCATTTTTTCCACAAGTCTAACGTTTGGAAGATAGACGCTTCCAAAGTGGTAAAATGGGTGTCTCCCCCTCTAACTTTTAAACTAAGCAAGTGAAAATTTTGAAAAAAATACGTTATGTAGATCTTAACAAAAACTTATAACGGAAATTGGTTTGAACGAGATCAAACAGGTAGTTTTTTTAGGAATATCACATTTTTAACAACCGCAAATATAACTTTGTCCTTCATACAAACACTATGAAAAACAAAGTTATTTTTGCAATTAAATATTGTGGTATTTAGGCTAAGTGGACCCCTAATTCAGTTAAAGTTGGTACGGAACCCTCAGTGCGTAAGTCCGACTCGCACTTGGCCGGTTTTTTTATGCACAGGTATAATAACGATGCTTGCCAAATGCGGGTGATGCGTACAGACTACAGAGCCTGTAGTATTGATGCTGTAAGTAGTAGTCTAAATTCAATGACGAAGACCCTTGCTGCTACTTCACTTTTTTTTTAATAAAATTTTAAATAAATAAATTTAAATACTTGTGGAAAACATCACATACATTGTTCTGACCCCAATTTGAATAACTATTTAAAGCATTCGTATTTCTGAAACCAGAGACAACGAAGGTACCACAAACACCCAGACCCGAGAAAATGTAGAAAAACACATTATTTCTACATTGACCCGTCCGGGAATCGAACCCGGGACCTCGGAGCAGGCGACACCTTGAAAACCGGTGTGTACGCCACACCACCACGGAGGTCGTCAGGTGTTGGCTAGATATATACTTGATTTAATTATATTTTATGTATCAGAAAATACTGTTCCGCTGGTCTGTGGGAGAACCAGAGCCACTTTCGTCAATCTTTACTTTAAGCATCCCTGAGCTGGAAGGGCCTACTAGAGCTATGTGCTGCTTCCAATTGATTAAATTTTATTACTTCTAAACAGAACCAATTCTCAAAAATCTAGAACTGTATTACCTTAGCAAATTACTTCTAGTATTTATTTTAATTACTTCTATCTAGTATAGATCGCGGAAGAACTTCCGCGATCATGGCGCTTGCAACAGTGCCGAAATATTAGAAACTCATAAAAACAAGGTACATGGTAGAAATCTCAAAATAACTAACTCTTACGATAGTGACCATGAAAGTTTAAATCAGTAAAAAACAACAAATTTTATTCGCAATAATAAATTATACACTAAGAATGAAAACACATACCTACTATAAATTAATATATTTGTATAGGTACAGTCTGTAATATTATTACAGCTCAGCTTATATATGTTTCATAGCAAATTAGATTAAAATACGTAGTTCTAACACGACTTTAGTATGGACTTAGTCTAGTACAGTCTAACGCAGAAATAATTGTGTGATATACGGCAAAAAGTTGGTCTAGACCCTGTGGTTTAAATTCTGGACCAAGATCTCAGGCCGAACCCCGGATCGACCAACAAAAGTTTCGAATTTTCGAATATTGCTCGGGTTTGTAATCACCAATCCACATTTAGCAAGCGTTATGATTACGCTTTTTTTTAATAATCAATGGGCTTGCTCTTGACTACATACTTAACTCTTAAGAAGAAGCCTAAGATGGAGCGAGCTTACCCAGAAAGTGGCACTGGTTCTCCCACACATTGCACCAGCGGAACACAGAGGCACTGTTTGGCGCTGGACTCCGGCAGGAGGGTGGTAGCATCCAGGCAGCTTCTTACGGAGCTTACCACCGCAGAGGGATCTGTTAGCCGTAATCATTGGTTAGAAAACCAAAGATGCCGTCGCCCAGGGTGGACCACTAGGAAGTAGATCCCACCACCCCAAATTCCCACGATTGCAATGGTAACTTGAATACAATGATAGAGGCCTTTGCCCTGCAGTGGGATGATTTGTCTAATATTCTTATCAGCTTGCGGATTATTATCACATCATATTATATTTATAATACATATAATATTTTGGGCTATGTATTTATATATGTATGTAAGTATTGTAATATGTACGTGTTATACGTTTATGTATTTTGTTTTGCATGTTATTGCAGATAGTTCAATGTTTACAGTTAATCTTCTTCTATTGAAATATTTAAATTCTTTGCAGCATTCCGCTCTCTGTCTAAATTCAGGTATCCTCTACCTGAAGGTTGAGGATACCTGAATTTAGACGGAAAGCTCTTAGTTTTTCTGTTTATAATTATTTAGTTTAAGTATTATTTAGCATGATAAAATTATAATTGAGAGCATGAACATACCTGTTTGGGTGTTTTTCTATGTATAATAAGTATACATTTACAAAAAAAACAAGTATACGTGTATAAATAAATTTATTGGTGGTCTAGTACCTTAGGTATACGCTAAATACGAGAATATACGGGACTAGATGGCTCTGTGAGTCCCAGCGTGGCATATCTTAAAATATTATAAAATATTATTATAATTATATCTATAGGTATATCATCAGACTGTACTATTAGGAAAGGAAACAATCCACGGTCTTTCCTCATGCGTTCCCGATTCAGATCAAGTCCCGAAACGGCACTAAGGAACCGATACAATTTCACGCGACAAACTCAATCGAATCACTTGCTCGATTACACGCCAGTCACTCGAATTATGTCTCGAATAAGTCAGCCTACTCATTTTGATCGAGTTAGGAACACTACAGATAGTTTCTGTAAATTTTACTTTACGTTGCATCTATTTTGCAGTAAGTAAAATAACTATATTTAAACTGCGAAACTGCGAACTACTTGCATGAATTTACTGTTCCTATGTACGAGTATTTTTTATACAAAATACCTAGCAATAAAAATACTTTTTTTATTTTAAATTAGAATGACAAACTAAACGAATTTTCATACGATAGACACAATAATTTACTACAATACACATACAAACACAAACACACACAGTGAAAATGAAACAATTGCCAAGCAAGTATGTTGATGGTAGATTTGGCTGTTTACTGTGAGCTTTGCCCAAACTGGGCCTAACATTGTCGGCAGTTTGGCACCGCGACCGGACGGTTTCGGCACGCTAATCCGGCCTCAGTGGAGTTACGGCCGTAAATCGTGCGGCTCTTGGCACGATTTCGTGTGCATATTGCATGTCCAGTGTCTACTCTACTAGATGCAACGGAGAAAAGATTAAAGCCAATATAACAGAGAAGGTGTTTTGTTGTTACCATTGATGTACTCGTAACATAAACAACTAGATAAACGCCCCGTTGGTCCAAGGTTTGAGTACCGCGCCAAGATCTAGGGGTCCCGGCTTCGATCCCCAGGTCGGGCAACAAAAGTTTCGAATTTTCGAAAACCTACCTGAACTTGGCAAGTAGGGTCATTACGCCAATACCCATCATTGCTATGGTAACTTGAATTCAATGATGAAGGCCTTTGCCCTGCAGTGGGATGATTATAGGCCGTCACTTAGTTTACTTTGCTTTAAACAACTCGATACACAATTAGATATAAGGGTGCATTTATCCATACTATCACATGTCTACATAATTTGGCTGGGTTATAAAATTGACTCTGATATAAAACCAACATCAATTATGCAACCGAGGACAGTTTTATGTGTATTTTTAAAGTATCGATGGTTGACACACAAAAAAATAAAATTCCTTGAAAAAAATCTCGATTCGACGCGAACCGTTAAGAACCCTTATAAATATTCAGATATCCTTCAATACTGGTAATTCTCGATGATGATGATGATAATAGCGTCCAGCAGATGAGCTTTTCATCCCTTTTATCGATATATATAGGATGAAATTTTAACCACTTTCCAAATTTTTATATGACAATCTACGAGACAAAAAACAAATGACGTATTTTTTCTTTTGGTATAGCCCCGTGCAAGAAGGCCAAGATAAAGCACTTAGAAAATGTCTGTCAAAAATCTAAAATTTTTGATACGGCCTCCTAGCAACACTTTTTTTACGCGATGCGTATCTCATTCATTCATTACGATACTATTCATAAGTTGTTTTCCCTATACTCTAACAGGCTTATGACCGTAAAAATTGAAAACTATGTTGCAAAAAATATTTTGGGGTGAAAAGTTAAATTATTTTTTTTACTTCAATGGGCTCTAAATTGTCTTTATAAATACAATACTGAACGCCTCTAAAAAATTTGGAAGGTGACCCTGTATAAACTATTTACACAGTCCGAAACAATAATGGCACCTAAAACTCGGCTCTATTATGATTGAATGACGTTGATTTAATGTCACTGTCAACTTTATAACCCGGCCAAATTATGTCGGCATGCAATAGTATGGATATTAATGGAATGTTGTAACTATTTGATTAATATACATAATTTGATTAATATATCAAATAAATAATATATCAAATAAATAAATAATATTAATATATATACTTTATTTGATATTTTAGCAACTTAATTGCACTTATAATATCAGTATATAAACTTGAAAAATTATGTCCCAGGCGGGACTCGAACGAATTGATAATATAATATATTGAACTAAAATTGCACAGTACAATTGGGTGCACTTTTAGTTGGGACACTGTTTTGACGATCAATGTGTAAATATATTGTTTATCAATAAATCGAATGAATTAAACATAACCAAAATCAGTTATTCCAGTAAAAAGTTACGTGCAAACAAAGATTTAAATAAAAGACAAAGAATCTAAGATACTTTTTTTCATCGGTCGAAAAAACTCAGCACCCACAACTATTTGGAATGCAACAAATAACTTGTAAGAACAAGCGCTGTCAAGTACATTGCAGTATAGTGTTACTAGCAAGAATAAAGCGAACTGTGCACCGTGTTCAGAGGAACAAATAAAACGTATTGATAAAATACTAGCTGGGAGTCTGGGAGATGTTCTATTTAGATTCTTTTTCATCAGTGGAATTTCAATACATACAATACGTTTAGTGCCATGCCACACTGGCGGATTACAAGCGTTTTCAAAGCGGAGCTGCCACGCAGCGAACTGCACTGTGAAAACGTCGCGGCTGCACTGCGAACACGTTGCGGGCTCGGAGAGTACGCGTCGCGGATTCGCAACGTTTCCGCCTTGAGTGAGCGACGAAAGATACACTCAGTAACAGAATGGATTCCGACGAAATACTGCTGTTAGCTTTGTTTCTTCGACGACGCAAGAAACGTAAACCAATACTTCGAAGATTTGGGAGGATCCAATAACAACCAATCTACTGAATGAAAGCGACTACAGAACGAAAGTGTTGTTTTGCAAAAGAATAAAAAATAATCCAAGACAATTTTTTTCTTACCTGCGTATGTCAAGTACTACATTTTATGAGTTGTTACATCTGATTCAAAGTGACATAAAACATAAAGATACGATTTCGGTATGCGAGTGTACAAAATGGCGGCCACGCTTCTCTCCGCGGCGAAATCGTTTCGCGTCCGCAACGTATTCGCTGCGTAGCCGCGACGTTTTCGCCGCGCACACGCGGCGTGTTCGCTGCGTGGCCGCTCCGCTTTGAAAACGCTTGTAATCCGCCAGTGTGGCATGGCCCTTAGGAAATTTTGCGTTAACATAACATAATATTGTTATTGAGTTTGAATAAGTATTGTACGCCGTGTGTTTGTAACTAGGAATTTAATTTAAGGAATTCTATTTTCAAATGACGACCTCCGCGGCGCAGTGGCGTACACACCGGTTTTCAAGGTGTCGCCTGCACCGAGGTCCCGGGTTCAATTCCCGGACGGGTCAATGTAGGAAAAGAGAGTTTTTCTACATTTTCTCGGGCCTGAGTGTTTGTGGTACCTTCGTTGTTTCTGGTTTCCAAAATACGAGCGCTTTAAATAGTTATTCAAATTGGGATCAGAACAATGTATCTATGTGATGTTGTCCAAATTTATTTATTTATTTCTTAAATTACACTAGTAATTTGACTGCTCAAAGCAAAAGTTAAAACAGCTATTTACGAGTATTACTATTCGGAAGATAATTGCTTAGTGATCGCAATTTGTTTGAGATTGGCGATTGAAGGTTTGAAAATGGCTAAAATAAAAGTAGCATAGGTGATGATACAATTATGTATGTTGACATCTATCAAGTTTCAGTATTAAACCAGCGGTTGACTCGAACGGTTGTTTCATTCCCAATACCTACTTATCACTGGCGAACGAGAATTATTTAAGATCACCCTCGTATGTTGTGAAAATCTGTGTTTGATTATTTATTTAAATATGGCTTTTATTGGGACTTAAACTTGTTTTGTCCATAAAAATAATGAATGGTCGATATTTAAAACATAGGAAAAATGGGGGTTCTTACTTTTTGATTTTAATTGTTAAATTGACACAACACCCCATAGATTTGATCATCTATGCCACACACACACATCCACTATTTGCGGTTTCCTTTTCTATATCACTTCGGTCTATTAGATCATTGACCCTCGTTAAATATGGGCAGAGCGTATAATAATATGAGAACCATTGCTAGTACGTGATCATTGTCAATCTGTTGATGATTAATCGTTGATTCCGCTTGGAATGAGATCACACGCCGATGATGGCTAGATGACGCTCATACCGCCAAGTAAAACATCGATGGAATACATAGTTGGAGACGTGACTAGGTATGGAACTATTTGTATGTATGGGCTCATTCAATGGCGACTACCGTTTCTTTGCTCACCAGTTGGCGCCACTGTAGACTGAGGTCCGGAGGTATAGCAGTCAAAGGCGATTGGCGCCGAAACAAAGTGTAAATCTTCAATCTAATTTAGGTTTATTATTTATAAATAACTATCTTGATATCAACAAACTAACCTCTGAAATAGTTGCTCTTTGAGGCCGCCTATTTTTGCGCTTTTTCTTAATTCCGCTTTCAAAGCGTTCACATTAATCGCCAAATAATCCATATTTGCGATATTTTACGAAGGAGATCACCTTCCAGCAGGTAAATTAAAGAAATTATAATTTACGTAACGAAACCCGCTAAAACCAGTAAAAAGTTAATGTTATTGGACCTCACGCGACACTAGCGCCTCTAGTGGCAAATTCACTAGCGATAGCTCCCATTTCGTTTTCATGCTACTCAATGGTAAGCTATTTGTTGACTGCGTACATGGCTGTAGAAAGAAAGAATTAATGATATGACTACTAAATCACGTAATCATGATGTAATATATAAAAATTTTGATGCAAAATCAGTGTCGGAAAAACATCTTAATCGAATGAGCGCTCACTGAACATAGGTGTTATTTCACCTTTGATTCAATTATCTTTAAGTCATGTAGACTGATTTCACTGATAGGTAAGTACTATAAAATTTCCCATTGTGAAAAGATTACATAAATTTTAATAATTTTTCAGTCATATTTTGATAGCCAAATAGATACTCACCATACAAGTAATCAAATGAATAATTTATTTGATAGCTTTTGTCATATTTAATGTTGAATATCACCTTCATGCTGTGTGTAGAGAGAGCTGGCTGCAATCGCTATGATTAGGTTGTCACTAAAAGAATGTGTTGACATTCGCTGTTTATTATTATTTATCCAGCTCTCGTATTGTATTCTATGTTAATTCTATGTGTGTACTTTTCTATTAATATATTTTATGTTACTGCACGCTCCTTTGTTCTGATTGCTCTGCCAATTCCCCCTAACAAAGGTTATGGGCCCAGAGCAGCAGTAACTGATAAAATAGTATTCGTAAAAATAATTTCGTGAAAGTACATGTATGAACAAAATGGCGTCGAATGTACGAATCGAATTATTAACCAAAGAAAACTATGATACATGGAAAGTACAGGTAGAAGCACTATTGATCAGATATGATTTCTGGGAATACGTGAGTGGAGAAAAGCCGAAACCCACGGATGGTGTGTCATTAACGTTATGGGAGACTGCTGATAGAAAGGCAAGATCCGAGTTGATTTTGGCATTGGATCCAAGTGTAGTCCATCATGTAAAAAGAGTGAAGACTGCACGAGAGGTATGGCTGAAATTAGAGAGCATGTTCGCGTCACGTGGGCCTGCAAAGAAGGCGACGCTGATGAAAAGACTCATGTCACAAAAGATGAGTGAGGAGCAGAAAGCAAGCGAACATCTTGATTCATTTTTTGAAGCCGTCGACAAACTGGAAGAAATGGACATCGTTATTCATGATGATCTACTAGCGATAATGCTGCTTTACAGTTTACCAGCAAGCTATGAGAACTTCAGATGCGCCATTGAGTCAAGAGACGAGCTACCAAAGCCTGATCAACTTAGGGTGAAAATAATTGAAGAATATAGTTCAAGGGGCAACACCCAAGTTGAGAGTAGAGAAGGGGCTATGTTTATTAGTAGACATCAGAAGAAAAATTATGGAACTGGATCAAAATTTAAGTATAAATGTTTTAAATGTCATAATTTTGGACACAAGGCATCAGACTGTAAAAAGAAGAAGTCTTTGCAGACAGAGACTAGTTGCGTTGAACAATTATTTATAAATGAAAATGTAGAACATGAAGCTTTAACCGTGTATCATGTTTCAGATGATTGTTTGGCTATTGAAGCTAAACGCAGTCGTCAGGAATGGTTGTTTGATAGCGGTTGCAGCTCGCACATGTGTAATGACGCAAGAAGGTTTGATGTACTGCCAACTAACCAAAATTTAAAATTAGCCACTGATTCCGTAACAACAGCGCAAGGTAAGGGTACAGTTAAGATATTAGCATGCAATGATGATATTACGCGAAAGATCCAATTTGAAGATACGTTGTTAGTTCCCGAACTACGCAGTAATTTAGTATCAATTTCTAAACTGACTGAACGAGGTTGCACAGTAACTTTCAAACGTGATGTAGCTTACGCTATTAAAGACGGGGAAGTTAAGTTGACTGCTGACCAACGAGGTAGTTTATATTATTTAAGGGAGCCAGATGCTTCAGCGTCTGTAGTATCAGGTAAGCAAGTGGATTTGTATAAATGGCATGAGCGTATGGGACAGCTAGAGATCTTATGAAAGTACTGAAAAAGTCAGGTATAGATCATGTAAAGTGTGAAACTGATTTGCGTGATTGTGATGTGTGTGCTAAAGGAAAGATGGTTTCGTTGCCTTTTGTGAAGTCCAGAAAACCATGTAGTAAAATTTTAGAAATAATTTATTCTGATGTGGTAGGCCCGATGAGAGTTCAATCGAACGGAGGAAATAAATATTTTGTCACTTTTATTGACGATTGTACTTGTTGGTGTGAAGTTTTCATAATAAAGAATAAAAGTGACGTGTTGTCAAAATTCAAAATATTCAAATGTCAGGTTGAAAATTTGACGGGAAAACGAATAAAATATTTTCATTCAGATAATGGAAAGGAATTTGTAAATAGTGATTTTTCGAATTATTTACAAAGTGTAGGAATTAAGAGAAGGCTGACGACACCGTATTCACCACAAAGTAATGGAATTGCAGAGCGGATGAACCGCACTTTACTTGAAAAGGCTAGGTGCATGTTATCATCTTCTGGTTTATCAGCAAGTTTTTGGGCGGAAGCTATTTCGACCGCGTGTTACTTGCGTAACAGATGTCCGAGTAGTAGCTTAAATGGTGAAATTCCGTACGAAAAATGGTACAGGAGACGTGTAAATATTGAGAATTTTAAGACATTTGGCTCTAAGGTATATGTTTTAGAAAAGGAACCATGTAAAGATAAATTTGCAGCACGAAGTTCTCCCAGCATTTTCGTGGGCTATCCAGTTGAATCTGCTGGCTATAGAGTGTGGTTATCTGAGAAAAGAAAAATAGTAGTGTCAAGAGATGTTAAATTTCAGGAAGATAAGAAACCTGAAAGTGATCTTTTGAAGGATTCCACTATTGAACTGCAATGTGAGCAAGATAGTGCTGAAAAGAAGAAAGCGAGAACTATCGAAGTGGAGTTGTCTAGTAGTCAAACTAATTCACAGCCTTTGAATACAGACTGTCCATATTCTGGATCCCCAAATGTACCGTTTAGAAACAATATAACCGAGACTACAGAAACTACTAGTACTACTGATAGTAGTGGTGTATCTCACGGTAATGTCACTTTTAAAAGAGGCCCTGGAAGACCGAGGATTGAGAGAGGACATGTTGGACGCCCTCGTAAAATCTATAATGTGGTTGAAGAGAGAGAAAGGGAGAATAGTGACAGCGAATCGCAGGCGGAAGAATGCGTTAATTGTCATGATTTTGCTAGAACTATTGAAACTTTTCGAAGGGTTCCTTGGGAAGTAGTCAAAAAGTTAAAAAGAAAAGCAAGATACTGTCGGAAAAAGGAAGGTTAGTAAAATGTCATACACGGAATATTGTAAAGAAACCTCCTGATCAAAGTATTGTAGAATGTCAGTATGACATGTTATTTTAAAGTAGTTTGTGTAATTTATAAGCGGTCACCGGCTATTTGTTATAATTTAAGGGTGTGCTGATATTTCATGGGTATCACAAAAGCAACGCATCGTTGCGACATCGACTTGTGAGGCTGAATTTGTGAGTTTGGCGGAAGCTATGAAAGAGGCAGTGTATTTAAATTGTTTGCTGAAGGAACTTGGTCTTCGCCAATTGTCTAAGGTAAACATGCATGCTGATAACTTATCTGCTATCTGTCTCGCTGAAGATCATGGTGTTTATCACGCGCGAACTAAGCACATCGATATTAGGTATTTCTTTATTAGGGATGTGTTGCGTGAGAACAAGTCGATTACCCTAGAGCATTTAGCAACTGAAAATATGTTGGCAGATATTTTCACCAAACCTTTGCCGCGTATAAGGCACAACTTACTGTCAGAGGCTTTAGGGTTCCGAACCATTAATTGACTTGTATAAAGCATGAGTTGAGGGGGTGTGTTGAATATCACCTTCATGCTGTGTGTAGAGAGAGCTGGCTGCAATCGCTATGATTAGGTTGTCACTAAAAGAATGTGTTGACATTCGCTGTTTATTATTATTTATCCAGCTCTCGTATTGTATTCTATGTTAATTCTATGTGTGTACTTTTCTATTAATATATTTTATGTTACTGCACGCTCCTTTGTTCTGATTGCTCTGCCAATTCCCCCTAACATTTACAACTATCTAAAATGTAACAACGTGCCCCCCGCTCCCCTATAAGCCGTGTAAATGATATATTTTTTTATCTAACACACGTATTAATATTAGAGCCTATAATATGAGTCCACAGCAAGGCAAAGACATCTCTAAAAGTAGAATTTTGCAATATTTGGTAGAACCATAGGTAGAAGGAACACGCTGCTGACAGTCTTCTTTGGTCGCCTCTAACGACACCTATTGGATAAGAAGCGGTGACTACTCTAACATGGGTTTAAAGTATACTTTATTTACATTAAAAAACTAAATTCTTGTAATGTGTTTTTTTGGTTGTCTGTCTGTTTGTTCAGGCTAATATCAGAAACAGCTAGATCGATTTTGACGGGACTTCATTCGCAGATAGCTAATGTTATAAGGAGTAACCTACGCTTATTGATGCAATATTCAATGCTTAGGCTAATTTTATTTTTGTACTTGTACTCGTATTTATTTAAAAAAACATTATCAGTGGCATAATATCATTCTCGTAATAGTTGCAAACAAATTGTTACCAAGTGGGTACTTTACTTTATTATCTAATCAGGAATAATTAAATCATTATTAAATTTTATGTAACAGCTAAGCACATTATTATCGAGGTCAAATTTGAAGTGCAGATAACTACTCGTGTTGTATGTTGTGATAATATATTACAAAAAAGTAAACTTTTTATATGAAAATATTAATGAGTTTTTATAACGGCGCGATGATCTTTATCGATTTTATTTTTGGTAGAGACTTTTCGTAACATAGTATAGCTAGCTATTAGCCCGTGGCTTTGCTTGCATGAACTTCAGTAATTACCTGTGCCCAGCAGTGCGATACAAATAGCCTATATTTCAAGGTCTAATCTATCTTTGTACTAATGTCATCAAAATCGGTTCAGTTGTTTGGGCGTGAATACATAACAGTGTCTAGATTTTTTACCCGATAATAAAGGGGAAGGTTCAACTTTTTTTATCGGTATAAAAATCTAGACAATAACGATATCAGGTTTTTGGAAATTGAAATACATACATATTAGAATTTATTTATATTTCATTATAATAAAAAAAATATCTTTAAAATTTCACTGTAGTGACCGAGATCATTAATTTAATTTGAATTTTGCATTACTATAAGCCTTTTAAGCCAAAGGCTGATTTACTTATTCAGTCGCAACTAGAATGATTTGCTATTATTAACCTACCTTAAGTATAATAAATTCGCTCATGATTATTCAGTATCAATAATTATGCGGGGCGAGATAGTGTTGTTTCTGGGGATGTGTCTGGGGGTGCTGGGCGAGGGTCGTGAGGAGCGACTAGTGCGCACCGGCCAAGGTGTCGTGAAGGGGTTCAAGGACCCAGGCGATAGTGTTTTTACGTTTTACGGAATCCCTTACGCAACTGCGCCTACGGGAACATCTAAGTTTCAGGTAAAGTTCAAACTATAGTACTAATATTATAAAGATTAATATCTATGTCTGTAAGATTAATAGTTTGTTCGGCTAACGTGCAACTACTGGTTCAAATTGAAGTATATTTTGTATAATCATAATCAGTTTCTACCTACTTCTTTTATTAACTCAACTAGTTGGTAAATCTGTTGCTCCCGATTCATTTTGACCTGTTTATTGTAAGAAAACGGTCCATGAATTTTTTTTAACTTATCATAATAATATTACACAAAAAGTTGATATGCGACAGTAACAATTACAGACACGCCTTTACTATCTTTTATTAAAATTATGCAGCGTCTCGTAGACTCAGGTGTACTTAGCGAAAATATTAGGGGTTAAAGTATGAAATTGCCGTTTTGTATGGACGAAATCGAGAAAAGTAATTTATCCGTACTAACAATTTTTTTGTTTTTTTAAAAACGCCTGAACCATTTTCGATGCAATTAAAGGTGAAAGTTAGATGGTTATAAAGCTACGCATTATAGTATTAAAATTACTGAAAATCAAAGTATATAATACAAATATACTTAATTGAAGCAAGAAGGTCAGCTGACACATTGTAAGGGGTCTTTTCAACGACTTCCTTTGAAGTAATAGGCACTAGTATTGCATTTTTTTTTTAGTCAAATGTTACTTTATTTCGTTTTTGATACAATACAAAAAGAATTACGCAATAATATGACTATACTTAAGAGCTATAAACAAAATAAAAAGTGGGAAAATAATCGGCAATTTCATGCTTTAACCCCTATTACTCTAAGTTGTGGAGACGCTAGGACGGCATCCTGCCGTTTCGTAACGCCTGAATGTTTAAATGAATTAAAAAATATTTTGCTCCTGATTTCCGGTCGTTAATACCGGCCTAGTACCATACGACCTGCACTAACACATAGTGAGCGAGCACTACTTCTCACTATTTCTTACTAGTGCTAGTTTACTTGTTCTTACTAATCAAAATTATTCAAATAATAATTATCCTCTTAAAAGATATGCAACAGACAAAACGATGTTTATTTATAAATTAAGTGTAAATCAAGTGTATTTTTACATTTTCAGGCACCACTTCCACCGCCTGCATGGCTTAGCGTTTTAGAAGCAGTAAATAATACCATTGCATGCCCTCAACACAAAACTGAAATGGACTTTTTAACAGGCATGAACACACAAGAAAACTGTCTTATTGCGAATGTTTATTTGCCTGATACTGACCAGAAAAAACTACCAGTCGTAGTGTATGTACACGGCGGAGGGTACCAGATTGGATATTCCGATATGTTCACTCCAAAAAATTTGGTAAGAAGCAAAAAAGTAATTGTTGTTACTTTTAACTACCGACTCGGAATACACGGCTTCCTTTGTTTGGGCACAGAACTGGCTCCCGGCAATGCTGGTATGAAAGATCAAGTGGCGCTTCTAAAGTGGGTTCAGCAACATATATCGAGCTTCGGCGGAAATCCGGATGATGTCACCCTCGTAGGGTCCAGTGCCGGCGCTTCAGCAGTTGACTTATTAATGATATCGCCTGCTGCCCGTGGGTTGTTCAACAAAGTTATACCAGAAAGCGGTGCAAACATAGCTTCTTGGTCAGTCCAAGTAGATCCTATCGAAACAGCAAAAGATTTTGCTAAGAACTTTGGCATCGAAAATATAGATGACGTGTATGCCCTGGAAGAGTTCTTAACTTCGGCATCGTATGATGTACTGACTTCAGGCGAGTATTTGAGTAAAACTGATTTCACTTTTGGATTCTCGCCTTGCGTAGAACGTAACACACAAGGTGCTTTTCTTACTGAATCTCCATACAGTATTCTTAAGAATGGCAAATATCGGAAGGTGCCAATGCTGTACGGGTTCGCTGGCATGGAAGGCTTGCTGCGTATATATCAGTTTGATACGTGGAAGGATCAAATGAATAAAAACTTTTCGGCGTTTCTACCGGCAGATTTGGGGTTCAAGAATGACAATGAAAGAAATGAAGTAATCAAGGCTATCAAAGAATTTTATTTTGCTGGAAAACCTGTAAGTGAAGAAAACGTTTTGGGTTTCATTGACATAATGTCAGACTTATTTTTCACATATTCTACTTTGAGGGCGGTAAATCTGCATGTAAAATCTGGTCATGATAAAATATTTTTATATGAATACAATTTTGTGGATGACCATACTCCTGTTGTACCTCATACTAAGAATGTTCGAGGGGCAACACATTGCGCTCAAAGCTTGGCTGTATATGACGGAAATCCTTCAAAACTATTTTCCCGAGACGAAACTGGCTTAACAGATGAAATGAAAAACATGAAGGAAGTGACTCGAGAAATTTGGTTAAACTTTATTACTACGGGGTAAGTTTGATGTTTTACTATCTCAAACGCGTAAATGGTCGTTGGGAAGGGCACAGAAAAAAGGGACGTTTAATCACGAATGAGTTCCTTGATTGCAACACGACTTATCAAATAATTTGACAAATTGATGAATACCAGCAGGTTAAGAAAGCGAGAAATGGTTGAATTTCGTTATCTCAGACCACTCCGCTTGCCTCTTTTGCGGTCGAGCTTCAGATATTTCAAATTACTCGTATCTTTGCGAGTTAAAAGGGCTCATGATCATGCATATTTTGCTGTGGAGGCTCAGTGTCATAGTTTCTTGCATTTGGTATCACACGTCGAACGATTTAAACACAGAGATAATGACATAGATATCATTAATGTAAGGTATACCTGAAATTAAATTATCGGGAGAATAATTCAAAGGATTTTTATGAAAAAGTATATCTCGGAAAATGTTCGGTTCCGTAAATAATTTTCATATTTCCACACGTACCTATACCTACGTATTTAATAATAATAATACTACAAGTACTAAATATTACTTGAGTAAATAATACTTCATTATTAAAGTAAACTACAATAGGGTTTTTTTAACAAAAAGAAGGAATATCGACCCTTATTTGATCTGTACTTTGACTGTGACCCTTTTATTTAAAGAATGATATCTTTTTCAAAATTTCTAGGAGAAAAGGTGACTAAAGGCTTGATAATTATATTTTATGGCGAAAAGTACTATTCGGTGTATATGTATGGAAAATGGTTTAATTAAAACTGTATACATAACAAAAAGAGTATTTATAAGACTAATGCTTTTCACACCGTGTATTTTTTCCCGCTGACAACGAAGCAGGCCCCCAATTCCGCTAATTTACACATGGCTCAATAGAATCGCAATTGCACCGCAAGTGTATGTTTTGACACATTTAATATGGTAGTAATGTCAAAATATACGATTTCGATGCCATTGCGATTCTATTGAGCCCTTTGTCAATTAGCAGAATTGGGGCCCAGATGTTATGTAACCTTTATGTATAATATGTTGGCAGTGTTCTCAGGCGGTTAAAACTGCACGGTGTATAAATGATTAGGATTTAGATAATGTGAAGAAGCGCCTATTGAAGTGAGTTCCCCATTCGGCTTAACAACATGTGTATGTAAATTAATATTTATGCCATAGAACTCCAGTTCCTCCCGGTTCATCACTCCCGGCGTGGCCCCCTACCGGCGCAGGCGGCTCCCCGCACATGGCGATCGACAGCACGCTGGAGCTGCGCGGCGCGCTACTGGAGCAGCGCGTGCGCTTCTGGGACGAGATCTACGAGAAGTACTACCGCGAGCCACAGGCGCCGCCGATGCCGCCGACCAGACATACAGAACTATGAGCCAAAATTTACTAGAAGAGCGAACTTATATTTGTGGAAAGTAAATATTTTTGGTATATTTAAGTGTTAATCATTAACTTGCCCTGTTACCGGATCATCTGGGGTGGGCGCAGTATATTTTTCGCTTCCGTACAATCCGAAATATCGTCTTTGTTAAGTAAATAAACAGAAACCTACTTAGAATGTCTGTCTGTTGCATTTTGGAGGTAATGACGGGAATGTAGTTCTGTCTGCTTGACTATATACGTCAGAATACTCTGTAATATTATATCATAGTTTAGAACATTTTTAATTCATCGGGTTGTGGGCCCTTTGCCTCCAAACAATAAAGTTTCGCAAGGTTTACCTTTAAAAGTAATAAAGTAAAACTATTAACCTAAAAATCAAATTAGATGGCCGGCTTCTTTTGTTTTTCATCAATTTTTATTAGAATAATTGAGTAACAATGCAACGACGTCAATTGAATAGTTTACTGGCCGTGATAATAGCGCGTGTTAAAATTTTGTTGTAAAATTGACATTAGACTTGTGTGTTGGTAGATTTGCCTTTTTGCAGTGTTTCAAAGCCTGCTGATGCTTTGATAGAAGCCTTAAGATATAATTGTACCAGCTAAATCACTGAAAGCCTTGCCTAAAATATTGACCTAACTAACTAAGTATCTATCACTACGATGACATTCACTTGAGTTGGGACGGAATTGAATGGACGAAAGAATTTTCGAACGTGACAATGACAATGATGTTAATGAATTGCCAAAAAGTTTGAATTTAATTATTAATGGCATAATAATGCAGCGTAACTATAAATAAAGCTAGCGAAAACAAATATCCCTCTTGGTTTAGCTTAAGCTATAACAAAGACTATCCGAGAATAGCAGAAACATAGAAGTAAGATTTTTTTTTCTTAAAATAGGAGCTTTAACTACTGAGTTAAAGATTACGTACATTGAATAACAGCTGCTGGCTTTTACCTTTTCTATTTTAATAAAACTGAAGGCTACGTCTCTAATAACCCTAAGCATTTCTGGTCTCTGATAAAGAATAAAAGAGATAACAAAAGCTCTTTATCTCAGGTCCTATCCAAATCGATACGCCTACAGGTTCTGAAATTCGTGATTTATTTGCTAACCATTTTTCGTCTTTGTATAATGTGAACCTGATAATGGCAACAGTTTATTACCAGATGGTATTTCATCAGATCTCTGAAAGTCCGTTATCTCATCCAGAAAGTGTCTGTCTTTATTAAATGTAAGCAAGTTAAATTCTTGTAAAGTTGCAAATCTTAAGTATTTAGAAGGAAGCAGGCGCAGACATTGCCCATGTATTAATAGTTGCATTTGCATCGAAGCCTTGTGAATCATTGTAGATTATATACACCAAGTCTCTTTAGTCTATTATATTGTAAGAGTTATGGGAAATTGCTAAGATGGTCTCTATCTACAAGGCGGGTAAAAAGATAGGGCGAAGGTAAAAAATCGTCGACTTATATCCATTCTATGTGCATTGGGGAAGGTATTTGAATCTCTGGTTAGTCCATACATACAGAACTACTTTTAATCTTTTCTATCTAAGCTTCAACATGGATTTATATCTGCAAGATCTGCAACCACGAACTTAATCACATACACTGAAACACTTTTGGATTTTATAGAAGGATGAGGCAGGTAGATATTATTTACTTTGATTTCAGTAAGGCCTTTGATTCCATCTCACACACCAAAACTTTTGCAAAAGCTTATTGCTTACGGGTTTTCGAATTCTTTGCTGCACTCATTACGTCTTACCTTAACAATCGCTCATTTAATGTAGTGGCAGGTAGTTTTCAATCTGATTTACATAGTATGCAGTTGGGTTACCTCAGGGATCCGATTTGAGACCTGGCCTTTTTGGTAATTTCGTCAACGTATAGTCTAAATATTTATATCCCCTATTTATTTGCTGATGACTTCCAGTTCATAAGAGATATACCTAAGTAAGAGCATTTCTTGAAAAAATTTTTTATTCAAGTCAGCGGTTAATTATATGTTTGTTTTTTATGTAGTTTAAATAACATAAAATAAAGTTTATTCTATCCTGAATCTAAAACTAAAAATGGGACTAAATATTGTGAAATAGTTTATGAGAAAAGATAAAAACCTTATTAAGAAACTGAAACACCTAAATTGAGAAAATCGCTTAGGGAATTTAGGATAACAAATAAATAAATGCGGACAACATCAGATACATCGCTTTAATCCTAAAGGGAGTAACTACTATTTAAATCCCTGTTATTTTAGAAATCAGAAACAACGAAGGTACCACAAACACCTCGACCCAAGTAAATGTAGAATAAACACTTTCTTCTACATTGACTCGTCCGATAATCGAGCCCGGGAACCTTGATAACAGGTGAGTATGCCACTCCGCCAAAGAATCATAAAGGTATTCGAATGATCGAAATAATAAACACTTTATAAAAACTTTTTGCTAACTGACTACTGATCAATTAATTCGATAGTCAATTTTTGGTGCTAGCGAATGTCTTTATTGTTTCTAAATTATAGGTAATAAAGAAATTAATAAAAATAAAAAAATCTTAATACATCTTTCTGGAAATTTGGCGAGGTGGTATTAAGTGAAACTAGGCCGAACGTAGGGCTCTACCATGAGTATGTTAGTAGGTACTTAATAATAATTCGTATCGTACATAAATCGTTTCGAAATCATACTTTTATCATTGACTAGCTGTTGCCCGCGACTTCGTACGCGTCAAGTTCTGTTATTATGAACGCGATTATTTTTGCAACATTTTTAACTGATGCTTCGCTCCTATTTGGTCGCATGTTATATAGCCTAAAGCCTTCCTCAATAAATGGACTATCCAACACAAAAATAATTTTTCAATTCGAACCAGTACTTCCGGAGATTAGCGCGTTCAAACAAACAAACAAACAAATTTCAGCTTTGTAATATTAGTATAGATTAAAAATACATGTACCAAATCATAATGACTTATTATAATTAATCGAAACGATAACTTTATTCTTATCATTTATGATTAAATTAGAATTAGAACGCACAGCACAAATAAGGTTAACCGGATCTGGAATCAATTTCACTTTAGTCCCATTCACTTCACAATACGAATACGTTTGACATCTCTTGAAGTTTATCAAAACCGAATTACAGGTGTATCTCTAGTAAGAGGTTCTAAAAAGTTGTAACAGCCTAGTAGTTACGAGTATGTGGCGGCTCAGCTACACCTTAAATGTTATGAAGAACAAAAGCCGAAACTAAGTAAATTAGTAGTAGGGAACTAGCTAGTCTAAAGAAAAACTGGAAACGCTCCTTATTCCCAAATAATTACCTATTACAAAATTTTACAGATTTCGGGTAATTTAGTATCGAGTGCAAATTTAGTAGGTAAATCCTAAATCAGAGACCAATATAATTATAAATAAAATAGTAGTAAGATTACGATATTAAAAATGGGATATTATCAGAACGGTATTAAAAATGGGAGCGCGATAAAGGTGTTCCCCCCAGCAACCACCTGATTTATTGATAATCGTTGCTATTTTTAGGTAGTGATAGTATCTTATTTTTAGAGTTCGGAACCCAAAGGGTAAAAACGGGACCCTATTACTAAGACTTCGCTGTCTGTCCGTCTGTCCGTCTTAGGGATGCCACGATATATCGGAAAACCGATAAATATCGATATATCGACGCCTAAATATATCGATATCGAAAAAAAAATATCGTAACGAAATATCGAAAAATTGTAAGGTATAAAAAAATTCTGACATAAGTAGTAGTAGGTAAATCAGTACTTGAATTGTCTGGAAGGTACTTGAAGTATCCCTGTCCTCTACACGAATGGGCCATCATCATACCATGCTGATGATGACCATTCGCTGTATACTGTCGATTAAACAGTTGATTTTACTAAGGCCGAATTTCTTTCTGAAACTATAGTTAACCACAGAAATGTACAGCTAATGGTCACCATCACAGCCCATTGTGTAGAGGGTCAATAAAACTACATTAATTTTAATAAGCCTTTAAAAAGTCGACCAAGTGCGAGTCGATCTCGCGCACGAACGGTTCCGTGCCATTGACTAGGTAAACAACAGTAGGTACCTATATTAAGAAATACCTACATACACACACACAAACTATACTAAATTAAAAATAATATCAACTTTGTACTTCTGGAACTTTGTTAATATTATTAGGAGGAGGGCGTTGTTGTCTGACTGCAACACAGTTTATACTTCCGCAGATACTGTTGTAATGTTTATCCTGTTACTGTTCCAAATAAAGATTTTAAATTAGATTAAAATAATATATGGTAATGTTGTGCCTACTTGTTACCATTTATTGATATCGAGCAAATATAGGCAAAAAAAGGCGTTTTCTGTATGGGAGTCCCCTAAAATATAAATTTGATTTTAATTTTATTATTTATTATTAAAGTTAAAATACAACTGAGTGTTTTTTGAATATTTCAAGTGCCTACCGGTTGCCATTATTAATATCGAGCAAAAAGGACAAAACAATCGCGTTTGTTGTATGGGAGCCCCAGTTAAATATTTATTTTATTTTGTTTTTAGTATTTGTTGTTATTGCGGTAACAGAAATACATAATTTGTGAAAATTTTAACTGTCTAGCTATCGCGGCTCGAGAGATACAGCCTGGTGACAGAGCGACGGACAGACGGACAGACGGACAGCACTCGCGCACGCAGGGTTCCGTAATCCTTTGTGCGCGGGTCCGACTCGCACTTGGCCGATTTCTTGTAGAAGACTTGCGATATTCGGTTTTTTTAAAACAACACTTTCTAAAACTAAATGTCGCATTCTTATTCTGTCAGTCCCTTCTAGATTTGTAGTTTACCTAACAAGAGACCGGAACGGGTAGTTTAGTCCAGTCATCTCAGGGTTGATGATGATGATGATGAACATATTATAAATAGCATAAAGCCTATGGATATAAAATCATGCAAAAATGACGACACTACCCAACCAAGCCCTCTCAATTTATAATGAGTTAGTGCCTAAAGATTTGTGTGGACCTATCTTGTTAGTCAACTTCGGGCGTTTTTTTTTTAATTTATTGCTTGCGTCTCTGTTCGGGGGTTAAGCTCATAAACGATGCCCTTTAATACACACAGCATCACCTTATCGGGTGAGAATCCCGGTTTAGCTACAGTCTTTGAAGCTCGACTAACTTTTGCCCATGATCTTTTTCGCAAGTTTTGGTTCTACTAGAGAACAGAAATCATGGAAATGTATTACCCGCTTATCTTGAGTCCCGGGTCGTATGAAGTTTGTTTGGTGTTATAACACCGAAAAAGGTTTATTATACATTTTTTTAAGGGTGGTATCCTCTAAACGTAGAGTGTTTTTTTTTCGTCTTATCGCACAGAGGTTGTTGTTCGATAGATGGTGGATGGATAGATGATGGATAGTGTCACGGATTAAAAGTGCTTAATTTCATAATTGTAGTATTTCGTTACATTCATTTATTTTGGCAGATAGAAAATAATAGATAAATGGCAAGATAGTTATAACCTTTAAGGCATACAATACTCAATACTCAATAATTTATTGCAAAACCATAATGTACAGAAAGATGTTACAATTAATAAAAGACCAGTGTTATGGACCCTGTCGGGCACGCAACTTAGGGCTAGGAGAGAGGAAGCGTCTTCAACTAGGATAAATACAGTAGACTATTCTGTTTATAATTTGAATTGAATTTCAATAAATGTCAATAGGATTAAATTAAATAACTTGAAATTTATTATATATTATTATATTTTATTATATATTATTACTGCGTAAATAACATAATGCGTAAAGAAGACCGATCACAATCCTCCAATAGTTTATACCTCCAAAGATAAGTTGCTATCTATAGTATCACCAGTTTTACTGCGATATTATAATGGATCCGGGTACAACATCAATGACTTGCTTTTTATAACTTCATTATATAGTAGCGATAGCAGAATACTCAGTATCAGACGAATAATTATGTGGGGCGGACTAGTATTTTGCCTGTGGATGTGTCTGGGGGCGCAGGGAGGGGGCCGCGAGGAGCGTCTGGTGCAGACCGCTCAGGGACCCATCAGGGGATACAAGGAGCCGGGCGACAGTTTTTTCTCGTTTTATGGAATCCCGTATGCAACAATTCCTACGGGAAAGTTCAAGTTTCAGGTAAATTATTATATCGCACCAAAATTTATTTAATCTAATAATGACCCTATTGGTCGCGCGACGTCAAAAGAAACCAATCACAGAGCTCACTTACCAGAATTTTCTCATAAATTCTGTGGCGCGCCTTCTCCGCCTACATCGCCTTTCTAACCTTTTTTCATGTTCTGTTGTTAAAAACATTTCGTGGATATGTAACTTCTAGAAATACACCCTGTATTATTCAATAGATTTTGGTATATAAATATTATAGTAAGATAGAACATAGATAGAACTAATTTGATAGTGCACAGTGTGCCATGGTGTGTGAATTTAGTTTTTTTTTAATTATTTCAGGCACCTCTCCCAGCCCCAACGTGGCAAACTATTCTGGAATCTGAAAATAATAACATAATGTGCCCTCAAACGACGATTTCAACATTTGAAGTCAGCGGGACGACAAAAGAGAATTGTCTCATTGCAAATGTTTTCGTGCCTGATACTGACCAGAAGAACCTACCAGTTGTAGTGTTTGTCCATGGTGGTGGATACCTGATAGGGCATTCAACTATGTTTCATATGAAAAATGTAGTTAGAAGCAAAAAAGTAATTTTAGTCACTTTCAACTACCGCCTCGGAATACACGGCTTCTTGTGTTTGGGTACAGAACTGGCTCCCGGCAATGCTGGTATGAAAGATCAAGTGGCGCTTCTAAAGTGGGTTCAGCAACATATATCGAGCTTTGGCGGAAATCCAGATGCTGTCACCCTCGAAGGGTCCAGTGCCGGCTCTTCAGCAGTGGACATATTGATGATATCGCCTGCTACCTGTGGGCTGTTCAACAGAGTTATACCAGAAAGCGGTGCAAGCATAGCTACTTGGTCAGTACAAGTAGACCCTATCGGAAAAGCTAAAGATTTTGCTAAAGCTAATGGCATCGAAAATGTAGATGACGTATATGAACTAGAAAAGTTCTATACTACAGCATCCTACGATGTGCTGAATGCAGACAACTATTGGAATAGAACTGACTTCACTTTTGGATTTACGCCTTGCGTAGAACGTAGCACACAAGGTGCTTTTCTCACTGAATCTCCGTACAGAATTCTTAAAAATGGGAACTATAGAAAAGTGCCAATGCTGTACGGGTTCGCTGGAATGGAAGGCTTGTTGCGTTTGAATAAGTTTGATGAGTGGAAGGACAAAATGAATGAAAACTTTTCTGCGTTCCTACCGGCCGATTTGGAGTTCAAGAATGATGATGAAAGAAATGAAGTTGTTAAAAAGATCAAACAATTTTATTTCGATGGGAAACCTGTAAGTGAAGAAAACATTTTGGGTTTCGTTGACATAATGTCAGACTTATTGTTTGCATATTCTACTATGAGAGCGGTCAATCTGCATGTGAAATCTGGTCATGATAAAATCTTTTTATATGAATACAATTTTGTAGATGACCAAACCCCTGTTGTGCCTCATACTAAGAATGTTAAAGGGGCATCACATTGCGATCAAAGCTTAGCTATATATGACGGAACACCAACAGATTATTTCTTAATAGACGAAAGTGGCTTAACAGATGAAATGAAAAATATGAAGAGAGTATTGAGAGAAATATGGCTCAACTTTATGACTTCAGGGTAAGTGGAATGTTTTATCACATTCTGATATTATGATGAAGTTAGCATTTCAATCATTTTAAATCCATTTTTTTTTTCGTCGTAAAAAAATTTTATTTGATAATTTTCTTTCAAATGACATCATATAACTTTTTAATTTTAATTTATTAACAAGTACAGTAAACGTAAAAACCACTAAGGTTCGTATTTTACTAAGTATTTACTAGGGAGTTTACGTCAGCCACCTTAATAAACAAAATCGAAACTCATACTAGGCTTGCTGTTCGGTATTGACATTATATATTATGGACATAATGCACTAGGAGATTATATTTAATATTTTAATCAATTAGTTTGTATAAAAAATGTTAAATGTTAAATCAAATTTTGATTTCACAAGCCACACAGACACATAACGCACATTTTAACATAGGCTGGTTTCGGATTGCTACACCATTTATCAAACACCAAGTATTAACTATTAAACTCTTTATATTGGCAGAACCAACAAGCGAAGCTGCAAAATTGTTAGTCAATATGATTTTGCGTAATTAGTACTCTTTAATTTAGTTTAGCTTAGTAATAGGTGGGTCGTACATAGATTAAGATTCGATGGGGCTGGCATGCTAAATTAGCAAAAGCCTCAAAAAATAAAAGATTAAAAAAAAAAAACTATTAAACTCGAACACAGAACTCCAGTTCCTCCCAGTTCATCGCTCCCGGCGTGGCCCCCGACCGGCGCAGGCGGCTCCCCGCACATGGCGATCGACAGCACGCTGGAGCTGCGCGGCGCGCTACTGGAGCAGCGCGTGCGCTTCTGGGACGAGATCTACGAGAAGTACTACCGCGAGCCACAGGCGCCGCCGACGCCGCCGGATAGACGTAGCGAACTATAAACTAGTTACTAAGAGTGCTGTAGGCTTCGAGCAACGCGGCCTTCCGTTACGGGACGGAAGGCCGCGTTGCTCGAAGGCTGTAGGATATAATAATATATTTTAAAAATAAATACCTGTCCTGTCCTGAATACTGAGTCCTGAATACTGAGTAAACTTTGTTTAAATATGTTTTTAAACACAGTCAATACAGTGTTAATGGCAATTTATTTATCTAATTTTTTTTACGACTTTCTGCGTCCATCAATATAGTTATTCTAGTAAATTTTATTCCATTGTTTGCGGATTAAACGATTTTTTGACTAAGAGGGGATAACAACTATTCGACGATGTTAACAATACACTCAAAAATTGAAAAGTGTGGAAACACTCATTTTTTTTTCAATTCAAAGTTCAAAAAGAGGCTCTGACTAGCTTAATAGCATTTTTTTTAAACTGTTGTTTTTGAACTGAAAGTCTTAGCTAGCTGATAATTTAATCTAATTAAGTTTAAATAACAAAACAATTAAAAGGATCATACTGCAATAAAAAATTCGACATTACATCATAAAGACGGGAAGTACTATTTTTTTAATCTGGTCATATCAGATTATACATATGTATAAACAACGTGTTCCTTATGATATCCCATAACTCTAGGGTATAAAACAGACCATGTTAAAGAATCAAATTGTGCATGAATTATTTTTCATATGAATAAATTTTTAATAAGGCAGGAGACCAATCATACAGCAAGGTACGCCACTTCATAGCTGACGGGATACAAAACTCACCAATAGATAACCACTCGTTTTGCATTTCTCAATTTATAGCGTGCATTTTGTAACTGCCATTTTCATCTTGTCGGAAATTTGTTTACTATAAATAAATAAAAGCATTTATTTCGAACAATTCACGGTACAGTTCATAGTTAATAGATTAAAATAGCTATACTGTATACTATGTTTTGGTCTTCCCTCTTCTTTATCGTACATTCGTACCTAACCCAGCTCTATTTAATTGGTGTACGTTAGCAAAAAGCATCGCCTTTTCAAGACGAGAAAAGAATTGAATGATGCAGATAATTAGTGCCTTACATCGTGTACATGTGCCCGAAATTTTATATTTGTTCGTCCAACAGCTTCAGAGTTATTTAAGAAAAACGGATTCTGCTGTACGAACGTTCGCCCAGCAATTTTTTTTTTAAATTATTGTTCTGGCTGTTTATTAAATATGCAAAAAGACAGCTTAAATACGAGTATAAATGTGCCGTGAAAGCCAAATTTGTGCCTCTTAAGATTTTAGACTTATTTAGTTTTTTGCAGGGCAATCGTTTTGGTGACTGCTATATATCGGAAACGGTTGAACGCACACTCATGTTTTTTGTACACAGACATAGTAAATTTGAGCATATTTGTGCCGGAATTTTCATTAACATTACTAGCAGCAAAAAAAATCTTTGATGTCCTTTCGATCAGAAAACTTTACATTCTGACCTCGGTATTAAAAGTACATAGTAAGTTGCCTTTTGAACCTAGACTGGTAATAGGTAGAAGACAGGAAAGGGTGGCTACTATCCCCACCTGCAAAACAAAATTTGCTAAACGACAATTTTATGCACAAGCTGCCCTCCTTTATAATAAATTACACAAGTTACATAATATCTATAAATTAAATTTTTACGAATGCAAAAAAAAGGTTACAAAAGCACTCAGAATCCTCGGATACATTGAGACAGAGAACCTGCTGGCTAGGATTGTACTGTGACTATGAGTGGTGGTTTTGAAATATGAACCGATCCCAAGATTTTCAAATCGTAGGGCCACACACTGAAACACTGTCACACTGTTTCACTGTTACCGTAATTCAGACATAACACACACACACACACACACACACACACACACACATACATACAAACAAACACACACACACACACACACAAACTCACACCACTTTTTATATGTTATGATATACACGTTTGCCCAAACTATGTACCGTTATATTGTAAAAGAAGAGCGGGGTCTCCCGCTACAGGTACCACGAGTACTTACTGGGTAGATCCCAGCCTCAATATTGTATACGTTTTTGTGTGTTAATGAAATAAACAATTTTTTTTTTTTTTATAGCATGGTTCAGGACCTATTCATTTAATGCCTAAAAATTGAAAAATTCTCTGGCTCTCGAACGAAAGACCAAGGACTTCGCGTTAGTGCCGACTGATACCCATTATACTAGAGCTAAGTGGGGCAGCAATTGATTTAATTTTATTACTTTTAAGCAAAAGCAATTCTCAAAAAACTAGAATAGGATCATTTTGCAAATTACCTTTAGTATTTATTTATTAACTGTTAACTGCTTTTTATTCTGGCATTCTTTCGTATTGTACATCATTGCTAAGAGCGGCCGCTTCTGGCGTTAGCGACAAATTCAACTTCATTAATATCATGTTTTGCGAATATGATGTTCTGCGAATGTGATATTTTGAGAATATGGTATTCAGCGACGGAGGGATTAAAAATGTTTTTGATGTAAAGTACAATTTATAAAATAACTAGCTGACCCCGCGAACTTAATTCGAATAGCCTCAGAAGAGTATTTGATTTTGACGTAATGTCATTGCCTTCAAATATGGCGTGATTGCATAGGTATCATATAGCCTCGAAAGAGTATTGGATTTTGACGTAATGTCATTGCCTTCAAATATGGCGTGATTGGATATCTAGAAACACATTTTCTTAATTGTTTTAACGTTAACTTTACGACGTTTTTAAATATTTACTTATTATTTTATTCCTGACAAATCCAAAAACACCAAAATCATAAAAATCGGTACAGCCGTTCTCGAGTTATAAGTGGTGTAACTAACACGACTTTCTTTTACATAATAAAAAATAATATATTTTATTATAACACATATTTTTGTGTCAATTCCACGTCTGTTTTACTTTAAAAAAAAGAGATAATGGTATATCATAGATACACGGGCGTATGAATTTATGTGAAATTTATATGAGTGAGTTAACAAATGCAGTCACAACGTACACACCGGTTTTCAAGGTGTCGCCTGCTCCGAGGTCCCGGGTTCGATTCCCGGTAGGGTCAATGTAGAAAAAGTGTTTTTCTACATTTTCTCGGGTCTGGGTGTTTGTGGTACCTTCGTTGTTTCTGGTTTCCAAAATACGAATGCTTTAAATAGTTATTCAAATTGGGATCAGAACAATGTATGTGATGTTGTCCACATTTATTTATTTATTATTTAAGTACAAGTAAGAACGCTGTAGAATTAGCCCGTCAAGTTCAAAAGGCAGCAAGGCTTTGTTTAAGCGTAGAGAAGATAGTCTCCTTTTTAATTGATTTTAGAATGTGTTGTCAGTGTTGTTTTGTATTGTCAATGATCGCCTGGTTATTACATGTATCCATACTAATATTATAAATGGGAAAGTGTGTGTGTCTGTTTGTCCATCTTTCACGGCATAACGGAGCGACAATTTGACGTGATTTTTTAGGTGGAGATAGTTGAAAGAATGGAGAGTGACATATACTTTTTGTCTCTTTCTAAACCCCACTTCCCTAAAATGGGGGGTGGAAGTTTGTATGGAGCATGCCGCAATTTTCAAGGTAGAAAGCTAAAAGTTGGTATCTGGACTATTTGTGACTAACAAAAAAATCATGCATCATTTTTTTTTAATCCGCTCCCAACTCATTAAAAGAGGGGGATTTTTTTTATTGTTATCCTGAATTTAACGCTAGTAGTCCATAAAATATAGCTTGATTAGAATGAGACCTATCAAATTGAGGAGACTAGTGCTGGGACTGACTCTACTGATCAAATGAAAAAGAAAAGTTATGGCGAATAAAATAAAACGAAAATCAAGTATATTATGATGTAACAGTAAGTCAGTATCGTGATTCGTGATCATCATCAGAATCATTGGAACAATCATAAAGATCCCTAATTCGCGTAACCAAATCGTATCACAATCGTAATTAAACGACAGGTTTTTGACAGTTCTAGTATGGCTAAATGTCAAAATCGTCCAATTCAATCACGATCGAACTGCGATTAGGTTACGCGAATTAGGCCCCTGCACCACACTAACACTGATTGAGCAAGCACTATTTCATGCAGGAAAACCGCCCGCCCTCCCTCAAAAATGCCTTAAAGGTTTTTATTATATTGGTGTTGGGTACTAATAATTGCATTAACTGTACTGCATGCATTTTTGAGGGAGGGCGGGCGGTTTTCCTGCATGAAATAGTGCTTGCTCAATCAGTGTTAGTGTGGTGCAGGTGCTTCCTCAAATCAGTGTTAGTGCGGGTAGTATGGTGAAGGTATCTAGGCCGGTATATTAACAAGCGGAAATCATTAGCAAAATAAATTTTCTAAATCCATAATGTGCAGCAATGTATAAAAAAATATTCTATTCCTACATGCCAGTTACCAATATTTTTTCGTGTCCGAATGTGTTTCACTTATGTGAGGCTGGTGCAACGTTACGTCGTCTCTTTCAGGGAAAGCTATATTTTAAGGACTATAGTCGAATTTATAAATTAACTAGCTGATCCGCGATTTTGGTTGAGCCTCAGAATAATGTAATTTGATTTTGATGTCCGAAATATCATTGTCAACAAATATGGCGGGGTTCGAAATTTGTATGAAGAAATACAGTTCTTAGTTAGTTATTTTTACGTTAACTTTCCAAGGTTTTGTAAAACTCATTATCCAATTCCCGAATCAGACAAAGGCAACATAAATTATAGTTTAAAACACTAAAAAACCACGCTTTTAAAACAGATTGAACTAAAAAATTAAAAAAAAAGCTGTAGTAGGTAATCAATTGAAAAATTCATATTATTGTACGAAAAGCGTGGGGTGCTTGATATGATATCCACAGATATAGTAAATTATTGATTAAATATTTACAACAATCTAAACCAAGCCCCCCACGCTTTTTGTACAATAATATGAATTTTTGAATTGATTACTACAGTTTTATTTTTAATTTTTTAGTTCAATCTGTTTTAAAAGCGTGGTTTTTTAGTTTTTTAAACTATAATTTATTTTTTACTTTTCAGTTTAGTTTATAAGATTTGATACCTTCTTTATCGACTGTAAGTCCAAAGCTATGCAGGAATCGTAATTGATACAGATCGCGTGCTAGCTCTATCTCATTTACTCCCTCTTACAGAGGAAAACTGGGAAACTGTTATTAAATTATTGCATTGTCATCGGTCCTTGATACGTGTGCAAAGTTTCAAATTAATCAAACTTCTAGAAATTGGTAAAAAATATGCTCAAAGATTCCATTACATTGATACATTCATACATAGATACAACCCAAGCTAATAAAAGCGTTGTAAAAACAAAAATCATAAAAATCGGTTCAGCCGTTCTCGAGCTATAAGTGGTGTAACTAACATTTCTTTCTTTTATGTATATGTATAGATATATTTTATTTCAAAAACTTTCGTATGCATTCTACAGCTGTTTTATTAAAAAGGCTGCTGCAGGGTAAGGCCATCCCCATTGAATTCAAGTTCTATAGCAATGATGGGTACATCTTACGACCATTTGGATCAGCGGTAGCAAACGCTGCTTCTGAGCCATGGGTCGCGGGTTCGATCCCCGCACAGTACAAATATTTGTGTGCATGAACATGTCTGTTTGTAGGTACTGGTCTGGGTGTTTTCTATGTATTATAAGTATGTATTTACAAAAAAAAAGGTATATAAGTAAGAATATCGGTTTTCTAGTACCCCATACGACAGGGTACTTAATAGTAGATTAATTTGGGACTAGATGGCTCTGTGTGGCCCAGTGAGGCATGTCTTAAATATTTATTTATTTATTTATTTATTATCTACATTATCTGTTCTGTGGACATAGCCTAAACACCACGCTTGCCAAATGCTGGTTAATACTGTGCCAAGATCTCGGAGTTCTGGGTTCGATTCCCGGGTCGGGCAAAAAAGTGTCGAATTATCGAACACTGCATTGTTTGTGATCAGGATCATCAACCCAAGGCAAGAGTTTGGGTATAGAGTTACAGACCCATCATTGCTATGAACAGATCACCGAACCAGCGCATCAGCAAGTTACAGTCCGCTCCGCTCACCAACTTCAGTCATCCGGCACCTATGAGCTTTGCTCGTGCTGATTTTAACTGCGTTGAGAGGTACGGTGAATTGGGTCTTATGACCTTAGGAGAACTGTTGGCAGCGGCTGGATGGGGGAAACCCAAGATAGAGACTTGTGGCGTGAAATGAAGGAGGTTTACGTCCAGCAGTGTACGGTCATTGGCTATTTGTTAATTTTTGTTTTGAAATCATCCTTTAAAGGGGTTGAAAGGAGCTTGGAAGTGTGTAAGGAGAATCAATATTTCCTTAAGCCTTTAACGGCCTTTTGAATTCAATGATTCGAGGCCTTTGCCCTGCAGTGGGATGATTATACGTCGTATCTTTACTTTTACTTTTAGATGATCTTCTTTTTTTCAATATTAATACCTAGCTTTAGATAAAATAGCAGCAAAATTATGGATGCTCAGTGTCAGTGCTCAGCATCTTTTTCAAAGAACAACTCTCACATTGTTGCTTCACTTTATAAACTTGATTACACTGTGCGTTATGGTTGTTGTGACGCACGAAGCACATCAAAATTTCGTAAAAAAAAACAGTTCTCGTCAAGTGGATTTCTATAAATTGTTCAAAGTAAAAATGCAATGAATTATATGTGTGACATACTGTCAAGCATGAAAGATGATAACTAGAATTTAAATCTAGATTAACAGTCAATAGAGAAATTCAAAACATGTCCCCCACGCCGGTGCTGCCCCTAGCAAACTTTTTTTAAATCTTACCAGGAAAAAGGCTAATTGAATGAGAAATTGGAACAATGTTATGACATGACCAAAAAGTATGAACGATTAACAAGAAGATTACATATAATTTAATTTCTAATTGGCCTAATGGTTGACTGGTAGAGAATGCTTTTAGCCTTAAGTCCGCCATTTGTACCACTATTGTATGTGCAATAAAGTGTTAATAAATAAATAAATAATTTATTGATATAATTGTTTGAATAACAAAAGTTGTATGTTTTTTTCCAAATAATTGTACCCCATACTGGTAATACAGGATGAAATTTTAACCACCTTCTCCAAGTTTTAATACTTATATCACTTTACTGCTGTCCGATCCCCCCTCCCAGATCGGGCCCGCCAGAATGGAGCCCGACCGTGATCCGGCATGCCACGGCATCTCCGGTTCCGGCGGCGCCACCACTGGTGGGTTCGCCATTTGGTAGGGTGCCCTTAGCACCCCACACTGGCCCGATCACGCCCGCTAGTATGGGCCCCGGTGCGAGCGAGCCTGAGGCTGCCGGAGTACCGCTAGCGTGGCGGACCTAGGCTGAGCGCCTTCAGCGCTCGCCACACTATGCCCGGTTTAACTGATTAAAGCCTCCCATATGGGGTTTCAGTGATAAGTCCGTTACTAAAAATCACTTTACTTACTTATACCACTTCTTTTGGTATGGCCCAGTACAAAAATGTCAAGATAAAGCACTTAGAAAATGACCGCCAAAAATCTAAAATTTTTGATATAGCCGCCTAGCAAAACTTTTTTACACGATACGCATCTCATTCATTCATTACTATACTATTCATCAGTTTTTTATTTTCCCTTTATACCTTAACAGGCCTAGGACCATGAAAATTGAAAACTATTTGCGAAAAATATTTTCGGGTGACAATTTGATTTACATTTTTTTCTTCATAAATGGGCTATAAATACGGTACTGAACGCCTATAAAAATTTTGGAAAGTGGTTAAAATTTCATCCTGTATAAAGTAAATGAACATACCTCGTAATTCTTTGCTGGCGAACCGCAAAATCAAAAGCTTGATTGTACTAGGCGAAATAAATAGCGTATAATGGGAAAGCTACTTTCTAGCATGTTGATCCATACATTTAATTTACCGTACAATTTTGATATTTTTTTTGATATAAGAATGAACTGCGTACTACGTCATGTCACCAGGAAAGTATGACATGTATTAGCGTTCATATTCAAGTAATAAAGATAACAATGAAATACATTTTCCGGGCCATGAATAATTTGCTGACTAAAAAGTATTACATATATTATGCTTATCGTAAAATATTATAAGTCATTGTGTGCTTATAGTGCATAAATTTTACAATTCATTATTTTACGTTTTTCATTCTTTATTCCTAATCGATCCAATAAGTATTGATAAAATCGGTGTGTAGGGACATACCTACATACGAGTATTAAATATTATTCAAAATAATTAAAAAATACGTGTACTAACTAATCAATAAGGGTCCGTTCACACATGGTTTCCGTTTTATTAGTATCGTTATTTTATTGTTAGGGACTTAAATGAGCGACTTCACACATGACACAGTATTCTGTATACAGTTAAAAATATCGGTCCGTTTAATCATGACATTCCGTTTTGTCATCGAATACTGGATGAACGGAATAGGTATCACTCCTTTATCAAATAAATATTGTTTGGGGAAGAGAGGTCTCAAATGAGAACAAGATAAGGTGTGGCGTGAGACAGGGGGGCTTAACCTCTCCTTCTCTGTTTAACTTGTATTTGAATGGGCTTATTGAGGAACTCAGCGGCGCTGGTGTTGGCTGCTCCATAGATGGAAAATTCATTAACAACCTGGAGCTATGCTGATGATATGGTGTTGCTGGCTCCCTCAATGGGGACTACCGTTTCTTTGCTCACCAGTTGGCGCCACTGTAGACTGAGGTCCAGAAGTATAGCTATCAAAGGCGATTGGCGCCGAAACAAAGTGTTATATCTTGAATCTAATTAAGGTTATATTGTTTATAAATAACTATCTTGATATCAACAAACTAACTTCTGAAATAGTTGCTCTTGAGGCCGCCTATTTTTGCGCTTTTTCTTAATTCCGCTTTTAAAGCATTCACATTAATCGCCAAATAATCCATATTTGCGATGTTTTACGAAGGAGATCACTTTCCAGCAGGTAAATTAAAGAAATTGTAATTTATGCAACAAATTCCGCTAAAACCAGTGAAAAGTGAATGATATTGGACCTCACGCGACACTAGCGCCTCTAGTGGCAAATTCACTAGCGATAGCCCCCATTGGTGCCATTCGAAAACTTGTTAGGAATATGCCGCAGCCTAGGCTTTGATACAACGCCAATAAAAGTGGACTTTTGACGTTTAAGTTTCGCGATCACAAGCTCACACTACGGTACTGCAGCGCATCAGGCATGTTTGCTGGGGCTCATACAGATGGCTTCCATGCCATCCTCCGGAAACGAGCCGCCTCGATGCTGAGCCGTGTTCGCGGGGCCCGGGGGCACTAATAGCATTTTGCGCGTTGTTGCTGAAAGAATGGACTGTCAATTTGTTAACTCATGAGTTGGGTTCAGCTGCACATTAAGTAATATTTATTTTTAAATGTAGATATATAAAAAAAAACCGTGTTTTTTAATGTTATTTGTTTTATCAGTATATAAACTTGAAAAATTTATTTTAGGCGGGACAAAAAAAAATTTTTCAAGTTTATATACTGATATTATAAGTGCAATTAAGTTGCTAAAATATCAAATAAAGTTATTTGTTTTGTAATTCGTGACTGACGCCACTTTATTTACTTCACTTTTCTTTTCTCATAATTAGTTATGCCATGTAGACTCGTGTGTGTCTGAAATAAATGATTTCAATTGAATTGAATTTATTCTTACAACTTTACCGGATATATACTGTGTGTACGTACAACGTCCATCCCGGTACAGTAGCCGTGGTATACTGCGAGTTTGCTGATGTACGGTCGGTGTCTTCGCCGCCTAACCACTTTCAAACGAAAATAGATTGCAGAAATCGGACGTTAATTCAAACAAGAGACGACGCAAGCTGCAAGCGATTTTCCTCTGAAAGGCGCCAAAGATATCGATAGTAGGTACATCTTGTATCCAGTGACGACGGATACGTTTGCCGAAAATAATATGTGAAAAAAGCATATTTTTTTGTTGTATCCGTTAAAACTGGCACCGTAAATACGGAGACGATGAGTGAACGTGTACTTACATTAATCAATCAAAATTTTATCTTTATTCTTATCATTTTAGATTCGGAACGCATCGCAAATATCAGGTTACTCAAATCTGCAATTCATTCCGCTTTAGTCACAATAACACATCATAATGCGAAAACGGTAAAGCAGTAAACTATCTTACTTTCGAAACTTCTCTGTTCGAATTTCAAAAATACGAAAACTATTTAACGAAGTTTTGAATACCAGATATATTTTAATACATAATATTGCAATTAATAAATTTGTATCATAGATGTTTCATTTTCCCTTTGATTATATCCAGAACAAAAGGTACCTACCCGATTATTAAAACACTTTTTTTTCTTTTAGCAGTTGTCTTGCTTACAATAATTTTAATTTCTAGATGTACTCGTATATATATGTAAAGATCAAAGTAACCTGTTCCCTATTTTTAAATAAGTACACACTTTTTATTTGCTAACAAGTTTTATTCATCGGAAAAAAACTAGTGAGTTTGTATCGGCTTATTACTTTTATTGAAAAAAATAATCGAAACATACATAATTTTTGTTAATAAATCTGAACTATATCATACCCAGTATTATTATATTAAATTTTGATTTTTCTTCGCAATACTTTATTTCACTTAAATTTTTTGTTCAATATTCTTGTTTTTATTATTCTTTACATCCTTACAACTCTAATTATGTTTACCCGACTCGCCGTGGTCACTTTGTTGTGGTACTTGTCTGTCCAATACTAGAGTGTAATTCAAAAGCCGGAGGCGCGGAGGGAGAGCAGCCTCCGCCCACTGCAATAAAGCGCAGTCGAGGCGACCAAAAAGCCGAAGCTGCGAAGGCGAGCATGGGTGACTGAGATTTGTTGCGCAAGGGCGGAGAGGCTGCCCTTCCCACAGCGCCGGAAAAGAGGAAATCCTAATGCATGTGTGCTTGCTTGCTTGCATGTTTGCTTACATGATTGCTTGCTTGCATATAGGTACTAGCTTGTTTGCTTGCAAACATGATTACTGGCATTCTTGCATGCTTTTCCATATTTTGACATAGGCACTTTTTCATTTGTTAACATTTATTAATCGTAAAAAAACCAGTAGGTAAGTAGTTGTGTATCGTCCAATTTGATTTTGTTTAATAATATATTTTTTGTCTTTTAATAATATTGGAAATGTGTCTTTTAATAATATTGGAAATGTTTTCCTGGAAACTAAATTATCTAACATTAATATCTTTGGAATATGTTGAGTAAGATTTTAAACCATACAGAAATTTAAAAAAAAACAACCGGAAATCGAAATATCAGCAATATTTCAATCGTGTTTTCGGTAAAATAAAAATATGAAAAATAAAAATGTGGCAAACCGTTTTCGGAATAATGAAATTCGTACTTAAACAATTCGGTTTTGAAATAGGTAACCACGCATATATAAATACTATGGAGAATTCATAAATTTGATATCATCATGTTTTTTTTCGAACCAACTACAATTTTGAGATTCCGATTCATATGAAAATTTAAAAAAATATATGATTCCAAATTTCTGACTTCACCATAGTGTTTTTATGCATACTTTAACATTGGCTAATTTCGTCTTGTAACTCCATTTACCTAACACGCTGTGTAAATGATAGGAACGTATGGCTTTAATCCCTCGATCGTTAGTTATTCCAGACACAATTGAAATCAATTGTTATCGCGGCACGCGCGTGCCTCCTGGGGGTTAAGGGATTAAATTGTCCTAAGTCGAATCGGTATATTATTATATCTTTTATAATATTTATTTAAAAAAGACTGACAATAGTAACCAGTTTCTTACGCTGCAGCGTAATTTTTTCTTACCACTACTACTAGCCCACACTTTGTCCTGAAGCAGTAGTATGTTTAAATATCGGGAATCTTATCTTATCTTAATAATATATAAAAGAAAGTCGTGTTAGTTACAACACTTATAAGTCGAGAACGGCTGGACCGATTTTTATGATTTTGGTGTTTTTGGAATTGTCTTCGTCGGGAATAGGATAATAAGTATTAAAACCGTTGGAAAGTTACGTTGAAAATAAAAATGTATTTCTTCATAAATTTTACAACCAGGCCACGCCATATTTGATGACAATGACATCAAGACATCCAAATCAAATACCTACTATCTGAGGCGATACAAATTTGCGGGGTCCGCTTGTATACTATAAAATAAATAAATGGAAATAAGATATAATCGGAACAGATTTTAAACGGCAGTGCAATGAAGGAAATCGTCCCAGCAGGACGAAATACCTTTTGTTAGACAACATGTTGCTACGAGTATCTATAAGGTAGTAGAAACAATACTCTTGCATACACACCTTACACACGGCATCACCTTCTTGCGGGATGCGTCTGGGTTTTGCTAGTCTGTGAAGCTCGATTTCCCTTTTCAATTATGTTTTTCGCACGTTCTGCTTCAAATTCTATTGTAGGTTATCCACTTTTCAACACCAGTAATCAATCTTTTAGAAACCGAACCATCTGTTACAATAAATAACCTTTCCTTAGAGAATCGCAATTGGGTAACAATTGTTGTGTGGCACCCAAGTATCTTAGGGGGTATTTAATAATAGGGGTTAAAGTATGAAATTGCCGATTATTTTCACACTTTTTATTTTGTTTATAGCTCTTAAGTATAGTCGTATTATTGCGTAATTCTTTTTGTATTGTATCAAAAACTAAATAAAGTAACTTTTGACTAAAAAAAAAATGCAATACTAGTGCCTATTACTTCAAAGGAAGTCGTTGAAAAGACCCCTTACAATGTGTCAGCTGACCTTCTTGCTTCAATTAAGTATATTTGTATTATATACTTTGATTTTCAGAAATTTAAATACTATAATGCGTAGCTTTATAACCATCTAACTTTCACCTTTAATTGCATCGAAAACGGTTCAGGTGTTTTTGAAAAAACTAAAAAAATGTTAGTATGGAAAAATGACTTTTCTCGATTTCGTCCATACAAAACGGCAATTTCATACTTTACTAATACATTCAGATTGATAAATAGTTTTTTCTTCTTTTATCCCACAATGAGGGCTGGTAGATCGATATTTTAACATTGTGGGTCTGTAAACACGACTTATGTGTTACGGTTTTGAAGTTTGGCGGTTTTGATGTTCATTTATATTGGCGGACAGAAAATAATAAAAAATGCAAGATAGTTTTCACTTTTACTGCCTAAAGTACGAGTATTTGTGCAGCATCAAAAAGCAACGTTAGTGATCACAATTCTTTGATAGTTGACACAAAGATAAATTGCAATCTATGGTATCACCAGTCTTACTGCGATATTACAGATCCGGGTACAACTTCAATATATATTCGCGATAGCAAGACTATTGAGTATCAGTCGAACAACCATGTGGGGCGGACTGGTATTTTGCCTGTGGATGTGTCTGGGGGCTCAGGGAGGGGGCCGCGAGGAGCGTCTGGTGCAGACCTCTCAGGGACCCATCAGGGGATACAAGGAGCCGGGCGACATTGTTTTCTCCTTTTATGGAATCCCGTATGCAACAATTCCTACGGGAAAGTTCAAGTTTCAGGTAAATTTTTATTCCTATACAATTGAATATGGTGTTTTAGGGTCCTTATTGGATCGTTAGCTACCTTTTTACCTTTCTACCCCGGGTCCTGGTCCTAAGAGTCACGTTTACGAACATATGAGTATTCTGAAATTACGCAACTGTGACTAATATTTAAGTGCCAGCTTAAAAATAGAATAGCTCCTCTACTTCTTGAAGTTAAATGTAAAGTTTACATATTTTATAATACTGATTCAAATTAACACTTAATAACAATCATGATACAAACGCACACATACTTTGATAATTCAAGTACTTAATTAGCTAAATAATGGTTACGTTCTACGCAAATAAAACTACACAAAAGTTCATTAAAAAAAAACTATCTAAATACCTACCATTATAACATGATCTTACCAGTCACCTCATGTCCTACTAAGACATAAATCTAACATTTATTTGTCTTTGATGTCTACTTATCAGTAGACATCAAAGACAAATATATATTAAACATTGATATTATATCTACTGATTTTATTGTTATCTTAGTGGTAAGAAATAAAAAATATAATTGTGTAAACACACATTTGTATTGCACAACTTGTAGTAATTATTTGTTTTTTTACTACAAAATACAAGGTTCGATGTGAAGCACATAATTTAATTCGTAGACGCAAAAACTTAAAAACGAATAAAATACCACCGTATTAAACCTTAACTGTTTGTGATTAAAGCAATAATGCTACTGAATCAAAACTATTCAGAACCGATATCAAACTACTAACTGCTTCACAAATTGACATATTCAGCACATTCATCGTTTGTACAGTTGTACTGCGTCTAAATTCAGGCTTCTACTTTATTTGTACCCTTCAAACTACTCTCATCGAAATGCATCAAACTAATTGCACTATTTTACGTCACTAATGTGTTTGCCCGGATGCGTTAGATTTTTCTTTCAAGTTTTGATCACTTGGAAACCTGTAATTAATAGTTCTATTACTCATACTGAAATAATATTGCAACAAAAATTATTCGCATACATATCCCAAAATCAACGTAATGATAACACATTTATTTTACCTATATTGGTTGATAGTAGTTGATAATTAAAAGCCGTCTTGTACAATAAAAGAGTTGTTACATTAGTACAACTTCGACATTTATTGAAATTTGATATCTTCAGATCGTCCATCAGTAGGTATGAATCTTGTGACTCATGATTCTTCCTTAATGCTTCCCACCTCCCGTACAGTACAGTTCACCTTTGATTGGGAACTAAGAGTTTATTATTTTTCTTTTCAGGCACCTCTCCCAGCACCCACGTGGCAAACCGTTCTGGAATCTGTAAATAATGACATAATGTGCCCACAAACGAAGATTGGAACCTTTGGGGTTCCAGGTAATGCACAAGAAAATTGTCTTATTGCAAATGTTTACGTGCCTGATACTGACCAGAAGAACCTACCAGTTGTAGTGTATGTTCATGGCGGTGGGTATGAGGTGGGACATTCAACTCAATTTTATTTTAATAATTTAGTTAAAAGCAAAAAAGTAATTTATGTCACTTTCAACTACCGCCTCGGAATACACGGCTTTCTGTGTTTGGGTACAGAACTAGCTCCCGGCAATGCTGGTATGAAAGATCAAGTGGCGCTTCTAAAGTGGGTTCAGCAACATATATCGAGCTTTGGTGGAAATCCAGATGATGTCACCATCGAAGGGATCAGTGCCGGCTCTTCAGCTGTTGACTTATTAATGTTATCGCCTGCTGCCCGTGGGTTGTTCAACAAAGTTATACCAGAAAGCGGTTCAAGCATAGCTACTTGGTCAGTACAAATGAATCCTATAGAAAGAGCTAAGGAATTTGCTAAAGCTAACGGCATCGAAAATATAGATGACATATATGAACTAGAAAAGTTCTACACTACAGCATCGTATGATATACTGACTTCAGAAAACTTTTGGAATAGAACTGATTCCACTTTTGGATTTACGCCTTGCGTAGAACGGAGCACACAAGGTGCTTTTCTCACTGAATCTCCATATAATATTCTTAAAAATGGCAATTATAGAAAAGTGCCAATACTGTATGGGTTCGCTGGAATGGAAGGCTTGTTGCGTTTGTATATGTTTGATGAGTGGAAGGATATAATGAATAAAAACTTTTCTGCGTTCCTACCGGCAGATTTGGAGTTCAAGAATGATGATGAAAGAAATGAAGTTGCCAAAAAGATCAAACAATTTTATTTCGATGGAAAACCCGTAAGTGATGAAAATATATTGGGTTATGTTGACATAATATCAGACTTATTGTTTGCATATTCTACTGTGAGGGCAGTCAATCTGCATGTAAAATCTGGTCATGATAAAATCTTTTTATATGAATACAATTTTGTAGATGACCAACACCCTACTGTGTCTCATGATAAGAATGTTCGAGGGGCAGCACATTGCGACCAAAGCTTAGCTTTATGTGACGGAAATCCAGCAGATTACTACTCACAAGACGAAAGTGGCTTATCAGACGAAATGAAAAACATGAAAAAAGTGATGAGAGAAATGTGGCTTAACTTTATAACTACAGGGTAAGTGAAAAGTTTCATCACATTTAGATATGAAAAATTTCTATCTTAATTTTCCGTTGAAAAAGAATTGAATATGATAAATTGACTTAAAACGACGAAATATAACTAGAAAAGTATAGGTAGTTGCACCCTTGCGCAAACGTAGTTACTGGTTGCTACAACTGATTTCCTAAGAGGTTGAAACCGGGGATAAAACGAAGAATTAGCAATCAAACAAAGTGGCGGGGGTTAGCATAAAAAAAACACAAACAAGACGAAACACAGAGGGCTTACAGCGTAAAAAGCCTTGATTAAATTCGTGAACACAATCAATGTATTGATGGTAACTCAGTTGGTTAGAGCAGTCGCCCGGTAAGCTAAGGTTATGGGTTCGAGTCCCCAAAAAGAGTCGAAAAATTCTATTCAGGGAATGTGTTTCTTAGGCACATCCGAAATTTATTTGCTTAAACACAGTGTCAATACATATATATTAACTATTTACACAGAACTCCAGTTCCTCCCGGTTCATCGCTCCCGGCGTGGCCTCCGACCGGCGCAGGCGGCTCCCCGCACATGAATATCGACAGCACGCTGGAGCTGCGCGGCGCGCTACTGGAGCAGCGCGTGCGCTTCTGGGACGAGATCTATGAGAAGCACTACCGAGAACCAAAAGCCCCGCCGCCGCCACCTAGACGTACCGAACTATGAGGCTAAAATTACTAGAAGAGTTCTTTTAGGTAGCCCATCAACCATCATAGCATAGTGTAGTGTGTTTAGAGTAGCTTAGTTTAATATGCTAACCAAATAAACAAATTTGTAATTGTCATATAAAACATATAATGGGCTCGGAGTCTTGTTTAAACCAATTTTAACTAATACTTTATTAGGCAAGTGTATAAGATACCATCTATATAAGATAGGACTGAAACCCGCTGTATCGTAGATGTATGGAGGAAAAGGAGACTGTGCCACATACTAGCAAAGTGCTCAGCCACCGAAGAAAGCACAATCTGGCTGAGCAATGCAACAAGACGTGTGTTTTACGGCTACACTCTGCTATATAAAGTCCTTGGTTTGGCGGGGATAGTGTCATGTTGTGAATTGCATACGTTGCAATAGCTTACACTAATACTTAATGAGAAGTGCACAATACATCCTTAGCAGAATGTCAGTCCAGGACTCATTGCCCCCCAACCAAATAAAAATTAGAGGAGTATTAAAATAAAACAATTAAGTTAAATAAAGATGGTATTTTAATAAATTCTACATACAAACCATTGCACTTTTTATTACAATATAATAATCATCTGAGCAGTTTGTCCACTTAAATTATGATTCGAATGTAGCTAGTCTGGTTGTTACATATGGAATGATTGCCTTGTGGTTACCTCTTTTAAAACCAAATTGTTTTAGTACGAATTTAATTTTTCCGAGAACTGTTTGCGACATTTTTATATTACCGAAAGCACGATATTATTGCTGATATTCCGATTTTCGATTATTATTCTTTTTTATTCTATGTGGTTTGAAATCTTACTCAAAATAATGCCAAAGATATTAATATTAGATAATTTAGTTTTCAGAAAAACGTTTGCAATATTATTAAGTCAAAAATTTCTAAAGCAAGATGCCCACCCTAGCGTACCTACTTACTAGTTTTTTTACGATTAATAAATGAAAAAGTGCTTATGTAAAAATAGGGAAAAGCAAAGCATGCCAGCAATCAAGCACACACATGCAAGCAAGCACACATGCATTAGGAGTTTCTTGTCTCCGGCGCTGCGGGAAGTGCAGCCTCGCCGCCCTTGCGCACCAAATCTCAGTCACGCTATCCTCAGCTGCTACGGCTCGCACGGGCGACTGCGCTTTATTGCAGCGGGCAGAGGCTGCTCTCCCCTCCGCGCTTCCGGCTTTTAAATTTCACTCCAGTATTGAGCAGACAAGTACCACGGCAAAGTGACCACGGCGAGTCGGGGTAAACATAATTAGAAATGTTAAGGATAAAAAAAATAGAAAAAAAAAATTTTCAAAATTTAATATAATAACAGTATATAATAAGGGTTAAAGTATGAAATTGCCGTTTTGTATGGACGAAATCGAGAAAAGTCATTTTTCCATACTAACAATTATTTTGTTTTTTTAAAAACGCCTGAACCGTTTTCGATGCAATTAAAGGTGAAAGTTAGATGGTTATAAAGCTACACATTATATTATTTAAATTTCTGAAAATCAAAGTATATAATACAAATATACTTAATTGAAGCAAGAAGGTCAGCTGACACATTGTAAGGGGTCTTTTCAACGACTTCCTTTGAAGTAATAGGCACTAGTATTGCATTTTTTTTTATTCAAAAGTTACTTTATTTAGTTTTTGATACAATACAAAACGAATTACGCAATAATATGACTATACTTAAGAGCTATAAACAAAATAAAAAGTGGGAAAATAATCGGCGATTTCATACTTTAACCCCTATTATTATGATAGGTATCTATAGTACAGATTTATTAACAACGACTATGCAGGTTCCGATTATTTTTTTTATAAAAATAAATAAGATGATACAAACTTACTTAGTTTTTTTTTATGACTAAATCATATCAACAAAAAATAATTGTGTATATAAAAATAGGGAAAAGTTACTTTGATCTTTAATACATCTAGTAATTAAAATTATTGTATGCAAAACAACTGTGAAGTAAAAAAGTGTTTTAATAATCGGTTATCTGTTGTTCTGGAAAATGAAACATCTACAAAATGAATCTATTAATTGCAATAATAAGTATTAAAATAAATCTGGTATTCAAAACTTATTTTAAACATTTTCAAATTATTGAAATTCGAACAGAAAAGTTTCGAAAGTAAGATAGGTTACCCCTTGTGACCTTCGTAACCCAGCAAGGAAATAGGACTATTCTAAGACCATGACCATTTTCATAATTTTTTTTCTGTATTTTCCTCTGGTAGCAATTTTATATCCATCTGTAAAGATAGGTGAAAATTAGAATCAAATTAGGAACAAAATTGATGTTTTAATAATATGAAGTAAAATAGAATCTGAAAAAGAAATGTTAAGTACATTCAATGCTGGGTTTTGGTTGCTGTCATCAGAGTCAAATTCATTAGTATCAGAAACGAATTCATTTGACAACCAGGAACTGATATCGTCAGACTTTATTTCTGGTACAATTGGTGGTACGACCCCCTATGAATAGGATTATTTAAATAAAATATTAAATAAAACTGACAATACAAGCATACCTGTGGTACCTTCGTTGTATCTGGTCTCCAAAATACAAATGCTTTTAATATTTATTCAAATTGGGATCAGAACAATGTATGTGATACTGTCCATATTTATTACTAGCTGTTCCCCGCGACTTCGTCCGCGTCAATTTCCGTTATTATGATCGCGATTATTTTTGTAACATTTATCACTCACGCCTCGCTCCCATTGGTTGCAGCGTAATGTTATATAGCCTAAAGCCTTCCTCAGTAAATGGACTATCCAACACAAAAATAATTTTTCAAATCGGACCAGTACTTCCTAAGATTAGCGCGTTCAAACAAACAAACAAACAAACAAACAAACAAACTCTTCAGCTTTATAATATTAGTATAGATAGGTACACACCAGTTCGTGCCCTCCTGCACAGTGCTTTTTCTTTTTGGCTCTTATCCTTAATCGTGCTTCATTGAGACTTTGATTGGGCAATGGAGCGGTGAGCACAAGCCACCAGACCACGTTGAATTAAAGCTGAAAAGTAAAATCGTTTATTATAGCAGATAAATCATAATCTAAAGTAAAAATATGTGTTACAAAAAACATGAAAGAAACCAAATAAACATACGTTAGTTGAAAGTCATCCCAAGCCGCATCTTTTCGCTTATTTGTATTAATGTTACTGATTTTGTTTCCAATTATCCTTACTCGAATCCAAACAAGAATCTTCCGCCGCTAAAAATGCAAACCCATGTAAACCCATAAAAAATGGAATCAGAGCTTACCTTATCATAGTTCGTCGCCGCTTCGATTGTTTCATTTCGTTTTCCATGTTAAAATAAGAATAAAACAATATTTTATGAGATGACACCATTAATTATTATTTAGGTTAGGTATCGCACAGAAAGAAATGACAATCAATGTTTATTACCACGTTTTTATTAGTTTGGGTTGTATCTATGTATACGTACATGTATGTATGTAATGGAATCTTTGAGTATAATTTTTACCAATTTCCAGAAGTTTGATTAATTTGAAACTTTGCACACGTATCAAGGACCGATGACAATGCAATAATTTAATAACAGTTTCCCAATATCCTTATTAGGATACGAACGTTACCGATCACAATCCTTCGATAGTTAACCCAAAGATAAATTGCTATCTATGGTATCACCAGTTTTACTGCGATATTACGAATCCGGGTACAACTTCAATATAAATTCGCGATAGCAAGACTATTGAGTATCAGTCCAACAACCATGTGGGGCGGACTGGTATTTTGCCTGTGGATGTGTCTGGGGGCGCAGGGAGGGGGCCGCGAGGAGCGTCTGGTGCAGACCGCTCAGGGACCCATCAGGGGGTACAAGGAGCCGGGCGACAGTGTTTTCTCGTTTTATGGAATCCCGTATGCAACAATTCCTACGGGAAAGTTCAAGTTTCAGGTATATTTTTTTTCCTATACAATTGAATATGGTGTTTTCGGGTCCTATTTGGATCATTAGCTACCTTTCCACCTTTCTACCCTGGGTCATGGTCCTAAGAGTCACGTTCACGAACTTATGAGTATTCTTAAATTACGCAACTGCGACAAAGCTCCAAAAGTCAATCTTAAGGTCGATATTTAAGTGTCGGCATAAAAATAGAAAAGCTCCACCCCTTCTTAAAGTTAAATGTAAAGTTTACATATAATACTATTCAAATTAAAACTTAATAACAATCAGGATACAAACGCACCCATACTTTAACAATTCAAGTACTCAATTTGCTAAATGATAGTTACGTTTTATGTAAATAAAACTACAAAAATGATTATAAAAAAACATCTAAATACCTACCATTATAACATGATCCTACTAATCCGTCTAAGATATAAATCTATAATATTTACCTAGTCAGATTATAAGTTCTTTCACATGTGTAATATGAAATAATTTAGACGTGTTTATTATTTATGTAACCACTTATATAGCAAAATGAACTTAATAAAACATAGATTCATATGGTGATAAAGTTTATTCAAAATGACCCCCGCGATTTTGAGTACAGACCTTCAATCTGCGCGGCCAGTCGTCTATCGCAGCACGAACGAGGTTCATGTCAATATAGGCGGCTGCCTTAATCAAGGATGCCTTGAGTGACTCAAAATCAGGATGAGGCTTTAAGCAGGCCTTTTCTTCCAAGTGTTGCCATATCTTGTAATCTAACGGACTTAAATCTGGACTGGAGGAGGGCCAGTCTTCGTGTCGTATGAAGTCGATTTCACGCGCCGCCAGCCAGTCTTCTGTGCTTTTCGCTCTATGAGCTGGCGCAGAATCTTGTTGGAATACCCAGTGCCTGTTATTAAACATGGCATGAGAAACAGGTTCCACAGGGTTCTTGAGGACTGTATTTTGATACACAGCTGCATTCGTTTTTACGCCTTTCTCACAAAAATGTACCTCAGTTAAGCCCCAATAAGAGAAAAATCGGCTATATCCGACAGCAGAGAGCACAGATGCGGCGCTTTCAATAAGATCCTAAGTTGCTGTGGCCGATTATAGCCGGAATCATAATTTTATTATTAACCAGACAGAGTAAGCAATGCAACATAAATTACACTGACATTCCCCCACAGTTCTTATTTGTCACAGTATATACCTATAATAATATACACAAATAAAATAAATTTTAGACAGCAAACTGACCTTAGATACTTTGGATTAGGAAATATACAAATTATTTGGGTCAGATTTTTTTATGCAACTATTGTAGCTAACTAAGTACCAAAGAACTATTTTCTATTTTTTTTCTTTACGTTAACATTTGAAGTCAATGACAGTCGAATACAGCCTAAACGTCACAGCTTTGAAAGATGATAATTGCACTGCTTATTTTAAACGTAAAGTACGTAAACTCGCGTTATCTAAGTAGTTAGATAAAAGTGTGTTTAAAACGGTTGCGTCTCATGTGATCGGGTGCGAATCATTTGATATAATCAAACTTTAATAACGATCACTTTACATAATAATCATTTGTTACAACAACACATGATATAATTTTGTTTGACATAACGATTACTTTAATATTTAGTATTTAATATTTAGTATAACATTCATAACAAATAAAACATTTTGAAATAAAAGTCACTTAATATATCGTTCATTTGATATAAATTTATTTGTTATACGCATCATTTCGTATATCTATAATTTGAGATAAAAACGTTTTAAATATTGATTAAAAGAAATAACCGTACTGACATACATTGGTAAGATTAAGATTTTGGATGAATCCCGACTTGCCGTGGTCTTTCCGCCGTGGTACTTGTCTGCCCTACACTAGAGTGCTATTTAAGAGCCGGAGGCGCGGATGGAGTGCAGTCCTCGCTCGCAGTAACGAAGCCGAAGGCGACCAGCAAGCCTAAGCTGCGGAAGCGAGTGTGGGTGCCAGAGATTTGTTACGCAAGGGCGGAAGGACTGCACTTCCCGCAGCGCCGGAGAAGAGCAAAACAAATGCATGCATGCTTGCCTGCATGCATGCTGCTTGCCTGCAAGCATGCTGATTACCTGCAAGCATGCTTGTAAGCCTGCATCCATGCATGCTACCTTGCATGCATACCTCCTTGCCTGCGTATTTATGGCATTTCGTACTTTTAAAGATTCGTAATTAACACTATTTGGTATCCTTAATTCTGCATTCTAACGATTTTGTATAAAGTAATCATTATCTGTTTTGAATGTTATATAAAAGGAGTGTTATTGTAAATGAACGTTATACTAAATGTTATTATACTAAATAAAATGTATTTGTTTTTAGCATTACATCATGTGAATGTTATATTAAACGGTTGTTATACTAAATTATTTTATCCCAATTGTTACTTATACGTTTTAAAATTATGTAATTTAAAATATGTCTTTCCATCATTATATTAAAAAAGTGTTATATTAAACAAAATAATATCATTTGATTGTATATGTTTTGATCAGTATACGATATTTTTTTTCCTATATATTACACACCCGTTTAAAACTATATATTGAATATGTTAGCATTTGAAATGCACCCTTTATCTACAGCTGTTACTATATAAAGATTTATTGTAAATTGAGATAGGAGTAAATGGATAATAGCTCACAGTGCGCTTTAGAGTGTGAATTTAGTGTTTTTTTTTCTTTTATTTCAGGCACCTCTCCCAGCACCAACGTGGCAAACCGTTCTAGAAGCTGTAAATAACAACATCATGTGCCCCCAAACGACCATTCCACTCTTTAAGATCACGGGCACGACACAAGAGAATTGTCTTATTGCGAATGTTTTCGTGCCTGATACTGACCACAAGAACCTACCAGTTGTAGTATATGTGCATGGCGGTGGGTACCAGGTGGGTCATTCAACACAAATTTATTTTAAAAATATGGTTGGAAGCGAAAAAGTAATTTATGTCACTTTCAACTACCGCCTCGGAATGCACGGCTTCCTTTGTTTGGGCACAGAACTGGCTCCCGGCAATGCTGGTATGAAAGATCAAGTGGCGCTTCTAAAGTGGGTTCAGCAACATATATCGAGCTTTGGAGGAAATCCAGATGATGTCACCATCCAAGGGTCCAGTGCCGGCTCTTCAGCAGTTGACATATTGATGATATCGCCTGCTACCCGTGGGCTGTTCAACAAAGTTATACCAGAAAGCGGCGCAAGCATAGCTGCTTGGCCAATACAAATAGATCCTATCGGAAAAGCTAAAGATTTTGCTAAAGCTAATGGCATCGAAAATGTAGATGACGTATATGAACTAGAAAAGTTCTACACGACATCATCGTTTGATATACTGACTTCAGACAACGTTTGGAATAAAACTGACTCCACTTTTGGATTTACACCTTGCGTAGAACGTAACACACAAGGTGCTTTTCTCAAAAAATGGCAAATATAGAAAGTTGCCAATGCTGTACGGATTCGCTGGAATGGAAGGCCTATTTCGATTGGGTGAGTTTGATACATGGAAGGATCAAATGAATAAAAACTTTTCTGCGTTCCTACCAGCAGATTTGAAGTTCAAGAATGATGATGAACGAAATGAAGTAATTAAAACGATCAAGGATTTTTATTTTGATGGAAAACCAGTTCGCGAAGAGAACATTTTAAGTTTCATTGACTTAGTGTCAGACTTATTGTTTACATATTCTACTTTGAGGGCGGTGGATCTGCACGTAAAAGCCGGACATGACAAAATATTTTTGTATGTATACAATTATGTGGAAGACGACACGCCCGTTGTGCCTTATACTAATAATGTTCGAGGAGCTACACATTGCGCTCAAAGCGCTGCTGTATATGATGGGGACCCAATAGTATACTTCTCTACAGACGAAAGTGGCTTGTCAGACGAAGTGAAAAAACATAAGAAAGTGATGAGAGAAATATGGCTCAACTTTATAACTTCAGGGTAAGTTGAACGTTTTATCACATTCTGATATGAAAAAGTTAGCATCTCTAAAATTACTATTTATTTTCTACTTATATGTCGCAAAGTCGCAAAAGACTGTAATTGACTTAAATAAAAGTAAAGGTACTTTTGCGCAGATGTAATCGCGGGGTGCTAAAACTGCTTTTTTGAGAGATTTGAACCGAGGATAAACTTAGCATATTCAGGAATCAAACAAAGTGTCCGGAAACAACGTACCTAACATACAATTATACAGGGTGTAAGAAAAAGTATGAGCCAAATTCAAGGTGGTAGTTGTCCATTGAGTTGAAAAAAAAACTATTTAAAGAAAAATTTAAAAAAATGCAATTTTTTTGTTCCAAAAATTTTTATTTGCATTTAATTGTTATAGAGAAAAGTTAACTGTCCATTCATCCATAGTAATAAGTTTAGAAATAATTAAAGCGAAACCTCATCAAAATCCTTAATCTAAACTTTTTGTAGCGCGCCTCGCTCTATAGTACGTAGGGCCACAGCCCGCACGTTTCTATCTCAATGAAACAATGCAATTCAGCGATTCTTCATCTACATAGGAAGAGAAACATAACGTTGCTATTACAATTTAGGTAGGACGTACGTACTGCGTTTGTAGTTACGTAGTGACTTTCCTGTAGTAAATAATACTCACTTATTGTGCAATACTTTTTATATACAGGGTGAAATTTTAACCACTTTCCAAAATTTTTATTGGCGTTCAGTATCGTATTTAGAGCCCATTTATGAAGTAAAAAATGTAAATCAAGTTAGCACCCGAAAATATTTTTCGCGACATAGTTTTCAATTTTTACGGTCCTAAGCCTGTTAAGGTATAAAGGGAAGACCAAAAACTTATGAATAGTAACGTAATGAACGAATGAGATGCGAATAACGCGAAAAAAGTGTTGCTAGGGGGCCGTATCAAAACTTTTAGATTTTTGGCGGACATTTTCTAAGTGCTTTATCTTGACATTTTTGTACTGGGCTATACCAAAAGAAAAAATACGTCATTTGTTTTTTGTCTCGTAGATTGTCATATTAAAATTTGGAAAGTGGTTAAAATTTCATCCTGTATATATTTTTTTTAATATTTTTCCCGTATTCTAAACTCGATTGACAACCACCCCCTTGAATTTGGCACGTACTTTTTCTTCTCTAGTAACTATAAAACTCGTACACAGAACTCCAGTTCCTCCCGGGTCATCGCTCCCGGCGTGGCCTCCGACCGGCGCAGGCGGCTCCCCGCACATGCATATCGACAGCACCCTAGAGCTGCGCGGCGCGCTACTGAAGCAGCGCGTGCGCTTCTGGGACAAGATCTACCAGAAGTACTACCGCGAACCGCACGCGCCGTCGCCGCCGCCGGGTAGACGTAGCGAACTATAAAGCTTTTGTGCTATTAGGTGTACCGCGACCTTAGACAAGTTGCTTTCTAATAGTGTGTAAAACGCTAGACGAATAGGCAAACAATGTATGAAAATGACATTACCTTTCTTTATATCGATGGTCTTGTAAGCGGTGGCTCTCCTCCTTAATAACCGCGTATGCAATATTTATCTATCATAAAAATGAGTTACTTATTAAAATTTTAGTTATTACCTAATCTTGTTTATCTGACTCAAGACTTTAACTACTTATCGTGCTACCTCAAATAAAAATTATCAATCGAAACGTAATTTATCCAACTCTCAAAATTCCCAATTAAATTACTTGGTTCACTCTAGCCGACTCGATCCATTCGTCTCAATTTTTTTAGGCAACCCCGTTTGTAATATTAGGGGTTAAAATATGAATTGCCGTTTTATTGTAATAGGTTCTTTGAATTGACATAGAATCTTTATGGTTTGAGGTTTTCGAATGAAACTTTTTTCACATGGTTTCTATGATGTTCTTCTTTTAAAAAATGTGAAACATTTGAATATCGACTTTCAACTGTTTTTGTTATTTAACTTAGACAAGAAAGATGGATACTGCGAAAATTCGAGTGATTTTTGAATACGAGTTCCGACGCGGAAGTAACGCGGCAGAAACAGCACGCAATATCAATGTTGCGTTTGGAGAGGGATCTTCTAATGAACGCACCGTGCGATTTTGGTTTAAACGCTTTCGTGGTGGAAACTTCGACTTGAAGAACGAGCCACGAGGAAGACCGCCCACACAGGTGATTAACGATTAATTAAGAGAGATGGTGGAAGCCGATCTTAGTCAAACTACCCAGGAATTAGCGGCATGGTTTAACGTAATCTTACCCACAATATTGACTCATTTGCGTCAAATCAATAAAATAAAAAAATACGAAAAATGGGTGCCTCATGATTTGACTGATGTGCAGAAAGAAACGCGTGTTGAAACTTGCGTTGCCTTGTTGAATCGGTACAGAAATGAAGGAATATTAAATCGAATTGTGACATGTGATGAAAAGTGGATTCTTTATGATAACCGTAAAAGAAAAATGCAATGGCTGACCCCAGGTCAAACGCCACAACAGTGTCCTAAAGCAAAACTTACCAATAAAAAGGTAATGGTAACTGTTTGGTGGTCTCAGCATGGTGTTATTTACTATAGTTTTCTCCGATCTGGTCAATCAATAACGGCAGATGTCTATTGTGCCGAACTCCGAACAATGTTGGCAAAACTAGCAGTAAAACAGCCCCGACTCATGAATCGATCTTCGCCATTATTGCTCCATGACAACGCGAGACCTCATACAGCACGAGAAACCGTTTTAACCCTTCAGGAACTGCAATTAGAAACCATTCGACATCCTCCGTATTCGCCAGACCTTGCTCCAACGGACTACCATTTTTTTCGTAATTTGGACAATTATCTACGTGACAAGAAGTTTTCTTCCCAGGAGGCAGTACAAAATGCTTTCACACAGTTTGTGCAGTCTAGATCCTCAGAGATCTATCACAAAGGCATAAATGACCTTCCTATTAGATGGCAGCAATGTATAGATGGTAATGGTAACTATTTTGATTAAATAAATTTATTAAAAATTAAAAAATAATCAATTTTGATTTTCAGTACAAATCGGCAATTTCATACTTTAACCCCTATTATATTTAATTGCATATAAAATACTTTTCATTCAATAACCAGCTCGGTGAAGGTCCTTGTATGGTGGGATCTTAGACTATAGGCGTCAATTTTAAAATCTACATGAAAAGGCGAACTTTCGTATAGTAGCAAATAGCAGCAGTAACATTTACCAAAGAGCAAAAGCATAGTAAAATAGTCATTGTTGGCGATCAGATTTCACGATACATTGCTATCGTGATATTTTACTATTTTACAAAGAGCAAAAGCTTTGGTAAATGTTACTGTATCTGCTACTATACGAAAGTTCGCCTTCGCCACATCTCTAATACAAAAGAATCGATCGATCTATGAAAATCCCAAAAAGTATTCTATCAGTGGGAAAGTTTATCCAAATGCAAAAGTGGAGCATGCTATTCAGTGCTCAAACATTATGCTTGAAAACTTAAAAGAAGATGACTGGCTTATTTTATGTTTTGGATCCAACACTCAAACCCATTTAAACTTAGTGTGGAGCTTTCGTCATTGCTCATGAAACAAGATAAAGCAAATATAAATAACAAGCGTTGTACAAAACCCATATCTTAAGTTCTTAACGTAAAAAGACTCAATTGCCATATTCAAACTTTGTTAAAATGCTTTACTAAAAATGTGCACTATCTAGACTTAGTTTCTTATAAATTACTTGCCAATTCTGTAAATAAGATAAATAATTTAATTGACACTGTCGACTACAACAAATATTTTTTAGAAGTATCAGTTTTTTCAATAAGAAACTTGACGGCTATGGTCGTTCTGTCGCCCAAAACAAAGACGGGGTGGTGTTTTTATCCTTAGTAAAACTGGATTAGAGTGTACAACAATAGCTATTACTGGTCAGCAAGCCTGCTCCTGCCTCATCTATACTATACTTAATATTATAAAGCTGAAGAGTTTGTTTGTTTGTTTGTTTGTTTGTTTGAACGCGCTAATCTCTGGAAGTACTGGTTCGAATTGAAAAATTCTTTTAGTGTTGGATAGTCCATGTATCGAGGAAGGCTTTAGGCTATATAACATCACGCTGCGACCAATAGGAGCGAAGCATCAGTGAAAAATGTTACAAAAATAATCGCGATCATAAAAACAGAAATTGGCGCGTACGAAGTCGCGGGGAACAGCTAGTTGACAAATACAATAAAATAATTCATAGTAATTACTACATTAGTAACTATTAAAACTGGAGACTGGAATATCGATACTTTCAAAAAAACTAAATGCATGCGAATTTATTGAGATAAGCTGAAAGGGAGTGGTGGGATCTACCTCCTGGTGGTCCACCCTGGGCAACGGCATCTTTGGTTTTCTAACCAATGATGACGGCTAACAGATCCCTCTGCGGTGGTAGGCTTCGTATGAGGCCGCCTGGATGCTACCACCCTCCTGCCGGAGTCCAGCGCCAAACAGTTTTTCTGTGTTCCGCTGGTGTGTGGGAGAACCAGTACCTCTGGGTAAGCTCGCTCTATCTTAGGCTTCTTCTTAACCGTATTGTTAAGTATGTAGTCAAGAGCAAGCCCATTATGTACAAAAAAATACTTGAAAATCATAATGTTACTGTGCTTATCAGAACTCCTACTAGGAAAATATCATGCATAGACCAGATAGCTAGTAATGTAAGTAGGGTAAAGGCCGAAGTAGTAAAATTAGCCTTATCGGACCATGAAACAGGTCAAATTATATCATTTCCACTTCAGAGAAGGCCTTGTGTCAGAATCTGGTATAAATATCGCAGGGATTACTGTAATGAAAACAATCAAAAATTTTCTGAATGTCTGTCACATTTGCCTTTTTCTGAAATCTACAGTCAGACCAATGTTGATGAGGCCTATAATTAAATTCTTAACCTGATAACGCTGTTACATGGACTATGGTTTCCTATAATTAAACTTAAAAGAAACTTTCAATAAAGGTAGATGAAAAACAAAAGGCATAAGAAAACTATACTTGACTTACAAATACTCAAATCGAAATAGAGATTTCCACAGTAATAATTACGAAAACTACTGCTATCTTTTTGAAAAGTGCATATACAAAGCTCAACAGAAAACCAATTTAAAATATATTGTGGATAGTGATAATACTTGCAAAGCCACGTGGAATATAGTAAATTCAAATATAAATAAATGTAATGAAATAAAGAGTATTGAAGCAGTTAAATTAAGCGACCAAACGATTACTAACCCTGACATCAGATGCGATTTATTAAACATAGACTTAAGTAATATTGATTACAACCTTTCAAACCAATTTGTCTTGCAGTGAGGCTCAGAAATAAACAATTCTATAAATACTATTATGACATGGCTAAAATAATCTTTCACTAAATATTGACTAAACAAAATTAATACAAATTAGAAATTGTAAAATGAAATACAGAAATATGAATATAAAATGTTTAAACTCTGAAATAGAAAGTGCTACATCTATCATGATCTTAGGAATAACAATTGATCAACATCTAAACTGGAAGCTCCACATCAATATTTGTACTAAACTAAACCGATTTGTATATGCATTAAAAAGACTGCCTAAAACAATGCTTGCTGCTTACCATGGCTATATGTCCTCAGCTCTGTTATATGGTCTGCCTTTGTGGGGAAATTCTGTCGACATGATAAGAGCTTTTGTGGTGCGAGCAGTTTGTGGTGCGTGATATTTTAATTTTATTATTAATTATTAAAGTTAAAATACAACTGAGAGTTTTGTGAATATTTCAAGTGCCTAATTAATATCGAGCAAAAAAGGTTTGATGTGGAGATGTGTGTTGGAGCCCGCCTTAAATATTTATTTTATTTTGTTTTTAATATTTGTTGTTATTGCGGCAACAGAAATACATAATTTGTGAAAACTTCAATTGTCTAGCTATCGCGGCTCTTGAGATACAGGCTGATGACAGACAGACGGACAGACGGACAGACAGCGAAGTCTTAGTAATACCATTTTTACCCGTTGTGTACGGAACCTTATATAAAAGGGTCCCGTTTTTACCCTTTGGGTGCGGAACCCTAAAAATGACGCAATTATAATTGCTCATCTAATTTTATAAAATTCTAGCATGTGTGTGTGTGTGTGTGTATTTTTAATTTTAGTCATTATTTAAATTTTTATTCTTGTTAAGTTTTACTATTACAATAGTCAGATTAATAAAGGAGATGTCCCATAATAGGCCCAGACATAGTACACCATTTACAAAAATCAAGAAAAATTTACTGTTTCTGGAAAAAATACATATAAATTTATATAACGTATAATTTAGTGGTTCAAAAATAAACAAGATCGAATAATTTATCAAACTCCATAGGCATTCCAAGATGGCGTCAATCTAAAAAAACTTTAAATGTCAGTAGCTGTCAGATACCCCTTGTCACTTTGGCATAATCATTCACTTCAAATTTTTGTTCTGCTTGTCGTGTTTTAAATGTAGTTCATTATAACGACCTCATTTTCGATTTCTGGATTTGGTATTGATCGACACATTACTTTCATAATGTTTGTTGTTACTACAGCAAGCGATGGCACGCACTCGACTCCTAGATGCGCGATTATGAAACCAAAACTGACAGACGTCATCAAAATGTCATCTTCCGCCATGATGGTTTTGTTGTTTTGTATTGCTATTTTCTTACTTAACTCTTTATTTGAACCACTTAACGAAGCCAATTTAAAAGAATTGGATAATAACAAAATCTTTTAGGTGTATTGGTCTATCTTTTGGTGGGGTGTACAGGTTCTGGGCCTGGCCTCCATACAATTTGGGACATCTCCTTTTAAATGTATTATCCGAACATAATAATTGACATGTAGGTAAACATTTGCACACCGTAACTTTGTCACTAAACACATTCATTCTGCATTCTGCAAATAAATTTATTTGATTTGATTTCCTCCTATCGGAAAGTCATAGTGTGTCAAATGCCATAAGTGTGATAATCTGATAATGAATACCGTGATCTCTCAGTGCTCACACACATTAATATTCTACGAATCAACAACAGCGTGTTTCATGCTGGGCACTGGCCATTTCAAAAAGATGGTTATATGCACAGAACATAAAAAACTCGTTTTTTATGTTCTGTGGTTATATGCCATAATAGTCACACTTGCGTAGCGATCACAGTTTGGCCTATTATTGTGGAGAGATGTCGAGATGCCCGTTTTCTTTTGGCAGTACTCCTTTAGACGCATCTTACGACACCCACAGGAAGAGGGGTAGTGTGGTTATTTTTCTGTGCTGGCACCGCACTCTACACGTATACCTAAAAAAACTTCACACCAAACAAAAAAGTTACTCTACTTATTATAATAACCGGCCAAGTCGGACTCGCGCACGAACGGTTCCGTACCAAAAAGGCCAAAAAATCGGGTTTGTTGTATGGGAGCCCCCTTTAAATATTTATTTTATTTTGTTTTTAGTATTTGTTGTTATTGCGACAACAGAAACACATAATTTGTGAAAATTTCAACAGTCTAGCTATCGCGGCTCTTGAGATGCAGCCTGGTGACAGAGCGACGGACAGACGGACAGACGGACAGACAGCGAAGTCTTAGTAATAGGGTCCCATTTTTACCCTTTGGGTACGGAACCCTAAAAAGTGAATTTTTCGACTTTTATGGGTCGCGAAAAGGTGTTGGTATTATGCTATTTTAGGCACATTACATGTCTTAAAATACCTCAAATCAATCAAGTACTAATTACATAAATCGAAAAGCAATTTAACTCAACAATAAAAAAAATGCATAGTTCAAAGAATCTTTTTTAATTCAAGTCCTAAAAAACTACTAAAACTCAGTAAGGGGTTCCTAAGACCAATTACTCAGCTGTCTTATTAGGGCTCCGCCACCCGGACTCTCATTAGTCCTGTTAACACGTGTAAAAAAAAAGGCATTTTTTATTGCTTAAATAGATCAAACAGTTTACGCGTTTTTTTCTAAATATAAAATACAAATATACTTGGTCGAAGATTCAATCAACAGGAATTACGATATAATACAACACGAACGATTAGACGTTTGACGTAGGTACATTTACAGGTAGGTAATAAACATGATATCACGTTTTGTTATCATTATATTTATCATTGTACCTGTATCATGTTATATCATAATAGATTGTATGTTATGATGATATCTTGTGTTTCTCCTGTGTGTGTAACGAAAAGCGTGAAATTAATCACAAATTTTCAGTTGAAGACGGTTATTGGTGGTTTTTTGTGTAGCATTTGGTGATTTATCTTCGATTCCCAGTTGCAATAATAGAGGAATATTTTTTTTAAATATCCTAGATTGCACCGGAATAATAATATTATCTTATAAGAGATTTATTTTTAAAAATACTGACAGTAAAATAGTGATCGAGTTTCTCGCGCTTGTTCTTCTCTGCATCAGCCCAACAAGTAGTGGTAGGTAGGATAAAATAGTGGTAGGTACTTTTAAAATAATATGGCCTTCTTTCAAAAATCAAACTAATTTTACAGCACTCAGAGCTGTTACTTGCCATGAAGTGGGCTTCCTGATCATTTTGAACTGTGTTACGGGTTCTCGATTAAATTAATCGGTACCCATTAGTGTAAGAGCATGTGTGAATACCGAACATTTTCTTTATTGGATGCATTATGGAGCAAAGACGTTTCCTGCCTAGTCGGTATGCCAGTAACTATGTGACGGTGTCACGATAACAAAATATTACACCTAACCCTTTTAGTAAGAAGAAGCGATGGCCGTCGGATCGGCTAGGTTCTGCAATGGCGATTGGGCACCGAACGACTATCTGCGGGTAGGCCAGCGGCCTTACGGCCATTTCCAATAACCTATTTATCTTCAGTTTTGGCATATCGGAGATAAAAAACAGTTTCTATCTCTGTTTTTGCCGTCCAGAGAAACAAAGACAGAAGTTGTTTTCTATCTCCAATATGCCAAAACTGAAGATAAATAGGTTATTGGAAACGGCCGTTAGACAAGTAGCTTTCTAATATCATTTACGCCAGACGAATAGATATAACAAATGTATGAAAATGACATTAACAAACGATCGAACGAACGTAAGCTTATGTCATTTTACAATTTTACAATTGACATAGACTATTCGTCTAGCTAGCGTAAACAAACGATATTAAAATGCCACAATGTCAAATATTTGAATAAAGTATTCGAAAAGCTTAATTACCGCTTAACATTATTATGTTACTGCTTATACAGGGTGTTTGGTAAACAACCTAAGGTTACGTTTCTTCAGAAGCGGAGCTGGAAGCAGTGGAGCGAGGCGGACTATGAATTGACCAACCACAAGACACAAAATCCACAAACCATAGATTTAGAGCACTGTGATTAGTCACTCCGCCCGCTCCGCTTAAGTGGAAACGGAGTTATAACTATAAACAATTTATATGCTCGAAATCCAAAGATCAAAGATTTCGAAGTTTATGTTTGGTCAATTCATAGTCCGCTAAGATTCACTCCGCCCAGATTCGATTCAGCGGAAACGCAGCCTTACAAGACGAGTCCCAATATACCTACACTACAATGTGTCAACGTCAAAAGACGCACAGGGTTACCTGAAAATATCAAAGTATATATGACATACCTACTTACGATTATTTTTTTTCACAATTCTGCAGGTCAAATTCTTAAACGCTTAAATTATTCATAATAATTATTATGATTCCACATTATGAGCGGCAACTGAACCCGAATGGGTTAACCTACCCCTACTACCCCTTACGTATTTGTACCTGTTTGAAGGGCAAGACCCGTACCGTACCAAAAGGCAACATTAATTGTGGGTTGTAGGTACCTACAAGGTTGCACTTCATTCATTCACCCATTTAAATCGCTGCGAGATCAGCGATGTGTACAGACGTAAAGCCTTCGGTAGGTACTCATCCGAATTTAAGAATGACTACGACTGCCGCTCGTAACTACGGCATGTAGTTACCTACTACCTAGGTATATTAATAATCTTACTTACAAAAAAAAAGAAAGTAACAGCCTATAATAATTATCCCACTGCAGGGAAAAGGCTTCTATCATTATGATTCTATTCAAGTTACCACAGCTATAATGGGTACTGGCATAATTAGCATGCTTGCCAAATGCGGTTTGATCACAAACCCGAGCAAAGTTCGATAATTCGAAACTTTTTTTCTGCTCGACCCGGGAATCGAACCCGGGACCCCGAGATCTTGGTCCGGTATTTAAACCACTAGACCAACGGGGCGTTCGGTATCTTACTTATTTTAGTAATATGTAATATAAATGCGATAGTTTGGATGGTTTTAACGGATCTGGATATGATCAAGAATAGCGCATAAATAAGCTACTATTTAACCTGAAATTATAACCCTAAATGAGTACCTACCTACCTACTCCATACCTACCTACTTGAGGGCAATATATTTTAGCGATCGGAAAAGGTTTAATTGAAACCACCTAAATATCGACTTTTTTAAAACCAACTTATAAAAACATTACTACTCGGGCCACCTAAAAGGTGTAAAAAAAACGCTGAACTATTTTCACAGCCTTTGCACATCGCGTCGCGTTGTTTCCGAACGTATTCAGAAACTTCAAAATCGTGCTATTTATAAACAAGCATTGCGGCTGCGTGATTTCGGCTTAATGTGACATAACTACGCCCTAACTCGAACACATTCTTTAATTAATACATCAATTAATACGTTTGTGTTCCAACAAAGCGGTTTACCGCCTAAACAACACTAATAACATGTAAATAAACACTGACTTACCTTTGCTTTGAGTGCGTAGACAGTGTTGTTTCCATTTTGATAGGTTTTCACGGCGTAGTACAGTAAACTTCCACCAAAAACACAAACACATGATGTCAGTACATTCCGGGTCACAGTTCCACACTTCACATGACTAATATTGCGAGTAATAACCGGAGAAATTTGTACTTTTCTTAATAATTTTGTCGAGGACCGTCCTAACGTGGCCATGTTGGCAGAACAGCTGATTGACGTATGTATGCGAGCGAGAGGAGTATATTTGTGCGACAAAGAAACAAAACGATCGTCATTTCGCGCATGCGTATTTTGTTCATTGCGTTTTCTACTATGTACTAGTATTAGTAGTATTTTTATTGTAAAAATGTAAACTAGCTGTTTCCCGCGACGTCGCGTCGTCCGCATCAATTTCTGTTTATAAAAATTCGATAATTTTTGCAACATTTTTCACTGATGCTTCGCTCCTATTGGTCGCAGCGTGATGTTATATAGCCTAAAGCCTTCCTCAATAAATGGACTATCCTAAAGTAAAAGCAAAATTAAATGTCACCCAGCAAAATATTAAATATTAATTTAAAGAATATTTTCTCGGAATGTTGTAGCTATATTTATTTAATCTTGTCTATATTTACATAATATTGTGTTTTATAAATTTTAATTATGTTTACGGATTTCAATACAACTTTTTATAAATTTTACAGTGACCTTAGACGAAAATAATTTTACTTTTTTTACTATAGTTAATTAATTGATTGTAAGCTCCTGATAGCACCAACACAAACCTCAGTGGTTTTAGGTGCTATCTTATATAATTATATTGTTTAATTTAAGTCTTTTTATAATGGTAAAATAAAATATTGTATCATAAATAAATAAAAATAAAAAAAAACATTAAAATATTTTTTCAAATCGGACCAGTACTTCCTGAGATTAGCGCGTTCAAACAAACAAACAAACAAACAAACTCTTCAGCTTTATAATACTACTAGCTGTTTCCCGCTAACTTCGTACGCGTCAATTTCTGTTTTATGATCGCGATTATTTTTGTAACATTTTTTACTGATGCTTCGCTCCTATTGGTCGCAGCGTGATGTTATATAGCCTAAAGCCTTCCTGGATACATGGACTATCCAACACAAAAATATTTTTTCAAATCGAACCAGTGCGCGTTCAAACAAACTCTTCAGCTTTATAATATGGGTATCTAACCCATTAAAATAATTCAATAATAAAACAAATATGCGTATTAATTGTAAAGCGAGCATTCCGCAATTTTGTGGCTAAATGGTTGTTACTTTAGGTAGGTACCTAGTAATTTATGCAATGTTTCAATTTGCGGATGATTGCGCCTTTTAAGAAAAAAAAATTAAAGATTTCGATTTTCTATGATGAGAATTTCACTTTTTGACGACAGATTTGCATTTTTTTTTTCACGTAGGTATGTCAAATGAAACGCGATTTATGTAGTTTATGTATGGTGCTCATACCACTGAGCAAGTTATCACTATCATACTACTATCGAAAAAAAAACTATTTAATGATATTTATTTGCATGCAAATTCCAGTAGGTTAAGATAAGTGTAGGTTAGGCTAACCTAACCTACACTTATCTTAACCTACTGTTCTAAGAACAGTGACTATACAAAGCTCAAAAACACAAAAAGAGACGTTTTTTTTAATCCAAACCTCAAAACTTTATTCGAGAAAAATATTTTTTGAACCCCCCGCGCTCCCCTGACTTCACTTGGGTCCTCCCTCACCATTCAAATTTTTCGAGCCCTTGCTGAGAAATAATAATTAGCGGGAAAACTTTTTTTAGTTTTTTGTTGTTTCCGGAATTGGCTAAGGTTCAGACCTTACTTGCTACCTTGCTGACGACCATGCTGCTATGTTAATATTCATTAGGTAATGCCAATTCAATCATTTTTAATAAATACCTATAATATCATAAATACTCACTTTCCATAACACGCAACAATAACTTAAAACACTAACCGAACTCATACCGTTTTATACATTTCAGGGATCACTGGAGTTTTACGCGAGAACGTGGATCCGAGTCATATAGAAGCGCCTTTCCTTGTTTCTGACTTCAATAAAAAATATTAATTTCTTCTAGATCTTTGTTAATTAAAACTGTGCTTGCGTACGCACAGTGGAGGGTATTTGGGTCGCCGGTTCAACTCGTAACTGAGGCGGCAGGATGCTCTTAATTGCAACCGCACTACTAATAGGTGCTGCATTCAATATTACCCTGTCTTGTTAAATAAAGCTGTAAGGTTCAGAGGGACGATCATAATAAAAAAAAGGCTTATGATCATCATTATCATCATTGGGCTGGAAACAGGCCTCAGAAGGGGTGGTGTTATTTTGTAAGCATAGACATAAGCCGTTCAAAACCATACGAATACTCGTAGAAGGGGTGGTGTTACTTTGTGCCGGTACCACAGGGTTTAGCATCATTCCTGTAGACAAGTCGAAACCAAATGTAGTAGTAGCTGAAACCACCCTATGTCGTTAACACATGTATGCAATGCATGGTGATGCTATGGTGAAGTCAATATAGTTTTTGAAAAAAAAAGACGTGCGGCACTCGGAGACTGCCGCGGTAAAGCTATTGCATAGCATTTTTTATCAACTTAAAGCAATCTAATTTTGACTTTAGTAATTAAATTTTTCTGTTATTTTGGCAGATATGGTTACCATAGGCATGTCAAAATCCTTTTTTTCTTCTATATTCTTTTAAATTTCGGAAATTCAAAATTGTTCGATCGTGCCTCGCCCCGAGTGCCGTGTTAGGTTTTTTTTCGTTACGGAATTTCTGGATTCGGACTCCACGCTCAAGGCCCGCGATAGAAGCTATGCAATAGCTTAATAAAATCATATAGGTAAATGGGAATCTCGATCTATTCCTTTCTAATATCAATGGAATTTTTATACTGTTGTAATTAATTTACTATTCCGAATTAATATAAAATTTTGTAAAATATCGTATTTTGGGACTCATGGTATTCGTCCGGTATATGTATAAAATTAATAACGATTAAATACAAATACCACTGGTATTAGTTTTTGGTATTAGAAAGGAATAGATCGGAATTTCAATATTTTGCGATGTATAAAACAAAAAAAAAAAGTTATATCAAATTACTGACTTCAACTACTTATGTATATTCAATTCGAACCAGTAGGTTCTTCCAGAGATTAGCGCGTTCAATCAAACAAACTCTTAAGCTTTATAATATTGCTAGCTGTTGCCCGCGACTTCGTCCGCGTCAATTTCTATTTTTATGATCACGACTATTTTTGCAACATTTTCACTCATGCTTCGCTCCTATTGGTCGCAGCGTGATGTTATTATAGCCTAAAGCCTTCCTCTATAAATGGACTATCCAACGCAAAAAGATTTTTTCAAATCGAACCAGTACTTCCTGAGATTAGCGCGTTCAAACAAACAAACTCTTCAGCTTTATAATATTAGTATAGATAAAACGCTGTTTAAAACTTAAACGTCTGTTGGTGATCTCTACCCTGTAGGTTGCTATAGGGGTTATAGGTTGTATGAAGAAATAATATTTAGATATCATAGTTAGTACCTACCTATAATTATATATTTTAAGAAAAAGTAACACCTGAATTAATTAGTCATATTAACATGTAGCACATTATGTAATAGTATAGTACATAATAGCTTTTAAATGTTTATTGCTACCATTTTTCTATATTCTTAAACTGAAATTTATAAGTAAATAAATAAGTTGTATTTTTGCAACATGTTTACTGCCCATCAAGGACTTGGGATTATATGCCTCAAGAATCCTGAAATAAATCAAAAAAGTCAGAAAGTGTGGGGTCAAACATCTAGCTTTTATATTATTAAAATCAATGGCAAAACGGCCCTTGGTTAGAGGTTTTGATACCGGGCCAAAAGATCTCATGGTCTTGATGCCCCGGTCGGGCAACAAAAAAGTTACGAATTTCCAACATTGCCCAAGTTTAGGATCACCAACCAGCATTTGGCAAGCGTGGTGTTTATGCCTGTACCCAGCATTGCTATGGTAACTTGAATTCCATGCTGTAGGCCTTTTCCCTGGAGTGGGTCAACATCAATCATAGTTTATCTAGGTACTTGTTGAAATACAGTTAAAATAAAGATTGTATAAAAGTAACAACATATCAAAAATACAGTTAAAATAAAGATTGTATAAAAGTAACAGCCTCCATCATTGAATTCAAGTTACCACTGCAATGATGGGAACTGGCATAATCACCACGCTTGCCAAAATGTGGGTTGGTGATCACAAACCCGAGCAACGTTTGAAAATTCGAAACTTTTTGTCGCCCGACCCGGGGATCGAACCTGGGATACCGAGATCTTGGCCCGGTATTTAAACCACTAGACCAAGGGGCGTTAAGATTGATTATATTGAAGATTGTATATAACAACAAAATAAAATAAATAACTTTATCTTACTATTTTTATTAACAAAATCATACATGCCTTACCGAGTTTGTTGTTTAGATACATTATTGAAAATGTAAGTCAAACTGTATTTGTTTTAACACCATTCAATTTAAAAACTAAATGAATTGAAAATATTTTCACCAACCTATCAACTCGATGCACTATAATTTATTGTTTGTTAATGATAATTTATTTTAACTGGCCATAGTAACTAAACTCTCTGAATCTACACTTTGGTTTGGTTCATCATCTCTTGCTTCAACAATCTCTTCAGACTGCACATGGTGCGTCTCGACTTCATGAGTTTGCTCTTGCTCCTGTACTGTGAACATAAGAACTCGTTTCACAGCATCAGCATTATCATATGCCCCATATTCCGCTTGCCACAGAATCGTTGTTATCAACTGCTGCAAATTACCACGTGTACGGGGCCCCTTAAACTTCCTTAGTTTATTAGCTACATATTCACCAAACACAGAATATTCATCTCTCACATTTACCGGACTGTCTATGATTAATGGTGTTTTATCATATTTAATTGTATGGGGGGTGTATGTAGAAACCCTACGGGGTGGTGATTGGGGTTCGCGTTTGATTTTCCGGTATACTCTCTTACGTTTAGGTTCATATGTCTCGATAGTCGAATATGGATCTTCCTCGAGCCACTCTTCATCGGAGCCTCGGGTGTCATGTAGTTGACGGACCAAGTTGTAAGTAGCTTCATTCTCTTCATTTTCATTTTGCTCATTGTCTAGGTCTGTATTCTCAAGGACATCAACCTGGAACAAAAGAATTAAACAATTTTAACATACAAATTTGAGAGATATTATTATTCCACATGTTTATATTAGCAGATTTTTATCGCTGGTTTCACAGTTTTAATACCACGGATTAACATTATAGTTTATTGATGCAAGATTTAATTAAAATAGTCTTAAATTCACGAAATCAAAGAAGGTAAGATATCTGCTGTCAGCACCCCATCAAAACATAACCTAAACATGACCCAAAGATAGCAAATAAATACCCTTTGTATTTCGATTTTGGGGATTCGTTCTCCTCCTGAATTTCTTGCATTATCAACTGATATTGAATAACGTACGTTTTTGTCTTTGTAGGACTTGTACTTTCTCCGTTTTGACGGTACGGTTGCAGACTGATTGGACTCTTCATCCTCCACGCGGAAACTCGATTGTTCGAAGGTGCCGCTCTGTGTTAATTCCCACTGCAACGGGTGTTTGTTTATCAAGTGAGCTCTCAGGTTAGTAGTATTACCAAAAAACTTGTACTGCGTATCACACAATTTACACAGCACGGCAAAACATCTCTTGTTTTCATTTTCAATCCGATCAAAAAATCGCCACACTACCGATGAACATTTCTTCATGGTGATCTTTAATCGATTCCTGATTGATTTAGTCAATATTCCCACCTAAATCTGATGGTAAAACGATTATGAACGCGTATCGAATCGAAAGATAACACGAGTTAAAATTACTCAACAAGATGGCGACTCGAATGATGCATCCATCGGCTCATCGACCATCGAGCAGGCAGCGAGCGAGCGAGGCAAACAAACATCGCATCGACGCGCAGCCGTGCGAGACTCGTTCAACGTACCAACTGATTTTATTACAGCCAAAGAATATTAATCTTTAGAACACGACGTTAAGAACTACCCAATGTGATCACCCGTTCTATTCATTTTAGGGTACTGCTGTTATCTCTGTTGCTCTCGGCTGTGTGTACATTATATTGACTCTTTCTGACACCTTACGATAGCGCCGTGATTGGCGAGTGAAACGTCATTTCGCATTTGTACCAACCTGACGAAAATAGTGATCGATTATGTTATGATAGATATTTTGCCCCACAGATTAGTAAATGTTCAAATGATTATAATAATTAAACTTTATCTGTAAAATACTCAAATAAAATAAGCATAACTTTTCGTCTGAACGATGCCAAAAAAAAAAAACTGCTGTTTACAAGTAAACTTACAGATTAAAAATCCAAGTCGCAAACAAGTTTAGGCAATTTTACAAGTTAACACCAAAGAGTTTGCCTGCGGCTTCTCTCGCGGTAATTTGATTTAGACATTATGAGTACCTACTTAAGTAAGTTTCGATTTATGTCGCGGCCGTAATTTTGTATAGCATCCCTTCTGGTTTAAGGGTGTCGTAAGAGGCAGCCAAAGGAATGCCAGAAGAAAACATGCAGTAGTCTTTTCTCTCCACCATTGGCGAAATTAGAATAGCACCACATCTTTCACATCACAATTAAATTACCTACATCAGACGTAATGGCACATCACTAGTATTTATTTTGGTCTAGAATTTCTTATTATACTGGCAGGAACAGCCAACGAATAAGGCCATTCAGCTCAGCAATGTGGCTAGCTGGCTGTGCACCTTTCCTTAAGACATAGCATAGGTATCTCAATCAAACAGAAATTTTAAAGGTTATTGGCTGTAAGAAGGAATATCTGTTTGATTAGAAGTAGTTCAGGCTTTGTTTTTTATATAAATAAGCGGCACGACCATTATACTTTGTACTAATTAAATAGATTGTGATTTTAGTCTTAAATAGTTGAATAGGATGTTGCATTTAAATTTTTGGGGTGGTAGGATCTACCTCCTAGTGGTCCACCCTGGGCAACGGCATCTTTGGTTTTCTAACCAATGATGAAAGCTAACAGATCCCTCTGCGGTGGTAAGCTTCGTAAGAGGTATCCTGGATGCTACCACCCTCCTGCCGGAGTTCAGCACCACACAGTTTTTCTGTGTTTCGCTGGTGTGTGGGAGAACCAGTGCCAATTTCTGGGTAAGCTCGCTCTATCTTAGCCTATGGATCTTAGGATTATAAAAAAGTACTGAAACAATGCAGGTATTGTGTCTCTGATGATGAAGTAGATAGGTATTAGGTATTTTGAACTAATTTGAACAGATGCTATGAACTTAATTTTTTAGCCTTCAACACTTTTCGAGACACAGAAGATGCCTGCCGAGACGTGATAATCTAACGATAAAATTTGCTAACTTGCATTGTGTTCCGTAATGTGTTTTGTAGGTAAATCTGTAATATTTGATCAAAACAGTTAGTTAGCTCATAGGGTTCAGATGCCGTACTCTGCAACACGAAGCCCGTATTTACGGATATATCTGTCTCTTTCAGATACTTTAAGACATCGGTATGACAGAGACAGATAGATTCAAATATACGGACATCGTGTTGCGGAGTAAGGCCTCAGATCTTAATTTCAAAACAGCTACCATAGGAGGAAATAAAACAACAAGTTACATTTATATAATCGTTTTTTATTTATTTGTCGGTATAAGAGGCTGTAAAAAGTTATTGTCTAAAAGTTTCAATCAATCTTTTGGTTAACTACGTAAGTAGGTAGGTAAAAAGTTGATTTAATTTCTACTTTAGAAACATCTGAAGATTAAAAAAGTTTTACGTAGCAAAGTCATCGCACATCCTAAATGCACAATCGAAGTGGATACGAAAGTCTCATAAGTTACAAACATCAATATTAATGACAATATTTATTGTAAATGTATCGAAATTAATTTATTAATACTGTTTGACTCCTCTTGTCATCCTTAAATATATTACGGGGTGTTTAAGGGACAGGCCATTTCAAATGTAGTACCTACTTATTATTTACTATAATTATTTTTTACATCATTCATTACAGTATTTAAATAAAAAAGTTTGTAAACAGTTATGTTCAGCCCAACTTACCGCCAAATGTCAAGAGTTTTGCGCGGTAAACAGAAGAAAGTCGGACTTAGCTTCAGAGACCCAGAAGTATAGATAAAAATGCCAACTTGTGTTTATAAGAAAACTCAATTATCGTTTTAGTAAGTAGGTTTAAAAAGGATATCAATGGGATGATACATTTTAAATTTGTGGTAGGTTGAGCTGCTTAAATTTATGAATGGTTTGTTCATGCCTGTTATCCTCCCCTATTTGAAATTGGAAAATGATCGTTAAAAAGAAGTTTATGTCTATGGAATTGGTAGGTGGACCCGGATGGGTGTATGGCACATGTGCAATAACATTATCGTACGATTCATACTTTATTAGGCTTCCTTTAGATCTGACATCGATCACGCATACGGATGACATTGCGTGAAATGCAGCACTAGATTATTAGCGTGATCGTTGCGTTTGTCGACCGTCAGCACCACAGATAAGATAATACAGGCATAACTTTGCATCGATTAATCGAAGCAATTCGCAGGGTGTCCAGACAAGGCGTTCTGTTCTCACTTTGGGGAAATAACAAAGTTTTGTAGAAAAGAAAACTGTGGGAAATAGTTTTTTTTTTAAATTTTTATATAAACTTTAATTTCAAATACAGTGTTTCATTCTTGCTGAATGATGAAACAATATTACGGTTAAGAAAATGTATCCTTCAAAACTATAAGTGACTCAAAATTAGAGACAAAATATTTTTTTTTCCAAAACTATACCAGGATACCTTGACGACAGCATTGGAGTACACTCGCCTTCATACTGATTTTTTACGAGCTGACGCGGACGGTTGGATTTTACGCAACTGACAAGATGCGCAGCAGACGTCAGAATAATGGGTATTGTGGCCTCATTATTATGAAGTATGGTGCATCCACACGCAGTGCTCAATATTGCCATGTCAATAAATGTTGCTGGATTAAAAGTATCATAACTTACTGCAGCGTTGACGCATAGTAAAATTCTCTGGTGCCAGTGACATTGGGCTAAGACATAAATAAAAGTAGTTCGCATAGTATAGTAGTTCGCATACCTAGTAGTACATACCTTGATATAAATGGTACTACGCTAGTACTATTTATAAGTATTTTAGTTATACTAAATTAATATGGAGCTCCATGGTAAATATAATATTTAACTTCCTATTCGACTATATTTTTAAACGATAATTACAGTATACAGCCTATGAAAAACCCTTAACTTTGGGTTCTCTTCTTTAAGATTAAAAAGGAGTTATCCACGTTTAGGAAGGACTTTTTTAAATAAGTAATCTTCCTATTATTATTCAGTCAGGAGGTTTGACTCTGATGTGGATGTGACAAGTCAAGTAATTAGATTTGGATATGTAATCTTGGAAAGGAGAATCAGAATGCTACAAAAAGAAACCTGTGATTGGTTACACTCATCAAGCCATAAAATAAAAAAAGTAATTGTGTAGCCTTAGCTCAATGTCTCTGGCTGGATGTAGTTTGCAAAGTCACAAAATTCTAACATTAAAAATGAAAGTTGATCATATCGTTCGTAGTTACACAAAGCGAAATTCGTATCCAAAAAATATAAACTTTACAGGGGGATTTACAAAGAATTATTATGAATTTGCGAATACACCACCGAATCACACGTCAACGTCAATCTGTCCACGAATGCAGTGACATCTGCCGATGGGAGAACTACAACACGTCGATATTCCTTACAATGTCTATTCGATTTATAATTACTAAACTAGATACTGTAACGGAAAACTCTTTTTACAATATCAAAATACTGCTTCTAAGCTAACGTCATAATTATCGATCGGTATAAATTACAATAAAATAACGAGTCACGTCGTCATAAATAGTTGTATCATACACGAAAACGTCGAGAAGTAACAACACTCATAGTAACTATGCAGTGCTATGTAATTATACATCTTACATGATGGTTAAATTCTTAATCGAGTATAAACTTCAGGCCGTTTTCATCTGGTGACTAATCGTTTCATACATACATAAATAAAGTCAATTTAACATCCATCTAACATTACGTAGGTACATTCATAAAGCTTGCTGAATTTATTCATTAAACTTGATAAGACAGCATCAGCGAAATATTTACAAAAATCTTATAATATGACAATCTTTACTTAAATAAATAGTATGTACATTACATACCAACAATAGCATGAAGAAACGAAGTCAGAAGTTATTTTGTTAACATATTTCATTTTAGTTGTCAAATAAATGCCGAAAAAATGGAAAAACAAAGAAAATTTTCGCTGAAAATGCCCTGTTGATTTTAATAATGAAATAAGGGATATCGGTAAAGAATGTAGCAAAAAAATCCATATAATCACAACAACTGCTAATGCATCCATACATACTTTACATTTCCATAATACGCGAACATTGTTACCGAGCGGACTTAACATTATAATACAAATAAAATTGGCTCACTAAAAGTACAAGCGTATGAATCCTACATATCTACTATCAGTTGGGTTTGAACTAACGGGGAAAAGAGAATAAAAAAAACATCAACTAAAACGTTAACAAAATACACTTTCTCTATGGAAAATAAATAAATTTACAAATTAGATACACGTTTTAGAACTACTTACTAATAGTCACTTCTCCGTCGCTATGTTATCACTACTTCGATTGGACTCGTCGTGGCGAATGGTTTTGGACTTAATGATATTAAGTAGATATAATGTTTTGCAACAATTTCTGTTGGTACGATTTCCGTGACCCTGTCCGAGTATATTTATCTAGTGTGTACAAAACAATTCGCCTTCACAAGCCAGTTTAACTTATAAAAGAGTTTAGCAGCTTGCCGTTGCGCCGCACTTCACTTTACCCTATCATAGCCTAGACCGAAACCAACATTTAAACTACATTACTCAGTCCAATTTTCAGTCATTGTCTTAAGAAATTACACCTCACACGCACGTCTAAGTACAAAAACATTTCGGAGTCCTTGCCAGTGTCAATACAATCATTCCAATGCCGTCGATAATAAAAAATAAAAACACGCTAATTCTCTCCATATGCCAGTTAAAAAAAACCTGTCGTACAAATTTCTTAATTTGAATAACTTTTTAAGAGAGCATTTTGTAATCGCGGAATATCACCATCATTTTAGATTTTTTGGTGGCATCAAATTGGTTTTTATTCGTAACGAAACCAAACGTTTTCCTATCGTATCCATTATGGAATCACTTAGACTTAATTTAATAGAAACCTCCGAGGGAAACAAATCGAAGGCGATCCATTAATAAATAAGGAGTTATTTATGTTATGACCCATTTAGTTTGAGGATTGTCTTTGACAAATCTCATGTTGGTACCATAATCGCATTGTCACTGGCAATATTTTTTGCCACCTCCTAGCACAGTTCCACCTTACAATAACGATAATCTCAACTCTTCAACACAACATCACTTAATTAATCACCAAGACGATTATTATCTACAATAATTTCATGATGAATAACAGTAACTAAGACAATTGGAATTTTACCGATAAATCTACGTTTAAAGCGAACTAGGAATATTAATTGAGATAGATAATTTCAGTAGCTTTGGTAGAGTAATATCATTCGTTTTTATTGCCTTTTCAGTTAACGCAGTTTCTACGTAATGACTTTATTACTGAGTAATACTATATGACTACAAATTACGGAAAGGTATGAAGTAAGCGACTGCTGGAAACGAGAGATATAACTAGTGCTCATACGAGCCGCGAGCTAGCGCGTCAAGAGAGCAAAGCGTTGGAACCGCATATACGCGACGCGATGCATTGATCAGGAATGGTAAAGAGATTCATAGCCATTGATGTAATATAAAAAACTAGGTACACAATCAGCATTAAAAAGTGTCCCAACTTAAAGACTTGCACTTGCACTTTTAGTACAATGGATTGATCGAATAGTTACAACATGACATAAATATCCATACTTTTGCATGCCGATATAATTTGGCCGGGTTATAAAGTTGACACTGACATAAAACCAAACGTCATTCAAATGAGGACAGTAATTTTTGTATCGGCCTGTGTATGCAGTTCTTAATAAATCGATGTTCATAGCGTAAGTGTGGAACGGTGCTAGTGTGCGAGCGCAACGGCTGCCCCGACCGCGAGCAGGGAGCGGCTCAGGCGCGACCGACCGCCTCCTGCGCGGTCGCCGACCGAAAAAACTCAAAATCGGTCGTCGACATCGTTGACATCGTCGACTCGTCCCAGACCTCGGTCGTCGTCGTCGTCCCGTTCCCGTGTCTTCTCCGCGCTTTCGGATGTCTCTTCTTCTTCGGGTTGTTAGCCTTCTTGTGCTTCCGTTTCTGCCGCATATTCTGACGGTGCACCTGCTGCATACAGACCCTTGGCGTGTGCTTCTTAGGCGGCTTCTTCAGCTTGCCGTGGTGTCGGCGCGTCGCGCACTGCGTGTACTTAGCGCCGTGGCCTTCCCACCTCCTGGTGAGGGTTAGAGCGTACCAGGAGAGGTTGCCCAGCTGCCTGCTCACAGGTATCTGTGTCCGCCTCGCCTTCCCTCGATTGTCTAACGCTAAATATGTTTTCTTCCCGCTTCGGACTCGCGAGTATGTGTTGTAATTGTTCTCCTCTATATGTTCCTCGAAAACGCAATCGTCCGAGAGATACTTCTGAAACAATAGACAAAAGTTTGATTAGTTAAAACTTACACGTATTAAATTGTGTTATAGGGGATCTATTTCCAGAAAAAAATCTTCAATAACAAATGTTGAGAACTAACAACATTTATTTATTTATTATTATTTATTATTTATTGCAATAAACGCGTGCGATGTTCTCACTTGGTGCTATAACATTTCTTAGAATATAATCTCATCATAAAACTTATCATACAGCACATTAAAGATATAGACACGACAATTGGAAAATTCAAATTGGAAGTTCCCTTTTAGAGCATAACACTGCCCCCTAGACAGGTCCGTTATGCACCTAACAACCAGGTGAGCGCACTGCACAAACAGATTGGCTATTTTATTCATAAATATGTATAAGAGCACCGCCGTAAGGTACACTAATGCCTCTTAAATTGTCCCAAGAGTCGGACATTAGCAATTCGAAGACATTAAATTCAATCCAAGATAGTTTGCTGCTTACTGGGTGGTGGGTGAGAAATATTGCTCCTCTGATTTATTGCGGTGGCAATTTGAACCATCGGAACTTCTTTAGGCTAACCAACTGTGAGGTACGGTTCATGAATATCCCTCTATTAGGATTGCTAGACATGTTTGATGTGTTATGTACCGCACGCGTCAAGAGATATAACTTTATTAACATTGAAATCAGCTCGGAGCGGAATGCATAAGTGAAAGTAGTATAAATCGTAGCAAACGTACTTTGCAAATTACAGATTTATAGTTACTACAGTCGTATCATACACCTTATTTAAATTTTGTCGTAAACATTTCTGCAGTAGATTAGAATTCCTTGTTCCCGTAAACTGATAATACGCTCTTGGATTTTCGCGCCCCCGCGGAGTTACCGTTGGGTCTCTTAAATATCATTAAGCGCCGCATTAAATGTAACGACGCGTTTAAATGAACTTCTGCCACTAACCCCCTTCTTAAAGTAGGAAGTAGTCGCTTTACTAATTATATGAAGCTTCTACCGTCCCCGTACTGTTGGGAGTCCCACCCATGGTGCGAACCCGCTGGGCGCATCGGCACAGTTAAAATAAAGCAGTTTGCCCATTTTAGTAGCATGTCAAAGTAATAATATGTCCATTCCCCATAAAAATCTCTTGCAAACAAACAAACGTGTTTCATTGACATGGTACTAGTGTTCAGCTACTTTTGAGATCAACAATACCTAATTATAATTTACTAATAATTTTAAATAAAAATACCATTTAAATGTATACTTACACTTAATTTTTTTAACTACATACAAGCTGACAAAAAATATTTTAAACTAGAACATTAGTTCATATTGCCAAACCGGAAGATCTGAGCAAAGATCATACCATACAAATAGTAATAAATATAAAATATCAATGTTTATACATCGAATACGACAAACTTACCTACAAACCCGAACCGATAACAACATTATTGCGATTAAATGTTTTTTTTAATAGTGCTAGATGTTATATGGGACTAAGTAATATGGGTAAATACGCAAAATAAATGCTAAAGAAAATATAACTTAAATAGCCTGTTCTTTTGCGCCTTTGCCATTAGTGAGTAGTAATTTCATAATCAGCCAACAGAGGGCGCTAGCAGGCCCGAGGCTTTCAGTGTAAAATTAATTTTATACCCCACAGAGTCCAACTATACCCAGTGTTAATCGCGGGAGACAGCTTGATTGCGACTAGAATGTAACGTCAAGGATTCATCGCAGCTGAAAAATAGCTGGTGTTTAATTTCGCCATTGTGTCGTTTAGTGCGGACCACAGGAGGCGTGTTAAGGTCTATCCCGTAAATTGTTAGGGCGCTTATACACCGCTTTTTCGTTGCGATGTAATCTAACGTTTCTCAAATGCAATTTCGACACTAGCTTATGTAAAGAGGCGCCATGACCGTCTTGTTGGCGACTGTTTTTGTATTCTATCGCGATAGAGGCAACGAAAATTTACTGATTTATAAAATTAGCTTCTTTGATATGTATATCTACGTCTCAAAAATTATCAGCGCTGTGTTGATGTGGTGCTGGCCTAAAATATATTAGCATCACTTCTGCTCGTGCTATATCATAAAAAACTAAATTTTCTTTTCAGTATGAATGTGTATTGTCAAAAACAAACTAGAATTTTTAACTAACGGAACAATGATATCTAGTTATTTGTTTTTCTGAAGAAAACAATTTTATCGATAAATGGAAAAAACATGAGTAACCAGTAACATTTTTAACGATTTTTTAATTGAATAACACTTAGCAACACACGTCACATTTGATAAAAAATGAAATATTGTTACTATTGCAATCGATAAACTAAATATTTTAGGAATCGCCATCGTTCGTTTATATCTGCATTTACTTTTTAACTTAAATGAGTAATTTATAATCAGAAAATATTACCTAACTGAAAAGATATTTTTTCCACATAACACATTTTTATCCGATATAACAAATCGACGGTTATTAATAGCTCAATTAAAAAGGAATAATAATGAAGTTGCAACTGCGACCTGAATGTCCTGAATGTCCGAGTTATCTTATCGAGAACTATTAGGCCCACTTCGGAGACAGGGCGCGTACGCATGTGGTGTGGGCGATGCGTGAATTGGGCGTTAAGTGATAGGGATAATCGCGATCGAGTAAGATTCGAGATATCGATAGACCGTATCATTTTTTTTCTTATGTTGGCACATCACATAAATATTTTTTTGTTACCTGCCAGTGTACTCAGTGTAGTGTAAGTTATATTGCGATTTAATTTTGCTTTATTACATAATGATGTATGGTATCCTATGGTAATTTTACAACACCAATTTACTAAATATTAAATTAAACTCTCGATGAATTATTACTACGCCATCATAGACTTTGCACAATACGTAAGATGTTCGCATTCCTACCTTAGGGTATGTAAATCAGACAACCAATTAAAATCTCTCAACAATTGCAAATTACGATGTGTTTGGTAGTTACTGAGTTGTCAATGGAAATCGTAAACATTGTATCTTCTTAAATGTTATTATCATAACCTGAGTTAGAGCCTGATCAAGTTATTCCTTTAATTTAATTCAATAAACTTCATTGCATTATCTGAAAATTATTTGGAGAGCTAAATGTTCAAAAGGGCTAGTTTAGGGAAAACACCGAATGGAGTAGAGTGATAATCAAACGTAGAAACCGTTAGAAAGATGCTTATCTTACGGTACTTGATAACTTGAAATCTGTTGATAAAGTTTCTAAGTCGATTTTTTAGACCGTATTCTGTAAAGGGTGTTACTGAAGAAAATACTATTACAAGTTGAAAGCAGCGTACGTATAAAATACAAGCATTAATAACCTATGTAGACAAAAATTAATAGCGGTTAGCGTTATTTTGAAATTTTTCATTTGCTTTTTTTTTGGCTCGCACGATTTGTGCATTTGCAACAATATACTTATTACTTATACTAAACTCGATTAGTCAAAAACCATTGTGTAAGAAACTATTTATTTCAAAACGGTGATTTAAAATCTTTGATTTCGTACTATTATTTATAAAATATGCATACGTTAACGTAAGCGAGTTTCAGCTAATAATTTATCTGAAATTCTGTATAACGGCAAAAATGTGACTATAACAACTATAATCGTCATCCACAATATAAACATTCGATTGCAAGTCGATAACTCTCGGCCGCAGGTCAATAGTTACGGCGATGCTATCAATAGATAACCGTGCGCGATAAATATTATCGATATCGATAACGATGCGCCACTAGTGGGTTATCGGCTGCATCTTTATGGGCTAAAAATAAATTGATAGAATCCTTTGACGACTGTAAAGGATTCGATATGACGGAATTAAATTTTAGTATCCACCGACCAATGCTGTGGACACGACCCTGTGACGATATCAGCTGTCCTTTATACTATTTTAATGTCAGGGAAACAAAACAAACCGAAAGTGTTAGCTGTATGTTTATATATAAATTAAAAATTCCAAATCCAAATCTTTATTCGACAGTGCTAACTGCTAAGTTCTAGTTGTATTATTCTAATCAATGCGCCTTTTTCTTTGTTTTTATTGTACCTAATAAAAGTAATCATCTATACAGCCAAACTTTGTCTTCTTTGGGCTAAAAGACAAGCGTAAAAATATTGTTTTTCTAAATTAAACAACTTTGCTTTTGCTAGGACGACACGCGACGAATCTGAATTCAGTTTACTTTTGTATCAACCTTTACTGATATTGTGTAGAATGGGAAACACTAAAGGCCCTAATGCACTTTGAATTGGTTAGCGTATCTATGGATGTTCGCGATGTAACGCCCCCTTGAAAAGTAGCAAAGGAATCGCAAGTAACATCACCCAGGCTGTTTCTGTCCCATCAAAATGAGACGAACTGCTAAATTAGAGAGCCGGAATAATTTACGCGTTTCATGTAATTTATACGACAGTAAAGATGTCAATTACGGTAGTCTAGCTGGACAGATTTATTTACCCTTCTATGAAGTTGAAAAACATACGCTTCAGTCTTAAGCTGTGTAAAGTGTATGTCTTGGCGTTCGTACAAATAGATTAATGATTAAGGAATGTTACTTTGATTACCTATTTGCGATTAAATTTAGTATAATTTAATTTACTTAAAATTAAATAAGTCTTTCACTGCAAAGTAACTAGACAATAGAAAACTATTTTTTGGGGCTTTTATCGGCGATCCCCATGGCACTCAACATTAAATAACATATTAAATCAATACTTCATTCTGGAGTATTTATTTTCTGCTAATTAATAAATAATAATAAATAGTAATAGGTAAATGATATTTAAGACATGCCTCACTGGGCCACATAGAGCCATCTAGTCCCAAATTAAGCTACTATTAAGTACCCTGTCGTATGGGGTACTAGACAACCGATAAACTTACTTATATACTTTTTTTTTAAATACATACATAGATCAGTACAAACAGACATGTTCATGCACACAAATATTTGTACTATGCGGGGATCGAACCCGCGACCCATGGCTCATGTGCATTAGAGCCTAAATTAGACTTCTGAGATGTCTAAGCTTTTTTAGTAAGTAGGTATCTATTTGCACTTATAAACTTGACAAAACAAAAAAAAACAATACAAAATGCTGCGGCTGTCTACGATCTCTTTACCTTTTTTTACAATTTAGTTTACCTTTTCTTTAATAAGTAAAAACAAAAATGTTTGCCTTAATTTTTTTAGTTTGGAGCAATAATTAATGGGTAAATACCACAATAACAATGAAAACTTGTTCTAAATGTCGCCACAGATTAACCCAGGGCGTCTTTTTATCTCTTAGTCCAAATATGTCATAGTTTCGGGCGAAGCCATGGCTTCGCCCGACGCAGTTGACATGATTATATAGCAGACAACCATGAATGAAGTTAAGGAATTCACACGAAAAAAACTGTCTCATTTTTATTATACAACAACGGACCAAATATTCGAAAATGGAACACTTGTTTCTTTAACCTGTTCCTTTTTTAAAGCAATAAAAAAGTAAATGGCGACCGCGGCGCTGCCCAAACGAATGGGTACGTGACACATTCAGGGGACCGCGTTATAATATTTCCGAGAAATTCGATCGGTAAGAAGATCGATGTGATCGGCTCGCGTCAGTTCCGAGTATTATCCCGGTTTGATGGGATTCCGTCAACCTTCCCGAAAATAGGTTCTATTCCGGAGTATTTCGCATTCCACCGACTTCTAAGCTGTCGTCTGTGAATTTATGTAAACACGACGGCTCGTTAAAATTCACGCGTTTCGAACATATAGCTATTGTATTAGAAACTAGCTGTCTGTACCGGCTTTGCTTAGGTTTACTAATTTTTCTTTCATACTAACCTTGTCCAGGCCATTAAAACACCGAATCAAAAGTTTGTTTGGCGCGATCTCTAGCTACTTTTTTTATAAGTCTCCACTGAAAATTATCTAAATTGAACTTGACACATAAATAAAGACGGCACAGACTTATTTTTTGTATGGTCCACATTAATTACTAAATTCGCTGAGACTTTTGGCGGAAGATAGCCGTGACATTAAAATTATAGGCCAATGATTTAAGACCTAGGCTGTGAGCAAACGCATTAAAGATTTAAAAAAAAAATGCCTCATAAAACGAGTCTATGATTAATTTGCGAAGCGAACCATTCATTAATTTAAGCCAAATACTAGACAAGCAAGACATTGTTTCGTCTAACGTGTTATTAGAACACTGTCGATCCTATTGGCTATTTATTACTATAATTTGTTGTCTAAATAGCGAGTTAAGTTAAATATCTGTGATTAATGGCAGATAAAATTTGAAGATGCATAATTATGTTGTTAAGATATTGCATGTGTAAAGAAAAAATGTTACCAACTTTTTGATAGCATAATTTAGTCTACGCTCCAAATTAAGTTATGTGTCTATTTTTTTCAAGTCTTGTTTTTATTTGGTAATTTAAACTAGTTTAAAACAGTCGTCTGGACAGCCATATTTATTACGTATGAACTGTCGGTATATTTATGACGATTGTATTAGCCAGGCCTGTATTCTGATTGTATGCATTGATCGTTTAATTAAACTGAAGCAAGATCAATTTAAAATAGTTTTTAAGCATGTTCAACGTGGATTATAATATCCTTGCCATAATATGTATCCAACAGATAAGCTATATAATGGTTATCTGATGTATTTCATGACTCAATAAATGAAGAACTTATCATTATCATTATCATCATAAACCTACATTAGCTCACAGGGATGGTGAACATTTTTAAATAGTTTTTAAGCATGTTTCAACGTGGATCAAATAACCATAGTATGTATGTAACAGATAAACTATATATCTGATGTATTAATGACTCAATAAATCATCAATTATCATTATCAATATTATCATCATAAGCCTACATTAGTTCACTGGCATGGCGTCCAGCTGGAAATGGACCTCTCCAAAACAGGGACCGGAACCTCTTACCTTTAAAGGGGTATTTGTTCGGGTTTTTAACAGGGTTGTTTTTGAAAACCCTATCCGAAAGGTAAGCTTATCATCAGGATAACCACGACGATATGCAAAACTAAACAATACGATTAATCCAGGTAAGCGCTTACCAATACTGAAAACATATATACTTATAGTACATATAAAACACCCAGACCAGACATAAAACAATATTTTGTTGACCCATGACTATTGCTTATTATTTAATTGCCGCATTCAGTATGCAAGTACGCTCACTCGCTTCTTATATCCGTGGTTGCTAGGCGAGTTCCAACGGCTTTCATTTCTACCCGACACCTCTTTTTATATCGAACATTAATTATTGTGTACGCTCAATCAAATAAGTGAATAGTTACTGTAAAACTTATTACTTAATAGACTTTTGTTTACATTTAAAACAGTGTTAGTGTTAGTGTATAATTTTTAGTAAGTATAGTTTATTTTCTCTGTAAGTGAATTATCTGTATTCTTTAAGAGAAATAAAGTTCTTCTTAAACCGTAAAACCCCTTAATAGCCTTACCCTATAAAGTGTTTTAGAATGCTGTTGGGCTATTTTAATTTCTATGCGCAATTCATATTCGTGGTAAGCGGTTAAACCTTATTTAAAAGGCTACCGAACTAATAAGCTAACACAATCAAAAGTAACCCTATACCCTATATAAGAAAATTTTTGCCACTATCGCCACGCTAGGCAGGTGGATTAGTGATCGTAGTTTTGCCAATGGTGGAAAAAAGACGCCTTTCTTATTCTGCCTCTGTCGTAAGAAGTGCCAGAAGATATGCATCTTCTGGCACTTCTTACGACACAAATGGAACGAGCAACGAACACCACACGCCAATATATAGGTCATCATCACAGTCGTCCTCTTCATTGCTGAAGGTTGTTCCCAACTTAGAAGTGGTTTGTGGTCTTAGTTAGGTCTCTCCTTTGCCTATCTTTGGTTTCCCTAAAAGCCAGGTTTATTGGAAGTCCCGTTATGGCCTTGATATGATCTGAATAAATAGGTAGTAGGTAGTAATCATTATGTATGTCATGATATACTTTATTTTGATATTTTAGCAATTAAATTGCAATTATAATATCAGTATATAAACTTGAAAAATTTTTTTTTTTTTTTTTTTTTTTTGTCTCAGGCGTGTCCCGCCTGAGACAAAATTTTTCAAGTTTATATACTGATATGTCATGATACTCATGATTGGTTGATCTATTACCGGGCCCAGATCTCGGTCCAGTGTTCTATCCTCGGGTCGGGCAATAAGAGATTCGAGTTTCAAACATTGCTTGTGTTTCTGATCACCAACTCGCATTAAATTCGGTAAGCTTAGTGATTATGCCTGTATCCATAATTGTTGGGGTAACTTGAATTCAATGACGGAGGCCTTTGCCCTGCAGTGGCATGATTATAGGCAGTTACTTTACTGTTAAGTTAGTTTGTTATTAAAGGAAATTACAATTAGATATTACTCTTGAAATAGCATTTATTTTTTTTTGGTTCATGTAGCTTGCTTAACTTATTTTACTGACCTAACCTAAAAGCTGTATCAAATTCTCTCTAACTCTAAAACAAAGGTGTGGTGGTAAAAATAAAGGGAATGAAGTGATAAAAAGTTTACGACTCAGGTGTCACTAACGCACCGAGTTTATGGGAGTTTAAACCTCACATATTGGGTTCCATCTAATGTCGATCATTTAGAACAGAGTAGAGATTCTATGACAATTTTGTGTTCCATTATCTAAAGAGAAAGATGAGATTCAAAAACATCTGTCTATATTTTTTTTTATAAGATTTATCAACTGTAGTTACCTATAATATTTAAAGGCATGTATTTAACGCTGCGACTAATAAATCTGATTTAAGGTTTATAAAATAATTAAAGTGGATAGCAACTATAATAGGTTGGCAGCGACGGTGGAGTACAGTATTATGTAAACACTGGCAGCATTAAAAAATCATTTTAAGCTTTAGTTTAATTTAAACTGGCATCGAGTTTTTCTTTTGGCAATTGAATTTATGGCCGAGCGGAAACTCGGAAGCAACTAAAAAGTACAAAATAGGCATTCATAAATTGTAAAGTAGAGATTTCTATTAAAATGATTTAAGGAAGTATTTAATAGGATTGAGATCTAATTAACATAATATGTGGTGTGACATGTAAGCTGCAAATAGAGTAAAAAATGGCATGCAATTTAAATATTGTAAGTTTTATTTCTTGACTTATTTTTTATTTATAAGGGCGAAAAATTAAAATGCATTAAGGTTATTAATAATCAATCTTTGTTTATTTGTTTATTGTTACGTAATTGTTACGAAGTTATACCTATGTATATCTATACTAAAATTATCACTGGATAATTCGCGCCCACCCACGCTTTCTTTTTTGTCCTATTGGAATCATTTTTGCCTCCATAGGCGGAGTTGTTAGTTTTAACCTTATGGCAAGACCCAGTATATGTTTACAGGTGTATATTTTGAAAAATTGTGGACTGTTACATGTGCCTTGCTTCCAATCTGCCCTGGGTAGTACAATTTTCCAAAATAAAAAGTTTTTTTCTTTATACTCATCAAATGCCTGCCATGTGTCACTACGTGATATTCCCGTAGACGTAACTTTTTCATTAGGGACTAAATATACATTACTTACGCAATCAGTTGTTAAAGTCTTTACTTTAATGTTCTGTTTAACCCAACAATATCCTTCTGTCCATTCTTTAAGTTCGATCTTGTGTGTATCTTGGAATGAGTCTTCAGAAATTTCGTTTAACCATTCGGTAACCATCTCGTATGCCACAGTAAGGAACCAGGACAGGGGCAAGCGTTCTCGCATTGTATTATGATCCACAGTTATGATCTTTGATAGACTTGTTGAATGCTTCTAAAGCGTTGTTCGTCGTCGGTGAAACTTAAAAGAGTATCTGCAGCTCCTAAATACCAGTTAGGGTTTTTGATCAGCCATTCCTGATTATAGTAATGTATAAATCGCTTCACACCCCGTGCCACGACCCGCGCTCCGCTTCTATACTGCGGGTGCGCCTGCCGCCGTTTTCATTATACTTATTATGATTTCCAAAACTAAAAAAGGATTCCCTGATATTTATTTATAGTATTCGATTTAATATTACAGCTGCTCGTTAATCAGAGCCAGAAAGTTTTTTTTTAGATGGAAGTCTAGAGTATCCATAATATATTATTTGCTATCCGACTGTTAATATTAGTCGCCATGTTATTATTTTCAGTACCCCACCTATAATTTCAATCGCCATATGTAAAAAAATACTTCCAAGAAGTCGCAGCCGTTATTTAGTTTTTTATAATACTTTGCAATTGCTGGCTATCCAATATAATTGAAGCCAAATTATTTAAACATTGCCCAGTTATTTTTGTAGATGCCAATAGGTTATACCCCATTAATTTTTCATTCGCCTCAATAATAATAAGCCATATTTAAATATAGAGGAAACATGCTTAGGGAAGTTAGAAATATTGCACGACAGATTTACAGATAAACACAGATTACTCCATATTTCGCACATGTGAAGGATGTGTAGATAAATAATTATAAAAAGATTTAAAAAAAACACACCAACAAACATGGAAAAAAAATACGTTGCGGTACACAAACCTAGAACTTTAACTGACTAAACTATCTAACATAGAATAAAATAAAACAATATATTGGTTTTGGCAGACGAAATTTTCATTCAAGAAAGCCGATAGGAAAATTTACGAAAGCGATTTTATTATTAGGGTAATAAAAACGTAGCATAATATATGAGATGGCCGACTTGGTTAAGGCTCTATATTTAATGAGCGGTCAGTTTTTTTCGATCATGATAGCATTTTATGTCGAAGGAAACAGTTCTCGTTACGTACGATAGTTATCGAAGTATCGACAAATTGTGTTTTTATTACTTAGAACTATTTTACTGTTCTTAAATGGAGCAATAGAGTACTGCGTTAATGTTATGGACCCACACACGACATCCATTTTGTTTCATTGTAATTCCGTTTTTGAGTATAACGAAAGTTTCGTTTGGGATTTAGGGTGTTTCCAGGGCTCCCGTTTTCAGGGGCTTTGAGTATCATTTCAATAATAATTACTTACAACATTTTTTTGTCTTAACTTTTGTACAATAATATTTTTTTTGTGTGTCATAGCCCAGTACAAAAATGTCTATATAAAGCACTTAGAATATGTACGCCAAAAAACTAAAATTTTTGTTACCGCCTTCTAGCAACACTTTTTTACGCAATGCGCATCTCATACATTTATTTCGATGCTATTCATGAATTTTTGATTTTCCCTTCATACATTAACAGGCTTAGGACCGTAAAAATTTAATACTAAAAAATAATAATAATAATGAAATAAAAATAAAAAAATACTATGATCCGAAAAATATTTTCCGGTAAAAACTTGATTTTCATTTTTTACGCCATAAGTGGGCTCTACTAAATACGATACTGACGATTATACGATAATTTTTGAAGATGATGAAAAAGTCGTGCTGTAAATATAACATGACTTAAACATAATTTGGCCGGGTTACAAAGTTGACTTTGACAAGTCAACGTCGGTCATTTGATTAAAAAAGACAGTTCTAGGTGTCAGTTTCGTACATCTATCCTAGTACTTCAAGGAATATTCTAAAAAAAGAATTAGCGAAATCGGTTCAGCTGTTCTCGAGATTTGCGCTTAGCAACACATTCAGCGATTCATTTTCATATTATATATTTTATTATTATTTATTTTATTTATTGCATTTTGTTTACAAAATAAATGTAACAAAACCCTGTAAGGGTATAAGCAAACACCTTAAATTAGTTTTAAAACAAGCTTAGACAAAGTTTCAACATTGGCCAGATAAACAGACATAGTACACCTATGTATACATTTGTTTAAAGGTGAGTTAGTTAGTACATACAATTATTAGCCACTTGTTAGATAGTTAGATAGTTAGTTAGATTATATATATCTACTATCTAGACATTATATTGTGTAGGTTAGTAAGATAAACTATAAATAGATGTGTTAGTTTTCGGATACTGTTACTGTTTAAATCTTAGTTACCTACTTACCTATGTGATTATATAGTGTTACCTTCCCACCTGCGATGTTTTTAAAGGGTTAAGTTAGATTAAGTTATATAAATCAGTAAAACTGGTTAAAAAGTTGAATAAAAATACCATTTAGGTATAAACTAATTTACGAACAAACCATAAACAAACTAGCTAGACGTAAGATTTATTTCACCTAATATTTGTCATTGACAATGTTTTAATAGTCCATCTGAATAAGGAATTAAATAGCATTTTATTGTTGTTCACAATAGAATCTAATTCAGTGTCCACTAATGTCAAAACGTCGATAGAAAGAGCCCTATAAATTAACCAACCCCTAGAAAAACCCCAAATTCCAACGCATAAATATAGAACGTCCATAAATAAAACGTATTAAAACATAAAATAGGGTAAACAATCGTAAATAAAAATTACAACGAAAACACACAATCGAATCGTTAATTTCAATATAAATTATGTCTATTTTGTTGACCGTTTTACACTTTTTTGTACTTTTTTTTTTCAGAATCCTTGACTTTTTGTGGCCAGTCACATTGGCGGCGCCTGTGGAGCTGCGAAACCCTTTATTCAGAATTTAAAATCGGAGTTTGAATTTAGAATTTTCAAGTTTTTAAACCGATTTTGTGGATTTAGATTATCGTATCTTTAGCAAAGCTTTGTTTTGTGGAATCTATTTTGTTCTTTTGCATTTGAAAGTTTGTAGAGCTAAGTTTATACTTTACTAGCTGTTTCCCGCGACTTCGTTCGCGTCAATTTCTGTTATTATGATCGTGACTATTTTTGCAACATTTTTCACTCATGCTTCGCTCCTATTGGTCGCAGCGTGATGTTCTATAGCCTAAAGCCTTCCTTGATAAATGGACTATCCAACACAAAAAGAATTTTTCCAATCGGACCAGTACTTCATGAGATTAGCGAGTTCAAACAAACAAACTCTTCAGCTTTATATATTAGTATAGAGTATAGATTGGTTGATACTATGAATGTATGTGGTGCAAAACCCAAACAAGGAGAGGATGGGATGAATCAGGATTGATCCGGGATGATTGGACAAGATCCCACGGAACCGTTACAACTTACACGAGCCTACTTTAAAGTTAATGGCATAGTAAGAGCAAGATTCGTTATAAGTACAATAAAATAGAATTAAATAAACAAACATCGGAATAAAAAAAAACATAAAATCGTTCACTCCAGTGATTCTTAATATTAGATTTTTTTGCATTTTTATTTTTGCTGCGGTAACTTTAATTCAATGATGGAGGGCTTGGTCCTGCAGTGGAATGATTATTGGCTTATACTTTTTTGTTTTACTTAATTAGAAAAAACTGTTAAAATATTACATAAAAATTGCTTTTTAAATATAAATATTATCATATAGCCACTAGGTACTGTTCAAAATATTTTCTTCGAAAGCTACTTTAAGCATATTATTATGTTCTGCTCTCTCTACACACCAGTCCTGAGACCTGTACCAGGCTACCGATAGTGCAAGCATGCTTATTTTGTCAGGAAGCCATGACGCGCCGAGATACGAGTGATGGATGCGAGTAGCTCGAAAAGGCCAGACTCATACCTTGGACTTAAGGTAACTTCAACATATTATTTACTAACGGACTCCGCAAACTTCGTACCGACTACCGCCTAATCTATATCATGCATGCATACCCCTTGTCTACGTATATATGGCATTTCGTACTATTAAAGATTCGGAATTTACACTATTTGGTATCAAGTAATCATTATCTGTTTTAAATGTTATATAAAAGGAGTGTTATCGTAAATGAACGTTATGCTAAATGTTATTAGACTAAATAAAATTTAATTTTTTGTTTTTGCATTATATTATGTGAATGTTATATTAAACGGTTGTTGTACTAAAAGATTTTATCCCAATTGTTACTTATACGTTTTAAAATTATGTAATTTAAAATAATATATTTCCATCATTATATTAAAAAAAGTGTAAGATCAAACAAAATTATATCGTTAGATTGTATATGTTTTGATCTTTATGCTATATGTTGTTATACTATATATTACACACCCCCACAGAATACTGTTTTTTTTTTCATATAAATTTAACGGCTTCGGACGAGTCCACACAGCCTAGTCTTTGTCATTTTAAAATACATTAAACAATATTATAAATACTTACATAAACATAATAGCCTAACCTAAACTAAACGCATCGACACCAGTGCCCCGGGGGCAGGGCGGTATGTCGGACTCCCCGCGCCATGAAAAGGGCGCTCACTGACACATTATTATAACAATGCCACTACTTTATCACAATAAATGCCGCTTAGGATAATTTCACAAAATTACGAAACAAAGTCCATCTTTCTCTTCTCGTTTCCCGCGCAAAACTCTCAGAATACTGTATTTGAGTTTGACGTCTTAAATGTCAATGTCATCAAACATGGCGTGGTTGGAGAAATTGTAATGAAATACATTTTATTGATTTATTTGAGACGTTAACTTTCCAATGTTTTTAATACTTATTATCCTATTTCTGAGACGTTAAATTTCCAATGTGTTTGATACTTATTATCCTAGGCGAATGCAATAACACCAAATACATAAAAATCTGTCTAGCCGTTCTCGACTTATTATACTTAGGTGGTGTAACTAATGCGACTTTCTTTTATATATATAACTACCTAGCTGTTCCCTGCCACGCTTCGCTGTGGCACATTGTGATTGAATGGTTTTTGCTTTTTTTTTTTTTTCTTTTTTCGGTCGCTTGTAAATCATGCTAAAATTTCAGCTCGATCGGTGCAGAATTTTTTAAGTTTTTGAAGCGTACACAAACCAACACAACATTTATATATATATATATATATATATATATATATATATATAAATAAGAATAAGATAGATTAAGCTGTAGCTATGTACCTTATCCAGCTATTTCAAATGCAGTTCGACCGTGATTGACTTGGGCGATTTTGACATTTAGCCCATACTAGAACTGTCAAAAATCTGCTATTCAATTACGATTGTGATACGATTTGGTTAGCTGAATTAGGGGCTTGGTCCGTATGGTCTGGCTAGTGGTTTAAGTACTGGGGTAAGATTTTGGAGTCCTGAGTTCGACCGCCGTGTCCAGCAACAATAGTTTCGGATTTTCATTCAACAAAATCATTGATCATTCTTGTGATCACCAACCCGCATTTGACAAGCGTTAATTATACCTGATCGAAGCGCTCATAGCCCAATGCTTCTAAGTGATCTTGAAGTGACTTATTATACATAGAAAACACCCAGACCAGTACAAACAGACATGTTCATGCACACAAATATTTGTACTGTGCGGGGATCGAACCCGCTACCCATAGCTCAGAAGCAGCGTTTACTACCGCTGATCCAAATGGTCGTCAACGTTTGAATGTTTAGATGGATTTAGTTAGATGTTTGTTTGTTTCTCAATCACGCCAGCAAAGAGATAGATTATATACTGGAATAGCACATGAGCTACCTAAAAGTATATACGGTTCCCGTGGGATAACTTTAAATTATAAAAACAAAGGGGATGAGCTTGTAGATTTTATAAACAATGCTGTTAATGCTTTTAAGATTTTAAAACTGTTTAAAAGATTGCCTGACTGAAGCCTGATATATTGCTGCAATCAAGAAGTAAATGCTCAGAGTAGTCCAGGCTATGAGTAGTACATTCTCGATAAAAACAAAACAATCCCGCCCCCATCGGGCCACACATCTATGACAAATCGATTCTCGCCGCTCGCGTTAATGAATCGAGAACTTCCTGATTAATGGTGTCACTACATCCTTATCTTCTAGCGCCTCCTAATGGGATCACCCTGCCTCAACAAACAAACCAAAAACTACCTACAGCAATAAATCACAACGAATTGCAGCTCTTTTTAAAGTGGCAGCGCTAAGTGTACTCCCGCCTTTACGATTAGCGGACGTCGCATTCGATTTTCGAATCGCGTTCCATTTTTCAAACAGTTCCTTCTGATAGGCAAGTGTTTTTTACCGTTGGTATGGAATAATGGAATGTAAAATGATAAAAATAAAAAAAAAACATTTTTTTAACTTGTCATTCATTCTCTTACATCTAATAATCTGAAAGTTTCAACTCTTTCCTTAATAAATAGTTATAATACCTAATTTATTACGATTAATTAAAAAAAAATGGCAAAAACTATGAATAGTTTTGGTAAGTAATTCATTTGAATTCTAATGCAGAACTGTAAAGTAGGTTCTAAAATATAAATATATATGCCGTATATTTGAGATTGAGATCATAGTTGATATTTTATTCTTACAAAGTATATCCAATATTTTTGGCATTTTGTTATGGAATAATTACTTACATTTAGAATACTTAGGTTTCACTTAAAATTTTGATAAACCAAATCCAAAGTATGCAATTTAAGTTTGACCCTTTAGACATACAACATAAAAATTTTATCGAACTGAATTTTATTTTAATAACTTTGACACTTGTTTTAACTCATTTAAGGAGGATCTGTTCAAAAAGTAAAGAGGCAAATTTGGGTAAACCGTTCGCGTCCCCTCCGCGATAGTGATCGCATTGTTTGTTTTCAACATAATTTGTCGCTTCCACTCCAGCGGGGACTTGGCATGGGTTGGCAAGGTATGGAAACCACTTTTAATTTAGCTTCGAAAATCATCTAACTTATGTAAACATAGGATAAATATACAGGGTGTAAACGCAACTGAAGCTACGCGATCTGAACATCAAACCAAATCATATTTGAAAATATTATCTATAGGAAACTATTTTTATTTTTAGGACGAAAAATACTTATGTCATAATTCATTAAAAAGTTTTGCCTTGTAATACATAAAAATAAATTCGTTAGATTATAAGGACATATCGCAAGCTTCTGCATTAAATTAAATATTCTTGCAGATTAGGTTGGTTTTGATCTTTTTCTTTATTTCTTTTTCTCTTTCTAATAAAAAGCAATTTTCGAAATAATATACTATAAGCCCTTTCCATTTTATATCGACCTCATAACACAGGTTGTTATTATCGACCCACACTCATAGATCATTGGCTTACGACCCTACCGACTACAGATCAATGTGGCCAAAGCAAAAACACAAACTTAACATTAAGACATAAATCCAATTTGGAGGTACCAACATTCAAGAAACGCTCGTTTAAGTTATTTATGGCCAGGATTTGGCAGATTTTGTTGTAATAAAACTCTTTTGCCAAAAAAAAAGTAATATGATTGGAGCACGCAACGTGACAAACCGTGATTTATAATTTCGATTTGATTGTAGGCTAATTGTTATTACACCTCCTTTTATGATTTTTACATATACATATTTGCATGCCCGAGCAATCCTTTATAAAATATGACATCTAAATTTATACTTGTGTAATATAATAAGTAAGTAGGTAGGTACTCACTTTACTATTTTCTGTGTCTTTCTAAGTATAGTAACTGACTGGTTAATTTTTATAAAGTACTAGTTTTCTTTTAACTTCGTCCACGTGGAATTCAAAATTGGATTCAAATAGAACCACATAATATAATATAGGTAAAGTGAACAATAGGCAGAGCAGAGCATATTGTCTGTAACACGTGACTTCTTACAACAACTGTTTTGCCGTGTTCCCTCGGTAACTACATGAAATTTCTAGATAAATTAGTCTTATTGTTATTTTTATACACTGAAAAGCTACAACAAAATCCATATCAGTAGATTTACATCCATATATCCATCCATTCATACATTCTTACAATCTTTCCCACAATTCAACGTTCAAGTCATGTAACGGCCGGTCCCAATAACCTATCTATCTATCTTCAGTTTTGGCATATCGGAGATAGAAAACATCTTGTATCTCTGATTTTGCCGTCCAGAGAAACAAAGACAGAAGTTGTTTTCTATCTCCGATATGCCAAAATTGAAGATAGATAGGTTATTAAGACCGGCTGTTAGTAGTACCATAGGGAAAGTAAATACTAGAGTACCAATCGTTAGCCAAAAAATGCCCTCCCGAATTCTTTTCAAAATATTACAACAGATTGCGCTAGGAGTCTCGATTTGAATAAAATCATAGACCAAGGTAAATATAATCGAAACCTTGTGACCTATCCAACAATTACGAGATCCATTTGCAAGCAAGTGTGGCTAATTGGTAGTACAGGTCCGATTTTATAATACCACTTACACGGTATCGACAAAAGTTTGAATGGATATTGTTATGAATATTGTGTTTTCAAAAATAATGATATCAAACTTCTGACTTCACCTTAGTATATCCCTTTGTTAAAATAGGCTGGCTTCGGCCTGTTATACCATATACTAGCACCCTGTATAAAATCTCGACATCTCATAAGCAATGGAAACCAATTACCTATTATATCATTGTTAGAAAAAAAAGTGGTCAGTAAACTTAAATTGGATCATCTATACTAATATTATAAAGCTGAAGAGTTTGTTTGTCTGTTTGTTTGAACGCGCTTATCTCAGGAAGTACTGGTCCGAATTGAAAAAATATTTTTGTGTTGGATAGTCCATTTATTGAGAAAGGCTTTAGGCTATAGAACATCACGCTACAAACAATAGGAGCGAAGCATGATTGAAAAATGTTCCAAAAATAGTCGCGATCATAATAATAGAAATTGACGCGAACGAAATCGCGGGTAACAGCTAGTCCTTTATAAAAAGCGGGACAGATCCTGGCGGTGGATCAATCGATCAACTGTGATGGATCTGCGCGTGAGGTGAAAGTATGGGCCATTGTGATACTAAGACATTGTACAATGATTTGAAGTTGTTTTGAAAATATTTGTATTGTACGTAATAAATAGATGTAATATTTGTCTTTGTTATACGGCGTAACATGATAGCCTTTGTATTCCTTATACTATAGATACAGGGTATACAAGAGCATGGACTAGCTGCTTTACAGAGTTATGATACATAAAAAATGAAACTTATTTAAGATTAGTTGTTTGTTTGTTTGTTTGAACGCGCTAATCTCAGGAAGTACTGGTCCGATTTGAAAAAATATTTTTGTGTTGGATAGTCCATTTATCGAGGAAGGCTTTAGGCTATATAACATCATGCTGCGACCAATAGGAGCGAAGTATGAGTGAAAAATGTTGCTAAAATAATCGCGATCATAATAATGGAAATTGACGCGGACTTAGTCGCGGGCAACAGCTAGTTCGATATAAAAATATTAAGAGCTTTCCCTTAATTTCTGGTTACATAATTGTCGGTCAATAACTTTGTGACGGAATGGTATATGCCGAAAATTCTTTTATAATCAATTATAATCTTACCAAACCTCAGCTGCTCTATGATCTCTATCCGATCTATCCTCTAGATTTTATATTAAAAACAAAACCTAACTCTACATGAACTAAATAATATTTTATATAACCTTATAATATATTTTATCTAAATTTTATTTTATGATCTTGTTGGCATAATCAAGTAGCGGGTTCCTTATTATTTCTGCTTTCTAGTACTAACAGGCTCTGAACCACTGAACTAACAGAAGACAGAGTGACATGGCAAAGATACTTAAGGGTCTTCCTTGTCTAAACCAAGGAACCTTAAAAAGGAATATTATCCACTTCTGTGGCATCTTGCAACTAAAGACGATATAGGTTTGTTGTTAGTAATTATATACCATTTTTTTCCTTACTATATGTTTTATAAGTAAAATTTTAGTGTTAGTGTAAAATTATAGCTTATAATAGGGGTTAAAGTATGAAATTGCCGATTATTTTCCCACTTTTTATTTTGTTTATAGCTCTTAAGTATAGTCGTATTATTGCGTAATTCTTTTTGTATTGTATCAAAAACTAAATAAAGTAACTTTTGTAAAATAAAAAAATGCAATACTAGTGGCTATTACTTCAAAGGAAGTCGTTGAAAAGACCCCTTACAATGTGTTAGCTGACCATCTTGCTTCAATTAAGTATATTTGTATTATATACTTTGATTTTCAGAAATTTAAATACTATAATACGTAGCTTTATAAGCATCTAACTTTCACCTTTAATTGCATCGAAAACGGTTCAGGCGTTTTTAAAAAAACTAAAAAATTGGTAGGATGGAAAAATGACTTTTCTCAATTTCGTCCATACAAAACGGCAATTTCATACTTTAACCCCTAATATTTAAAGGCACGAGCAAAGATACTTCGTTATCCATTTTTCCTCCGCTCCCACAATTTTCGTGTAGCCATTACTTTGTTTATTATTTAACCCTTTTGTAACCCGCTGCGCAGACGCGGACGCGTGCTAAACAGATCGCGATGACACTTTGTTTGTTTAACCAACACCGAATTTCCGCATGTGTTCTCTGATAATGGTGTAATTGTTTATTATTGATACGAAAATATTTTGATAAATCATGTTTTGCTGGTAATATTTCAAAATTTGGGTTCAGTATTATTTGATAAAAGTGGAAGCTAAAAATAGTTATTTCCTAATCTCGTTAAGTTTGTTAACCTATTAAAAAAGGTACACTGTTATCAATTGATATTGTCCTATTCGATCGCAGTTAGGGGGACCTCGTAAGAGTAAAAATTATATAATAATATTTTAAGACATGCTACACTGGGCCATCTAGTCCCAAATAAAGCTCCTACTAAGTAGCTTGGCAAAAATATTTGTACTGTGCGGGGATCGAACTCACGATCCATGGCTTAGAAGCAGAGTTTACTACCACTGATCCAGTATATATTATTTTGACCATTTGGATCAGCGGTAGTTAACGCTGCTTCTGAGCCATGGGTCGCGGGTTCGATCCCCGCGCAGTACAAATATTTGTGTGCATGAACATGTCTGTTTGTACTGGTCTGGGTGTTTTCTATGTATTATAAGTATGTATTTACAAAAAAAAAGTATATAAGTAAGTTTATCGGTTGTCTAGTACCCCATACGACAGGGTACTTAATAGTACCTTAATTTGGGACTAGATGGCTCAGTGTGGCCCAGTGAGGCATGTCTTAAATATTTATTTATTTATATCAATATTTTATCCTACCACAGCTGTGCTGCGTGTGTGTGTGTGTGTGTGTGTGTGTGTGTGTGTGTGTGTGTGTGTGTGTGTGTGTGTGTGTGTGTGTGTGTGTAATGAGGTGGTGTTTTGTGCCTACAACACACGACAACAAAGTGAACTACAACTAAGTAAATGCCTAAAGGTAACTAATATTTTGTTGCGACTACATCTTCATTCATCTTTCGCTTGCACAAATCGTTTTTGAACTGTACCATGACAGTAATTGAATTTATATTTTAATACGCGATCCGATCACTTCAACTTTTATAATGGACGACGTAGAATATTTATTAGTCAGTTTTACGGTAAGATTCTAGTTAACTTGCATTCAAAGTGAATTTAAACGATGCTTGCCCAAAGGTCAACTGTTTAGAACATTCGGAATTTCTTCCGTCGGTCGACGATGGCGGTCGTAATTTTACAATACATTGTGTGTTAGACTGTAGGTATACATGGTGTTAGGTAAAAGTACAAGCGAAAACAGCCTACGTTATAAAGCATTCATAATATGACAAAATAAAATCAAATTGAAATTGAAATTTTAAAATTTATATACTTTTTTCTTTATTATATTTATAAATTAAGTTTAACTCTAGTAGTACGGATATCTATATCTTTTTTTTCTGTTTCCAAGTCATTCCAGCTGTAGGAAACTAGAAAAAGCTGTTACCCGGTTATTAAAAGGCTGTATGTTCAAATCCTAACTCAAGCAGGTTTTTAAGGAATTTAAATTTAAAATAAAAAAAGTTTTGTTGTTTGTGTTACTAGGTACTAACTGACAATGATAGTTTGAGCAATCAAAAATCGTATTCACTCTTCAAACGGTTTACATAACAATAGTTTGTAGTCCATTAGTATCGTCTGATCGTCGACAGGGGTTAAGAAATATAATTTAAGTGTTTGATCAGAATCGAAGTACCTTTGAGCTATATTTATTATTTTATCTTAACGTCCTTTGTAATAATATATTTTAAGGATACTTACATTTGCGTACTGGTAGCCGCAAGCGTCCATGCAGAGGTACATGCAGGTGGCGACCCCCTGGATCGTCAGGAGGCCTACTTTGTACGTCGCCCGCTGAAGTATTGCTGGAACAAAGAATATTCACGTCAGATACAATGTACTTGTCTACTTAACGACGCAGCGGGGCAACTGAGACTGAGACTTTGGCGAACGGCCGCGAGCGACATCGAGCAAATTTCGGTTCGCGAGCGATCATCGATGCTCACGACGATGGTGATGACCGAGCTTGTGATAAATAAGACAAACTTTTGAACACAGTACGCTTTTATTATCCACTCTATTCCGAAGGAATGAAGGTTGAATAAATACTTGAGTTAAAACGCACAATACCAGATGCACTGAGATATTGTTATTTGTTTTAAATAACAAAAATTATATTTCTTTCTATTCAGATCACTTAGATGTTCTTATCCATAACACTGTGCCTGCATTATATAGGTACATCTTTTTCAACTCACTTTTGCACTCCCTCATACATTGGCATAGTTGAAGGAATCAGTAAGCCAAATAAATGGAATCCTGAGCCTACAAACAGATTGCTTTGAAATTAACGGTGGAATCATTTATTCATTCAAATTATCCTAACCCAATTTGAATAAGCTAGTCAGATAATGTAAATACCAGTCTTTAAGCGAAAGGTTATTTAAAATAATTTATATTAAATGTACATCTGCAGACATTCCAAAGCTGCGTTCTCACATAGTACGATAAAAGAAAATTCTGGTCAGCAACACTAGATGGAGATTTTGTTAAACGGTGAATATAATAATATCTCAGGTGTTTAAAAATCTACTGCCACATAACCTACGAATTTATTAGCTTCAAGACGATACCATTTTGCAAAACTCACTAACGGAAAACTGTCCTGACAGTATAGGTTTAAAAAAAGAATCTTTAGAAAGGTCATAAAAAAAATTTTTTAGAAAGGAAAATTAAGATACATGTATCTAAGATTCTAGGATTATTGTGGTGTTTTCAGACTATCAATACACCAAATAAAACAAACGAAAACCAACAATGGATTCCATAGTTTTTATTCCAGGGAACACTATATAAGAGTCTAAGACAAGAAAAAGTAACTGGAGAAAACAGGTAGTAGAAAAGTTGAAAGGGAATCATCTATCTTGGTATGGCCATTTTATGAGAAGAGACGAGGGGCACTTAACAAGAAGAGTGATGAATATGACTTAGGGTGGATGGACAGGCAGAGAACAGCCTAAAAAGAGATGGACGGATTTTGTCAGAAGACTCGATGACGACAGGATTATATGGGAGAGGAAAAGATACTGCGACCCCAGATGACCTGGGAATAGGGCAAGTGAATGATGGCTTTATTCCATCATACAATACAAAATAAGACAATACAAAAACACACTTAAGCCACAGGTAATGATTAGGAATATAAGTAGTAGGTAATTTTAAACATCCCAAATGATGTCTCTCAGCTAGTAAACTTAGCCTTACATTCCTTCTCTGAGAAAACAAGACATTAAGTTACATTCAGTCTTAGAATGTGTTGTCATACAAATCACGGCTATGAGCTTTCGCCTTGTAAGGCATGCGCGCGAATGCACTAAAATGGTGTTAAATGGCTGACAGTTTAGGGTATTCCGTTATGTAATTTCTTGGGGATATAATGAACAATGCAGATTTTTCCGAGACTTTTCAGACTCATGGTTGTATTTCATTTAGTAACTAAATTTAATTGGTGATTCTATAGATCTATACTAATATTATAAAGCTGAAGAGTTTGTTTGTTTGTTTGTTTGTTTGAACGCGCTAATCTCAGGAAGTACTGGTTCGAATTGAAAAATTCTTTTTGTGTTGGATAGTCCATTTATCGAGGAAGGCTTTAAGCTATATAACATCACGCTGCAACCAATAGGAGTGAAGTATCCGTGAAAAATGTTGCAAAAATCGCGATCATAATAACAGAAGTTGACGCGGACGAAGTCGCGGGCAACAGCTAGTCATTCATAAAAACTTTGACGAATTTCATTACATTACATTACAGAACTCAAAATATTTAAAGGAAGATTATTTTCGATGTTCAAACTTTGGGTATCCTTAGAAAGCAAAGAGTGGCTGACGTGTGCAAGTCTCTACATAAGTAAAGAATAGCACGATTATTTTAGTAGTATCGTAAGAGAGGTTTTTACACATTTTTACCAAGCATATTCTGATATAAAACTAGTTATTTTAATCTGTAAAAATAAATTAAGTTTAGATGTCTGTTTATTTTCAAATTAACAACTGTTCACTTAATGCACATGAAAGTACTTATATACGGTTCTAACAACAATATCTTTTTAGTTTTAAGCTGTCCATTTGTTTAAGCTGATTTCTGAAACGGCTGGGCCGATTTTAGCGCGTCTTTATTAGGGAGTAACTTAGGTTATGTATTTTTATTTATATTGAAAAAATACATGAGGGTGAGACTGAGTCGCGGGCTCACCGAAAACGGCCTATAATCATCCCAATTCAGGGAGAAGGCCTCCATCATCGAATTCAAGTTACCATAACAGTGATGGGTATAGGCATAATCACCAAGCTTGCAAATGCGAGTTGGTGATCGGGCACAGTTTGTCATAAATAAACCAAGCTGTTATGTCAGATTATAATAAAGTAAATTACTTAAGTTAAAACACGTCTGCAAACCCAACCTAAATGATTATTCCTGACAAGCGGAACGCAATCAAACAAACAAATTGTTGCGAATGTATCAAAGTATTCAAGAGGAAATAAAACAATCTGGCAGGAATACAATTAATACAGCGTTTAAGCAGTTATAAAGAGGTTCAGCTATCTTAGTTGAGATCTGAACGCCCCTAGACTTGTTGCTTACAGGATGTTCACTAAGTTTAGGGCCTTGTATAAGTTATTTTATCTTGGTATAGGTTTTAGATTAAAGAAAAGATTGATATGTCCAGAACTCCAGACCCTTTTTGTTTTAATTTAAGGTAAGTATAGCTAATCAATTTTTCCATCTTAGGGGAGGCCTTTGTCCAGTTTAGGCGTTATTTGTTTAAGATGATAATGATGTTATTTTGTCCTTAATGCTTTGTTTTTTATTTTCTTGTATTATCCTCTGCTATTCTGCAGAGATTTTGTTATTGCGGAATTTTAGTTTTTTTTTGCCAAAAATTGTTAATACATAAAATTTGGTACCCTCACATAGTGCATACACGACTATATGCACTAGTGTCCGGGTCTACAATGTCCTAAATTTTGTTTCCTTTTTTTACAGTCTTACTAATTAAAACTTTGACGACCATTTGGATCAGCGGTAGTTAACGCTGCTTCTGAGCCATGGGTCGCGGGTTCGATCCCCGCACAGTACAAATATTTGTGTGCATGAACATGTCTGTTTGTACTGGTCTGGGTGTTTTCTATGTATTATAAGTATGTATTTACAAAAAAAAAAATATATAAGTAAGTTTATCGGTTGTCTAGTACCCCATACGACAGGGTACTTAATAGTACCTTAATTTGGGACTAGATGGCTCAGTGTGGACAGGTGAGGCATGTCTTAAAAAAAAAAATACAAATTTTGTATTTGCCAATAATTTCGGGTTTAGTATAAATTTCTTAAGCGCTTCTTTATCAATTTTTCCCTCCAGCTCGTTTTCCAAATCATATCTTTCCCTCGCAAATCTAGGGCAGTGTGAAATAAAAAAAAATTTTATAGATATACTATAATTATTGTTTATCACCTTTCTGCTCCTAAGCGGCTGAAAAATTAGAATTTGTGAGTATATTTCAAAAGATTCCTGGATGGTTTGAAAGCTCAATTGGACCCAGTAGGTGGCGCTGCTTTTTCTACTATTAATAACATTACGTCTTGTGTCACCTTGTTTGTTATCGAACTCATTCGAAACTTCAAATGAAGTGTTTTTAGTGTAGGTACTTGTATACATATTTAGTAAAGCTGAGCATAGATCGTTTTCTGGTTCGTGTTAGGAAATGGTAGGGGAATATACACGGTGCATTTTCAACCATCTGTAAAAATAAGCCCACGTTATGTGTTAGTAATAACCGAACCTAATAACCTAACATAACCTAAGTTACTCCCTAATAAAGACGCGCTAAAATCGGCCTAGCCGTTTCAGAAATCAGCTGAAACAAACTGTGCATTAAGTGAACAGTTGTTAGTTTATAAATAAACAGACACCTAAAGTTAATTTATTTCTATAGATAAAAATAACTAGTTTTATATCAGAATATACTTGGTAAAATTGTATAAAAACGCCTCATACGAAACTATAAAATTTCTAGTTCTATTCTTTACATAAGTAGAGACTGGCATACGTCAGCCACTCTTTGCTTTCTAAGGAAACCCAAAGTTTGAACTTCGAAGATAATCTTCCAAATTTAAACATTAAAAAAAAAAGCTTTTATTTGAAAATAAATAACACTGTCATGATGTTATGCATAATGGTCCAATGACGTGGGTTTCGTTTTCCAGGTGGTAAAAAAATCACGGTGTATATTGGTTCTTTAAATAAATAAATAAATAAATATTTAAGACATGCCTCACCGGGCCACACTGAGCCATCTAGTCCCAAATTAAGGTACTATTAAGTACCCTGTCGTATGGGGTACTAGACAACCGATAAACTTACTTATATACTTTTTTTTGTAAATACATACTTATAATACATAGAAAACACCCAGACCAGTACAAACAAACATGTTCATGCACACAAATATTTGTACTGTGCGGGGATCGAACCCGCGACCCATGGATCAGAAGCAGCGTTAACTACCGCTGATTCAAATGGTCGTCTTTGAAAAGCACTGATTGGTTAATGATTATATAAATGATAGGAACGTGTGGCTTTAAATTGCCCCACCTCGCTCTGGCATATATCTTATGTAAACATATTTATTTGAAAAGAGGCGGACAAATAGTGACAGAGTTTCTTGCGCTGCTTCTTCTCGGCACTAGCCCACATTTGTCCGGAAGCAGTGGTAGGTTTAAATATTGGGACGTGTAAAAGCGCCTCCAGGGGCCTATTTGCAGAAATAAAACTTATTTTACTGATTTTACTGCACTTTGACTCGTTGGTCCCAGTTTCCATTCCAACATGGAAGTAGTAAAAACAAGTCACGTCTGATTACTGTATTACCGACAGTCTTCGACGAACTATTAATAAGCGCCAATTCAAAAAATAAATCTTTCCTCTAATAAACACAAGTGAAATCCGTAAAAAAAAATATTTTTAGAACATGCTGTATTCAAGAAGCACGTCCCCAATGATCATTTATTTGTTATTAATAGTCTTGATCCTGCTATCGGCTTCGTCTAGGCCTAGACTAATTAACAGATAAACTAAACGCTGTCGAGGATATTGCCTAGGCCGTACTTACTTAGTCCTAAGAAGGAATGGTCAGCAGAAACATTAATAAAGAGATTTAATTTTATGAGATAAATGGTTAAACCACTGCCGACCCAAGATCTTGGGGTCCTGGGTTCAACCTCCGGGTCGGGCAGCAAGAGTTACAAATTTTCGAACGTTGCTCGGGTTTGTAATATCAAATCTTATATGACAAGCGTGGTGATTATGACTGTACCCATCATTGGTATGTAAACTTGAATTCAATGATGTAAGTCCGTTTTGCAGTGGGATGATTAGAGGCTGTTATATCTATACTAATATTATAAAGCTGAAGAGTTTGTTTGTTTGTTTGTTTGTTTAACGCGCTAATCTTAGGAAGTACTGGTTCGAATTGAAAAATTTTTTTTGTGTTAGATAGTCCATTTATCGAGGAAGGCTTTAGGCTATAATATAACACCACGCTTGGACCAATGGGAGCGAAGCTTCAGTGAAAGATGTTGCAAATATAATCGCGATCATAAAAACAGAAATTGACGCGGACGAAATCGCGGGTAACAGCTAGTTAAAATATACTTCGTTTATATTTTATTGCGTTGACCGTATCCCAAGCTGCGCGCACGCACCACTTTGACCTCTCGGGCGCACCGCGCTTGTAACTGCCATTTGTTTAACTCCTTTGCATATTGTTGAAGTAAATTGTCAACGTCCAGAGAGAATCGATAATTATCTGCATTATAAAGTAATTTACTACGTTTAGTAAGGTATTCATTGATTTCTGCTTTGTTTATGAAATTTATTAACTGATAAACTAATAAGTATTTAAAAACTTTGGAATCTCGTATTTTTTATAATCAAAGGGCTTGCTCTTGACTACATACTTAACTCTACGGTTAAGAAGAAGCTTAAGATGGAACGAGCTTACCCAGAGGCACTGGTTCTCCCATACACCTGCGGAACACAGAAAAACTGTTTGGCCCTGAACTCCGGCAGGAGGGTGGTAGCATCCAGGCGGCCTCTTACGAAGCCTACCAGGATCTGTTAGCCGTCATCATTGGTTAGAAAACCAAAGATGCCGTTGCCCAGGGTGGCTTACTAGGAGTTAGATCTCATCACACGAGCTTGGAGTTGAAATCACGACCAACGAGTTGTAGTATACGATTCCAGTCAATGAGCTATGTTTTCACTACTATCGTGATACTCAGTATTTTTAACAGATTTTTGGAATACCCATTCTGAAATAAATTAAAGAAATATTATGATTATTATTATTAAAACACTTTCGCTGTACTAAAATCAATTCTGTTCACTATAAATTGCAAATTGTGGGTTTAATTTCAATATGACACTAATTTTCTTTTATCATAATAACCAAATTATATACATAATATTACAAAGTACCTTATCTTTATATCATTAAGGACTATATTAAGCAGCCTTAAGTCAAGTGAGCTTAAGTTTCACAAGGCGCCGGCGCCCGCGGCGCTACTCGATGCGTGTACGCAGGAGGAACGCGGACTATTAGTAGGGTGACCAGGGTATGCATTGTAAATAAAGATTAATCACAGTGCTTGAAAAACACAAGCAAATCTTCGTTTTGACTATCCCTTAAGTTTTGGCGTACATACCGGTTTTCAAGGTGTCGCCTGCTCAGAGGCCCCGGGTTCAATTCCCAGACGGGTCAATGTAGAAAAAAAGTGTTTTTCTACATTTTCTCGGGTCTCAGTGTTTGTGGTACCTTCGTTGTATCTGGTTTCCAAAATACGAGTGCTTTAAATAGATATTCAAATTGGGATCAGAACAATGTATGTAATGTTTTCCACATTTATTTAAGTATGGTCTAGTGACAGAGGTCGCCAAGACACCTATTACAGGGTTCTGACTCTACCGTGACTTGCTTTTGCGTCATCCATCCTGCTTCGATTTTTTCGAAATTCGAAACTCTTTTTCGAAATAAATTTAGTAAAAACTTTTAAAATAACCACAATGCTACTCTCGCTTGCTATATTTACAAATCAGAAATAAAATGTTATAAATAGAAATGGAGCGTCTACTTCAGTTCAAAAAGCAAAAAAATCTTACATTTCAAAATAGCAGAAGTCTAAGAAAGCTAGTCCTAGCTCTTATGGTTAGCTAGACCAACAACAACCTTGCACAGCTATTAATTTATTCATAAACACAAAAAAATACTTCTAGTAAAAGTGGTATTAATGCTTCAAACCCCAAGCGACAACCGGTTGTCGCGATAACAATTGATTTTAATTGTGTCTGGAATAACTCACGATCGAGGGATTAAGTCCATAAATAGGTTCAATAGACTCCTATATCCTATTATATTAGATAGCACCTTCTTACTTACTTTGGCATTGTAAGTAACATAATGTTTTCTCTATCGCCGTTCTATAAAATATACCGATACAATGATGTACCGGCTTCTAAGCTGATAAGCTAATGGCCTAATCTCTACAGAAAGCTATCTCATAATAGAGCGATTATAACTAATTTACAACAACTTTGCTAATCATTTCCTAGCTATAACGATATCCCCATACATCCTTTTAATCTTGTCCCGAGACCGCCGATTAGTGTCGGGCCCTAGTCGATAAGGAGGTATCGATTCTAGCGCTAATTCACGTTAAAAAGCTGTGAATGAAGCGGCTTGTGCAATTTTCTGATATCCGACGCGGCGAGCGACCGACGTTAATGAAAGGCTTTTGCCGGCTAGTGATGTGCTACTGTCGATGTATGAATAGTATTGAATATTAGGGTTTTGAATAATATAAAAATCATATAATAAAGATTATCTGAAAAAAAAAATTAACTTTCAATTATTAATTGCTATAAATGTTTCGGATTCCCGTTGGTCTGGTAGTTTGAGTACTGGGCCAAGATCTCGGAGTCCTGGGTTTGATCCTCGGGTCGGACAACAACAGTTTCGAATTTTCGTTAGTAAAAGAGTCAATGAATTTGCATTCAACAGATGTTGACATCTTATGACATAAAAATTTAATAGTTTCATTGGTTATTTGTATGACACAAGACTTATGTGTATTTATTCAAAAGTATAATTTTTATATCATCATCACTGTATCAGTATTAAATATACGTTATAATCATGTAAATAATCTAGCTGAATAGCATAGAATGCTTACCTAAAGTTATAAACGCCTCATTAGTTTCCGAGTTTCAAAACCTAAACACAATTCGACCTCTACCTTACATATATTTTCCTTTCCATAACGAGCCGAACACACTTTCGACTTGTACTTTATCGATACACGTCCCTTCCTTTCTAAAGTTGTTCCCCTCAGGCGATAATGGGCAAATTGTTTTGAAATCACCGCTAAATACGTACAAGAGTGTCGATACCGACACTTGGGCGCAAATAACACGCATCAACCAAAGTTAAGTGAAAATAAAACACTCGACATCGACTTAATGTTAGGGTTGAGAGATGCCCAACTCTATTGTCACCATTCGAAGGAATATGCACTGTATTCCTAGATGTTAAGGATAGTTTTAGAGTGTCATTGGTGAGGAATATAATATCCTTGTAATGAATCTGAATGGGTCACAGTGAATGGAGCAGTGTTCTGCGATTTGCTTCGTTAAATATGGTTTTGTTAATTAAATCTAAGTCGCGGTTATGGCCTATTTATTTGACTTGAAATGGTGGTGACTTTGAGATAACATATAGTTACAATGTAACTAAATATTGTACTCAGGTGGGTCAGTAGGTGTACCTATACTTTTATTTGTTCACCGAATAAACATTATTATTATACACTTTTGTCATTTTAACCAAAAAGTGAAAAAATTGTGAGTTGATTTGGATCTAATTCTGTCAGATTACAATCTTTGCATGACAGCGAATAAATACTAAAAGTAATGTATTGGAGCTTACGTATGGACAAGCAAATTGCATAAACATTATATTACTGATATAATAGCGGATAATCATCATAATATAACACTTAGTGCCTTTATTCAATAACATAGGCCATAGGCCACGGTAGATTTAGATGATGCTAACTACATTGCGCAAACGCAATAATGTTTGCATATTAAGTCTAGATATTATTCTTAAATCAATTGCTAGGAGACTTCTATAACCTTGAGAGCAGTTGTTCCGAAACTTTTGAATCTTGTCACCCCTATGACTTAGCTAGACAATTTGATCTTTTGAATAAAACTCTTTGTAAGCCTGCGTCAATTTAGTATGGCTGCTTTTTGGAACAGAGTAGCAGCAGTATTTATAACTAGCTGTTTCCCGCGACTTCGACCGCGTCAATTTCTGTTATTATGATCGCGATTAATATCAATATTTTTTTCCTGTTTTTGCAACATTTTTCACTGATGCTTCGCTCCTATTGGTCGCAGCGTGATGTTATATAGCCAACACAGAAATAATTTTTCAATACGAAAAAGTACTTCCGGAGATAAGCGCGTTCAAACAAACAAACAAACAAACTCTTCAGCTTTATAATATTAGTATAAATAGATGTAACAGACGAAGAAATTATAACGCCCTGTTAGTTTAGTAGTTTAACTATAGGGCTAAGATCGGGGTCTTGGGTTGGATCCCCGGGTCGTGAAAAAATGATTACGAATTAAGCTTGTTTTGTTGCTCGGGTTTGTAATCACCAATGCGGTGCATTTGGCTAGCATGAAAGGGCGATTATGTGCATTATTCCTGTGCTAACTGAATTCAATGATGGAGGCATTTGCCCTGCCGTAGGATGCACATGATTATAGGCTGTTACTTTACTGTACTAGATAAGTTGTAGGTCTTAGATATTTAGTAGTTGCTGCGTTAAATACGTGTAGTGCCGAGGTGGGTGGTACATATATTCGTTAATTAGTTTTTAAATTACCGTTCTATTCCTATTGATAAACAAAATAGCCTCGATAACCTATTTTCCGATAACCACTAACGACAATATAATTTCAACTGCCATCAGTATAGGTGATTTACCCCCAAAGATGTAGAATTAAAAATCAGTGTTTTGTTTTTTATATTTTTTGTTTGATCATGTTTTGTTATTGGACAGTTTTACATTTGTGTTCATCATTATCAGTCTATCTCGGTCCACTGCTGGAGACAGGCCTCTTCAGTTTCACGCCACTTAGGTTGATCCTCGTCTTCTCGCATCCAGCTCCTACCAGCCATCTTGTGCTAATCATCACTGGCCTGAAATTTTTAGCTATTTAAAAAAAATATCTGTCCAGTGGTGCCCGGCACGTTAAAATAATAGCACAACATATGTTCTTATAGTTGTCGTAAGAGGCGGCTAAAGGAGAACTGCTAGAATCAGATTTATTGGCCAAACCCACTTGCCAAGCGTGCCGATTAAAAATCCTCCTTTTTGAGAGGTCTGTGTCCAGCAGTGGACTTTTATAGGCTAGTAATAATGATGACTTTGATGAAAGAAGTTTTAATGTATTTTCGTAAAGAAAACTTGAACGTTTTTATTTGTATTTAAATACAACAAGTATTTCATCATTCCAAAAGCCATCTTTTCCCACAAGTATAAGACGTACCAAGAAACTTTGAAAAGGAGATGTCCCAAATTGTATGGAGGCCAGGCCCAGAACCTGTACACCCCACCAAAAGATAGACCAATACACCTGCAAGATTTTGTTATTATCCAATTCTTTTAAAATGGCTTTGTTAAGTGGTTCAAATAAAGAGTTAAGTAAGAAAATAGCAGTACAAAACAACAAAACCATCATGGCGGAAGATGACATTATGATGACGTCTGTCAGTTTTGGCAGTTTCAAAATTGCGCATCTAGGAGTCGAGTGCCGTCGCTTGCTGTAATAACAACAAACATTATGAAAGTAATGTGTCGATCAATACCAAATCCAGAAATCGAAAAAAATGAGGTCGTTATAATGAACTACATTAAAAACGCGACAAGTAGAACAGAAACTTGAAGTGAATGATTATGCCAAAGTAACATGGGGTATGACAGCTACTGACATTTAAAGTTTTTTTTGATTGACGCCATCTTGGAGTGCCTAATGGAGTTTAATAAATTATTCGATCTTATTTATTTTTGAACCACTAAATTATACGTTATATAAATTTATATGTATTTTTCCCAGAAACAGTAAATTTTTCTTGATTTTTGAAAATGGTGTACTATGTCTGGGCCTATTATGGGACATATCCTTTACAAACATTTGATGATTGAATTATTAGTCAAATGCGTCTACCGTCCAGTATCAAATAAAAAGGGAAAACGATGTATGTATCGCTATCGCTACAGCACTAAGTAATTTGACCCAATAACTTAACCCGGTAAATGTAGTAAGTACCCTTATTTGTATGAACGAAGCTGGAATCATAATTGGGTTCAGTTAACCTAACATGGACACTAATAATTTATCGGAACTATTGTATTGTAATTACCGTTATCAAGCGATCTCGTATGCTCTGCATTTCCTTAGTAACAAATGAATATAGGTTCTATAATCGAATTTATACTTAGAATATTATTGGTACTTTCATAATATTAAAAATAAGTTTTCAAATATTTTATGAACCTACGGAAAGTTAGGTGTAAAAAGTTTGATAGATAAGGAAAAATAAAACGACTTACCTGCATTACTTATTTATGTAAAACGTTATCTGTTAATCTATATTATGGGTATTGTCTCTGCCAGTTTAGAAACTCTTTTAAATAAAAACGAAAAAACTAGTAGTAATCTGTCATTTTTATATTTTTTTTCTTCTGTTGTTAACAAACCGACGTTAATTTTATTACTTCATTACATTATCATGTTGCTACAGATACGTATTTACTAAACACTGATCAATGTTCTCAAATAAAGCGTCATTACGGAAGAGATAGGAGTCCATAACTTTAATTAATGTTGCCATCATTAAAAATAACGAACTGGTCACCGTAGTTGCTCAACAAGAGGCCGTAAAACATATTCCTTGAAGTTAGTGTCGCCACACTATTGCAGGAGACACTGGTTCTCAAACTGAAGGTAGGTCTACCCACGTTAAGAGAATATTCAACAGTTGGAAGTTTATAATGATCCTACTGTAGGACAAGGGCCTTCATCATTGAATTAGAGATCCACAGCAATGATGGGTACAGGAAATTTCACCACGCTTGCCAAATGCGGGTTGATGGCCCGAGCAATTTTCGCAAATTCGAAATTCTTGTTGCCCGACCTTAACTAAACCACTAGACTAATGGGATCTTGATTAGGCTACATTTAACATTTGAGCTGGAACAAAAACAGTTTAAATTTGTTTTAAACTGACAACATTTTATTTACCAAAATTATTTTACAATCCACAGAACTTAAAAATTGCGAAGAACTTTGTTATAGTTAAGTCGCCACGATGATTCAGATAAGTTAAAACACGATACACTTCTGATAATGTTAATATAATGACAATAATATTTTATAGACTGAATATGGAACCGCGTTGCATATGTTTTGTTAAAGAAAGTTTCACAACTTTCTTTAACAAAATACAGGCATCGCGTTTAAATTGTGGTACTCGACACTGAAATGTTTGAGAACCGACACCGCAAGTAATACTACCAGAAATATGCGTCGGTAATGAAATTATAAGCGCAAGATAAGGTCAGGCCGGGTCCGTATAAATAATAATTACGGTGAAAGTTTGCTGTCAAAATTGGACCGGCCACCGAGGGAGATTAGAACGAAACTATTTGGACAGACATCATCCAGATTCTTATAAGGGATTGAATATTAAAATTCAATCTCGCACCTGCTCTGTTTGGTTGTAAAATTCATGTTATTGCTTTGTTTTTTTATTAATAGAACTTTTATTAGTCTGAACTCGTTCAACTCCATTCGGTTTTGCTTTGATAGAGCACTGTTGAATAAATTTTATGAGGGTAAGAACTTTCTAATGAATCTTTTTGTTACTTTAATCGAAATTTGTTTTAATAAATATTGAATTAAATTTGAAATTCGTGTCCTTAAACAACTTGTTAAACTTCATCCCTTTCTTGTTGTTTTATTACCCTTTAAATTAGTTCTTACAACTCCATCTCGCGATAATGATTGAACGGAAACTGAACCCATACATAGTAGACTACCGCACCATTACACCAACTTTGGGCATAAACTTAATAAGTTTAAGTGCATTTCGATAATAATACCCGTTTGTTAGCCCACTATAGGATTGCAGATAAACCTACCACAGTATGAAAAAAGTTCTCAATTGAAACTGTCATTTATATGTTGTGTTTGAAGTTGAAAATCGATTAGGAAAATTAATACATAATAGGCTAGGTTGATGTTAAGTAGATATGAAATCTGATTCCGATTTCCAAAAGTTGTTTTCAATCAGAATCCGAATTATTCCGAATTATGTTGAGAAAACCTACCACTTATAGGTATTCTTGTAAATAAAACAGGTCGTTTCAACGGTGGCTACCAATGAACCATATTTCGAATGTAACGACAAAATTATCACACAAGCAACAACATTCATTCGTTCAGAAAATAAGCTGAATATTATGTTATCATAGTTTACAATATTCTCAATAGATGGCATTACTGGTTTGATTTGATGTAATAAAATAACAATTTTAACAGGTATACATAGCACCAATGTTATGTATTATTAGATCGTGTCTGAACACTATTAGCTTTACATAAGCCTCGGCGAAGATGACATAAAGAACTAAATTTATAACTCAAAGCCGCTTCAAACTGGATATGTATAGATAATATTGTATTCCAAAGAAACCAATCCAATTCATTTGTCCGAATCCATTCATGGTTCAGGCGCCATCAGTCGGCAGCTCGTAAAACCATTTTGATCTAAGATCCAAATACATTTTACGATAGTTTCAAAGTAGCCGGAAAGAGAGATGATAAAATAAAATAAAAACTTCTCTATTTTGTACGAAATGTCTGTATTACGATGAACTTAGATTTCAATGGATTTTATGCAGTGTTTTTGTGTATAGACACTCTTATGTAAATAAGATACTTATGTGTAATTTTGTGTGGTATAAAAATGAATATAAGTAAGTAAATTGATATTTTTGGAACAAAACTGTACAGGTAGTCAGATTTGCCGGTTCCTGCACAAAAGATGAAGTACGTTGTCTATTAAAGTAATTTTAATAGTGTCCTTTAAATTATATCGCTGCTCTTTCTATGGTGTTAGATTATAACATGTAGGTATTGTATGTTCTTATTACATTATAGTTAGGTTAAACGAAACAAAATTGTATCCTCGGAAATGTAGCGGCCTTTGTCATGGCATCAGCTGAGTGGCACCTACTTATGTTTTTGTTTTATCTTATTTATAATAATAGGTACACTGACAGATTACAATGAGTTTAGACTGAGTAGGTAACGTTAAATAAAATTTACAGGTTAGATTATAATCCATGAACAGTAGGTACCTAATACCTATATACAGCATGGCAATTTTTGTGAGTGAAAAAATTTATATTTTATAAAACCATAACATAATCTTGCATAATAAATCCACAGCTTGCAACGGGCCTTTCCTAAATAAGGATTTTGCCACAATTGCCACGCTTGGCAGATGGTTTTGCCGATTGCAGTTGGCCAATGGTAGAAAGAAGTCGTTGCTTGCCCACCTTCCTCTGATCTTTCTCCTTTAGCCGCCATTTACGACACCCATAGGAGGAGAAGAAGCGGTGCTATTCTTTTAATGTGCCGACATCACACGACATTGTTTGTATAAAGTATTGTTATTAAGAATATCAAATAAAAGTGCGTATTAAACTTTGTATTCTTAGTACTGTGAAGTCTTTAAACTTTACAGGACCTATTTTAAGTTATTCGAAGAGTGGTTTAGAAAAACGTATCTATTGCGTTCAAAATAAAGTTGAAACTGAACAGCAAATGCTGAACTGTATGAATCATCTGTATCGCACGTAATCTAGGAAGTCACAGTAAAGAGAACTAGAACAGTAATCCACGGATGGTTCTATTATGTACTTTTTTAACGCCATTCGTAATTCATATGACTGATAAGACAGAATCTAAACACATTTTAACAGAAAAAGCAACATAAAATATGAATTTAGCCAACACACTTGAAATAATATACATACAAGCAAAAATTTAAGAGACATACAGCTAACAATAAACAATAAAAAAATCTGGCAGAACTAAATTAACAAGTAAAGCCAGACTGCCCATCTCATCTCACCAGCGCTTAGTTTTAGATGATCGTACCTATAATAATTATACCAAAGATGCATTAAGTACTACTTGATTTTGATCAACCAATGTGTGACCAGTTGGATATTACTTAGGTTATTCCAATTCATCTAGGAGCTTAGCCCATCATTAGAATAAGCTACCTGGTCTGCCGGGGTAGATTGCTAGACCAGTACCACATATCGTATCTTTGGAATTAAAGATATTAACAGATCTAACTCATATTTATTAAGATTTTACATTTAGTTATCATTTGCTTTGATACTTCGTTCGAACACAACTTTCTGCCTTTCAATTCCTTGTGTCACTAACCGAGCTTGTCACAAGATCCATCGCTTTTCCGACGAGGTCATCGCTCGGCCTTGTTCGGCGATTTTCGCTCGCGATTCGTGACGTCACACGGCGACGTGCTCCCGCGCACGTATCACGCGTCGCAGTGACGCGCGCGGCTCGCTAGCTACGTCGATTCTAGATGAGTACTTTTAATGTGTTACAGGTCAAACAAAATGTTGCCTAAGAAGTTAGCAGTACGAGCGTAAAAAAAGCGATTATAGAAATACGATTGCGATGTTTTGAACACGCTTAGTGAGTTGATGTTGGGTGTTCCTCAATTTAATAAGTGTACTTGTAGTATTTTAAATATAGAGTCCTATTAAAAATTGCACTTTGAACCGTCTTAAGTTTATAAAAAAGCAAATAATGTAAATAGTGTACCGTAATGAAAATTCAGGTTACGTTAGTAGGTAGGTACTTACTGGATTGAAAGTTGAATTCATGAGGACTTTTTTCTGGCAATGTTTACCTATCTAGTTTTTAATATACATCGGTGTAATGAGTTCAAAGTAATTTTTAAAACACCAACGTCTTAGAGGTTGTTTCTGGTCCTAAAACAAAAAATTTTAGGTCCAACACATTTTTTCCAAATATTTTCTTCAATTTGAACAATGATGATGCTGACTTTTAAGAGCGGTGATAGGTATGTAACATTAAACCCTGCAATATTTACGCAAAATAGAAGCTAGGTCAGGCAATTTAAGTTCAATGCCCTGACATAAAATGTTAATTTATTGCCATAACCGATAACTAACACTGTAACAACTTGTACACTCGAACTGTCAATTCTAATTCCATATTTACTTTGTTTATATTTTAAGAGTAAGACGTAATTTGATATATAATTTACCAAAAATCTTTTTTTTTTCCAAGTCAACTCAAAACGTTACGTCACACTTATCGAACGCGTACGAGTGTTACATCACTATCGTGTTTGTATTTTCATAATAAGTATCACTGTTTTGTTTAGCCTTTACGATCCCTATCATAAATATTAAGTAATTAAAAGTACAATACAAATTCTGAGACAATTAACTGTTATCATGTAGTACTGGTGTTCCTGAACTGACCGATTTGTATGACAAATTACTAGGTCGAGAGCAAGCATTTGTAAGGTCAACGATATCAGCGAAGGTGATATGATATAATTGATATGTTATACAAAGTCAAATAGGCAATAAATTACGAGAAGCCATAATATAGGTATTATTAATAGTGGTATGATGCATTAAAGCTACATTTAGAATAATAAACAGTGCTGGTCAGTCTAAAATAGCACTAACACATCTCGGCCCATGCTCGAATTTTTTATTTCTATTTTTTTCCAAATTAATTAGCAGATATAAGTGAATGTAATACTCGTACAAAAACAATCGGCAGAAAAGTTTTGCTGCAGCGAAAAACTTAATAAACCTTATTTGCTCTTTTAGAACGATATTATTAGTACTTAAGTAAAAGAAGAACAAAAAACAGATAACAAAGACAGTTTAAAATGTAGTTTATCAACTAAGTTTATCAAAAGCTTTGTTAATGAAAAAAAAAATGCATTTAAAAACAAAAATAAGAACAGACCTATTCTAAGTTTAAAGATTTGTGTGTTTGAAACACCTCAAATTAACAAAAATTTTGGTGTCAGGATTTTCCGAGCGGCCTGTTACAGCTCGTAACGACGTGACTAGTTTTTGACTTCTTGCGACAGAAGTCTAATCCAAACGGTTTGCCGAGCCTTTCTTTCAAAGCTGAAGCAAACCAAATTACATGGAAGATTAGTTCTCTAGACATTGCATTAAGTCTCTTACAACGTCCATAGCGCGAGAAGGGTTGAATGAATGAATGAATGAATACTCTTTATTGCATACCACAAAGAAATTACAAAAATTGATTCTTACATTAAAATGTACAACTTAGGCGGTCTTATCGCCGTCAGCGATCTCTTGGTCAGGGTTGGGTCAGGGTGGGTGCTCTGTTTAAGGCCAGCACCACGCGGCACTACTCACTACACATGTATCTGAACACATTCAACTATAAAACAATAAAAGGTATCCATTTTAGATCGGCCGTTTATTTTACAGTTTCTGAAAGTATATAAATCTATTTCGAAAATTTCTATACGATTTAGTTTTATGAGACCAATATGATATGTATGGTAACAGAAAAGAATCATTCAACTTTATATTGTAGGACATAATAACAAAACTCGTCGAACATTTTTTTAAGACTATAGGTTAATTTTAGTTTATTGTAGGAAGCAGGCAATTTGTATTATTAGTTTTATTGGAGTCGTAAAAATGTAAGCACTTTTTTATTTCAGGGTATAAAAGTTTAAATTATAACGAAGTAGCGCTCTGCCCGCGACTCTGTTCGCGTGGGAATAAGTTATGGTGTACTCCCAGTTATATTAGCTTTCCGATTAAGTATATCGCTCTTCTTAGATGTAACCTTTTTTTTGTGCAACCGCTATCTGTTAATCTCTGTGCCAAATTAAGAAAACATTTATTCATCATACACACGTGGTACACTTCAACCCGTTTAAGGTATGATTTCATGGATGACCATTCACTTATGTAATTGTTTAGGCTTCCAACTACATTCACTATAATATACATCACATATATCTATACTAATATTATAAAGCTGAAGAGTTTGTTTGTTTGTTTGAACGCGCTAATCTCCGGAAGTACTTACTGGTTCGATTTGAAAAATTCTTTTTGTGTTGGATAGTCCAATCGAGGAAGGCTTTAGGCTTTATAACATCACGCTGCGACCAATAGGAGCGAAGCATCAGTGAAAAATGTTGCAAAAATAATCGCGTTCATAATATCAGAAATTGACGCGGACTAAGTCGCGGGCAACAGCTAGTCATTTATATCAGTTAAGAAATTTGCGGAATTCAAATATTTTAGTTTCTAATTACAATTACCTACTGTGACCGCAATTAAAACGCATGTCTTAATATCAGAGTAACCCTGACATGTATTTTTTGATGATTATAAAAATAAGAGTATCCTTGTTTCAAAGAATTTTAAGACGTAATGACACCATTTCAAAAATACTCAAGGGCGTAAACAAAGTCATATTGTTTTATTTCCTTAATTAAAAGAACAAGGGATACTGTTTTACAGATAAAAACGCAGTCGAGTTATGAAATAATATTTCACGATAATTATGATGTAAGTCATTTATATTCAAGGATTGCTAATTAATTTGTTTGATAAGGTTATCATTTCGTAATATGTTGAGTCCTGAATTGATTGAACAGTCAACACAGACCACAAAACCAGGGATGCTGGTTCGAATCTGCAAGCAAAGTTTATCTGACGGGGATAAGTATTCATATCTGTATCTCGAAAAATAAATAAAATTTCTTTCAGTCCGTTTGTTTTGGGTAATCTCTGAAACGGCTGGACTGACTCCGACGGGAGTAACTCTCGTTTTAAATTTATTTTATCTAGCCGATAGTAGCCTAGCATTTATATTAATGCTACTTAAACGTTTAATACGTACCTTTGTTATGTAAGTATTATTTTAAACAAATCTGAAAACATAGGAACCATAGTTTGAATGAGGAAATATTAAAAAAGAAATCTTCCATGAGTTAGTGCTAAATAACTTATTTTAATTCAAATAATATTTACCTGATATAGTGTAGCATCGAAGGCAAATGAACTTAAAACAGCTAATTCCTACTTGACAAACGGCAGCAGAACACCTACCAAAAATTGTAAAACTTTTGCATGTTCATACTTTTAATTTTAACTGAGCTAGACACTCGTAAGGCACCTACCTTTCTTTTCCCTTCCTTTCGTAAGAGGCAACTAAAGAAGTACTGCCAGAAAACGAATGGCAGCAGCGCCTTTCCTCTGGAAGTACTTATTTAGCCGCCTCTTACGACACCCAAAGTATGAAAACAGGTTCTATTTTACGTTGGCACTGACACAAACTGTTTTCACTAAAGTTGAATCGACAAAAAGCGACAAAAAATTTTCGCCATTGCTAAACAATTGTCAGTAATTCCTTATTTTACACTTTCCATGGCAGCAGCGCCTTTCCTCTGCCATTGGCCAAACTGCGATCGCCAACCCGCCTGCCAAGTCATCATCAGTCACGGCAAAATCATCTTAGCCACGCTTGGCAGGCATTTAGTTTGTCCAGCAGTGGACCAGCTTATATCAATAAGCTGGTTATGATGAGTGTTGTTTAATTATCATAAGTTATCAAATGTTAAAAGTATTTTCAAATGTTACGTATATCTGGTGGACAGCCAGCTTAAAAATAATAGCCTTTAAAATAACACTACTTAATTACACAAATAATTATTTTTCTAAAAACATCTTAGAAAATGGTGTCACGCTAACTTCTCAAAAGCCATTTAACACTTACCATCTCCGCATCAATCAAATTGTTACGGCTCCATTCCACGTGACCGCTCCAATTAAATTACACAGTGTTGACGTTTGTTGACAGCGGCTGTCAGATGATCGGATTAAGTTGACGCGAGGCCCCACGCGAGGCGCTGTCGTCGACACTTTACGCCTGCCTGGTGATTTCGGATTCTCGTTAAAATAAACGATGTATGAGAAAGGGGGATTGCTTTTGACGCACAGTTTGGAATGGTTGTCATTATGGTGCTTACATCGATTTGATATGTAAAACGGTTTGTGTAAAAAAGTGTGTGTGTGTGTGTGTGTGTGTGTGTGTGTGTGTGTGTGTGTGAGTAAATAATTTACCGTTTATTGACACTGATGTAAAATAAAAAACTACTAATAAGTATCTGCCCTAAAAAACCCAACCTACATATCTACCTAATAAACAACACAAGACATTAGCACCCACTTAACATTTGGGTGCTCGTGGGTCGTCATTGGCCAAACTGCGATCGCCAATGCACCTGCCAAGTGTGGCGATTATTGTAATATTCTTCGTTTAGAAACATCATCACCATGATGATTAAATACTTAAGCTGTACATAACTTTAGAAAGGTTCTTAATCCTAGCCCTCCAAAAATATTGTTTTTATGAAAGATTTTTCTGGCTTAAATTAATAAGCATACATTAAATTCTGACAATATCACATAGGTTACATTGTTCTGACCACTAAGAAAGTGATAATTTAAATCACCTCAAACACCCAGAGCCGTAAAAATAAAGAGAAATACTTTTTTTCTATCCGTCCCGGAATCGATCCACGGAGCGGGCGACGCTACTCCATGGTCAGGAAAACAGCATGACAGTATAATAAATTGACTGATATTTCCACTGTCATATGGAAGCCGCAACACAACACGATGTAATAAAAACTATTTTGAAACATACACGGCGCCACGCCACTTATAAAATGACCATAAAACTAGCCAATAAAATCGCAGCGTTTAAATCACAATTGCATACTTGCCATCAATTTATATTGTCCGATATTTTTTTCCATTGCAACGTAACGTAAGGTAAATAAGATATGAATCTCACATCATAGGGGAGCGAATAAGTTATTTTTTGTACAACTTTATTACGAATTATTACAGTGCATAAATATGACATTGATATTGAATAGTTGCGATGTTTTTATTGAACGTAATAATTCGATTTCTGTGTGCCTTTGCATATTTATTCGCTTCCTCAAAATCGAATGGTTGGGTACTTACTTTTTTTATTGGCTGCCAGTATTAAATGGATATGTATAATGTGAGTTTTATTATTAATCCCACATCACTCAAAGATTTTTAATAATCGTCAGGCGGATTGGTTTTGGTGAGTTAATAGTGGTGGGAAGACACTTAAATTTGTCTTATTTTGGAAGTACTTATTTAGCCGCCTCTTACGACACCCAAAGTGTGAAAACAGGTTCTATTTTACGTTGGCACTGACACAAACTGTTTTCACTAAAGTTGAATCGACGAAAAGCGACAAAAAATTTTCGCCATTGCTAAACAATTGTCAGTAATTCCTTATTTTACACTTTCCATCTGTAAAATAATTGTTAAAAAGTATTTTAGAGGCATTTAACCCTATTTTAATATCCTTTGAGGGTGTTTTTTGTCCCACATTTAAATGGGATCAATTTTGAGCTATAGCCAATCGAATAAATTAAAAAAAAACATCGAAATCAGTCCATCTGCTAAAAAGTCGTACGTCATACATAAAAAACATACACTTCTCTTTTTCGTCGTTTACAAAAAGAATGATAACCTTAACAAATCGTCATGAAAGATAAATGCGAAGAGTTATAAATCATTTAAAGAAGCAATAATGGATTTTAAATTGAAAACGCTTAAGATCGTATTTCCAACGAATGACACTTGAATATAAGTTAATATTGCCATAAAACAAAATGTCAAGCTCTGTTCATTGGGTTCGAGAAATGTTAATGCAAATCACAGATGTAGTTTCAGTTGAATCTCGGCAGGTGTGTGCTACTTCATACAAGTAAAAAAAAGGTTGTCAATTGGAACAGAACATATTTATTTAAATTTAAGACTAAGAATATCTTTATAAACAATTTCATTTCACAAATAACAAAAATTACAGACAAAGCTCGGCGCGTAACCTACACCTACAATTGCATTTTTTTCTAACCCAAAGTAATACTTTTAATGTACTTTTTATGTTAAAATCAGAAAAAAGTAAGGTACCAAAACACGCAGAGCCGAGAAAATATAGAAAAATATTTTCTCTACATTGACCCGTCCGGAAACTGACTTTGGAGCAGGCAACTACCTTAAAAACAGTTGTGTACTCCACTCTACAACGTTATATAGCATAGCAGATTAGATTAATAAAGATTGTAACTAATAGAAAAACAAATAGTTTCTGTGGTAAGCTTTCGAAACGCGTTGTGTGTAAACTGTTAACAATCTGACCGTGACGGATGAACTGTGAAAACGGTATGATATTGATACTCAAAGAAAACCGGCCAGTAGTATTTCGTAAGAAATACTTAGCCCGATTGACTCTTATTCATGTGCCGAATGTATACTCGAATTATTATTATGATAAATAACTTTGAGCCGTGAATACATTTTTAAAATTAGAATTACACATTTTTAAAATATACGCTTCCTAAAAGAGTTTTTAAAACTCCTTTTTGTCGTTTAAAGACGCAATGTTTTCAGTTCTTTTACTTTTAAAATGTAGGTATGTCAATCTCTTTTTGTTTTTGATAGGTAAATATTGTTCAGTGTTGTAATTGGGTGTGTGTGGACAAAATCACATGAATTGTTCAAATCCCAACATGTAAATAGCTATAAAACACTTGTTCTTTGGAATCTGAAACAGCACATACTCGTACCATAATCAGAAAATTAAAAAGTAGTTGTTCTAAACTTTCGAACAGGAATTGAAAGATACCTAGTCTTTAGAGCTGGTGTCAACTTGAAAACTGCCCTAATAGAGGTCGTCAAGGGTCATGACCCTTGCGATAGTCCTGAAATATCGGAAACTCATAAAATATTACATTGTATCAATCTGGAAACAATCAAGCTATCATCATCATCATCATCACCAGTCTGTATCAGTCTACAGTCATACATATCAGTCGCCACGCTTGGTAAGCGGGTTGGGATCGCAATTAGGCTAATGTTGGAAAGAAGATGCGTCTTTTTCCGGGTACCGCAATTTCATTCCACAAAAGTGGCACTTACACACTTAGTGACTTTTTGTTATCAAAGATCGTGGCGTGTAAATCAGCTTTAACAGTGGGAGGTAACTGCAAAAAATGTCGGCAACAAAACAGGCAGTTAAAAAAATCAACAAGATTGAAATGTCCGTCGTATCTCTGTGACCGATCAATTTGTTTGTCTTAACGTTCAGAGGCGTCAAGTTTGGTTGCTCTACAAAAATAGCATTGTACCTACCTAAATGATTGGGTTAATTTTGACAGGTTTTTTTTTCAGGCGGTGAAATAGTATTGCAAAAGTGTCTTTAATCCCTCAACCCCCAGGAGGCACTCGGGTGCCACGATAACAATTGATTTCAATTGTGTCTGGAATAACTCACGATCGAGGGATAAAAAAGGATTGATTCGTCCGGAAATCGAACCCGGAACTTCGAAGCAAGCGACACCTTGAAAACCGTTGGTAAAATGAAGTGGTTGTATAGAGCGTTCTTACTCCACCAAAACGAAACAGAAAAATTCTTCGTTAATATTTTAATAAGGCAAATTCTTCCGAAATGGCTGCTTCGTATAGTCAAAAATCGTTGCCAAATCCACAAGAAGATGGTAAAAGAATACAGGATTCCGTTAATAAACCCGGTGTGCCATGTTTGCATTGGAAAGATTGCAAGTTCCCCTTGGTGCAATAAACAACGTGGCTTACACGGAGAAAAAGGTCTAGTTTTACTAACCAGAAATTTGTGGAAGTTAACTAGAACGCATAGTGCTATACGTGACAAGGTGACAACTAAACATTTTTAAAATGATATTTTAAAAATCTAGTTTTTAGTAACGTGAATTTTCTAGAAAGTATAATAATACCTACTGTTAGTACTAGAATATTATTCCCTCGATCGTGAGTTATTCCAGACACAATTGAACTCAATTGTTATCGTGGCACCCGAGTGCCTCCTGGGGGTTGAGGGATTAAAACGTAATTCGTATCAGATTAAAAACATTATGTGAGACCATTGTTTCTGTTCTCTCTCTCTCTTTAGTCGGTCCCTCATGTCTGAGGAGTCCCTCGTGGTCAGCTTCGGGATTGCATCTGGAGCGGATGATCAGCCTCCATCGGTCTCTGTTCTGCGCGTCCTTTAGCACCGTGAAGAATGTGGAGGATGTCCCGATTTGGTCGATCCATATAAATAAAATAGTACGTATTGTTTCTGTTAATGTATGATTTTTACTATTAAAGTCAAATAAATGCCTTGTAATTCGTAAAAGACAGCGGTACAGATAACAATAACTTCTGGACCTGGTAGATCGTAACCTTCAAATAGTTGTTACAAAGAAAGTAGTAACTGATCCTATTTCAACTGTTTGACGTGTTTCGTACACTTAACATATAAAAATTTACCAGATTTTTTTAGTATTAGCAATTAAGCGACTTTTTATCCTTAAAACTAATTCTGATAGCACTCAGTTTTTTGTTAACTTTGAATCCCTCAACCCCTAGGAGGCACTTGGGTGCCACGATAACAATTGATTTCAATTGTGTCTGGAATAACTCACGATCGAGGGATTTGTTTTTACAAGTCGTTCTGGTAGTATTGTAAAATATTTTTTCTCCGTGTACGCTTAGGAAAATAAGGTACTTACATTGTTATTTTACTGCAAAAAAATAATTTCGTTCATATTTTCTCTAGTCAAATTATGTGTCAGTGTCAAAACTTGCGGAAGTACACTCCTACGAATACATATACATATTATGATGTGAATATAAGTTTGTTTGTTACGCTTTCCCACAAATACTAATAAACCGATCATCATGAAACTTTGTACACGTATTCTCAAAGGTATTGGGACGGACATAGGCTATTTTATATCCCACTGTTTGGTCCAAGTTTCCGACCACTCGACGCGGGCAGAGCCGCGGGCGAAAAGCTAGTCAACTATAAGGAACCTGTGTTATTTGTAACGTTAACTTTCTTTTCCGTGTAAAAACGAAAGTTTCATGTTTATTAAAACAAGAAGTGGAAAAACAATGAGATGTAAGATTATCCATAGAAAATTCGCATTGTTATATGTAAAAACATTGAAATACATGCCTTATGTATGAATTTCAAATTATTGCGTAAATTTTCAAAACATGTGTGTAGGTAGGTATTTAGCCTGTTTTAAGGTTAAAAAAATAAAGCCAATGTACAAATCCTAAAACACTTATCAGAGTTTTAAAAATTTTAAGAATCTCAAATAGTTTTGAAAAGTCTTGTTAAAGATTTAATATACCGTAAGTTCTAATAAGGGGGCGTCCATAAATTACGTGAGGTGTTTTTTTGAATTTTCTGTCCCTCCCTTTTCTTACGTAAACTTAAATAAAATTATTTTCTTTCGAATGAATTAGTGAATAATCTTAATCGTATTACGATTACGTTTAAGATTAAATCTTAAGCATGTACAATCTGGATTAAATGGACCAAAATCTATATTTATAAAAATGAATCCCTATTTCCCTTGGTCATCGCATCACGCGTGAACGGCTGTACTGATTATGCTAATTCTTTTTTTGTTTTGTTTGTTATTGTCAGGAGAATGTTCTTATGAAAGAAAAAAATAAGAAAATGGTGCGGAAAATTAGAAAATTTAAGAAAACTTAATCACCATACTAAATTGTTTGTAATGTAACCTTATCGCTTTTGACAATTTAAACTTTTTTAATGTATGGCGTTTGACATAACACTGACAGAATGTGTGCTGCTAATAATAGCATAATAATAATAAACAATGGGGAATTTTTTTTTATAAACCATTCCGTAATCAATATTCATAGTTAAGACAGGACAACGTCTGTCGGGTCCGCTAGTAGTATATATTTTTTTATTTACTCAGAAAAAATATTGCGTGATATTTGCCGAGACCCCCCCTCTCTCCAACGTAAGATTAGATGAGATTTGACTCGACCCCTCCCCCCCTTAAACATCTCACGTAATTTATGGACGCCCTAAGGCCCTAAAATCATCCCACTGCTGGGCAATGTCCTCCATCATTATGCATTAGCAATGATGGGAATAGGCAAAAACACTCGCTTGCCAAATGTGGGTTTGGACATCACAAACCCGAGAAATTTTTGGAAATTCAAAGCTCTTGTTGTATGCCCGGGGATCGAACCCTGGACCCCAAGATCTTGGTCCGGTACTTAAACCGCTGGGGCGTTTAATTCTGATAAATAAAAAAAGAATATGTAATAACAAGTTATTATAGCTATGTCACATATGTAATAGGTCTGTACACACCCAACCAAGATATTAGTGATGAACGAACGGTAAATATTTTAAGCGGGTTCCGTATAAAAGATGTTAGAGTAGTTGTGTCCACGATAGCGTAATGTTATCGCAAGGCTATCGCTAGTGTGAATTTGCCACTAGAGGCGCTTCTGTCGCGTGAGGTCCAATAACATTCACTTTTCACTGGTTTTAGCGGGCTTCATGACATAAATTATATTTTTTTTTAATTTACCTGCTGGAAAGTGATTTCCTTCGTAAAATTATCGCAAATATGGATTATTTGGCGATGAATGTAAAGCTTTGAAAGCGGAATTAAGAAAAAGCGCAAAAATAGGCGGAATCAAAGAGCAACTATTTCAGAAGTTAGTTTGTTGATATAAAGATAGTAATTTATAAATAATAAACTTTAATTAGAGTCAATATTATAAAGTCGCCTTTGATAGCTATACCTCTGGACCTCAGTCTACAATGGCGCCAACCGGTGAGCAAAGCAACGGTAGTCCCCATTGGCGTTTATTGTAAATAGAAGAATATATTCGGGTCACAGTCATGAAACAGATTATTATAATTATTCACTTACAAGATTTGTGGTCGCGAATAATCTAAATCAAATAATATGCATCATTTTGCATAAATCAATTGGCAACTGGCCATAGACTTTCCCAACTGCAACGCACACACACAAACACAATCCTCAGCAAACGTCACAGGCGGACGAACTTACATTTTAATTTACAATATTAGTGTCAATGAGCAAACAGTAAATTCACTAAAACTTGACTATGATCCTCGGGAACCCTAAAATGCTTTATCACAAAACATTATCTCATAATGGGCAATGCTGGCTACTCCGTAAATTGTCCATATCACGTGGCCATATCTTATAAATTATCATTTTCTATCCCGGACGATATTCGGGAACGCCAGGCGCGCCCGCCTTTGTCGCATCGAAGTTATCAGATGTCAAAAGGATATAATTTTAACTTTGAACTTGTCACCCTTTTTATATTTTGGACAGGGTTGCCAACAATGTGTTGATAAAGTTGTACTTGTCTGATAGAAGTTAAAGCTACTTTGATTGACGAGATTCAGTTACTTATGAATTAATATTTACAGGATTTACACTTTATGTAACTTTGTGGGTATCTATTATTATTCGAAAGCGCAAACACTGATGATCTAATGATTTTCATATTCGAAATATTCATGAACTTCTTTGACTTTGACTGACCAAAGTATTTAAACATGACATCGTCACATAGTCCGATTTGCTAAGAAAGATGAATGATGATATGAAAATACAAAAATATATTTTGAAATTAAACAGTTATAATACATTATTAGTAGGTACTACATACATATTATTTAGTCGTTAATATACGCTGTGCCTAGTACTCAATCACGGCAGATTTGTTAAACATATCTGAATGAAATTCAATTCGAAGTTAGATTATAGCTGGATTACCACTTAAAAGCTCTGTTTATTCTAGAAAGCAGTTCCTGTAAATTAAAATTTCACTTGTACAACGTCGCAGGCCACAGCTACCTTGTTATTAAATGATATCTAACAAAACGCTACATACATTGACTGCCGGTTCAAATATTAACGCATGCCTGGCAACCCTTGAAACCAGGAGTCCTGATTCGTTCCGAATAATGTTGCTTATGAATTTATTAGTGGATAAAAATGCTAACGGTCCATAATACGTAGAAAGGGACTCGATTTTGATAATGAAGCAATCATATAGATGGAATTCCTTTTTTAAGATTCCTCTGTAACCTTACAAAGGACGAATGGAGTCGCAGGCGCAGCTTATAATCGAAATTAGAATAAAATAATTTTGAGTGAGTTGTTAAAGTCTCAACAAACTAGTGACTTAATGGTTCTTGTAAGGATTTTTATTAGATTTTTACTGAATTATACCAGTTTAAATATCTGTATTAATAATATCTGAGCAATGTAACACCGGCTTTAAAAATACTAGCACAACCCACCCTTTCACGTCATGTATATAAGAGAAAAACTTTTCCTCTTACAACCCAAACGTTAAAGATCGTATAAAATTAAATATTGTTATGAAACATCTAAATTAAATCTCCGGGTTTCAGACTGAGTAACTTAGGAAATGTCCGGAAAAGCGCGTCCAATTTCGCATTCAAACGAATGCGAAATTGGACGCACTTTTATATAAATATCAGTCTAACTCTGAACTCCATATAGGCGTATTATAAAAATTATAATCCAGTCATAACAGTTCAGTTCAGTTCAGTAATTTTAATGAAAAAGGTTATTTTATCGTAATTAAAAATTAAAAAAATTGTTTGGCATGAAATTGTTTTAGCTAGTAAACATAACTATTTAATAATAGACTACAAATAAAGTAACCTAGCTTCTTGCGCTGCTTCTTCTCGGCACTAGTCCGCACTTGTTCCAAAGTTGTGGTCGGTTAAAATATACACCTCCTGGTGCCTTAGAAGTTAAACCGATTTTGCCGATTTCCCCATATTACCTACTGTTTTAAATGTGATTTAAATGAATTATCGAATTTGTTAAAGTTGATCAATTTTCATAGAGACTTTTGCAGGAATCAGATGGTTATAAATATTACTGATACCATTTTAAATAAAATGTAGCTCTGACGCATGAAAACAATATCTTATACTCAAGGCCTATAAATCGGTTAGATAGTTTAACAAATCCTTTTGATCTTCAGATGATACATTTAGCATTCGGTAAGAAGTACTGAAGATCAAAACAATGATCATTCGTTCTTTGATCTTGAACATATGTCTTCGTTCATATGATTTATTGAAGAATATTAGGACTGAGCGGCGTTAGCTCAGCAATAGTGGCAATCTTATGGTGTTGTCTGTGAACTGTTTTCGGGTTTCGATATTAAAAATCATATGACTTTTCTCGGAACACAAACTCAATATTTTCATATATATACAATATAAGTATTGTATATAAAGAAAGATGGAACAGACAGATAGATACAATTTTAGCATTTATATGATATTAGTATGTATTATTATTGAAACTACATATAAACAGTATCCTGAAAAACGATTAACAAATACTTTACATGATATTTTACGGCCATTTCCAATAACCTATTTAGGTATCTTCAGTTTTGGCATATCGGAGATAGAAAACAACTTCTGTCTTTGTTTCTCTGAACGGCAAAAACAGAGATAGAAACTGTTTCTTGTCTCCGATATGCCAAAACTGAAGATAGATGATAGGTTATTGGAACCGGCCGTTAGCAACTTACAACTTAACCCCTCTCCATAAAAAGGAGAGAAACCCGTGCTCACAGTGAGCATAATGGGTTGTTACTATACTTTATTTAGCAACTTACTACTTTACTACCGAGACATTACGTAACGTCTCGGTAGCTTAAATAGACAAAGCACCGCGCCCGGTACGGATGGGGATGCAGGTACGATTCCCGCCTGAGGATATTTTTTTTATTAACCGTTCACATAGTTTTTCTGTAGAATCCAGTTAGTAATTAAATACTTACAGGTGAGTTAGTAGCGACATCGATAGTTACTGATCTCTCGTAAGGTATTTTTTGGAGAGGGTTATTTACCCATTAGTACTGCTAACTACTTGGGTAACAATATTTTTGCAAATTGGGAAAATGGCAAAAACCACTTCCGTTTGTTTTGTTATAATAACTCACAATAATATCCCTTAATAGTAAACATTAAGGTCACGTATTTAGTTAGAAGGCGAGTAGGAAACAGTTATATCGATACAAAATCAGCCGGCTCGTTACTGGAATCGATTGTTATTATATCGATTGTAAATAGACTACCCGTGTAGTTATTTAACGGAAGTGTATTTGCAATTAAGACGAACACATTTGCGACTGAACCCAATGAAGCTACTTACCAATACAGTGTTGGTACAAAACAGGTGACAGAACAAAAAAAACATTGATGTTACTGCTTGGGGTGTCCTAAACTTTAAAGATAACGGTACACCAACCCATGAAACCCCATATCAAATAATCAGAAATGAACACTGAAATTGATATCAGAACATTTTTATTTAAGAAATTCATAATATAATAGGAGCCATATATCGAATGTTTGCAATGTTACGAGTAGAGTAGATAGCCTTTCTGGCTATTTCATTTCAGGGTATTCACTCCAAATAAAATAAAATAAAATAAAATAAATCATCATCATTCCCTTGCCCATTTTCCCAGTTTATCAGTCAGCGCAGTATGTTTTAATCTTTCACACTACTTATTCTATCACTCGTCACTGAATCATCCACTCCTTTCACACTCATATCTTGTTTCACACAGTCCATCCATCCCTTTCTCGGTCGGCCTCTTCCCTTCCAGCCATTCACATTCATTCATTCACTCGAAATCACATTTCAAAATAATATTTGTAACCGTGTTATTGTTTAACAGCTAGCATATTTCTCCCGTAAGAGGAGACTAAACTACTACCTATCTAATACTATTAGAAAAACTGCAATTGCCAACTTTTCAGCCATGCCATGGCGATTATGGCAAAATACTTCTTTTGGAGAGGCATGCCTCAAGTAGACTATACAGGCTGTCTTTTTCTTCACCATCAATTTTTTTAATGGGCGTTTAGTATCGTATGTAGAGCCCATTTATAAAGTAAACATGTAAGTCAAGTTTTCACCTGAAAATATTTTTCGCAACATAGTTTTCAATTTTTACGGTCCTTAGCCTGTGAAGGTATGAATGGAAAATCAACAACGTAATGAATGAATGAGATGCGCGTCGCGTAAAGTGTTTTGAGAGGAGGCCGTATCCAAAATTTTAGATCTTTGGCGGACATATTCTAGGTGCTTTATCTTGACATTTTTGTACCGGGCCAAGTGAAAAAATACATCATTTGTTTTTTGTCTCGTAGATTGTTGTATTAAAATTAAATTGCTAAAATATTATATGAAGTAAACTTCCTAGTGTTGGCTTGACGATTTGTTGCTGCGACTAATCGCAAATGTGCGGTCCCGATGAGCCCAGAACCAAACATATAGGCTGCCTTCTAACGGTCCGACAATAAGTTTAGTTTAAACCGCTCATTTCAAGCGGTTGCATATTAATGACTCCATTATACAAGTCTGCCTTATCTATGATATGTTGGTTCATTATCACATGCGTCAAGCTACTGTGATCTTATACGTGTGATAATTAGATGATAGAGATTTGCATGTAAATCTTCTGTAAAATAAGTTTAATTTCATACTAAAGTAGGTACTTAATTTCTAAAAACTAACCGTTATGTAGGTTAAAATATTAGCTTTCTGGTGATATTTTCACTAAACTTGAAATAGTTATGTGTATATGTATAAGAAACGCAGGAAATGTAAAAACTGTTTATCTGTATTTTTCATTAACTTGCATAAATCAGGTTAAATCAGAGAAAATATATAAATTTAAACTTAAATAAAATTGAAGTACTTATAATTTTTTTCCTTCTTATATTGACGATCCTCTAGATTGCTGATATTTTATATTCTATCACGTTGTTTCAGACATACAAATTTTAATTGTGTGTTCTTACCTCACTAGATACCTACTTACTTGAAATTATAAATGTATGTACCTAAGTGTTTTGTAAATACCAAAATGTTCTTGTAAGTAGTCTTTGTCATGAGAAAGTAGTTTTCAAATATGTTTTTATTCTTTAACATATCATTCTTATAATAATATCATCTAAACTTACAAAGTACTTAATAAAATAAAAACTAATCGTCCAAAATGCACCACATTTAAATTGTGTTTATTAACAAGCCCTAAAAACTCGGTTAAGTGCGTAACGCGTGTTAACTTCGGAATTAATTACAAATTATTTAATTTAGTGGTGTATGGTTTACTCTAGCGGCACGTGCGGGGTGCGCGCGCGCCGGTCTAAGTACTGCGTCTTAAGTGAGTTGATACTTTGTAGTAATTTCACTTCTTTATTTGATAACAAGTTGATATTTATTAAGTATATTACATTGTAGTTGTGCTAAATCTAGTAGAAATTATGTATAGTTGTTGTTTGCTGTTTCAGAGTTTTTTTCCTGTAATAGTCTTACTATTAATCTCTTTTTAAAGTAAGGTTATTTTTTGCTCCCACCACCCACACAACAGTTGACTGGTAGATAATACCACATGGTAAAAAGTCCTTCTTTTGTTTTTTTCTGTAAATAAATGAAAGTTAAGTAAAAGTTTTACATAAATAAACCTCTTTAACATTTGATCGTTTTACAGCCCAACGTTTAATGTGTCAAGATGAGCATGAATAAGAGACCATTACATTTTGTTGCAGATCCTGGTGCTTCAGAAAAGCAAGCTACTTTTCAAGATAAACTAAGCTTGTTGACGTTATACTCGTAGTTAAAAACTTTCCTTTGTATCTAAGATTATGACCGGCAAGTGACACAGAAACGTGCGTCCTTTAGCAATACTATGCAACTAGTTCCTATTACCTACAATGCCCGCAAATTTTAAAGGAACTACATATTATTATTATTTTTATATTTAAGACATGCCTCACTGGGCCCCACAGAGCCATCTATGCCCAAATTAAGCTATTATTAAGTACCCTGTCGTTTGGGGTACTAGACAACCGATAAACTTACATACTTTTTTTTGTATATACATACTTATAATACATAGAAAACACCCAGACCAGTACAAACAGACATGTTCATGCACACAAATATTTGTACTGTGTTTACTTTGTGCTGGCTCAGAAGCAGCGTTTACTACCGCTTAACCAAATGGTCGTTACTAGTTTTATTTGTTAAAACGTGTCCTGCAAAACTGCTAGTTGACTGGCCTATGCCCCTATTTGGAGACCACTACTTTATTTCTATATATTGTTACATAAATTTTCATAAAATATTATTAAAGTATCAAACTATCACAGTCGTACTAGTTTAGAAGTGTTGAATGGCGGGAGTGGGCGAAACCACTCGAGATAATTTTAACCTCGCTACCTCATAGGGCTCATTACACCCACTCGTTAACTCATTAGCCCTGTCTTTTGTGCTTTTATTATGAGCTTTAAGGAATTTAAGTTGCGCCGTTTAAGATTAATTAACTAAGTACATACACTTATCATTACAAATTGATCCAAGTAACGTGTCTGAAGATAGTAGTGCGTTTTCTTTATTGCTGATAGCTGTACTATGACTTTCTAGTAAGTTATCTGATTAACTAGCTTTGCCTGCGGAATTGCTTCCGCGTGACAATTTAAGTTAGAATAGCACTGCTCTTTTCGGTCTATAGGTGTCGAAAGAGGCGACTAAAGGTGAACGCACACTTATCCGAGCCTAACGCGTCGAAAGAATCGAAGTCAATGATGCCTCGCGCACACATATCCGCACCAAAAGAATCGACCACGCCGAAAGAAGCGGCCGCAAAATAGTACCCGCTCGTTGCTTTTTCATACGCAACTGATAGAATGCGAGCGCATCGGTCGAGTGGACCGCATGAGCCGCGTCGAATCTGATGACGTCATCCAAATTCGTCTAGGATTTCTGGGGTTCTTTTAGATTCGGAGAAGTGTGCGGGGTTTCATGAGATTTCATATATTGAATTCTAAAATTCGTTTCGTTCGACTCGTTCGACGCGTTCGGCTCGGATGAGTGTGCGTTCACCTTTAAGGAGTATTGTCAATAAAATACGGGTAGCAGCGTATTCACAAAGTAGTATTTTAACCGTTAAGGATAGAATTGAGATAATCTCTTTAACTCCTCCTCTCCTTGACTGTTCATTGATAGATTAGTTGATCAGTGTCCGGTTTTTTTCTGTCACATGACGCACTCGTCGACACAACACGCCTGTCGACGTTATAACCTAGTATAGTAGAATAATACCTTAAAAGTATGTACTGTTATTTTTATTTAATGGTAACTAATGTTTTTCAAGTATTTGGCTAGATGCCATCGACATTCCGATCGTGGGAAATTCCTAGCCCAGATGTGGATTGTACTATAAAATATTTTTAGTACATTCCATTTCTTCATGCCAAACTTTTCCATTGTTTTATGAAAGTGTTTGTCTTTATTACTTTTTGATGAGTAACAATTTTTTTTTTGTTATCTATGTTCCATACAGTTTAAAGAAATATCATCTGAGATGATTGTCTCTAACTTGTACCATTTAAATTGATATATCGCCACATTGTAAGCATTTGATATATATCAATGTACATGGTAGAAACACCGAAAATTAAAAAAAAGGGATTGAAACTCTTGAGGGTTGAATTATGAGGTTATTTAGTTAACGCAAGCAAATATGCTAAAAAACCTAACTAAAACGACATTAGTGCCAAATAGAGAGAAAGCAGAGTTGGAAATTGTTTTAATAGTTTTCTTTGATTTTTATACGGACATATTAGTACATAGTATATTTTTAAAACTAGAAGGCACTTACCGTGCGGCGCTTAAGATCCTGCCGTTTTATCATGATACGTTAATATCGATTACATGATGATACCTAAATCGATCGGATTACATAGTATATGTAGTATATGCGCTAACATTTGCAGCTTAATAACAATATAAATCATACTGACGGAGTATAAGGATCTTACAGGAACATTCCTATAACATCTTCATCTGAGCATAAAGTTATCGTCGATAGCAAAGATAGTGCTGTCTGCTGTTTTGATTTCGATCTTTTCGGGACACTACACTCCGGGACAGCTTTGTATAGATTATTAAGCTAAATTTTTTTTTAAAACCTCATTAAATCATTTTAGATGGATAGTTCAGCTAATTATTTTTCTTGTGAGTATTTTTGGTATTTTATTACACAGATTTAATTTTAAATTAAAAAAAATATATAACAGAATGTTGTGATGATTAGATCTGTTTTGTCAATTAGGAGGCCTCAGCGATGAACTTATGATCAGCGGTGGAAAGTTATTGAAACCTTTGCTCCTCAGTTAGACATGATTGGTAAGCAAAAGAGTGTTGCTTTTAAGTATTTTTTTATGATATAAGGATTAAGGGGATTTTACTTGCGTTCATTAGAATTATAGATAGTTTTTTTCTTGTATTTTAAACTATTGTAACTATTGATACATTTCTTTAAAAATGAAATATTTTTTTATTCTATTAGTGTTAGTAGGTACTTAACTGATGAGCTAGTAGCCAGACGTCCGGGTAAGGCCAAATCGAGGTCCAGCCAGTGTGCATACATTTGCAAACCATAATGGTTTTTATATGATGCTTGAGTTTGACCTGTCAGACTATTAAATCATTAATCTGTGAACTGCGTGAGAGTTGCGCGACGCGGCGCATAATTCTGAGATAATCGTTCATTTATGATATTCTAGTGTTTGACCAGGAGAGATACTAAACAAATGTTGGTAAGTATGCAATACAGTCGAAAAATTTCGTCTTATTGCTAGACCAATTTCCTTATAAACGTACCTTTTCATAATATGTAATATGAGAACGATGTAAAAATAACGATTTGACTGAAGTCTAGATATTTTTCAGTTTACGTATAAAAGACTCTGCTGCCCGTCTTTTTCTCAGTGTTCCTCTAGTTACATCCTATTCTGTTTATGTGCCAGCACCACAAGACATATTATTATGATTAAATTAAACTCAATAAACGAAAAACATGCTTTGTTGATTTTAGCTATCAGATAAAAATTATCAACAAACGCGTCATTATTTAACAACATCTAAAATTTAAACAAAAGAAGGTTTTCTTCAACTTTTTTTATTTGATTTAAGACTAATTTAAAATTGAATTGAGACGTATGTAAATATCGGGACGTCCCACGGAATTTTACTGCATGGGAGCTAACATGGGCATCATAAGTCAACTGTAATGCGGTTGGGTTCACGGAATTATGACTTCGCCTGAGGGCTTACTCATGTGGTATTATAATAGAAGCGAATTTATCTTAAAATGACTAGTGGCGATAATAATGTAGTTTTTTTTTCGCATCGATCCTATGCCATAAGATTATGATACAGATAACTCAGAATTTGAAATTAGAATTATGGTCAGTAGTTTAGTAATTATGTCTCTAATTATTCAGTAACTTTTGGAATGAAGAAATATTGGTCTGACTGAATATTGCTGATACTGAATGATTAGAGACCGATTTTTCTTATCATCTAAAATTTCAAAATGGGAATGAATGATAATTCAGGGGCTAAAATATGTGCCAAATGATTTGGTGAATTAAAAAAAAAAACATCTATAAATAAAATTTTCCTTCATTGCTCAATAAATCATTACCTTGTGGTGAGACAAAACCAGTGAAGAGTGAAAATACTGGAGTTGCCTTTGAACTAATTAATTCGTTAAAGTAAAATTGTTACATTTGAATCTTCTCAGACATATTTTGATAGTAATTTAGTTTTAAATCTTTAAACTGTAGTACCCAGACAACCCAAAGTTCAAAGTTTATTATTGGTTTCATTCAGATTTTCATACCATATTAGTTGAAAACAAATATTGACTGACATAGAGTGACCTATTTATCATAAAAAATATTCCACATTTCAAACAGTTGTACGTGTTGGTAACGCGATGCGACCTATTAGCAGCCATTTTGATGTACAGTCTTCGTGAATATTTGAATTAGAACAATATTTGGTTCCAACCAGACAGGGATTTTGTTAAGAATATTATTGACATTAAGATGTAACTGAGACGTGTTTTCTATGTATTATAAGTATGTATTTACAAAAAAAGTATATAAGTAAGTTTATCGGTTGTCTAGTACCCCATACGACAGGGTACTTAATAGTAGCTTAATTTGGGACTAGATGGCTCTGTGTGGCCCAGTGAGGCATGTCTTAAATATATTTATTTATTTATTTAAAAAACACTAATGTCCCGCAATATCCGTGGTTGGTTTTGATTTATATTTGGTTGTCCTTTGTTGCAATAGATTTTTAAAGAAACTGGTAAGCTTCTTGCCGATAATCTTACATGTATTAACAAAATAAATAAATGTGGACCAAGAAATTACCAGAACATTCAGATCCGAGAAAATATTCTTTCATGTAAATGGTATTTTACATTAACCCGTCCGGGAATCGTACCTCCGAGACCTCAGAGCTGGCGACCCTTGAAAACTGGTGTCTAAGCCATTCTACAACGGAGATCCTTATATTAAAGTATAACTTTATTTTAACTTTGTATCGAATATTTCAGCAATGCTTGCAAATATTCGAAGAAAACTTCATAAATTAAATGTAAACTTAAAAGATTTTGATTCCGACTGTACAAAATTGGTTCACATGCTTAAAACACAGAGACGTGTCAAAATATTTATTGGTTTTAGTTTGTTGAGGTACTTATACGCTTTGTGCTAAGTAGAACGTGCGAGACATTTCGAACGAAACAAAAATGAAAGTTTGCTGAAAGCTTAGCCAAACAATTTAATTGATGATTGCTGTATGAACGTGAGCATGGAACAGCTGCTTTATAGAGTCATAGACTATGACCCTGTAAAGCATCTGTTCCATAGTATATCGAAAATATATCATATTAGTTTGTATATTGCTATCTGGGTCTGTGTCGAAAAGTTATAGTGAATATAAAATTTTAAGAAATATAATAACGAAGTAAACCATTTAACATATACAACAACACTTCCTTAACATGCATCTTAAAATACTCATATATGTATTAATCCAGACTAATAATATTATTACTAAAGGAAAAATAAATATACCTATACAAGAACAAGGAACCTAAAACTAAAAACCTTAAAAAATAAAATAAAAATACCTCATATTTGTTGTATATTACTTTTGTGAATGTTATTGTGTTGTTGTAATTAATTAATACACCAAAATTTATGAATTTGTTTTACACTTTATTCCCGAACAAAGGATACAACAAGCCATAGACACAATGACATATCTCATAGACAATATCTATGATACTTTAAATAAATAAAGAGGTAACAGTACAGTTCTCTATTTATCATACATATAGGCTGTACTGTTACCTCTTCAGTAAACGTATAGGTCAGCAAACTTTTCATTCAGTTGTTAATAAAGTAGAAGAATTGGTCACTAACGCCAAAAGCGGCCGCTTTTAACGCAGTTAACAGTGATTCAATAAATACAGGTATTACTATTTTGCTTCTACCATGTCTATACATTTTTGAAATTGCTAAATTCGTCAATCAAAACCAAAACTACTTCAAGAAAGCGAAAGATATATACCTACCCTAGGAACACAAGAAACAGTGATAGATTGGTCATACTCGTAGTTATAGTGCCTAAATCAACACGATTAAAGAAAAATGCTTTCTACATGTGTATTGTTATATTTAATAAGATACCTCAATCGATAAAGGAAATGATACTAAATCGATTTAAAACTGCACTGAACAGATGGCTTTTGGAGCGAATGTTCTAAACAATCCAGGAATTCTTAAGTTATAACCAGGCTCTTCTTTTTTAAGTAGTGGTAGTGGTAGTAGGTAGTACTTTGTTAAATCAATAATAAAATATAATTTGACTCAATATTAATAAAATATATTTGCATGCTGTAGTTTATGGCTGAATAGGTGAAACAATTTTATTTTTATAAGACCTGTAATGTACCTACCCTATTTCAAAGGAAAATAAATGATTTGATTTGATTTTATTTGTTAATTTGCTAAAATGATACTGTTCTAGTTTTTTGAGGATTGGTTTTGTTTATAAATAATAAAATTGTAGCTCTGGTAGGTATGGGGACTACCCTTACCGAGATCTATAGCAAAAGAAAGGGAGGTGATATCACCACACATACTACACTTCTTTTAATGTATGCGAATACCTTACAAACATGATTTTTCGACAATGCGCTGACTCTGTTGACTGCTCGACACTATAAATCGCTGTAACTGAACAAATTTAAAATATTAAAATATTAGGGGTTAAAGTATGAAATTGCCGTTTTGTATGGACGAAATCGAGGAAAGTAATTTTTCCATACTAACAATTTTTTAGTTTTTTTAAAAACGCCTGAACCGTTTTCGATGCAATTAAAGGTGAAAGTTAGATGGTTATAAAGCTACGCATTATAGTATTTAAATTTCTGAAAATCAAAGTATATAATACAAATATACTTAATAGAAGCAAGGTCAGCTGACATATTGTAAGAGGTCTTTTCAACGACTTCCCTTGAAGTAATAGGCACTAGTATTGCATTTTTTTTTTAGTCAAAATTACTTTATTTAGTTTTTGATACAATACAAAAAGAATTACGCAATAATATGACTATACTTAAGAGCTATAAACAAAATAAAAAGTGGGAAAATAATCGGCAATTTCATACTTTAACCCTTATTATTATGCGAAGAGCAATTTAATAGCCAACCTATTCAATTTATATTACTGTTACCTAAATGGTTTAAAGGCTTCTAACTAAACTCGTAATAAGAAATATCGCACAAGAAGAATATTTAATTCACCTAACTGTCCCTGTACATTTCGAATTAGAAACGACGCATCAGCATGATTAAAAGCACATTAAATAACCGTTATTAAGTGCGACGTTAGAATTTACTTTAAAAACTTAGTCCTAAAGCTGCAACATGGCAGCGGGGGGCCAACGGAAGCTCGCCTAAGCTCGAGTTTATAGCTTAAAAGTAACTTAAAGTTATTCAGTTGAAGAAGCTATCGTTACTTATAAAGTGAAGTTTACACGCAGATATTGTGGACGCCCCGTTGGTCTAGTGATTTTAATACCGGGCCAAGATCTTGAGGTCCCGGGTTCGATCCCCGGGTCGGGCAACAAAAGTTTTGAATTTTCGAACATTGCTCGGGTTTGTGATCACCAACCAGCATTTGGCAAGCATAGTGATTGTGCCAGTACTCATCATTGCTGTGGTAACTTGAATTCAATGATGGAGGCCTTTGCCCTGCAGTGGGATGAGTATAGGCTGTTACTATTGTGTGACGATACGAGTATATCAAGGGACGGCTGTTATGACGGGGATATTAGATTTGGTACTGAAAATATTGTACGCTGTAACTAACTAACTATACATACCATGATAGGTATACCATGTTTTAAGCAAATAAACAATTTCTATTCCATTTCTATTCTAGGCATAAAATTATGTTCTTCATTATTACAAATGAGCTTAGTAGCCATCGTTGCCAAGGGCAAGGGAAACGATTAACGGCCGGTCCCAATAACCTATCTATCTTCAGTTTTGGCGTATCGGAGATAGAAAACAGCTTCTGTCTTTGTTTCTCTGGACGGCAAAATCAGAGACAGAAGATGTTTTCTATCTGGCCAATACTGGAGATAGATAGATTATTGGCACTGGCCGTAAAACAGTTTGTGTTCGTACTTATAATTTAACTGCACAGGCTAATTACATCTTTAAATACAGCTGAAACTTATGTTATGCTATGTACCTAAGTAGGTATGAATGTAAAAAACTTCAGTTTTACATAATATTATTAAGTAATTATCCACAAAATGTGTTAGTCATATTCATTATGTATCAGCCTATATTAGTCCACAGTTGGACGCGAGCCTCCGAAATTAGGATTTTGCCATAGTCGCCAAGCTTGGCAGGCTGATTAGAATAGAAAAGTAGAATAAAAAACATTTATTTGGCACTTCGAAATTGGAAAACAAAAATAATAAATAATTAATGTGCCAGAAAAGGCCCCCACTCAGCATTAGTCGCAATAGCCGAGGGCGTACTGCGACGCTGATTTTCAGTGGGAGCCCAGGAGGCACTTAAAAAATAATAAATAAAAAATAATAAATACAAAATAACACAAATAATTCAAACAATAAATGGTATTAACAACATTATGCTGTTAACAATTAAAAATTAAAATTAAAATATAATTATAAAATAAAAAATTAAAAGATCAGTGGAATTACAGCGAAAAAACAAAAAAAATGTCAAGCGAAGCAAAAAAAAAAAAATTTAACAACAATATTCACAGAGTTGATTGATATCATTTGATACAATGAAATAATATTTTGTTTGGCAATAGTAGTATTAAATATAATCAACAACGTTTGCAATTCAATAAAAATCGATTGGCGATCGCTGTTTGGCCAATGGTGGAAGGAAGACGTTGCTGCCCGTTTTCTTCTGGCAGTACTCCTTTTAGTCGCCTCTTACGACACCCATAGGAAGAGAAGAGTTTCTATTCAATGTAATGTGCCGTTGATACCACACGACGTGCCGATGCAATATGTGTATCTGTATGACATAAATTCTTGTTTACTAAAAAATATAACACCTTTCTTTTTTCGACGAGGGTTAAAAAAGACTATTAGTAGTGCGTGTCCTTAATAATAAACCCAATAATTCCTATTTTCTTATTTACATACTTTATTAATGTTGCCAATGCTCGGACCACAATACTAGTCCCGCTTTCTCAACACAACCCAGCATTGAACTTCTATAATGAAACCTCTTGTAACAGTATTTTACTCGAAACAGTTTTACTATCTTCATGATCTACACCAATCGTCGACTCGACTAAATAATCGTAAAGCCAGATTCACAAAATCGATTCAATTATGCCGACTCGACAATAATGAACACGATTATCTCAAACGCGATCTCGGACCGTCCGCGCCGCACTATTAAGAACGTTCGGATTAGCATATCTATGGGATTACCCCTACCACTTTTGCTCGATTATTATATTATCTATACAAATAAAAACTGAAGTGTCTGTTTGTTATTACAAATAGACAGCTTTTCATATGCCTATATGAAGGTACGGTACTTACATCAAAAAACTCTTACTTTAAAGATTTTTGTCTATATATTAGTCTGTTTGTTTAGGCTAATCTCTGAAACGACTGGACCGATTTTGACGGATATTTTACTCACATTACAGTAACTTAGGCTACTTTAATTTTAGTTTTTTTTAATTCATATAATGAACACATAACATGCCAATTATCCTGTACTCCACACGAACGAAATCGTGGGCACAGCTAGTTTATACATAAAGGACTAGCAACTGGTGGTGACTTCGTATGCGTGGCAATGTTGATGCATGACAGACGACCTAATCAAATCAACATACATACATACATACATACATACATATTATCACGCCTCCTTCCCAACGGGGTAGGCAGAGACCAAGGCCTTCCACTTACTACGATCCTGGCATACATCTTTCGCTTCTTCCACATTCATCAATCTTTTCATGCATGCTCGTCGGTTTAGAGTACTCTTGACCTGACCTTTCTTTAGAACATCCCCGATTTGATCGTGATAGGTTCGTCTAGCCCTTCCTCTTCCAACGTTCCCTTTCACACTCGTCTTGTAGATCTGTCTAGTCATTCTTCTCTCATTCATCCTCTCTACATGTCCAAACCATCTAAGCATCCCTTTCTCAATCCTTGTGACAATATCTTCTTTCACACCACAACGTCAAATCAAAATGTGGCAAATTAATGTTTAAAACGTCTTTATCAAGAACGTTGTGTTTGTCGAAATCAAAATGTATCAAAGCGTATCTTCGCTTTGAAAAATCTACTTGAAGAAGAAGAGAACGAAATTACAACTTACTTACAAACTTTAACTACACTTTGTCGAAACGAATTGTAAATTCCATAATCATATCAATTGTTATTTACTTTATTTTAAACAAATAAAAATTTACAATTGAAAACAATTTTGAAAATGTTATGCGATTTATTTAGTAGTTTTTCTAGTTATTAATTTACATTATAATTTCCTACTCAAATGCTGGATTGAGGTTATGTAGTTATTGACATGAATGTTTAAAAATTAAATACATTCAATGGTTACTTTTAGACGACTTCCTACTAGTGAAAAATAACTAGCACATTTCCTAATAAATTTTATACTAAAAGCATAAATTTAAGATATGTAGTTAGAAGTAGAAATATATAGTCAATCAATACAGCCTCTTAAAACATTAAAGTTTACGCAACCGAGTAACGATTTCCGATTCGATTAAACACGTAATTAACCACATCGTAAAACAAACACGATTATTGATTGAAATATCGATTGGATCTAGTCACATCATTATTTATGCTAAATTAATGGACTTTGTAACCTGTAAGAGAGGCGGCGTCAGTTAGTTATTGAAGGGAAATGGTTTGTTAATTAGCCAAACATATTTTGGAAGGGCCGGAAAACACAGATAGTTTAAATAGTTTCTAACTATCCATAAGTTTTAGTAAACGTTACTTGACAGTTTATCAAGTAAGTAGTTTGTTTCATATTTGTTAGAACCACTGTTAAATATGTTTAGTTCGGAAACGATAAACATGTTTTTACTTTGTGAAATAACTATAGCATACTGACAAGGTCTTCTTAATAGGAAACACTGGACCATGATCTTAGAAGCAGTAAACGTAAAAAACAGTAAAGGTACCTATAAGAATTTCATTGGAAGCATTTGCCATAAAACTGTGTTTTACTGTAAATTATTCAAAGCCATGATCAGAACAGTCTACACATTCTTACGCTATTGGTACACATATTGCTATCAGTATATTAAGATATTCTTTCGATTTATTTCTTAATCTGTCATTAGATATTATCAAGGAACCACTATTTTAATAGGCAAGTTTATTTAAAAATGTCATTAAGATCAAATAAATACCTGAATATTCTGTTCTACTTTTTTATTGGACTCAATTGTTTTTATGTTTTTTTTCAAATTGAATTACTGAACATTTAAAACAATTTAGTGTTTTTTTTTTCGATTTGAATGTCTTAGATGTGACCAGATCGGTTAGTTTTTATTTAAGAAATTGTATTTTTAAGTTGCACCGGCAGCAATTTGTAAGCTTGAAAATAGTCTCAAAACAATTCTATTGTTTCTGAAACTATACCACATTTAATATACTTATTAGTAATTTACTTATTCCACAATGCAACAGTTTTTATTTTAAGATTCTTCGACTGTAAGAAAACCAGTGATAACAAAACAACGCGTGTCGCAAGCCCAGAGGGATTTACGTATATCCAACTAACTACCGAGGCAGCTGACAAGAGATAATCAGAGTATCACTGTTCACAGTGCAACCAAACTGTTTTTAAGGCGGATGTAAGTCATCAGGCAGACGATGGCTGCCCAAGAACCCATCATCTATCACCGCGCTACCTATTTTTATGCATCACGAAGACAATACTTTATCTTTTTGATAGTTCCATTATGTAATTAACTGGAATAAAATGTCAATTGGGCTTATCAAAAGTGACGTCATAACTATGTAGATCTATCTATCTATCTATTTTACTGTAGTATTTTAGACTATAAAAACCCGTTACTTTACTAATCAATAGAAATAAAAAAAGACTAGTTAACTTTTAATTATTGAATAATTACTGTCATTAACTCCATCGGCTTCCAATAGTACCACCCCATTAAACAAGGAAGCGCATTTACGTGCATTTGACGTGTAGGCGGAATCCAATCCGCGGTAACACAAGTCAGTTCGACTGAGCCAGTAACATTAGTTCAGTCTACGATATTGTAATTAAGCTCAATTAGATCGCACGGAACGATTAGTGCAAGATTTATGACGATTCTTAGGAGTTGTTACTAGTGCTAAGGTTACGCTAAAATCTAGGCGGATAGGTTATTTAATACTAATTTTGAACATGCAACTTAATCTATCCAATGTTTTTAAATTTGGATTATAATCCACATTTAGGGCATTTCATACCGAAAATATAGTGAAAGAAGTTTGTACTTTCATAGACTTTATTGCTCATAACAAGGTAAGGATAAGTTATAAATAAATGTTTTTAATTTCGGAATCCAATAAATCCAAGAAAATTTATGGATATTTCGTACCAAAAAATAGTGAAAGAAATACTTGTATAGACTTTATTGCACAAAACAAAGCAGACCTAAGGACAAGTTACAAACTAAACGACGTTGTGAAATATAGTCCAGTGATGAACAGAGGTCTCCCTATACTCTGAAAAGGAGGATTTTGCCATAATCGCCACGCTTGGCACGCGGGTTGGCGATCGCAGTTTGGTCAATGGTGGAGGAAAGACCCCACCACCACCGTGCCACCCGTGTTCTTCTGGCAGTACTCCTTGTGACATCCACAGGAAAATAAAGAGTAGCGATATTCTGTTAACGTGCCGTCCCACGCGACACAAGATAGTCTTACTCATAATCATCGATCGTATTCACTATCTTTATAAATAATAATCAATCAATCAATAATCAATATTTAAGACATGCCTCACTGGGCCACACAGAGCCATCTAGTCCCAAATTAAGCTACTATTAAGTACCCTGTCGTATGGGGTACTAGACAACCGATAAACTTACATAAATACTTTTTTTTTTGTAAATACATACTTATAATACATAGAAAACACCCAGACCAGTACAAACAGACATATTCATGCACACAAATATTTGTACTGTGCGGGGATCGAACCCGCGACCCATGGCTCAGAAGCAGCGTTTTCTACCGCTGATCCAAATGGTCGTCATAAATACAAATGAATCCCTATTTGCCTTGGTCACGACATCACGCGTGAACGGCTGGACCGATATTGCTTTTTCTTTTTTTGTTTTGTTTTTCATTGACAGGAGAAGGTTCATAAATAAAATTTAAAAAAAAGTATTTGCGCGAAAAATTAGAAAATTTAAGAAAACTTAATCATCGTACTAAATTATATTACAAATAATTTAGTACGATGATTAAGTTTTCTTAAATTGTCTAGTTTTCCGCGCAAGTCTTTAAATAAATTATTTGTAATGTCGCTTACAACTGATGAAATGAACTGACAATTTAAACTTTTTTAATGTATGGCGTTTGACATAACATTGACAGAATGCGTGCTGCAAATAAATAATAAATAAATAAATAAATATTTTAAGACATGCCTCACTGGGCCACACAGAGCCATCTAGTCCCAAATTAAGGTAGTATTAAGTACCCTGTCGTATGGGGTACTAGACAACCGATAATCTTACTTATATACTTTTTTTTTTTGTAAATACATACTTATAATACATAGAAAACACCCAGACCAGTACAAACAGACATGTTCATGCACACAAATATTTGTACTGTGCGGGGATCGAACCCGCGACCCATGGCTCAGAAGCAGAGTTAACTACCGCGGATCCAAATATCGTCAAATATAGGGTAAAGAAACTGAATTTTACACATGACCAGTAATGTCACCTGTTCCCGTGTTGGAATACCAACAAAACTATATATATACTCGCCAGAAAAAAACCAAATAATGTTAAGAAGCAATTGGTAACATTTTTTTTATTATACCATTTTGTAATCCAGTTATAATATTCATAGTTAAGACAAGACAACGTCTGTCGGGTCCGCTAGTTACTAATGAAGCTCCGGCCATTGATATCGTTAACACAAAAATAAAAGAACATATACTGATTTAAACTTTCATGGTCACTATCACTAGAGTTATTTAATTCGGGGTTTATACCATGTACCTTATTTATTATGAGTTTCCGATATTTCGGCACTGTTGCAAGCGCCATGATCACGGGAGAACTGTTGTATCTGCGGGTGGGTAGCGCAGAAAAATCGATCTACCCTCCGTCGTAGTCTTTTATTACACACGACACTGGTACCACTGTTTGACAACTCACTATTTTTACACTTTTGTTCTCGACACACAATACTTACAGTATCCGATTGTGACACAGTATTTTTTGGTTTTCTTCGGTTACCGCAAATTCGAACCACTGGATTCCATACACTGAATAATTTAAAGCCATCTTCGCGATTGAAATTTTTGTATTTGGTAATCTCAATCGCTTCTCTGACCATTCTTGGTGTATAGTGCTGTTCTGAAGAAATTATCTGTGCGTTGTGAAACTCAATCCAGTGGTTAGGACCCGAGTGTATAAGGTGTTCAGCGATGGCTGACTTTTGTGTGTCGTTTTTCTTGACCGCTTTAATATGTTCCTTCATCCGGCAAGCCACTGTGCGTTTAGTTTGTCCGATGTATGAACTTCCGCAACTGCAGTCAATCTTATAAAATAACATGTTTTCAAATCGGGACGTCCCATAAAATGGAAACTTGGCAACACTAACCATCACAGATTAATGTGTTAAACTTTGACATCTTCGCGCCAAGGCGGCAACAACCGTGGATTTATATTGATTGTGACAGAATAAATTGCCAGTATTATAATCTAACACGTCAAGTACCATTGTGGGATAGTGATAGTATTAACAGCAATATTGCTAAGATTATGCTGAAGTAAATCATTTGAAGTAGCAGTAAAAAAGGGTACCAAATTTGACGTTTTTTAAAGTGGTGAATGACTTTGATGTTTTTTTATTATATATTTTTTTTTATTGTGTCATACATATAAATTGGATAATATGAATGTGAATGTGAGTTTGTTTGTTACACTTCCACGGAGGAACTACTGAACAAATTATAAAGAAATTTGTTACAAAGTTAGCTTAGATCTGGAGAAAGAACATGGTGATTTTGTGTCACACTTTTGGGCACAGGTTTCCACTAACACGATACGAAAAGCTAGTAACAACTACTTATACAGTTTTCTCTAATTAAAAATACAAACGTAGCCCTAACATGAAACCCCAATAAATCTGCTTTCTAGACCCAGATACTACTCTCATTGGAGAAGTCTGTGAGTCAGCACATTTCATTATGCAATCTGCGGCATCTGAGCTCAAACGTCGCAGCAATGATGAAGTTGCTTGTCCTGAAACGCAGTTAGGCTTTGTTTCCATTTGTCATTTGACATTTCGAAGCTTTTAAAAATCGTTTGTCTTTGTCAAAGAATTGAAATACGGAACATCTAATTTAATGTTTTTAACATAGTAGTTATAGGTATATCGAATCTCTGTGTTTGTTTATGTTTACATAGATAAAACGTGCGCTTTATAGTTACTTACTTTGGGATCAAAGAATTTTTGTGTCTTTAATTTAAATTAGAACATCAGTCCTATGGGAAATAACCTTTTTTGTTTTTGTGCGATTTTTGTGAAAACTTAATGTAATTGTATTGTAGCATTGTGAAGTCATTTTTGGGCTCTCACTCCCATCTTTCGTTTACATGTAATTAATATTATAGTGTGTAATAATACTCTTAGATAAGTTCCTGCTTTATTAATAAACTTATTCTCTTATGCGTCCATATCACCTAAAGTCTCAAGACGGAAGTCTTTAACCAGTGCGTGTTGCCGAGTAAAGTGATGACTTATGGAACTGTGACGTGGTCACTTTATAAGGGTCGCATTAAAAGGTTCAAGGTCGCACAGCGAGCAAGCGAGAAAGCTTGTTATTTCAGAACACCGAAATTTCGTATCTCCGATGTTAGATGCCTTTCAAGAAAAGTTATAAAATGTTGAGAAACGTCTCCCATTATACCTCTAGCACCAGGAGACCATTTATGGTTCTGATTCTGATGATTCTCTAGCACGCAGCACTAGAAAAACAGTGAACACAAATCACCTGGTATATTAAATATAACTAACATCATTACTAACCCGCAAGCAACTGTAACACGATATTAAGCCGGACAAGTTTAATGGGAACGCGACAGTACCCAAGACTTGAACCTAGACCAGTCTGGTATTCCCGATGGTCGATACAAATTGACAGAGTGGTGTTATAACGGTTCAATTAACATAATAAGTAAATAACGCATCGGATTCATTAAGTTTCTAAATGGAAAACAAATAAATCACTGATAAATCTACGTCTTAGTATCGTGAGTATAGTAAAAGACCTTGCTGTAAGTGTCTTAATGTTGGTCGTTCTAAATGTAATCATAACACTTGCAGAATGTTGGTCATCTGCTTATGGCGTTGGGTTCATCGCACTATACAAATCTTTCCACGTATAAATTTCATGGAATAAGTTTGATATATGATGATCATTATGATCTGTAGTTCCCATTGTGGATCTTTTCCCTCTTAGTCATCATCACCATCAACTTGCATCAGCACAATGCTGCTATTTGGCTTCTCTTAAAAAAGGATTTCACCATTATCGCCAGAACTGACAGTTAAGTTGCTATCCAATATCGTTTCGAAGACGCCACTGCTTCCTCTTACGATATCCATAGGACAACCTAAATGGTTGTCTGGAATAGACAGAAGGTTGTCTTCTACTACTAATAACACTAGTGCAACAAGTTCCGAAATGTTATTCATATAACTACTCTACAGCATTCAGTCATCCATTGATTCCTGATCTTAAAAATATTGCATTAACAAAGATAGTATACAATAGGTAGAACTAAAAGAACACATTTTCTTAATGAACGGATGCTATATGCAAATGTTCAATAAGATCTCACTAGAATACTACAGAAAGACAAACAGATATCATGTTTCTATTAGCACGGATCACGGATAGTTATGATTCAATTTATAAGAACTATTTGTGTAATCGCTACAAACAAGAATTCCATTACTTTAAATAGGTTAACACAAGTTTTCTGTTTGATTAATTTTATAATTAACTTTTATTGTGACACGTTTATGTATAGCTTTGAAGTTATTGCCTCAATTGAGATTGCAACTTCAGAAGGGTTTGGCCGTAACCTATTTATCTAGCACTAGCTTTGCTATTTGGCTTTTCCCACGCAAAGTTTGATTTTGATTACATTTTCGTGACATCATGTTCAAAAACTTATCGTGATGATTCTAACTTCAGAGCTGACTGTCTTTCAAATAAATTTTAAACTCTTACATCTTCACAGTTGAATTTAAGCAAATCTTAATCGGAAAACCCAACGCCCCACTGATCGAGTGGTTTAAGTACTGTAGTGCGATTATCTTAGTGCAAATGTCATAAAGCTTTGGTTCCAGCTGCTGTAACAGCAATGAACGCAAGATTGGTATTTTCCTTTTAAAGCAGATCGACACTAGCGCCGCATGGCTACCAAACAAAAATCCGTGACATCAGCGATCGATGTGACGGCTGAGACGTGATCACAGCCTCAAGCGCAGCGACCAAGATCTCGGGGTCTTGAGTTCGACGCAACGAGAGTTTAGAATTTTCGAACATTGCTCGGATTTCTATTCACCAATACCCGCATTTTTAAAGCGTGGTAATTATGCCTGAACCCATCATTGATGTGGTAACTTGGATTTAATCAATGCCGAGATATTTAGAGATATTAATATTCGTCATTTTCTCGGTCGAAGACTATAAGCACTCAATAATAAGAACTGCAAGTCGAGCTAAGGCCCGGTCGAAATTATGGCGGAGGTATCTCATAACTTGTGCAGGGCGCCAATTAAGTAAATATTAACAGCAACTTTAGGGCCAGTTAACAACCGAAAATAATGAAAATTTTATTTTAACGCGGGTTTATAAAGCGTAAAACAACACATGGAATCTATCGTATGGTAAAGTAAAGTAAAGTAAAAACGTTTATTTGCCAGAGTACAGTACATTTGTGGTGAAAACTATTACAAGTCCAGTGCACTCAACCATACAATGGCATGCAAATAGTGTGTGAAAGGTAACAATACAAGGTACAATATAGTTTGATGAATTTAATTGTATTAACAGATTTGATTAAATAGGTATGTCATTACATAATTACAATTATTTATTTTTTAATTTTAAAGTCCATAAATTCCTTAACACTATAGAAGCAATGTTGCCACAACCATTTTGTCAATTTAGATTTGAAATCGTTTTTGTCAGTGAATATTTTGATGTCATCCGGAAGATTATTTAACAATACAATACACATATTAAAAACATTTTTCTTATATATTTGTTTGTGACAAGAAGGGTGATACAGTCGGTTCATTATCTTAGCTCTAGTTTGTCTCTCATTCACATCCATTCGTTTTTTAAAATATTCTGGATGAGAGATCACCAACAGACACATATCCCTAATGTACATTGATGGTAGGGGTAGTATATTAAGCCTTTTGAAGAGTGGATTACAGCTGTCATCAAACATGGCATTACAAATAGCACGGATGCACTTCTTCTGAATTTTAAACAAAAAGATAGGTTTGCAAGATTTCGCCAAAGGTTTTGTTCGACCCAAATTTGGTAACTTATTGTATTGTTTATTATATTTGAAACCAATGCTGTTCGACCCGAGAATCGGGTCCAGGACCGTGAGATCTTGATCCGGCACTGAGATCACTAAAATAATGGGGCGTAAGAAGAGCTCATTTGTCAACGAAACCCGTTCTCAATCTAAACCTATATTCTTACTTCCATAATCATCAGTCACATCGTAACACTTCTCAAATTACTTACATTAGTAATTACATCGCTAAGTGCCCAATATCTAGCTGTAAACGTTCCCGTTTCTCCCCGTGTCCCGCGCCGAGACTTCCGCGAAGCGTGCGCATGCGACTCGCTCGTTAGCGCACCTGATGCGCGGCCAGGAAGCGAGCGGCTATCGACTTGATCGCATCTGCTACTAGTAAGGAAGCGTTCTAAGGCTAAACCATTGAAGTAAAATAAAAAATAAATAGATACAAAATCAGTAACAGAAAAATGTGACCTACTGAAATGAGCACCCTCTGAACAATTGGATGCTTTTGAACCTTAGTCGCATTCTTCGTTCTTTCATGTACACAAGGTTGCATTTGCAGTATGGTAGATATGACATAATGCTATTTAGCTGTTTTTGAAGTATAGGTACTTAGAGTTCGATATGCCATTTTTGTGTGTGACTGTAATGCTGCAGATATGCGGATGGCTTATAGTTTGTGTAACAGATGGAATCTGTTGTTAAGTGTAACCTTAGAGTATAAATAGGTAAGTGTAACCATTCCTGCAAGAAATCCTTGCAATCTTTGATTTTTAGGCTTCATTTCTCATCTAACTTTATCTAGCTTATGTGTTCAGCCATTATTCAAGTTTTTTTTCTATTTGATTCATAATTATCATCAGCCGTTAAATGTTCACTGCTGGTCATTGTCCACTAGACAGTAATAAGATCAATTGCAGTACATCTAATACTTGCAACTGCGCCTAACTGAATGAAGATGTGATTGTGTATGTACCCTAATCTCATTGCTATTAAGGCCCTTTAAAAGGAAGTCAAATTAACGCGCGATTCGCTCAATCCGTCAGAGAAGTACTGCTGCAACGCGAGGCTCATTAATAAAGGAATGGAGGAACTGATATGAGTGTCAATTTCTCTCAACATCTGGTGCTTGCAGCTGAGGTGTTCATTAAACATTTTGATGAACTAGTTTCAAATATTAGCTTCCTACAGAGCTTTTGCGAACATGGACTAAGTTACAATTCACAGCTCTAAAAACAGCAAAAACAGTTAAAATAAAGGAAAATACTAATCTACCGTATACGAATGAAGATAACTACTAAAGCATTTACCTTGATCTAAACCGTAAAATATTTAGAGCCTTGCAAATTTTACTAACTTTCTATTGATGCGGAGATTTCTAATTGACAAAGATTTTTTTCACAGTGTTTATTGAAACAACAATGTTTACAAATAAAATACTAAATTTTACAAGATAAAACACTAAGACAAAAAAATTACACTTTTTTTAAAACTGGGTTCAAGGTACGTTAAACTGTAGATTGACGATTGGGCCATAATATAATAACGATTGCAACAAATGCCAAAGTATCGTCGAACAAATACCTTCATATGCAATGCATTCTGCGATATGTATAATTTTATAAATAATCCTTATCTTTGATATTAGCGAGACCTCGGCTAGGTATTTGATTTGAATGCCGCTTTTTTCGTGGCCTCAGTTCCGTATTTGATTGAGGAGACATCTGCGCAAGCGCAAAAATTAATGCGCGGTCTTTACTGGACAATTTTGAATGACCGGCCTTAACAGCGGGTTCAATTTATTGTCCTTTTAGAGTTCCGTATCTTAAAACAAATTAATTCGTGATTTTGTTTTGTCGTGTGGTGCACATTATTAGAATAGTATCGCCCATTCTCTTGCTTTGGGTGTCGTAAGAGGCGACTAAAGGAGTACTGCCAGAAAGAGACGGACAGCAGCGTCTTCTCTCTAGCATTGGGCAAATTGTGAGCGCCAATGCCAACTTGCCAAGCGTTTAAATTATATATCCACGCTTGACCGGCGACTGGCAGCTTTGCAAGCAGCATACGTACAGTATCTATTGTAGGTTGTATATTTAAGTTTGGCATAAAAACCTTTTTTTATCTCTCTTTTTTTTTGACAGGCGGGTGGCAGCTATGCAAGCAGCATACAGTATCTTTTGTAGGTTGTACATTTAAGATTGGCATAAAAACATTTTTTTTCTTTCTTTCTGAATTGTTTTTTATTAGGTTCACATACGTTTTATTAGGGGTTAAAGTATGAAATTGCCGTTTTGTATGGACGAAATCGAGAAAAATCATTTTTCCATACTAACAATTTTTTAGTTTTTTTAAAAACGCCTGAACCGTTTTCGATGCAATTAAAGGTGAATGTTAGATGGTTATAAAGCTAAGCATTCTAGTATTTAAATTTCTGAAAATCAAAGTATATAATACAAATATACTTAATTGAAGCAAGAAGGTCAGCTGACACATTGTAAGGGGTCTTTTCAACGACTTCCTTTGAAGTAATAGGCACTAGTATTGCATTTTTTTTTTGTCAAAAGTTACTTTATTTAGTTTTTAATACAATACAAAAAGAATTACGCAATAATATGACTATACTTAAGAGCTATAAACAAAATAAAAAGTGGGAAAATAATCGGCAATTTCATACTTTAACCCCTATTATGTGATACGAACTTCCTTAAAAATACAAAATTCGAATAAAATATTATAGCTAAAATACATGGATTTGGTGAGAAATATCCGAATAAAAATAATTTCGGAAGCTCAAACGATTTGAAGACAAGTCCTTACCAGATTTTTAAGTTCACTTCTGATTAATGGCGTCGATGTCCGCCTTATTGCACTTCAACAGTGTTAATGTCTCTGGATTACAGAAACGAGTTACTCATTAACTTGTACTTGGAGTAATTGTGGGCCTGGTTTTAATGAGCTTGTAATTATTTAAAGTTCGAGGATATTCAGCGAAGGTGTGTTTATGGCTGTTCAATGTCGTAATTGTTTGACAAAAAATAAAAGTTCCGGGATCTCGGGGTCCTGGATAAGATCAACGGTTTTAGCAACAAATTTTCGAATTTTTGAACATTGTTCGATTCTGCGATCACCAATTTGGCAAGCGTGGTGATTACATTATTGCTCTGGTAACTTAAATTCAATGATGGAGGGTTTCGTCCTGCAGGAGGATGTTTATTGGCTGTTGCATTACTCTCTCATAAAAGGGGTTAAAGTATGAAATTGCCGATTATTTTCCCACTTTTTATTTTGTTTATAGCTCTTAAGTATAGTCATATTATTGCGTAATTCTTTTTGTATTGTATCAAAAACTAAATACAGTAACTTTTGACTAAAAAAAATGCAATACTAGTGCCTATTACTTCAAAGGAAGTCGTTGAAAAGACCCCTTACAATGTGTCAGCTGACCTTCTTGCTTCAATTAAGTATATTTGTATTATATAATTTGGTTTTCAGAAATTTAAATACTATAATGCGTAGCTTTATAACCATCTAACTTTCCCTTTTAATTGCATCGAAAACGGTACAGGTGTTTTTAAAAAAACTAAAAAATTGTTAGTATGGAAAAATAACTTTTCTCGATTTCGTCCATACAACACGGCAATTTCATACTTTAACCAGTAATATTAGGGGTATTATTTATACCCGCTATTATTTATGACTAGATAACATAATTAATTGTTATGACTGCAAGTAATTAATAAAGCACTAGTTTTGTGAAAATCATGAACACAGAAGGCACTACACACATCCTAAATCAAGAAATAATTATAGTTAAAAATAAAATAAGTACCTACCTTTTTTTGCGATGTGTCAGGCACTTACCCTAGTAGGTACCTACATTTTTAGGCAACGCGGACTGCGCCGCAAACATTCACAGATTTTGACAGAAGATTAAAAAAAAACTTACTTTTATTAAAACAGTCTGTCTTCGTAAGTAATTCTGCGTATGGTACTTACCTGAAACAAAAAATATAGGTTCAGTCAAAATATTATAAAAGATATACCTAGTCAGGTCATAAGTTCTGTCACATGTGTAATATGAAATAATTTAGACATGTTTATTATTTATGTAACCATTTATATAGCAAAATGAACTTAATAAAACATAGATTCATATGGTAATAAAGTTGATTCAAAATGACCCCCGCGATTTTGAATACAAGCCTTCAATTTGCGCGGCCAGTCGTCTATCGCAGCACGAACGAGGTCCATGTCAATATAGGCGGCTGCCTTAATCAAGGATGCCTTGAGTGACTCCAAATCAGGATGAGGCTTTGAGCAGGCCTTTTCCTCCAAGTGTTGCCATATCTTGTAATCTAACGGACTCAAATCTGGACTCGAGGAGGGCCAGTCCTCGTGCCGGATGAAGTCGATTTCACGCGCCGCCAGCCAGTCTTGTATGCTTTTCGCTCTATGAGCTGGCGCAGAATCTTGTTGGAATACCCAGTGCCTGTTATAAAACATGGTATGAGAAACAGGTTCCACAAGATTCTTGAGGACTGTATTTTGATACACAACTACATTCGTTTTTACGCCTTTCTCACAAAAATTTACCTCAGTTAAGCCCCAATAAGAGACTCCCAACCAAACCATGAGCGCGGATGGAAAATGACCTCGTTGGATACGCGGAATACGGTTGCACGCTTCTTCACTGCTGTGTGCGTACACCTTATCATTTTGTTTGTTGTAGCTCTCTTCCACGGTGAAAATTTTTTCGTCCGAAAAAAGAATTTTCCGATGCTTTTTTCCCGCGTACCACTTCAACAAAGCGCGGCATCTCTTCAGTCTCAGGTCCATTAAACGAGCGTCCAAACGATGTCCTGTTTTTCCTCGATATGCCCTAAGCCCTAAGTCTTCATTTAACACCCTTTTCACCGTGGTCCTGCTTAACCCCATCTGAAGGGCCAACAGTTTCTGCTTACGTATGGGATTTCTTTGAATTTGCGCCTTCACAGCTTTTATCACTGCTGGAGTCCTAACAGAGCAAGGGCGACCACTTCTTGACCTGTCATCTACACTAGAGTCTTCATTGTATCGTTTTATGGTACGATAAACGAATCTTTTGGTTATATTCAAATTTTTCAGTAAGTCTAAAATCTGAATTGGCGCGTAACCGGAACGATGCAACGCAATAACCGCGACACGGTCTTCTTTAAGTGTCCACTCCATATTAAAAATTCTAAAAAAATAACACATTTTTATTTTCATGAAAAATTTGAAATTCGAATTCAATGAACTTTTTTGTGGCCAGCATTCTAAATTCAAAAGTTTTTATTGTGTGACAGAACTTATGACCTGCCCCCTTACTCTTGAATTTGATTTAAGTTCGATCTCGATTCGACCTAGCCAAAATCTGAACAAACTCAATTGAATCGAAATCAAAATCAAGTCAAGATCGATCTAAAATGGCGATCCGTTAAACATTTTCGGTTGATAACGTAATCACCATCGACTCACAGGTTTAGGTTCACTTTTCAGAGTACCAAATCACTGATTCTCGACGTCGATTCGATTTGATCGTAACTCGAACTTGTCTTATTACTTCGATTCTGGTGCACCATCAAAATAAGGTTTTTTAGGAATTCAACCAAACAAATAAAAAAAAACAATTGTAAAGTTGTTCAGTGTAAATTTTAATGGCAGTGAGCTATAACTGACTCAACGTGACTAGATGTTACTATTTATTTTAATGTTAATAGTTGTTTGTACAAGTAACTTCACTATTTATCATATTTGGCGCCGCCATTACTTGTTATTGCAACCATTACCTCTAGGGTTAGTCAGTTACCTATTTGTCAAAGCCTATTACAAAGTGGCATTGCTAAATATGAACATATTTAATTATCCTTAGTATGTATATTAATATCATATGTTAATATATCTAAATTACGATGCGTCTGGGAACTGCATTCTCGACAAATTAGTGCAAATAATACTGTTGTAAATCTTTATATATACTTCCTGTTAGTGAATGGACTGAATTAACAATAAATAATCAATTATCATAAGAATATGGTAAATAAATGATTTGAATTGATAAATAAATGTTGAATTAATAAATACATTTTATAATTATTGCCAGAATATACAGGCTGTAAGCTAAACTTAATTAAATCATCATTGAACTATAAGAATTCGTATAAACCACCCTGTATAGGGTGTATCAGAGCATGGAGTAGCTGAGGCTATAAAAAATAGTATAGCCTGCACCCTGTAAAAGGAAAAAATGTGGAAAATACCATTCCATTAAAAAAAGCTAAGATTCATACATAACATTTACGAACAACGTGTAGGTAGGTATATGTATGTGTCGTCTCAGGTAAATAAAACAATTAATACCATTATGTACCAACCTTCTTCCTTCTTACGGTACATTCAAATTTTATAATAAAAAAAAGTGGAGAGAAAAAAATATTGCACTTAATTTTTACTTTAAATTCGTGGTTCATCATCTCAACCTTGTTACTTTGATAATAATTGGTTATACCTGTAATATGTATTAATATTAAAATTTCGAGTCTACTGGGATTGCACAAAAAATAACTCCTCTTAGATCACGATGGTAGAAAACAAAAGTGATAAGTATAGACATTATTGATTGTATCTAGTAATAACTGTTACACTTTGACAATATCATAAAATGTTTACGCGGCACTAAAACCTGTTATCATCATCACCGGCTTACATCATCCAGTCGCTGGAGAAAAGTCTCTCCAAAACGAGGATAAATAAATAAATAAATATATTTAAGACATATCTCACTGGGCCACACAGAGCCATCTAGTCCCAAATTAAGCTACTATTAAGTACCCTGTCGTATGGGGTACTAGACAACCGATAAACTTACTTACATACTTTTTTTTGGAAATACATACTTATAATACATAGAAAACACCCAGACCAGTACAAACAGACATGTTCATGCACCCAAATATTTGTACTGTGCAGGGATCGAACCCACGACCCATGGCTCAGAAGCAGCGTTTACTACCGCTGATCCAAATGGTCGTCATATTATAGGATATTTCCATAATCGCCATGCTTGGCACGCAGGTTGCGGGTTGCGTGTTGGCGATCGCAGTTTGGCCAATAGTTAGAAAACAGAACCTGTAGCCCTTCTTTTTCTCGCAGTTCTCTCTTTACTCGCCGCACGACACCCATAGAATGAGAAGGTGTGGTGCATTTCAAAGTGAACATACTAACCCATCAAATTAAATTTATTTTATATCCGATTAAACTACCTACTCGTTTTCAGCACGTATACAATGATTATATCGCCTTGTGCTACAAATCCGTGTTAACCGGCTAAGCTTAACCAACACATTTTAAATCTCACACTTGATTGATGTCTTCATAACTCCTAAAACTCCTCAAATTATCAACTCTATTATCAATTACAACAGGGTTGATATTTCTTTAAACCCTCGTAAAATATGATCTAACTTTATAAATCAGGACTTGCATGCTATCCCAATATAAATTGCACCACGCACTATGTAAACAAGATCACAATATCAAGTTGAGGTGATCGATAAATTCACATTTGCAATTCATATCGGACTAATGCTGTGTTATTTATTAGAATCGATCACTGGCGCCGATTTGTGAGTAAACAGACATTATTCGTATCATAATAAGTAGTTGACACTTTAGGATTATTCAGATGCTTATCGATCTTTGCAATCTGTGTATACAACCACGCCTACATTTTTTTACTTAACTCTACTTAATTTTTAACTCTACGTTTATGCAGAAGCTTACGATGGAGCGAGTTTATCCAGAAAGTGGCACTGGTTCTCCCACATACCAGCGGAACACGGAAAAACTGTTTGGCTCTGGACTCCGGCAGGAGAGTGGAAGCTTCCAGGCGGCCTCTTACGAAGCCTACCACCGCAGAGGGATCTATTAGCCGTCATCATTGGTTAGAAAACCAAAGATGCCGTTGCCCAGGGTGGACCACTAGGAGGTAGATTCCACCACCCCATTATTTTCTTCGAAATGAAAGATATGTTTACGGATTTTGATTCGCGTTTTATTTTCGATTAATCCGACGCGACGTTTCGAACACTTCGTGGGCGTTCGTGGTCACGGGTAGACTGATCGACTATCTTTCATTTCAATGTATGTTCACGTTAATTCAAGACAAACAGTAAATAATTTTAAAAGTATATTTCCGAATAACAACAGACGGTTAAGTATTTTTGAAATAAAAAGACCCAAACGAGTTTTAAGTGCATTAAAAAAATAACAAACCAAATGGAGCCGCCATTTGAAATGTTTCTTTTGGAAACAAAAAGGATATTTGATTTCAGCGATGTCCCATCTCTTCAAAACAAAGCTTGAAAGTGCTGTTACAAATTGTAAAATAAACATTTTTGGAACATTAAAAATACAATTCCTTGAATGGAAATTTTCTCGACTGCCTTAGGTGGGACTCGACCCCACGTCCTTCGCTGCCTGGTTGATCACTTTAACCATTGAGGTTTGTATCGACGAAACGACTTAAAAGTCTTCAAGTTCCTTATAACCCTAATACCATACAATTTATTGACTACACAGTCCTGCGGTTTCACTTACTTACATTGGCCATACAAACTTTCTTAAAGCCTCCGACATAGCTCATACTGCGGATGCGGTCAATAGAACATGGATTAGCAATTCTAATGAGTGATTTGCAATTATGAGGATTAATTAACAACTTGGAGTTACTATTAAATCTCAGGACAAGCTTGTTCCGCACTGTTGCATAAAATATCAATTACGGGATTATTTTTTTATAAAAGTTTGTCGCCTTAAATAGAAATAGCACAAACTCTTATTTATTGGTGTCGTAAGAGGCGACTAAATGAGTACTGCCAGAAGAATTCAGTAGCAATTTCTCTCCATTACCGGCCAAATAGCGATCGCGAATTATTGGCCTGCCAAGCGTGGGAATTATATACACAATCCTTAACTGTTCAGTCTGTCTGTTTATAATAGCACTAGCGTCTAGCGGTTGGCCGCGACTTAGTCCGCGTCAATTTTTGTTAAAATGAACGCGATTATTTTTGCAACATTTTTCACTGATACTTCGCTCCTATTGGTCGCAGCGTGATGTTATATAGCCTAAAGCCTTCTTCGATAAATGGACTATCCAACACAAAAATAATTCGAACCAGTACTTCCTGAGATTAGCGCGTTCAAACAAACCAACAAACTCTTCAGCTTTATAATATTAGTAGAGATTAGATGTAATTTACGAGTATGTACTGTTTTATACATACATACATACATATTATCACGCCTCCTTCCCAACGGGGTAGGCAGAGACCAAGGCCTTCCACTTACTACGATCCTGGCATACATCTTTCGCTTCTTCCACATTCATCAATCTTTTCATGCATGCTCGTCGGTTTAGAGTACTCTTGTTTTATAGTGTTTTATTATACATATCGTATTCTAGGTACATATATTTATGTGAGATGTGAGGAAAGGAACGCAATATAAGAAAGGGAAGGAAGACGGAATGAGTGAGATTAATGTTTTTTTGAATTTGAAATAACACAACGTTCTGGAAAGTTTACAGTAAGTTTTGAGATGTTAAAAGAGGAAGACGAATAAAAATTGTGCAACAGAAAATATTGTTTAATTTTTCCCTACATGTATGTTTTTTGTATCTGTCACAATTCCTCTTAGAACTAAAACCTGATTACCTCTAACCAAACTTTGTCTGGGAGAGATCGCTTTTACCGACAAGACCGCTTAATGTACCTACATTTTCTCTGGTTTGTTATATTTTGTCTGCCTTTGTTTAGTTATAATGTTGATCAAAGGTTTAGTGCAATAAAGTATTAATCTTAACACTGCTGCACTGTATAAGCGGAGGCGAGACATCTCCGCTCTTTGCTGCATCTCGGCGACATTAGTCCCTCATGAATAGTGATCAGAGATTGACTGACAACCAGAACGACCGTCAGTCAGCTCCTGTTTAAATGTCTCCTAATTACCTACGGGACTCGCGTGCCTCAACCGGGAATGCGTCTATTTGGATTGATTGGCGTCGCGCTATCGCGGCAATACGTCTAAATGGACGATAGTGCTGTGACAGTAGACATTTGTTGGTTCGGAGGCAATTTAGTATTCACTATGTGGTTCTATTATATACTTTTAGGTACTTGAATTATGGAGATAGGTCTTATGTACTTTAACTTTAATTAAATTCGGTATTAAGACATAATTTTAATAGAAATATTTAGAGAATATTGTATAATTTAATTGCTTTAAAAACATCACTTTTGTATTATTTTTACTTGTCAATTTTAATTGTAAATGGATGACAAATATAGGGTAGGTAGTTAGGTATACCTACTTATATTTTTTATTTTTCACACAATTTTTATTAGCTTTTTAATCTGACTAATTGTGCCCGAAGTAACTTTTTATTTTTCAAATAGATGTAAAATAAAGAAACTTCCTATATTTTTATCTAAGATTTTCTATCTTAATCCAGTATTTGTCAAAAATAACTAAGTACAATTAAAGTAACCATCTTGGATTTTTAACCCGGTACAGATCTTTCTTATTTTGATTGGATTTCTATCTTATCAAAAGAGCTTAAAGTTCAAGTTATGATAGCTAAGTTCTGCCACAACTGGTGAAAGGTTTGACAATAGCCAACCATATCTTTTGGCACTAAGGACGTTAGTCATTTGAACAAATCAATGAAACTCGTTTAAAGTTTTTAGAATTTTAGCCATTACTTAGATCATGCTAAACGTAGTTTACTTCTTGTTTATAATTGAACAAGTCAAATTAACATGTTTACAACTCCGTTCCGTATACAATTTAACAAATACGTTGAGAATAACAACGGAATTTAAACAATACGCAGGGAAATAGGCCGCGTGTGACTGCAGCGCCATCTATTTCAGTTTTACTGCAGTTTCGTAATAACCGAACGAATGACTGAACGCCCATTTTAGCAAAGACGTGTCAATCAAATCATAATTTATAAACACAAGTACTGACTAGTTTTCTATGTATTATAAGTATGTATTTACAAAAATAAATGTATTTATGTAAGTTTATCGGTTGTCTAGTACCCCTACGACAGGGTACTTAATAGTAGCTTAATTTGGGACTAGATGGCTCTGTGTGGCCCAGTGAGGCATGTCTTAAATATTTTATTTTATTTATTTAGTTCAGTAGCGAATCATCCATCTATACTATATTTTAAAATTATAAAGCTGAAGAGTTTGTTTGTTTGTTTGTTTGAACGCGCTAATCTCCGGAAGTACTGGTTCGATTTGAAAAATTCTTTTTGCTTTGGATAGTCCATTTATCGAGGAAGGCTTAAGGCTATATAACATCACGCTGCAACTAATAGGCGCGAAGCATCAGTGAAAAATGTTGCAAAAATAATCGTGATCATAATAACAGAAATTGACGCGTACGAAGTCGCGGGAAACAGCTAGTAGTAATAAAAAAATAAAAACAAAGTCCGATACAAAAATGACACCTAAAACTGTCCTCCATTTTTTTTTAAATAATCAATGGACTTGCTCTTGACTACATACTTAACTCTACGGTTAAGAAGAAGCCTAAGAAGGAGCGAGCTTACCCAGAAAGTGGCACTGGTTCTCCCTCACACCAGCGGAACACAGAAAAACTGTTTTGCGCTGGACTCCGGCAGGAGGTAGGCCGCCAGGATGCTACCACTGGTAGCATCCAGGCAGCCTCTTACGAAGCCTACCACCGCAGAGGGATCTGTTAGCCGTCATCATTTGACGACCATTTGGATCAGCGGTAGTGAACACTGCTTCTGAGCCTTGGGTCGCGGGTTCGATCCCCGCACAGTACAAATATTTGTGTGCATGAACATGTCTGTTTGTACTGGTCTGGGTGTTTTCTATGTATTATAAGTATTTATTTACCAAAAAAAAAAGGTATAATAAGTAAGTTTATCGGTTGTCTAGTACCCCATACGACAGGGTACTTAATAGTAGCTTAATTTGGGACTAGATGGCTCTGTGTGGCCCAGTGTGGCATGTCTGAAATATTTATTTATTTATTTATTATTATCATTGGTTAGAAAACCAAAGGTGCCGCTGCCCAGGGTGGACCACTAGGTGGTAGATCCCACCACCCCTAAAAAAGAGTTGAAAGATTGACGTTGATTTTATGTCAAAGCCAACTTTACAACCCGGCCAAATTATGTCGACATGAAATAGTATGGATCTTTATGTCGTGTTATATCTATTCTATTCATATAGGTTGTATTATATGTTTACCCTTATGCCAAATGCGTGCACATTCAGTTGGGAGTTAGGACACTTTTTTAAAGTCGGTAATTTTTTTGATACTCTTTTGACAGATGATTGCCCGACATTTTTCCTGGAGCTGAATGTAACAGTTTTGCTACAAAAAGATAAATCAGGCTTAAGTCTAACAATCTAACAATAACGCGTATAACAATAAGGCGGCCAATTCAAAACTTATGACAGATTGTTGATATTACTTATTGGAGACACTGTTTTAAAATTAGCCATGTTAAGATTGGACACTTGGCTTAAATCTTGTTTAGATTGTTTTGTAACACTTCACGCAGTAATCATATTTCTAACATAGATGATGACTTCCGCGCGTAATACATAACTAGCTAAATTAATCTGTGCCCTAATAAGGCGTGCGTTGGTGTCCGGTTGCCCTGTAATGATATAGCGATTGAGTTGCGCGCGCGCATGCCGGAATGTAAATGGCGAAGCGGCTTGTGTCGCAGTTTCAGAAGGGAGCGTGTAGCGGAGCGTTGAAACGTTACTATCCAAGATCACATCGTTCTATAAAAATAAGCTCGGCTAATTGGAAAATTAAAAAATAATAGGTGCTTAGGCATGAACAGCGATAAGTTAACACCCGATTTTAATAAAACTTTAAAATTAAGTAGCTTATTCTTAAACCTAAAATCTTATACAGAGTGAAATTTTAATCACCTTCCAAATTTTAATATATCAACCTACGAGATAAAAAACAAATGACGTATTTTTTCTTTTGGTATAGCCCAGTACAAAAATGTCAAGATAATGCACTTAAAAAATGTCCGCCAAAAATCTAATATTTTTGATACAGTCGCCTAACAACACTTTTTTTACGCGATTCGCATCTCAATCATTTATTACGATACTATTCATAAGTTTTTGAATGTCCCTTTATACCTTAACAGGACCTAGACCTTTACTCTAGGACCGTAAAAATTGAAAAATATATCGCGAAAAATATTTTTGGATGACAACTTGATTTACATTTTTACTTCATAAATAGGCTCTAAATACGATACTGAACGCCTATAAAAATTTCGGAAAGTGGTTAAAATTTCATCCTGTATTATTGTATTCCTACAGGTAAATGTTTGTATATTTTTTTTACCTTAAACCAGAATAACAAGACTTAAATTTATCGCGAAATTGCCGACAGTTCCCGCGGGAACAAAGTAAGTTACAGTTGTGTTCGGTATGAAATCACTGGGTTCGATAGTGGCGCTGCGTTGTTGGTTACCATATCATTTTTTTAAAGCACATAGGTAATAACATATTATATAAACTCTTTTTATATTATTCTTAAATTGAAAAAATACTGCTTGATGATAAAAAAAAAAAAAAAATTTTTATTTATGGATTTTAAAAATTATTTTGCTAATGATTTCCTCTTGTTAACACCGGTTTAGGTACCTTCACCACACTACCCGCACGAACATTGATTGAGAAAGCACTATTTCATGCAGGAAATCAGTGTTATTGTCAAATCAGTAAAGTCCACACGGACAAAGTAGCGGCCAAAAGGTAGTAGTAATCATCAATATAAAAAAAAATCCGTGTTCAGTACAAAACCAAAGAATCCCACGGCGATTTTTTTCATAAAGTAATTAGTAAGTTTAAAAATAACCGTATTAATATCATTGGTATGGTCGGCAAAAAAGGCGTTAATCACCCGACAGACGGGCGTCGGCAAACAAATCAAAGCGCGACTCAGTCGGGTGATGTTAGTGCGTTTTTTGCTAACCCTGCCTCGCTAACGACAGGGGATTAAGAGATCATGTATACTTGGGAAGGATTTAAATAAGTATAGTAGCAATATTGGTATCATAATTCGTATTAGTTGTTAATCCGAATGATTGCAAGCAAGTATTACAAACTTACATGTGTATAATTACTAAATCAATGTAAAGATAACTAGCGAAATCAGTAAAATCCGTTTTATTTCCGCAAATACCCCTGGAGGCGCTTTTACACGTCCCAATATTTAAACCTGCTCCACTGCTTCAGGACAAGTGAGGGTTAGTTCCAAGAAGAAGCAACCCAAGAAACTCTGTTACTATTGTCAGCCTCTTTTTAAATTAGTATCACTATTTTTTTCTTTAATGTAAGAAATAGCTAGAAGCCTTTTCTCTATACTGCCAAACTGCGATCTTCAACCGTCTGCCACGAGGCTTGCCTCTAGAGTTTTTGCGTACCTATCAGTAATACTAAACAATCAATCATATTTCAAATACTAAAGCGAGACTCTAGGCTACTATTTACACACTTAACGCGCGAAAAATGAAACTTCAAAATGGCAGATCGTAGTGACGTGGCTAGATCAGTCATCAATTGAAATCAGGACGGTCATTAATTGAGTAAAAGCATACATTCGATTAAAAATCGGTAACGATAGGAAGTGACTAAATTTTAAGTAAAATTTCATAACAAAGTGAATCTTATTTTGTGCAATGTTCAACGTATGATGCGTTTTTCCACGTAATTATTACTATTTAAACTACCTTTGTTTCAGGATAATATAAGCTAGAGCCGAAAAAAGCAGCCTAATAGGTACTTCATAACTTAGACATCGTTGTGTCCTGACTTCGATACCCGGATCGGGAAACTATGGTTTCGAATTTACGAACATTTCTCGGGTTTGTGATCAGTAACCTGAATTTGGCAAGCGTGGTGATTATCTGTACCTATCATTGCTATGGTAACTTGAATTCAATGATGGAGGCATTTGCCCTGCAGTGGGATGATTAATAATCTGATTAATAATCATCCCACTGCAGGGAATAAAAGGTAGGTAGATAATATAATCATTGATTATATTATCTACACCGGTATACATTTGAGATCAGATTTTCTATGCTGACGTCTGTAATGGAGAAAAAATAAATATTCAGTTTTTTTAATGGTCTTAGTCTTCCACACATAAAAAGTATTAAGCGATCATGAGTCATTTTGCACTACACATGTGGTTAACAATCGTCGCCTTATAACTACGGGATCAAAGAGATTTTTTACTACACTCAATTCTCTTGATTTACAATAGGCTTATATCGAGAGGGGTTTATCCCAATAGTTTTTGTTGTTTTATAAGTTCAGTTAATCATTCAGGAGAGATAATATAAATTTAATCATAATTTAATGGTCTAATTAGCCGCAAGGAAACTCTGATTTAGGATTACAGTAAAAGTACAAAGACACAAAAAAAAGAAAATTTAAATTTATCAATTACATCATTGTGATTAATTGTTTGAAGTGACATATGAGATAAACTTTCATGGTCATTATCGTAAGAGACAGTTCTTTCGAGATTTCTACTATGTAAAGTAGAAACTAGTATATCTACCAAAATATCGTAAACTCATAAAAACAAGGTAGGTACATGGTAGAAATCTCAAAACAAATAACTTATATGTGAGATTTTATAGGTACTTACTACTACTAAAGTACTGTAAAGCCTACTTCTTTAAGCTCTTATTTTATAAGTTAACTTCCTATAAGTACCTATCAACATAAAAACATCGAAAACAAAAAGCATTTTTTAAACATAACCCGAAACAGATGATCAGCCAATTGGAATAGGGAAGTAAACATCGTTTTCAAAATTTCAACTTTTACTGTTTCTACTAAAGTAAGTTTTTTTAATCACCACCTTAAAACCGTTTTTTTATTATGTTACACAAAAAAATGATCCTATATGTCAACTAAGAATAGTGTTAAACCTTTTTAAATGTCTGCAAAAAGTATCCATATATCATCCGTAGTTACCTACAAGCAACACTATAAATAAGCGTGAGGACAGACGGACAGACAGGCTACCGGGATTGGGTGCTAATGGACCGTGAGACGTTGTCTTCAAATCATTTAGTTCCTTAATAACGGTATATAATACCGGTAACAACAACGTTAATGTCTAATATCGTTATTTCTACAAACATTAGACAATGATCGGTTGTTATTGCTAATCAACCGTGAGTTGAAGTGCTTCATAAATATGTTTGATAACGGTATTAAGAGAAAATAGAGATATTCCTGTGACAGCGTTGTTTGTGTAAATAAATTACATAAAGAGACTTAGAATGTTGTCGGTTAGTTGCTAATGAGCCGTGGAATAAGTTTAACAGTTTTGCGAAAACTCTAAGAGGTTAGTCCTCCGATGGCTAGTTCTGTTATTTTTATATAATATATTATCAGATAAATATTATGTTGATTTGAAATTGTGAGTAAAATAATATTGGAAATGTTTTTATAAAATAACGCTACACGTTACTCGTTACCGATCAACCGACCAGCTCGATTAAGCGATTCGCTTCGGATTCACAAACAAAACGTCTGGGCCATAACTCATGGCTCTTCCCACTATGTGTTATTTAACTGGAAATAGATACCACGGTATCTTAACTGTTAACGTTTGATTTAACCTTCTGACGTGTTTAAATAAATAAATAATAAATGTGGACAACATCACATACCTACATTGTTCTGATCCCAATTTGAATAACTGTTTAAAGCATTCGTATTTTGGAAACCAGAAACAACGAAGTTACCACAAACACCCAGACCCGAGAAAATGTATAAAAACTCATTTTTTCTACATTGACCCGTCCGGGACTCGAACCCGGGACCTCGGAGCAGGCGACACCTTGAAAACCGGTGTGTACGCCACTCCGCCACGGAGGTCGTCAGGTGTTGGCTAGATATATACTTGATTTAATTATATTTTATGTATCAGAAAATACAGTTCCGCTGGTCTGTGGGAGAACCAGAGCCACTTTCTGGGTTAGCTCGCTCCATCGTAGGCTTCTTCTTAGCTGTAGAATTAAGTATGTAGTCAAGAGCAAGCCTTGATTATAAAACAAAAAAACTATCGAGCGGCAACTCTTCTAATACATAAGAGAACCTTTAGTCGGGTTTAACGAACTGTCGATCGAGATCGAAAGTTAGCGTTTGACCGGGTTGTTGCCTAGATTAGATCTAGACCGATCTAGATAGATAAGTTGGCATCGCTTTGTCGGTTGACGAGTTTTTTCAACGGAAAAGTTATGACCGGCATTAAGTTAAAAAAGTACAAAGCAGTCAAGTGCGTGTGTCAAGCTTAATAGTACCTATTGGAATGTTCTGCTAACGTTAAGTTTTGTCTAAGTCTATGATTACAGTTAATAAACCTAAAAAATATAACTACTATTTAACTTGAGTCTGGCCTCAATCCTAACTAATATTATAAATGAGGAATAAACTCTCTGTCTATCAGTCTGTTTGCTACGCTTGCACGCCTTAATTAATCAACCAATATTTATGCAATTTGCAAAAAAAATCAGAAAGCCACTGAACTAAATAGCCTAAGGCTGATTTTAGAGTCACGCTGATCGTTCGCTGACCATCAGCGCCGAGCGCCGAAATGTATGGAAATCGCTGTCAGCGCTGACCGCTGTCGGCGCTCAAGTTCATACATTTTGACGGTCAGCGCCGATGATCGATCAGCTTACGATCAGCGTGACTCTAAAATCGACCTTAACAAATTATGCAAGCTCTCAACCTATTTGCGATCGGTGGCATTCAACGTTAATGATGGTCTTTCTTTGACCTTAAAATTATTTATTACTAGCTGTTTCCCGCGACGTTGTCCGCGTCAAGTTTTGTTAATAAGAATTCGATTATTTTTGCATCATTTTTCACTGATGCTTCGCTCCTATTGGTCGCAGCGTGATGTTATATAGCCTAAAGCCTTCCTCAATAAATAGACTATCCAACACAAAAAGAATTTTTCAATTTGGAGCAGTACTTGCTGAGATTAGCGCGTTCAAACAAACAAACAAACAAACTCTTCAGCTTTATTATATTAGTATAGATTTATATTTTAATAATCTGCTTTACAAATCCATACTTCGTTTTTTAAGTTTTGTTTTATCCAAGTTTTATTTTTTAATTTAAAAATTTGCCATTACAAACGAAAACATACTACCTACTTATATATCACAGTATAAAATACCACAAATTTATAATCTTAATGTATAGTTGCCCGCATCAGGCTATTTATTTTTGTTGCAAACTCGAACTTATTTCAAGTACATAAGGTGCCCCAGTGTTTTACGGTTTACCTGATGCTGTCTATACTTTACTACGTCCAATCACATTATACTAAATGACGTTCATTTCCAGTCGACATGAGTAAGTTACTCGTATGTTAAATGTAAAGATATTAAGTTACAGTCGCGATAATTCACAACATTAGGCCTAAGGTAAACATAATGTAGGCAAGCGGTTAACTAAACAAACATACGCATGATCATTTGAATAAGCCGGCATTAGTAATGATTAGAGATGTCACAAATAGCGGTTTTGCCGAATGCCGAATACATAATATTCGGCCGCTCTCTCAGCTGAAGCCCCGAATATTGCTCGACCGAATATTCGGCTTAATTTGTTTGTAGGAGTTTCCGGACAGTATCACTGTGGTATAAGCGGTGGTATTGTTGATAAAATTGAACATTAATAGTTCTATAAAGGTTTTGTGTTACTTATAGAAGAGAAATGTCACTGTTTCTTTACTATAGACTCGCGCACGAAGGGTTCCGTACCAAAAAGGCCAAAAAAACGGGTATGCTGTATGGGAGCTCCCCTTAAATTTTTTTTGCGGCAATTGCGGCAACAGAAATACATAATTTAATTTGTGAAAATTTCAACTGTCTAGCTATTGCGGCTCTTGAGATACAGCCTGGTGACAGGCAGACGGACAGACGGACAGACGGACAGACGGACAGACGGACAGACAGCGAAGTCTTAGTAATAGGGTCCCGTTTTTACCCTTTGGGTACGAAACCCTAAAAACGAAGCATTTACAGATCGCAATGCAGACCTGGACGACGACATTTTCTGTCCGAATACTAATAGAGCCGAATATTTGTGGCATCTCTAGTAAACTTGACGGCACTTGATTTTCTCACCAGATTTTTTACATCGCAAATTACGAGATAATACTTCTTTCCAATCAATTTACGTTAAAATTTTTTCACTAAACTAACAGTAGGCTTTTAGCTAATTCTTCCGACACCAATAGGATTAGATGAGGTGGCGCTAATCTAGACTAACACTACTCGGCACGCTGGCACCACACAGTACAGTAAAGAGCTGTGTACTTGTCATTAATATCCTTAATTGCGAAATATTAATAGTACTTATGCACGGCCAAAGATGCCGTAAAACATGACCTCATATCTATCTCAGTAACTAAGCACGGATAATTATTTTATGCGCGCTCTAAAGGGGGTATATCAAACGAGAATCAGCCAGGCCATGCGGAATAAGTACTAGTACTCCGTACAGAAGCTTGACTTTGCAATGGTATTCAAAGAAATGTCAACTCAATGTCGTCAACGATATGGTGTAATTTAGTTTGACTCAGTGTCAAGCACATTTTCGTTTAGACACCTACAGAAATCAATAATCAATAATTTCATTCTTATTACTCTAGAATATGATTCATAATACACTAAACCTATTCAGTGACGTTATATCATACGGCGCGCTAGAAATGACTGCTACAAGAAGCTACTACCGCCATCACTATTTAAAAAAATAATTACCCGATCACTATTTAAACAACTAAACACTGCACAGTATCTTTTTGCACGTTTTCTTTTTCTCTCCATTTCGGTAAAAGAACAAGTGAAAAACGGGCGCGTACTTCACCGCTCGCTTGCGAAACTCAACTGTTTTAGCCCACCCTGGTGGGTCGCCGCGCGTAGGTACGTTTTTGGTACCGAACTACCGACACGCGGAGTTACACAGGCCTGCTTTTACTAAGACTAACTAAAGGAAACTTTAGGCCCTGATGCTTTACCCTGCAACAAGAAAGCTCGTATTTACAGATATATCTGTCTCTTTCAGACACTTTAAGCATCGGTATGACTGATAGGGACAGGGATTCGAATATTCAGATATTGTGTTGCGGAGTAAAGCCTTTGCATTGAGTAAAGAGCGTCAGCAATGGACGTTTGCATTTTCATTCTTAGCAAATTAGGTCGATTTTGGGCTACAATAAATTTTACAGATATAAAAAATATTTGTTATTATCTCTGGCCATCGCATGACGCGTAAATGGTTCGATCGTATTTTTTTAATCTAATATTATGTTTGTAATTTGTCTTTACCTCAGTCGGCATTGAGTGAATGATCTGGCCTTTCTGTTCCAACTGTATACAATGAGTAGTTATAAGTAATTACTACTCCATGATTACTCGATTCAACCAGATTTGCATACAAATCGATTATAATTACCGATAGGTGTGAAAATGTAGCACTTTACCCTCTCTATATGGCATTATCGGTTGACAAACTTTTTCAAAGCGGTAATTTTGTGTTAACAAGCCTTATTAGGGTTGGCCTACTTATAAAATACTAGCTTATGCCGGCAAATTTGTCCACGTGAACTTCGGTATTGGATTCAGAGGGTAACGAAGAATGTTTGCTCAAAAAATATTTTGGTAACCAAACAGGCAGCGATATCTATCTAGGCTTCATAAATATTACACGTGACTTCACACTTAATATAACTATTACGTCGTTTTCTCGCGGTAATCGCATTAAATTTCAGGAAAAATTATATCCTATGTTATCCTGATATCTAAGCTATATTACTGGACAGTTTCATCAAAATTCGTTTAGTAGTTTTTGCTTGAGTGAGTAACAAACATACATAACACGCTTATGATTTAAATGAGGATTTATGAAAACTTGAATGAGTTGTTCACCAAGCTAGTTTGACTAATAGACGAACTTTTTTTTAAATATCTCATTAACTTCAGGGTTCATATTTACGTATAGACAGGATAGGTATCAGAGTAAGGACTGAGGTATCTTAATGTGTCATGAAAATAGGTGCAATTTTACTACAAATATATATAGACTGATCTTCTTTTGGTATGACTTATATGATTCAAGGATAGTGTACAGACCGAAATATGTTAAATTTAAAATGTAAAGAAGCTGTTCCATGCTTTAGTACAACCTGTATAAATATGAAAGGAATTCTATAAATCTGGGAATAACAATGCGAGTAGGCGATACCGGTAGGCCGGCATTCTGCGGCAAGTGATTGGTCACAGATGTCAATACTTGAGGTGATAAGTGCTTAGGAGCGTATCAATATGTCGGACCTTATATTTATGTCAAAAGCTACTTTGTCTAGAAGACAAGACATGAATCACTATTCTCTTACATTCAAAAATCCAAGCAATAATCGAAACAGTGTATTGCTACGGACAAACAATCTCCAAAGAAGGATATAGCAGAAACAGCACTTTTGGCTTTAGATGAAAACAAAAAGAGAAAGATAAATCGTACTAGCTCGGTCTTACAAAAGTGAGCCTAAGTGTCAAACTATATTTCAGTATCCAACAGGTGAGCGACGGGTCTGTAGCTCCGTTAAGTGAGTGTTTTAGTGGTAGAATGCCTTCCTGTGTATTTGTAATGAAACTAATGAATGCTTGTGTGATAAATAATTTGACAACCATTTGGATCAGCTGTAGTAAACGCTGCTTCTGAGCCATGGGTCGCGGGTTCGATCCCCGCACAGTACAAATATTTGTGTGCATGAACATGTCTGTTTGTACTGGTTGTATTTACAAAAAAAAAGTATTTATGTAAGTTTATCGGTTGTCTAGTACCCCATACGACAGGGTACTTAACAGTAGCTTAATTTGGGACTAGATGGCTCTGTATGGCCCAGTAAGTGAGGCATGTCTTAAATATTTATTTAAAAAAAAACATTACACAAACTACTCAGTCACTGTAACAAGACTCATGAAACAAGTTATACCGCGTAAGTATATCAAACAGGCCTCTAATCATTCCACTGCAGGGCAAAGGCCTTCATCACTGAATTTAAGTTACCATAATAAAATAAAACTGATATTTTGAATTTTTTTCTATAAAATAAATATTTAATATTTTATTTTGATCGCTGACTTTTCACACTGCCGGCTAGGACTCGCTCCACTTGATTATCATACAAAACACTCGCTTCTCTTTCATCGACGCGCGGCGCTGGGACAGTGGCTTAGGCTGAACGCTTTAAGCTAGGCACTTGCCAAATTATGAAGGATGTTTCAAAAACTTGAGATTAGATTATGAATAGATTCGTGGATAATTTCAGTCGCGAGGCGCCCGCGCCACCGCAGAACATTCGTGTCACCTAATTGTCCAACTTGCTGTGTCAGAACAATGAGTAGAGTCGCTACCTGTATTTATTTATAACAAAGTGAAGTTGCACACTTTTTATATTTATTTATTTATATAGCAAAGGTTTTTGATATTAGAGCTAACATAAATTGTATGCTAATGTTTCTACGCCCATTGCTGGGCAATAGGCCTTACTAAGGATCTCTGGAATAATCGGTTTCGCACTAACGGTATCCAAGTATCCAGTTGCCTCCCGCGACGAAATCGTCCAACTGGTGAGGGCCTACCCACATCGTCGTCCAATCGGTCCATCGATCGCGACACTCAATTTAGGAAACGATATTTTCTAAATTGATTTGGGTTAGGAAGTGGTTCAAAGGGATATAGTGCTTCGAAGGGCACTTTAAGCAGTTGGTCCGACCCTCTGTTGCAAGAGTAAGCCACGTCCGAGGCCTATAGGTGACTTGGATAACTCTTACACCAGAATACTTAACAATAAGAAAAATATTATCACACTACTCCACACCACTTGTGTTCGCAGTCAGCAGGAGCGCGGTGTATTATAAGTTGACCGCATGTTTGCGGACGGTAACGTTACGCCAATGAGATATTATGCAGAGTTTTTGTGCAATAGATAAGTTATCAATTACATTGACTAATAATGTGAAAACTAAAAAAAAAACAGGTAAGTACTACAAGACTTTGTAAATGAAAAAAGAACGGGTGAAATTACGCCACCAATTTAGATGAAGTGATTATCACACTGATTAAAAATAAACAAAATGTCGTGTGGTGTCGGCACATTAAAATAACAACACAACTGCTTTTCTTTCTATGGGTACCGAAATTTCTCATTCTGCCAAATTCTTTTAATAATTTATTATTGCAATGAAAAAAACCATTATTCAAGGAAGGAGGATAGAAGATTATCTAAAATAACAGCAATAGCTTTACTCAAAGATAATTAACACAAAAAGCTAATATAGGCGAATGGCTTCTAACATTAGGTAGCTCTAACAAAATAAAGTTTTGTAAACAATCTCCCATTTTTAATCGTTTATACGTTAAACTATAAATATCTAATAAAATTGATCGTTGTTTTACGATTTCAAGATGAATTCCTAAGTGTTCAGAATGTATTGAAATAAATCTGAAGGGATTTAGACTTTGAAGTCAATGACCGTTTGTAAAATACAGATAAGTCTTAGGATCAGAAATTTTGTGTCAATCTTATTTTTGCAATAGAATCGAAAATTCGTATTGTTGACATACTTTTTAAACGTTTCTCACTTTACTGCTGGACATTAGTTCCTCTCTCCAATAAAAGGATTTTGTCACTATCGTCACGATTGTCAGGTATCTTATTCAGGCTGTAATTGGGGTGGTGGGATCAACGTCCTAGTGGTCCACCTTGGGCAACAGCATCTTTGGTTTTCTAACCACCGGCTAACAGATCCCTTTGCGGTAGGCTTCGTAAGAGGCCGCCTGGATGCTACCAACCTTCTGCCGGAGTGCAGCGCCAAACAGTTTTTCTGTGTTCCGGTGTGTGGGAGAACCAGTGCCACTTTCTGGGTAAGCTCGCTCCATCTTAGGCTTCTTCTTAACCGTAGAGTTAAGTATGTAGTCAAGAGCAAGCCCATTGATTATAAAAAAAAACTCCGTTAGTCGCGTTTCACAAAATACAATGGTTGAACAACAGTGATGCTATGGTTTACTAAGTCGGCAAACAAGTTAAACTTGAACACAACATATCAACAAGCAAACAAACTAACATATCCGCAAGGATACATATAATAGCGATTATTGGTTACAATTGGAGTCTAATGCATAGGTACGGATTAAATAATATAGTCATCATCATCATATATAGCCCATATGAGTCCACTGCTTTCCTACTGGCTTCTCCAAAATAAGAATTTCCTCATAATCGCTAATATACGCTTGGGGACGGGCTGGGTTGAGAAGGTCTCCTTCTGGCAGTAAACTCCTTAAGGCGCCACCACGGCTCGTGTACCCTCAAACTGTGAGAAGTTATATTCCTTACATCTGCAATAATAATGTCGAAAACACACAACGTCCGCCACCATTGAGATCGCCTAGAAATTACCGTAAATTTCATTAATCAAAATATGCAGCAAAGAGATTTCAGATATTAATATAGGTAAGCAATGTATTATGTGAGTTCTTGAGTAGAGACCGCGTCTCGGCAAACGTAATGTAGGACGCCCTCAGGCCAGGTGGAGTGATGATTTGCGCAAGGTGGCTGGCAGGAAATGGATGCGAGAAGCCGAGAATCAACCTAAGTGGCGTGCATTTGGAGAGGCCTATGTCCAGCTGTGGACTGCAATAGGCTGATGATGATGATGATGATGATGATTTGAAGGATAAGGATTAAGTAATTTCGTTGTAATTTCAAAAATAGTGTTAGTGGAGAGGTGTTTTCGAAAATAATTATTATCGAGTCAACATTTTTCAATCGCGTTTTTGGGCAAGCCAATTCAAGATTAAGAATAAACCAAAATTACAAAGACGAATTCGCAACATTCCTACAAACTCGAGGCAACTGTCTGAATATCTCAAATACGTATGTCTCGTGAATATGTAGCGTTTACCTTGAGAATTCGTTTAGTTTCGCGTAACTATTCGGTGTTGGCGTATAAACTGCGCGCGCGCAGGTCCACGCGTCGCTGGAAGCGCAAGCGCGAGTTATTGGACCACACACACAGTATATTGTGTTAAGTTGAGACCTTAAAGTATTTAATTTGATATTTTTTCAACGAACGTCAAGTTTAAGTCTTCAAACCTTGTAGAGCCTTATTAAAACTTTGACGACCATTTGGATCAGTGGTAGTAAACGCTGCTTCTGAACCATGGGTAGCGGGTTCGATACCCGCACAGTATAATTATTAGTGTGCATGAACATGTCTGTTTGTAATATAAGTTCACAAGAAAAAGTATAAGTACTTATAAGTAGTAGCCATACGCCAAGGTACTTAATAGTAAATTAATTTTGGACTAGATGGCTCTGTGTGGCCCAGCGTGACATGTCTTAAAAATATTATTATTAAAAAAAAAACGTTCTTCAAAATACAATTCCTTTAAAAGAGATTTTGAACTAACTTGTTGCCCACTGCTCTACCCACGTGAACTACACGTTATTTCGTGCGGGCGGATACTTATGCCCAGCAGTGAGATTTAAAACAGCCTATGTTTTTCTCGATGTCTAATCTATTCTTGTAAGAAATTTCATCAAACGGGCTGACAAAGTTTACAAACAGACAGACAGACTGGCAGACTAGGCAGACAGTAAATGATTTAAGGAACATTTAAAATAATAATAATCAAAATCCATTCAACCAGTCGAAAGTTCTAAGGTAAAAAAACATAATAAATAAAATAATACAGTCGAATTGAGAACCTCCTTCTTTTTTTGAAGTCGGTTGATAAGTAACAAAATAATACCTACCAATGTGATATATTCCCCTTAATTGAAACAAACTACAAAATTCCAGCTGGCTAGAAGCCAAATATCTGTCAAGTGAAACGCGAAAAAACTGTGTTCCTAAACGTGCGATCTGATACATATTGCAAAGTCCCATTAATAAAACCGGCCAAGTGCGAGTTGGACTCGCGCACGAAGGGTTCCATACCATTGACTAGGTAAAGAACAGAAGGCACACAAATTTCGGCCAAAAATCGCGTTTTTTGTATGGGAGCTTCCCTCAAATATTTATTTTATTTTGTTTTTAGTATTTGTTGACTTTGTTGTTATAGCGGTAACAGAACTACATAATTTGTGCAAATTTCAACTGTCTAGCTATCGCGGCTCTCGAGATACAGCCTGGTGGCAGACAGACGGACAGACGGACAGACCGCGAAGTCTTAGTAATAGGGTCCCGTTTTTACCCTTTGAGTACGGAACCCTAATAAAAACAGTAATTGTTTACATTACAGTACTGACTTTAAAACCGTATTAGTATACGTCTAACAATGTTTATGTTTAGAAGATTAAAAGGTAACAGTAAATTTATTTTAAACCGACAAAAAAGGAAGGTGTTGTAAATTAAACGCTAATAAACGAATAATTACTTTTGACGACCATTTGGATCAGCGGTAGTTAACGCTGCTTCTGACCCATGGGTCGCGGGTTCGATCCCCGCACAGTACAAATATTTGTGTGCATGAACATGTCTGTTTGTACTGGTCTGGGTGTTTTCTATGTATTATAAGTATGTATTTACAAAAAAAAATATATAAGTAAGTTTATCGGTTGTCTAGTACCCCATACGACAGGGTACTTAATAGTACCTTAATTTGGGACTAGATGGCTCTGTGTGGCCCAGTGAGGCATGTCTTAAAATATTTATTTATTTATTTATTTATAATTACTTTTATTATACGGATACAGTACAGTAACAGTTTCTAGAAAAATGCGAGAGAGAGGAGTTGCCAGTAAGAAGAATTGACAAGCGAGTGACATTAGAGTTACCAGAAACAATTTGACTGAAAAGGCGGCAATTTTAAATTCTAACAGGAGGTAATGAAGAACGCAATATCATTTCAGAGTTTACCGTTTTTTTTTTCGATTTGACTAATAGGTACCGCTAAACGATGACGGGCAGCAGCGTCTTCCTTCTACCATTGGCTAAACTCGCCAAGCGTGGCGATTATGGCAAAGACTTTTATGTCCAGTTTATGTCCAGCAGTGGACTAGTAAAAGCTGTTGATGATGTTGATAACTAGTTGTGTACTTAAACAGCTGAATCAAGAAGTTAAAATTATTGGGAAATATTTGAAGTAACACTTAAAATATAAATAACACTTACGAGAATTTATCAAAGAGGCAAGAATTAGCAGCATACGAACTTACCTGAAACAAACCAAAAAATATATAAGAACAATAACATTACTTTATTTTTATAATACTAGCATTTTAATGCTTACTACTATGTACCTACTAGCTAGGTAGTTTAGCTACCTACTTAGCTACAACGCAAATTTGAAACGTTACATAAAACAAAAGAGTAAAAAAAAACTTTTCTAATGTTAAAAATCATAAAACTGTTTAAATGATAAGGATGGGATACACGATGTCGATCGAAATTCATGGCTAGCTATGCCCACGACTTCGTTTGCGTGGACTACAGAAAACTTAGCATATCTCACCCTCGTTTTTTTTAAATAATATAAATACAATTTGAGCAGCCTGTGAGTGAAAGCCCCATCAAAATCGGCTCAGCCTTTTCAGAGATAGACCGGAACAAACAGACATACATCCAGGCAGAGAAAAATATTGAAAATTGATTTTTCTAATACTAGTTTTGTGTATACTTTTAAATGCGTTTAGTCAAAAGCTGATGAAAAATGTTGATTTGTGGCCAAATGATGTTGTCTGCAATACTACCAATAATAATGGAATTCACTATAAATAAAGATCATTAATCACACTACCAAACCTCCTAGCACAACAAGAGAAAACTAAATAAACCCTGAACTTCCTACTGGTAATTATGACTGAGGCTGATAGGCTATCTTGATATCGTCCTGGCATCGCTTCCGTGGTATATTTAAGGGGCCATCGTAAATAATATACTTATTTAACCCGCACGGACACACAAAACTGAGTCAGTTCTCCCGTGATCATGGCGCTTGCAACAGTGCCGAAATATCGGAAACTCATAATAAATAAGGTACATAAATCGAATAACTTTAGACATCGTAGATCAATCAACAGCCATTGTCCGTCCACTGCTAGACGTAGGCCTTCTTTAAGAGGAAACGCAAGGGCCGTTTTTCCATACAAACGTAGTCCCCTGTTTCGTCTCTGGATAATGCCAGTAGAGCAATAATTTTTATTACAAAAATCTATGGCCACTATTAGCATGTTTCTATGTTTTCCTTTTTTTCATAAATTTAATGATAAAAAAGATATGAGCCCTCAAAAATCGAAAAAATTCGCCAGATTTTCCGCTGTGTTCAAACATCCAGAAAACAAATTTAGCAAAATTTTAGAAAAAAAGGAAAACCTACGAACACGGCCAAAGCCTTTCTTTAATTTTTAATAAAAAAAGTATTTAAATCGGTCTAGTTCTGGAAAAGTAATCGGGGGACTACGAAACGTTGATTCGGTGTGCTTTTAGTAGGTATTTTCGGTCCAAGAAGCAGTTGTCTCTATCACACTCTGCGGTGAAGGCGTTTGGCACTGCGCGACAGCAATAGATTTTACAAATACCTACTTTTCAATTCTCTCGCCCGTAGTGTTTCCTCTTAAGCGTTAAGGTTATAGTGAATAGGAAGCTTACAATACTGCTGTTCTAAAAAGGAATCCTTCCATTAACCTAACAATCCTAATTTATTACTAAGTGATATTATTAATACGAAAGTAAGATACGCTTACATGCGAATTTGGTGAAATTTAGTGAAAAGATAGATGACACCTCTAAAAGTTACATAAGCTATTGTATATCCTTCAGCCGGGCACAGGTATTAAGTAACGTGTAGTTTTCAAAGGCAGAGCCGCGGGCGTGAAGCTAGTTAGGTATTGTGGCGGTGACGGCGCACCCTTAAGGTGCAGACATTTATGGGTGCAGCCCATTTCTGGTTAGACCCCGCCTATTAAATTTTCTCAGCTAATTATGAATACCTTGGGAGGTCCAGAATAGTCCAGAAGATATGAACAGCAATGCAGTAAATACTATGTTGAGATTATTATTAAGTAGGTGTCTCCTGCGATTTTTTAATGGAATTTTGAATTTGATATGATCCAGCCAGCGGGAACCATATATTTTTTGGGATAAAAATCCCAGAAAAAATATATGATTTAATCGCGTGTACCTAAAATTTCATTCAGATAAATTTATTGGTTCTGGCGTAATTATATCCAAACTTTCAGATGTCTAATATAAGGAAAATTGAATGTTATTTGGTTTGAAATATCTTAGATACACTTAAGAGGAAACACAAGGGCCGTATTTCCATACAAAAGTAGTCCCCTGTTTCCTCCCTGGATAAAGCCAGCAGAGCAATAATTTTTATTACAAAAATCTATGGCCACTATTAGCATGTTTCTATGTTTTCTGTTTTTTCATAAATTAATTAATAAAAAAGATATGAGCCCTCCAAAATCGAAAAAAATCGCCAGATTTTCCGCTGTGTCCAAACATCCAGAAAACAGATTTGGCTAAATTTTAGAATAAAAGGAAAACATTCGAACACAGCCAAAGCCTTTCTTTAGTTTTTAATGAAAAAAGTATTTAAATCGGTCTAGTTTTGGAAAGGTAATCGGGGGACTACGAAACGTTGATTCGGTGTGCTTTTAGTAGGTATTTTCGGTCCAAGAAGCAGTTGTCTCTATCGCACTCTGCGGTGAAGGCGTTTGGTGTTTGGATTTTACAAATACCTATTTTTCAATTCTCCCGCCCGTAGTGTTTCCTCTTAAATACTGATCTAGCGATTAACACATATGAGACTCAACTTCGAAATCTAAGAGAATGAACGAAATAAGTAATAATGGCCTTAGCCCAGCTGTGGAGGTTGTTTGGCTCTGAGACGATTAACGACAAATATATTAATATCTACTCATTAGTTCTGCAGAACGTATAGGATTTCTGTAAAAGTTTAGGAATTCGATGGTCTGGTATTAAAATTCTGTAAAAAGTAAAAAAGTATTCTTAATAAATATTCGTAAAATTAACAATATTAATTGTTCATACTTAAAACTGAAGTATTTGTTAAGTAGTTAAGTATCATAAAAAGAATATCGAAAATTCTTTTCGTTTCAGAGAGGAAAATTTTACTGATGACGGTGGTAAAGTAAACCGCGCTACAGACCTAGTAGGCACTTCATTAAGAAAAATGGGTTCAGAGATAAACGGCATTCAGAAACAGAAAGATATTTAGCATAATGGTATAATAACATATCAAAGGGGCTATAAAACACATTGACGACAATTTGGAATGTCTTTGATCATGGAATCCTGAATTCAAATACAACCAGCAACGTGACAATACTCTGATATTGGTTCTTACGACTCAGGTAATAAAGTTGAGGTCACGTACGGTGTACTGCTTGTAAACCTAGAAAAACTCGTACACCTGTTCCAATGAGTTGTTTAGAGCATAAATCATCCCAGTAATGTCTCTCATCGCCACTTTAATCACCCATCCCTTTCCCACTTACCGCATTTCTAAATTTGACATCGCATTCACAGCGGCCTTGCCAAAGGTGAATAACCAGCCGTATGAATTTGAATACATAAATATGCGTAATAATAGCAACTGTTATGATTATGATGGAAGAATATTTTTTTAAGCGTCTGCCTTTTTAGAATTGTTGAGTATTTTGTTTTGTTGGACGACCATTTGGATCAGCGGTAGTTAACGCTGCTTCTGAGCCATGGGTCGCGGGTTCGATCCCCGCACAGTACAAATATTTGTGTGCATGAACATGTCTGTTTGTACTGGTCTGGGTGTTTTCCATGTATTATAAGTATGTATTTACAAAAATAAAAGTATATAAGTAAGATTATCGGTTGTCTAGTACCCCATACGACAGGGTACTTAATACTACCTTAATTTGGGACTAGATGGCTCTGTGTGGCCCAGTGAGGCATGTCTTAAAAATATTTATTTATTTATTTATTTATTGTTTGTCAGTAGTCAGACTGGTCACCTTATTTAAGGGGACTGCTAGAGCTATCCTGACCCCAGTCGATTTAATTTTATTACTTCTAAATAAAATCAATTCTCAAAAAACTAGAACAGTATAATTTTAGCAAATCACCTCTAGTATTTATTGAATCACAGTGAACTTTTCATTGCGTAACAGGTTTACCACCTCACCACTACAACTGGAACATCTATACTTACAACTACAAATAGTAGTAAGTAAATATTCTAAACTAGCTGTTCCCCGCGACTTCGTCCACGTCAATTTCTGATATTATGAACGCGATTATTTTTGCAACATTTTTCACTGATGCTTCGCTCCTATTGGTCGCAGCGTGATGTTATATAGCCTAAAGCCTTCCTCAATAAATGGACTATCCAACACAAAAAGAATTTTTCAAATCGAACCAGTACTTTCGGAGATTAGCGCGTTCAAACAAACAAACAAACAAACTCTTCAGCTTTATAATATTAGTATATATTCTAAAATTGTTCAATATCGTCAGACTTCATGACTTTAATAGATTTCTCATAAATAGTTTTGCATTTGTTCACTATTCTAATTAAGATCATTTAAATATTGTAAACCATTATAATAACCATATCGGTTTCGTCGATACTTATTGCATTGAAATACCCATTTATGGGTACATAAATTAAGTTATTCTTGATAAAATATTCATAAGGAATATCTTTGCATTTTGTTATTCATTTATTAAATGAGTATTTCACTGAACCACTAAGTGTTTAATCGAGATAATTTATGAAACACTTATCAGTAAAGATTGTGTATTTATCGTAAATCTAAAATAAAGGTGTCAAGTGAAATTTAGCGTTTCACTTGGTGTAGCAGTGCAGTTGTCTATCTACTTCGCGAGGGTTCAGGTTCGATTTCTTCAGGTTCTATCCCTTCTAAATTAGCTTGGGTTTAGAAGGGGTGTAGTCCCGTCTTCTGTAGCAAAATAAAAATCGTCGGCAAGTCCCGTCAGAGATCTGTAGCAGGTGGTTAGAAAACTCTGACATCATTATCTTTGAAGAGTAATCGACGATAAAAAGAAGATTTTTTATCATATTAGAAGATCACCTCTTACTTGAGCTAAAACTGATAAACTGATTTAACAAAAATGAATCTTTGAGTGCATTCTCAAGCATACAAATTGTACAAGTTATCTGATATTATTTCAATATAATAATAATAATAATTTTAAATGCCAAGAACCTTCACAACCGCGAAGTGTGCAGTCTCAGGGAGTATTTCCTAACCAACGAGTGTGGGATGCATCGCGATGTGGTAGCAGTTGACAATGGCCTCACGCCGCTCTCCTTGGCAAACGAGAACTGGCGTAAACCGGTGGTACTTAGCACCGATGATCGCAAGGACGTATGGAAGGGCAAGGAGCTGCACGGGCGGTTCTATCGAGCCTTGGCAGGGCCGGATGTGGACCTGCATGCGTCGGTAAACTGGCTACGATTTGGTGACCTGTTTGGGGAAACCGAGGGTTTTGTCTGTGCAATTGCGGACGAAGTTATCAAGACGAACAATTACCGGAAGTATATTATGAAGGACGGTACGGTCGACATCTGTCGGGCATGCCGCCGTCCCGGAGAATCTCTGCGTCATATTATTTCCGGTTGTTCTCATCTTGCTAACGGAGAGTACTTGCACAGACACAACCTAGTAGCCAGGATTATCCATCAGCAACTTGCTCTTCAATATGGCCTTGTCGAGTCAGAAGTGCCGTACTACAAGTACGCACCGAGGCCGGTTCTCGAAAATGGTCGTGCTTTGCTCTATTGGGATCGATCTATCATCACGGACAGGACTATTGTAGCCAATAAGCCTGATATCGTGCTGATAGATCGGTCCCAACGACGGGCACTGCTCGTTGACATCACTGTTCCGCATGACGATAACCTCGTAAAGGCTGAGAAGGACAAACTCAGCAAGTACCTTGACTTGGCTCACGAGGTTACCGCCATGTGGAGTGTTGACTCAACGAGCATTGTCCCGATAGTCGTTTCAGCGAACGGTTTAATAGCGAAGAGCCTTGACCAGCATCTCACGAGGCTCTCGCTAGGGGGCTGGATCAAGGGACAGATACAGAAGGCAGTACTCCTCGACACGGCACGTATTGTTAGGAGGTTCCTCTCTCTGCAGCCCTAACCACCGGCAGCTTGGGCCATGCCCCGCTACCGACGGCGCACTAGGTTAGGTTTTTATAATGTTTTTGTTTTTTTATAATAATATTGTAAAAACCTAGGCTAAGATATATTAATAAATAAGTGAATAATAATAATAAAACTATTTATATCGACTGCTCCAGGTGGAGAATTCGTCCAAGTTTCTTTGCTTTCCAGGGGACTGATTTGCCTATGATCAATCGAGGACTTAAATTACCCGTTGAAACCTTTCAAAAGAGGCGGCGTCTTATTTTCAGTGTTTGAGTCGTACAAAACATACAAATATATTATGTAAACATTGATTAAGACAGCATTTTATAGAAGAGTTTTGAAACTATATTATTAACAAAAGAAATTGAATCTCTATCACATCAAATGGCCAATCCGAGTTTCAATCAACAACAACCTTATCTATCAAACACAATACGTGCGAATACAGTGCACCATAGATGCACCATAGACCACCGGAAAGGAGCAAGGAGGAATGTTTTTGTTTTGGTTTCTATATTTTTAAGGAAACCACTAAACAATTTGGGATTTAGTCAAACCTTCACGATGATGGACGAAAACACACTACAACTTGCGCGACCGGCCGTTAGCGTAGAATGCTCATGTCGCAACCACCACGGATATCCTCCCTTGCCACTTCTATATTTTATATTTCTATGGCATGCACTGATACAGCGCCATGTAGTGACAATTTCGCGAAACAAGTTCAATGCCATACAAATTTACGTTTACGTGTTTGATGAGTGTGATCCAGTAAAACAAGTACTAAGCGCACAGATGTAACAATATCACATAACAATGTTTTATTTTTATTTACGCAAAAATCTGCTGGCGTGACGAGACTCTCTGTCTATGCTGCCCAAGGTTTTTGACCCAAACTTAAATAAAATTGGCGTTCCACCAAAATCTAGACTGAGTAACAAAATGCTAGATCTAGCGTACCCAATAGTTTGCGGTATTAATATATAACTTTTTATCAAACTGCGCAAAATGTTATTTTGGTTAGTCACGAGGTATTTTTATGTTGCTATTGTTCTATAGTTCACCATATTTTTAGGAGACTTTGTCATAAAGATTAGTCTGTTTGCAATTACTTATGTATATTTGCTGTTATGTCTGTTACCTATCTTATAAGTGTGATTTCTGAAAGGAACTAATAAACTTAAACCTAAAATACTAGCCATAGCAAGAGTTACTTGATTCGGGGCCCATTGTATTTTAGGTTCTTTTGAAGGTTTTGATTTAACTGACACGGTCTGTTAATGAAGCACATTCCAAATAAAAATGATGTAGGATAGCTCAAACAATAATTTTAAGAGTTTGTGTTTCAAGACTTCTGACACGTAACATACCGTGTCAAATCACAACGAACTTGCTTTACTCATATGATTCTGCAATTTCATCAAGTAAAAAATATTTGTGTTGATACGTCGTATACAAATAATACAATGGATTTAATGAACTGCATCGATCCGCAATACAAGTGGCTGAATTCTGGGCTGCTACGACGTAATTTCTCGTGTTCCATCGACACGCTAAGAAGAAGAATAGAATAATAAAATTATACAAAAAAAAAACATAAGTTCCTAAGCGTTTTAACTATTCATAGAGACATTAATTTACTTCTCACTTCATTTAGCTACGTCAAATAATTGGAATGATTTCAAAGAATTTTAATACAACAACAAACAGATCTTAGGGATATCACATTTCCGGCGGCATGAAAGAGATCCTTCTGCAAATGGTCATCTTAACTCTCTACAAGTAAACAGTAACTCTACTGATAAAGAAATAAAGGATTTAATAACATAAAAACTAGGCGTAATTTTGTACACAGCTAGTGCATATTCTCTAAGAGATAAAGATGTTTCCTCCGATGATAAGAGGGTAATGACCCCGCAAATCTGACGTAGAATAATCACGATTCATGATAAGAACTATTATGTAAGATGCGTCAAGGTTTTCTGACTAACGAAATGCCAAGAATTTAAAATGACAGATCCAAACTTATTTTATTGCAAAGAAAATGTAAATTTTATAATGCTTGAAATATTTCTCAAGTGTCTATTTCAATCAAATAACTTAAGTAATAAGTACATTAAACATATCCTAAGTTGTCGACATTTTAATCTTACATCAACCTCATTCGGGTTGCAAGAATTGTACAACAAAATCTACTATAAGAATATTTACAATATAGAACATAATTTGTACTAATTTGAATATTGGATATGTTATGTCTGATTAAGCTTTTAGCTTTTGAATTGTTAATATGTCCGAAAAGAAAAAGTTATGGAACGTTTTTAGATTCATTACATAATTTATAAATATTTAAAGTTGTTACTGACAAGTCTAACAATAAAGGAGAAAGAAGTAAGTTTCATAAAAAATCCTAAGAAGCACAAGCAAAATTTTTTGTATTCCACTCATACACAATCATTTTACGTCAATAAAATCAAATGGCGTAGACAAATCTAGGATAAGCCACTTAATTTAAAGATAGCAAAGAAATCGTGTTAGATAAAGTTAATAAAATACATGTTTATCTATTGAGGCTTTTTATTTTACTGATTGCATGTAAATAGAACTCGTACCAAAAAAAAAAAACTAGGCTAGCTCAAACATAGATAAGTGTAAAAGTAATATTTTTCGAGTATTGTTAATTGTACTAGTGTCAACGATTATTGTTCATTCCTTGTTTTCAGTTTCAGATATTTTACAGCTGTTGCAAGCTTGGTCACGGAAGATTTATCTACTTGCAACAGTGCCGAAATATTGGAAATAAATAAAAAACCAGTTACATGGTGAGACCTCGAAATAATTAACTCTGGTATTGACCATGAAAGTTTAAAATAGATAAGTATACACTAAAACAAGCTAAATCGCAAAAAGATTGTCATAATATAAACGAATAAACTATTGACCAACAATACCTACTCAAGTAAATATAAAGACAAATATATGACCTGGGATTTTATTATCGACGCATCATAAACTTACAACAATATAGCAGATGACATTTCACAAACAGGCACGGAGATAACCGAAGTAGAATCGATAATAAAGTAGTCCAGTAACAGAACTGGGTAACTTGCGGAATGTCACGTAATATGTGTCACTAATAGAGATATCTGGACTATCTTACGTAACAAAAAACTGATTTAACAACTTTGACATTGAGAGAGAACTAGAAATAACTTTAGCGATATGACTAGAATGCAATGTAACAATTTTAAATGAAGTTGAAAGCAGACCAAAAGTTTTTATTTGAGAAGTAAATGAAAATTTAGAAGTATAACATCTAGTTTAGAAAGACCTACATATATTTCAAAGATTCAGAGGCCGGATTTGTACTAGAAAACAATTAGATGAGCCCTAACAAACAGTGTTCAGATGCTATTATAATAAATATCGAAGACGATACTATCTGCGATGTTGAAGAAAATCTCGCGTCTAACAAAGCCGAAGAAAGCGATCGCGTGCAAGCACGCAGAAGGCTTGAGTTACTTATGCCGCGACTTGGTCATAAGCGGAGCGGGAGTAACATTTCTTTGGCATTTTATTCTAAACACGTTCAGTGTACATCTTTACGTTCATTGTCAATGAACCAAATTTGATTTCATGACAAAAATATTAGCAGTATTGATTCATAGATTTTAAATAATATTAATTCTCTGGTAGTGATATAAACATAGTTATGGTCCGTGAAAAGGTACAGTGAAGTAAACATACACAAGCATAGGGTCAATTAAGAAAAAAACATTTGGGAGACATGCTTAGGTTCGTGCAAAATATTCCATTTACAATAATGAAAATAAATAATATGTGTAATACAATTTTTGTGAAATACAATTTAACTGTTTGGATTCTAAATAAGTAGCCACTAAAGGACTTGCTTTTGCAAATATTAGGAACAACGTAGGTCCCAGAAACACGCAGGCCCAAGAAATTATAGAACTGTGTTTAATCCCTCGATCGTGCGTTATTCCAGACACAATTAAAATCAATTGTTATCGCGACAACCGGTTGTCGCTTGGCGTTTGAAGGGCCCGTCTGAAATGTCAGAGCTGGCGAATCCTAGAAAACCGGTGCCTAAACCGCTCGACTACAGAGTCATAATCAACATTACTAACAATAAAGATGTTAAAATGAAGCCTAACAAGCTAATCATACAATAATATGGTCGCACCCAAACCTGTAACTTAATCCTAGAGCAGACTCAGGACGTGTGTCATATCATTTCACATTTGAGTTGCGCGGGAGCAGGGCAACAAACGTACCACACATTAGGCTTGATACTCGTATTAACCTGACATTAATCATTGTAGAACCAGACTGACGTTCCTAAAGATGATGTAAAGAAGACGATATCTATTCCGGTAGGCACTATAAGACTGGAATAGTTTTAATGCGACAACCAACATACTGCGACTGTAAATATTTAGCTTTAACAAAGATTAGGTAATTTTGTTTTTGTCAGGACTTAACTGCTTTACCGTCTGTGGTGACTTATAGCATTATTACTTTAAGGTTGTTTGATTTGATCCAGGTCTTAGTATTACATTCAGATACAGATTTGTCTAGTTAGGGATCAGAGTCTACTCTACAAAATTGTACCATTGTTATTAAAATCAACTTTATCACTAAACGAATGGCAAAATGTTTGATGAATTGCTTGACCCGCCGTCCCAATCACTGCACCTCTATTATGAAGTGATAAGAAACCTTTCTGCTATCAGAGAAACCTACGACTGACAGTTACATCGCCTTCTGACGTAGATAGCCGATAATGTAGACTTTTCCCAGCTCAGCAATGGACTGTGCGGGTGGCGATAATATCAGGGAAAACGAAACGTGATGTTAAAACACAATAAGAACGTACTTGATAATAAATAATACTGAGGATATCAATTGCAATGCGTTACTTTCTTGATGTTTTCCTGGGGGGTAATGAAAGAAAATTAATACGAGTATAAAATAATAAACGGGTGACTTTCTATAAAACGAAAAACTATACAAAGGAGGCAAAGGTATTTATCATTGAATTCTACCACAGCAATGTCGGGTACAGGCATAATTGTCACGCTTGCCAAATGCGGGTTGGTGATCACAAACCCAACAATGTAAGAAAATTTTTAACTCTTGTTGCCCAATCCGGGGATCAAAATCAGTTAAAATCAGTTTTATTTCTGCAAAAGGCCCCAGGAGGCGCTTTTACACGTCCATTGCTTCGGGACAAGTCTAAGCTAGATCCAACTCATGAACCTGATTTCTTGGCCGATGACTTGTTTTTTGATGATAATATACTGCTAATTCAGTTCAAAATTCTAGAATATATTCACCATACGTAAATGTATGTAAATACGTATGAGTATTCAGAGTTTTCAAAACAGCAATGTAAAGATGAAAAGGGAAATTCACTACGTGTTAATATTTCCAACCTAAAACAAAGTGGTCCTGTTATTTGGTAATAAAAACAACGCTTAGCTTTTAAAGCGAAAGTTCAACAAACCATTTCAGGCAGGTTATCTGTTAACGAGAGTACAAATGAATGCCCCAGGCCTGTACTTCAATATTCATGAGCTGCGACCCTCGCAAAGTATTACGCAGTGTAAAATATTTATTATCAGCCTAAGTACTTTCACCTTTGAGTTCAGCGACACTCATAATGGACAAGTCAACGAAAAATTACGTTTTAAATTAGGGATAATTTCTCAAATTATCGGGAAATTAAGCTAAACACACGTCTGCCTCCGCCTGCGTCCGGCCCGCGTTTGAACAAATACGTTCGGAAATCAAACGGGCGAGCGTGATTGGTGGCCGCAATTTTCGTGACTACACTATGATTATGCGAGATGAAGTTATTAAATTTTGAAACAGAAAATTGTGGGTTTTTCGACTCTCGCTTTCATGTTTACTTTTCGCTGCCATATAATTTTATTAGGGGCGATTAAGTCGTCCGTGAATTTCGAAGCTTGTTCGGTATCTCGATCACACGATGTTACAAGAATTATAATAAATAAGTGCCTATTTAGATGTTGTAACAGATACTGACTTGTTTATCTGAGAAATACTAACAACGTTTTTAAACTGTAAACTTTAAGCATTAAAATGCTAGTGACGACCCGTTTGGGCATTATTTTGGTGTTCCGCCTAATACGCCCGGGTTCGATTCCCGGTACGTTAAACGATCTGTTCTAAATTTTTCGGTCTGGAAGATGTGTTCAGCCGTTTATCCCGGCTTATATCTCAAGATCCTCTATCTTGTTCGTAAGAATACGTCACGACGGAGGCCTAATATTGACGGCTTAGAACACTCTGACGTCAGATCATTCTCGAAGGACAGTCACACTATAAGATAAAGTTTAGAAATTAAAATTCCTTGAATAATTACGAGTGCCTGACGAGGTATCCGAACCCACAACCCTCCCCTGGAGAACTAACCATTGAACTACATCTGAAGGTTGACTGATCTTTTAAAAACAACACAAAATTAAATGTAAACAACCTTATAGTCTAAAAAATAAGCAACCTTTTTGCGTCAGTTAAAAAAACGGAACTGCATCGGTTGTCACATCATAAATATTTTAATTGACAACCGTGTGACAAGGAGTTGTGTTACCTTCCTAAATTAAATCGATCAAGTTTGAAACAAAAAATCTTTAAGCGCACGTATCAAATGGCTGTAACATAATTTGGGTAACCGAGACATTAATAAACATAAATTAACCAATTTACGGTATTATGGTCATTATCATGAACATTTATTATGTGCGACGTAACAATCGTCGACTGTTGCTTGTTTGGCACCGACACAACATTGTTCACCTGTTTTTAAATCAGTTATTTTCTTTGATTTACTAATTTATAGCCATCAGAGCATGGACATGCCTTAGTATAATTAGTAAATAAGTATATCATTTTTTTGAAAACATAAGTAGGTAGCTAAAGCCAAGCCTTAGCTCAACTTCAAGGCTGGTGAAAGCGACAGCAAAATAGGAATTATTGAATAGAAATATAAAATTCACACAAAAAATAAGAATGATCGCAGTTCTCGCACACACACAAAAAATGTGCCAAATAGGATGCACAGGATTTATCTTTGCAGCATAACCACCATGATAACTATTTTGCAAGACTAAAAAAATCTTGTGCATAATATATTGGTGTGAGAAAAAAACTATTAATAATACATCTTTAAAACATTTGCCGTTATAATACCTATTAAAAACTTGAAACTCAAATCAACAAACATCTTTTAAGACTCTTATTTATCACTGACTACTATTCTAATAAGCATTTTGTACATCCTAACATAAAACTGATCAACACGCATCTAATTATCGTAATCATTATCAACCCAACAGTTATTCGTATGAAATCCAAAGCATTCGATGCTAACGGAGCGTCGAACCTGGAGCCGCGGTCTAATAACAATAAACTTGCCAGCGATTAGTACTATTTGTTTTTAGTTACAGGATGTTGCGATGGAATCAAATACCACTGATTGGAAGAACCGTTTAAAAACCGGATTTTTTTAACTCACAACTTCCAACATAAGTCAACAAATGATTTTTAATGTTCTTTAAATGTTCTACATCTAATTTCAAAGCTGAGATTAGATGTAGAACATTAATGAATGAATGTTTCGTGATAGTTTGATGAGGTAGATTAAAAAATCCTGTCAAAATATACGTACCTACATATATTTTTTTTAGGTTTTCAAAGACGTTGCTGTTGCCAGTCTTCTTCTGGAAGGACTCTTCCAGTATCTGATTGCAACATAAAGCCATACTTGGAATCACTCAAAAGATATAAAATACTAGTTTTTTACCCGCGGCTCTGCCCGCGTTAATTACACGTTATATCGCGTTGATGTAAACCTATGCCCAGCTTCCTGCTAGGGATAAAATAAGGCCTATGTCCTTTCTTATGGCCTTTTACTATCTTTATACCAATTTCATCAAAATCAGTCAGTATTTTAGGCGTGGAATCGTAATAGACGGACAGACAGAGTTACTTTAACGTAATAATGATGATACTACTTAAATGCAAAATCACCAATTAAAGTTAAATAATTAATTAAATAACCCGCTTCTATACACAGCCTGTATATGAAGGATGAATGAATCCCCGATATGGTTTATTTGATCGCTACTAGCTGCGCGCGCGCCGGCGATTAGTGTTGAGCTAACGGCGCGTCTTCCACTCGTAAACAAACCGAACTGATTTTAATTTCTATTCGATAGGGATGCGTTAGTTTAATATGGATATGCCCATAATTGTAATGCTAGTTTTGAATAAGGTCTATACAGGGCAGCGATTTTAAAAAAGTCGGTTAATACAATCGACTATTCATAACTAAGATTTGTCTAAGTGGTTCTATTGAAAGAAGCAAACAATATATTTCATTAACACACGGTTATAAACAAGTAAAAACAAACATGAGTTTGGAGAGTTTTTTGGATAGGTTACTTTCTCTTGATTTATGCAAGTTTCAATAATGAAGTGTAAGATTAAAATTCTGTCGGTATTGGACATAATGTGATTATATTTTTAAAATATGAAGTAAATATACTATTGCAAAATCAATGAAGAATAGCATTACAAACTTTAAGCCACTAATCGAATGAGCTATTTATTTGCTTTTAATATTTACACTATCCACATCGCATTAGTCAATATATCACGACAAATGTGTTGCAACGTACACCAAAGATTGTATCTAAACCCTGACAGCTTATTAGCAACCAGAAATTAGTAATTAAAACATTAAACAACAAGTAATTACATCGCGAATATAGTAGTGTTGCCAAAATGATTATCGATATGAGTAGCATAAATAACAAGACCTTTCAAGTTTATTGATCGATTAAAGTGACAAAATCAAAGAAAAATATCTACACGGGCAATAAAATAGGGCAAAATCAAAATTGATTTTATGTTCCACGTAATTGAAATTAAAGTCTTTACAAATGGTTAAAATCTTTTAAAAAATGTTTTGCCTAGTACGGTTTAAATTTACTAATCGACTACCTTAATTGTGTCAAAATCTAAAATTGATAATGTTAATTTATAGGCTTATTAACATCTACAAGGTTTTTATATTTTTCATTTCAATATCGATACTTAAACTATGTGCACAACACTTAAAACAAGGTGTAATTTTTTGCAGGAATGCTTTGATTGACACCTACTCGAGTTTTCATGTCTAATACAGTCGACAAAATGGCGCCGATTAGATCAATCATTTCGAAACATTCCTGTTCTTAATTCGTAAAGCTGTCAACAGCTCTAGCGAGATTCTGTATTAATGAGAAATAATTTGCTGTGAGCTTTATTTTTAATGCATAACTTATTTTTTATATTATGTATATTTTTTGGACTAATTTTACTAAAAAAGTTTAGATGTTTAAAGGTGCTTTTGTTCGTTCACTATTATTATTCACAAATATAATTTACCCTATTTAAAAAAAGGAACGCACACTCAGAACAGTTAAAGCATAGAAGAAAGTCTAGATTGACCTGTCCGGAAATTTCTTTATAGTATAGTGATCTGCAAGGGAACCGTACCTTTTCCTGAGATAAAAGGTAACGTATATGTTATTCTAGCCAATAAATTAACACTGTGCCACATTTCATTCGGATCCGTTGGATCGTTTTAGCGTGAAAGAGTAACAAACATCCATATATTCTTACAAACTTTCGCGTTTATAATATTAATAGGATTTTGATTTTCTATTCTATAGGCATGTCCATAGTAATCTTTCTTCATGTTGACCATTAAATCACAATGCATGAAAATATTTATATTTATTAGTTCGAAATAACCATCTGAAGTGAATTATATTGTTAATACGCCTATAAACTTGGATTTAGTCGTGTTGTGTGTTTGTTTAGTTGTTAAATGGGCCACCCGGTAGCTCACCCTTTACATGGTCCTTTGAAGGTGACGTGGGCGAATGATAACCCCCTTTTTCGTAATATATCTCTATCCTTTCTTTGTATGTTAAGTATTGTGTCCTTTGAAGCTTATAGACTTATTATGAGTATAGACAGACAACTGCATATCAGACTGAAGCATCTTATGTTGTTAGAATAAGTGCTATTTTGCAACAAAAATGTATAATCTGTCCAGCCATTGTATATGAATTGGCGAACTTTTGATAATTTTAAGTTTATACATATAGCTAATTTATAAAATCAGTCATGTTATAGATGAATATCTATGTGGTCTAAGCCTAAAATAGAAAAGTACCGTTCCCTCTTCTCTAGGGGAAGTCGTGAGGATGACTAAAGGTGTAGGCAAAGCAGCAGCGTAACCCTCCACTAATGACTGAGCTGTGATCGCTATCCTCCTACAAAGCATAGCGGTTATACTAATATCCCTTTTTGAACAACAAGCAAGCTATTTTTAAATAATAAAAACATAGCAAAACGTGTCAAAAATACCCTAACCTCTAAGCTCTTACGCATTAAGGATCATTTTATGAAGTCAGTTCGTAATGTTCACGTTAAATAATTTCTTATTGTAAGTGCAAACAAAAAGAGGTCAATCTCTTTTTGTTATTATAGAATTATAGAATTACATTGTAGGAACGTAGAGATAAAACGTGTAGCCGATTTCTCGTGTACAAATTTACAATTCTCAATACTCAAACCGATAACTGTTGTAATTGCTGCAATAAACCGATATCTTACATCGATTTTAAAGCACACTTCCTAATATTTACAATTTGAATTTCCCCGAATACAGTCCATTCATTCGTCCCCAAATTACAGAGGGCACAATATAAGACAACACTTAAAACGCGACCGTTCGCGAAACTCGGCGAATAACTCAGCCGGTGCGCCCGCGCATTTTAAGCTGAGGTTACACTGGGGAAAGCGAAATTGTCTTGTACTTGTCGCGACTTGTTTAACACAGTCGAGTGTTGTAAATTCAAATCGTATAAATTAACTTCACAGATATCTGGCTCTATTATTCTATTTGCGCTCCAACGAAAGTGCAGTAAAGGTGAAACATCTTCTGAGGATGCCACGTGAAGTGTTTAAACCCGTTCCTTTTTTTACCACGCTTTTATTAGCTTGGGTTGTATCTATCTATGTATCTATGTATGTAATGGAATCTTTGAGCATAAATTTGACCGATTTCCAGAAGTTTGATTAATTTGAAACTTTGCACACGTATCAAGGACCGATGACAATGCAATAATTTAATAACAGTTTTCCCAGTTTTCCTCTGTAAGAGGGAGTAAAAGAAATAGAGCTAGCGCGCGATCTGTATCAATTATGTTTCCTGCATAGGTTTGGACTTACAGTCGGTAAAGAAGGAATCAAATCTTATAAACTAAACTAAAAAGTAAAAAATAAATTATAGTTTAAAAAACTAAAAAACCACGCTTTTAAAACAGATTGAACTAAAAAATTAAAAATAAAACTGTAGTAATCAATTGAAAAATTCATATTATTGTACAAAAAGCGTGGGGGGCTTGATTTAGATTGTTGTAAATATTTTATCAATAATTTACTATATCTGTGGATATCATAACAAGCACCTACGCTGTTTGTACAATAATATGAATTTTTCAATTGATTACTACAGTTTTATTTTTAATTTTTTAGTTCAATCTGTTTTAAAAGCGTGGTTTTTTTTTTAATTCTGTTCTGCGTGCATTTTTAAGAGAGAAAAGATATTTTATTGCATTTACTAGTGCTTCCTTACTCAAGTACTTACGCCGGTTTAACGAGCAAAAATTATATTATCTACACCATTTTTTCATTCACAATCAACTTATAAAATGTTTTTAGCTAGATACAATCAAATATGTGTTATTAGAGATTTGTCGTAGTAGCGTGATGATTAACTTTAAACGCAAACGTATTTGGTTGGTTTCCTGGGGCCTCATTCGCGTAACCGAATCGCAGTTCGATCGTGATTGAATTGGACGATTTTGACATTAAGCCCATACTAAAACTGTCAAAAACCTATCGTTTAATTACGATAGTGATACGATTCGGTTACGCGAAATAGGGGCCTAGTGACCAGAAGTTCAGAAAACGTCATTCATTTAAATTACAATAAATACAAATTTATCACTAGTTAAATAAAAACTCAAGGTATATAACATAAATTGAAAATGATCGCCGAAGTTTTAGAAAAATGTATGAACCTTATTACTATCATAAGAACAAAACTTTTTAAATTCTAGGTTTCGACTAAGCTGTAGTGATTAAGAATGTGTTCAAAGCCTTAAAGGATCACCTGAGGACACACTGCCGGAGCGTTGCCTAATGAACGCGGTGCCTTTGGCGAGAAAGATAACAGATTTGTTGGGCTCTGGAAAGCATTACGTGGACATGTCTTTATGTTAAAAAAAAATTGCACAGGATATTATTGACTACCTCACAACCTCACTACATATTCATTAACAATTTACAGCAGCTTGATTTAACATCAGAAATAATTAGTACGTCACTAAGCATTACTAAATATCTTACAAGGATTCGTTTAACTTATGCAATGGTAATGTCAATACAGGATATTTTTCACTTTGTACGATAAGGGAGCTTATAAGTAAACATTTTACATTTGTAAACCGCGGCAACTTGATGACTGCCTAGGTCTATTTTTTTTTAAACCAACTATTTCGCCTTTGAATCTTGTTAGGACCTAGTAATGTGGGAAATATGAGCATTTGTATCTGACTGAATAGTATATTACAAATTTCCTATGTAAGTTTTGAACTTTAAGTCGACGAGCTATTTATTATATAAATATCAATTAAGAATATTTGACATTTAGTAGTAGATTTATGACCCACAGTTAATACTAGTTTCTTGTTGTTTGTATCGATTTAACCATTAATATAATTTTAAATATTTGTAAAATAATAGTAGTGTTGGAGAGGAGGAGGAAGGGGCCATTTACATAGGTTTTTCTACTAGGGGACACAGTAACCACCTGTTTCCTTTCCATGCAAAATATCTTGTATTTTTTTTTGGTCTTTGTATTCTTGTTCTAAAAGTTTAAAATAAATAAAACAATTTTAAAAGGGAATGTCCGCATAGTTCTAACGTTAAATTTATTATTACAAAATTTGTTTGCCGAGTGGGACATGCGAGTTGTTTATAGCCGAAAAGTGAAACAGCTGATAGCGTGTGGCCTGTACTTTTTTTACTGACACTGTTCCAAATTTAAACTCATGCTTTTTAAATTGCGCCAACATATTAGGTCCATTTTTGTGTGTGTTACATCTCGTCAGCCTTTGTGTAATATAAATTCCTTGATTTATTTATGTTTCTAGATAATAAAGTGTTTATGCATCATAAATTTAGGTATCCCTAATTATTACAGGATCATAACAATTACTTAAAAAGGCCACTGGTGTATCTCGCATGACATTAAGCTACTAACATTAATGAATTATATCAAAATTTCTAGGTCGCTCGGTTAATTTTTCACGGTATAAATTATAATTTAATGGATTTAAGATTAAAATGTTATTCTTAGCACTACGTAAACGCCAGCTGTAAAATGTTCGAAACTTGGGACAAACAAAAATAAAATGTGTAATCTTAATAAACGCGACTTAAGTTAGTAAGTAAATCTTTAATTTTGTAGCCTACATGTCTGTCCATTTGGCCGCGGTTTAGGTAAGAGAAGTAGGTTAGCACAAAACTGTTATTGAACTATTCACGCCGACAGAATAGTAAGTTTCAAGGAATTTCTTGTATTAATCAAGCTTTTATAAGTCCATTGCTAGACGCAGACCTTGCCAAAAAGAGGATTTTGCCATAATCGCCACACTTGGCAAGATTTTGCGATCGCAGTTAAGCCAATGGTACCTACAGAGAAGACGCAGCTGCCAGTCTCATAGCGGTAGGTATTCCTGTAGTTGCCTCTAACGACACCCATGGAAAGTTAACAGATAGTGCTATTACCAGCACCAATGTTATTATATTAAAGCAAAGCAGATATGTTATAAGCGCGCGCGTTGTAAAGACTCAAATACGCCCTAATTAGGTCGTTTTTTATAACGTCCATGTCGAGTGCAGTCACGAGCGGTAATCATTAAAAATTATAGCCATCTCTTTCATTAGCGTGCTATTTCGCATCTTTTGTTCTACTTATCAATGAAACTTGTCAATGTGACGTTTTGGATTGCTCGGAACAGATTTAATACGCGAATTACTAGTACTATGAAGGTAACATACCTATCTATACTTTAAATATTATTGACCAGTACCGAACGACACAATTACATTTACTATACAATTACATACTAATTCTAGTTTTAAAATTAAATAAATAAGTTTATCAGCAGACGGCTATGTGATCATGTGATACTATTAAAAATAAAATTTACATATCCCTGGAACTCAGCGTAAGTAACTTATATATACTCTTATATAATATAATATACAATTGGTCAATCAAAGAAATTAAAACCAGAACCTCATTCGCACGGATACACTTATAAACTGATCACTAAGCAGCCCATTAATAGTGAGACATAAACCGAATTAATTCGCCATTAAATCAACATTATCAACAATCAAAGCGAAACAGACCGACAGACGGATAGCGTTTTACTGCCTATTTATCTGCCTCTCGAACCCGAGTCATCAAAATATACATAAAGTTTTTTACTACTGCCTAATCTAAAATTTCGCCGAGATTCGCTGGGCCACGGGGTTGGGTAGTGCTGGGCAGTGATGGTACGATTTAGTCGCACACGACTTTTTGTGTATGAATCTTTTCCACCTGTCATAATACTATATTGGTACAACGTCAGAACAACGGAGCTCATACATATTGAAAAACGGACTCGATTGCAAAACGGTCGACAAAAAAGAAAATCAGATTTTTAATTATAAATAATAAATAAATATTTTAGACATGCCTCACTGAGCCACACAGAGCCATCTAGTCCCCAATTAAGCTACTATTGAGTACCCTGTCGTATGGGGTACTAGACAACCGATAAACTAATTTTTTTTTTGTAAATACATACTTATAATACATAGAAAACACCCATACCAGTACAAACAGACATGTTCATGCACACAAATATTTGTACTGTGCGGGGATCGAACCCGCGACCCATGGCTCAAAAGCAGCGTTTACTACTGCTGATCCAAATGGTCGTCGGAATTCATATTATGTTTTATAATAGAACATAAGACTTAACTCCAGGAGAGCATAAAATGTCAATTAGTTTAGGATATTTCAGCATTAGACACTAACATACATATACCACTATCACCACAAGTGCAACAACTGCAGTTTTGTATATCTTTTAATTATAAGTTTAGAATCCTGTCAATCCTATTTTTCTTAACTTTTTTTTAATTTTTTATTATACCTTCGATACAATACAATCATTACAAATCGTCTCGATCAGATTTCATCCTTGTGACTCATCGTCCCATCTGTAGCCCGCTTTATTTCGTAAGGGTATTAAATTTTTATGGGGCCAAAATAAAGGTTGAGAGCAGTGTCTACAGGCCATGGAGTGGGTTCCCATCGTTTATCGAGGGGTATTGATAACACCTACTAAACGTGGTTTAATGGGCAGAAAATGTATCGAACGAGATCTCTTTGACTTTTCACGCTATGCTATGGCAGAAGATTGGAGATAGTGACAAGTGAGTTTGAAAATTGTATTGTGCTTATTTATAAGACAAATTTCGTGCTCCGAAGGATTATTAGGGTAAATCTTATCCTGATACTTTTCTTAAATTTACCCCAACATCCACAGATGGGTAAATCCAGTGTGTAAAGGCTTCTGTCTACGTGACCACAAATATTATACATTACTTCAAACACAACAACAATCATCTGACCATCTGGACATGGCCTTATCAAAATGACAATTTTGACATAATCCTCACTATTCCTCACGCTTGGCAGCGTATGTTGGCAGTCATTGTATAGCCAATACACCGCTGCCGATCTTTGGTCCTTGCTCTTATAGTCACCTCGTACTGCACCCATGGAATGAGTAAGCGCTATTTTGTTTTTGGCTGCCACCACATGGCAAACCAAAATATATAAAGATCATTTACAACAAAATTTACAATAAAATGTTCAGACAACAGCAGGTCTCAATCTACTCAAAAAGTTTAAGGTCATTGAATTGATTTTCAACTTTAAGTCCAACAAGTAGATATCAATATCAATTGAGAAAATTTTACGTTTTGTGGTTATGAGTGTGTCGAGTGGTGCTGGTAAAAGAATAGTGCCACTCCTTCTCTTTCTTATGTGTCGTAAGAGGTGACAAAAGTAGTGCCAGAAGAAGGCAGCAGCGTCTTCCTCTCACCAATAGCTAAACTGCGATCACCAGGCACCTGTCGAAATCCTCCTTCTAGAGAGATCAAGCAGTGGACTGAAATAGGCTAACCAGCTGATGATAATGATGTAGAATTCACAAATTCATTTCAATAAATGACGTCATTCTTACCTGATTAATGTGCAGGTTATCCTAAAGAAGCTTTTCTTGATGGCCGTGGTATAACTACCAAGATATCATGTTAATTTCCAGTTTTATCAATAAAACTTTCTGTCGATACATTATTACTAATTAAATGTCTTTTAACACACGATAGAAGTAAAGCTAAAAGCTTAATAAAACTTGATATATGTAGTACCGTTTACTAAAACGGTGTCATAAATTATTGATATAGCGTTAAAGTCTGATAAAAAAAATTAAAAGGGAAATGGGTTACACAATATTACTACTGTACGTTAAGTTACTGAACTGTTTAAGGTTTACTTTCCATTAATTAATCTTACTATGTAACTCAATAAACTGTGTCGTTGGGCACTAAAGCGTCAAAAATTAGGTACAGACAACAGCACGTCAACCTACCACAAAACGTCAAATTTTCTCAATTGACATTGATCTCTACTTGTTGGCCTTAAAGTTGAAAATCATTTCAATGACCTCTAACTTTTTGGGTAGGTTGACCTGCCGTTGTCTGTGCATTAAAATGTTTTTAGGACAACAAAAAAAAAATTGAAGTAATGTTATAGTTACAGATAATTAATTACCCCTACTTGACACAAACACTTTCATATTTACCCTCCAGAAAACCTTTCATAACCCTTGAACAATTATTAGTTTCCGAACCAAATAAGATTCACATACTTTACTGCAAAGACTAATTTGAACACTAGTCTAACTTGGAACTAAATACTCGTAACAACGCTCATTCCTAATAAATTAAACAAATAAATCTCAATAAAACTAACGAACACAAAAAAACAAGGCAAATTTCCCTAATAAATAAGTTCATCCTTATAAAGGAATTGAATCCGGTCGAACGCTAGCGTGACCGCTCGATATTAGGGTAAAATTAATAAATCAGGGTAATTTTGATAAATGCCCCGCTAATGGTTATCCTGATGTATTAGAATAAGGGCGAAGATCTCATTCTTTTTGGACAAATTAATGAACTGTGATGCATTGAGTTCATTTGTTATTTGATTGTGCAGTTAGGGTGGAAAATACGTACACTTTTTTGTTGTTTCTCCAACCTCATTGCCCTGTATTAAGTGTCAAGAGGGAAGAAGGCGCTTATGCTAGTAAATGTCAAATTTTAAACATTATAATCAAGAAAAAGAAGTGTCGTGATGTCATATTGGCACAAACAGTAGTACCAACCATTCTCACCCTATAGGTGTCGTAAGAGGCAACTAAAGGAGTATTGCCAGAAGGAGACAGGCAGCAGCGTCTTCCCTACATAATTAGCCAAACGCCAATCTTCAAACCTCCTGCAAGGCGCGGAGATTATCTTAAGGCCTCTCTTTTTAGAAGACTGAGTCCAGCAGTTGACTGATATTGGCTGGTGATGGTATCTATGATCGCAACTCTTAGTACAGAGGGTCCTAGGGCAGAAAGGCAAAGACCCCACCAGTACACATACATGTTCATCTAGAAAATAGTTCATTCTTACAGCCTTTATTAATAAGAAATATTCTTATTTATATCTTCAGCGTTGTACCAAAGCAGGCTGAAAGGTAAATATTTGTGAATATCTTTTCGCGCCTATACTCTAAACAGATATTTTAGGCCCGCTGTATACTAGCATTTTCTAAAGGTAAAGCTAAAGAAAATGACGACGAACAAATGCGTTACATACTATATCCGCTGTGGGCCCAGTTGCTGTAGTTATGCGAAAGTCTCAAACTCATACAATATGTTTTTGTTAGCAACAACAAGCATTGTTGTCTACAACTATCAAACTCTCATAATTTTTAGCATCATCATCTTCATTGTCATCAACAGTATCAGTATCATCACCAGCTTACATCACAGCTGGACATCGGTCTCATAAAACGCTTTTGCCATATTTTGCAGGCGGATTGGAGATCACAATTTCGGCTCATTGTAGAACGAAAATGCTACTGCTTGTCTTTTTCTGGCAGTATCTTTTTCATTGCTTCTAGTCACCCATAGGACAGGAAGAGCTAGTGGCTCTAAACTACTCAAACCCTTAAGAGGAAACACTACGGGCGAGAGAATTGAAAAATAGGTATTTGTACAATATATTGCTGTCGCGCAGTGCCAAACGCCTTTACCGCAGATTGTGATAGAGACAACTGCATCTTGGACTGAAAATACCTACTAAAAGCACACCAAATCAACATTTCGTAGTCCCCCGATTACTTTTCCAAAACTAGACCGATTCAAATTCTTTTTTCATTGAAAATTAAAAAAAAAGCTTTGGCCGTATTCTGTTGTTGTTGTATGTTTTCCTTTTTTTCTAAAATTTTGCCAAATTTGTTTTCTGGATGTTTGAACACAGCGGAAAATCTGGCGAATTTTTTCGATTTTTGAGGGCTCATATCTTTTTTATTAATTAATTTATGAAAAAACAGAAAACATAGAAACATGCTAATAGTGGCCATAGATTTTTGTAATAAAAATTATTGCTATACTGGCTTTATCCAGGGAGGAAACAGGGGACTACGTTTGTATGGAAAAACGGCCCTTGTGTTTCCTCTTAAAGAAAGAATTTGTTTTTTTTGAATGCGTATATTTTTACTTTACTTCCCTTTTTTTGTATGTGTGTGCGTAGCCTAAGGTCGTCGCACCTGTTGCGTAAGCGCTTGCGTCAAACTCGATCAAGGTGATTCGTCATCTCAGTGCACTGCGCGCGCGCAGCTTGCAGTACATTCGGTACTTTTATTATGGTTCATAGCATTAAGTAATTGTTATTGTTTATATAAGATTAATTGATTGAGTTGACTTGAAGTCAAAACTTAGAACAATTTTAATCATTATTGAATCGCTAGCACATAAGGTTACCCCTACATAAATGTACTTATGATAAAATTTCCCTAAACGATTTGAAGCTTTGAACGGGAATGTTTAAAAATGTCTTCTAACCGATTTGCAGAAATAAAATTGATTTTGATTGTGTATCATAAAGATCAAAAATTTTAATTGCACATACCTAATACTAACCATATTTTATGCCCGACTAATGCAATCTCATCCTCCAATTAAAATATATCCCATTCACACAAAACTCACATTACTTCAGTAACATACCTTCACCTTTGCGTTTAAAATTAGAAAACCGCACTGGCACAATCCGGAAATCGAAGGCAGGACCTCTTGGCCGGCCGCCAGGCAATTAAGCCGTTAATAATGCCATTTGTTTTGTATTTTTCCGCGCGTGTGAACTCCGGGCGCTCGTCTGGGTTCGCAGGTGCGTTCCCGTGTGGTAAACTTCGATTGGGAATAAAATTAGGCAAATCAAATCAAAATACATTCATTTCTATACTTAACACAGTACAATATTAGACTTTCAAACGTCCTTGTTGCATTGTGTCAATCTTAATTCAGGTTTGAACGAACAAGTCTAGAATGGCTGGATCCATCGCCGTCCCGAATAGCAGAATAACTATTCAAAATATTGAAAAGATAACGTCAAAAATAAAAAAGATAAAAATTTCTACATAATGTTTTCAACCACGCTATACTTAATCGATCACAATGACATTTAGACCCGAGTTCACCAATTCTTAAACAGCCGGTAAACATAGATTGACGATTAATTTGACACAATTCCCATACAAAATATGTCAAATAATATTTTAAACGCTGTTTAAAACTTAAACGTCTGTTGGTGAACTCTACCCTTAGCGTCAAAATCAAATTATATTCTTCTGAGGCGATATAAAGTTCGTGGGGTCAGACAGTTAAACATAAAACTAAACACTGCACGGGATTTACTGCAACTATATCAGCATTCAGCTTCCTGATTAGACTCGATTGCTCGAATCATGGTCCCGGGAAGACTGGAGGCACTCGGTGGCTCATCATCATCATCATATGCCCACTGCTGGGCATAGGCCTCCCTCAAGGATCTCCACAACGATCGGTCCTGTGCTGTCCGCATCCAGCGGCTTCCCGCGACCTTGACCAGATCGTCGGTCCACCTTGTAGCCTGCCCATGAACGTCGTCCGGTATGCGGTCGCCATTCGAGATCCTTTCCGCCCCAACGGCCATCGGTTCTCCGCGCTATGTGTCCCGCACACTGCCACTTCAACGATGCAATCCTTCGAGCGATGTCGGTTGTTTTAGTTCTCCTGCGGATCTCATCATTTCTGATTCGATCGAGTAGGGAAATACCAAGCATCGCTCTCTCCATTGCTCACTCGGTGGCTCGGCCGGTTGATAAGAAACATTTTCTTCCCGTATATTTTTAACAATTTTGTCACTCTTACAGTTAGCTAGACAAGACTATATTTATAACTTTTAAAATAAATGTATTGTTGTATTTAAAAAATAAACCGAATGTTCAGTTTGGTCATTTGGTAATGACGTTTTGATGACGTCACTGATTTGTGTATCTAATTTTCTTCTTTCATATAATCTCTATTTTCATAAATAAACGAGTAGACAAAAGAAAAAAACTATTTGAGATTAGATATTTAAAACGTGCAAAGCGGTACGATTTCGAGATCGCGCGTGTGATAGTCGCGATCGCGCATGCGATATCGCAGACATCTTATTTCGGGTTATTTGTATCGTTTATCATCTCATTATCGTGTATTATCACTTTATTAGAAGTAGACACGCCTTTGTAGTGGGCGTTTTTTTAGTTTTGTATGAGTTATGTCAATTTAGATATATTTGTGCAGGAGATACATTTCGTGTTTCGATAAACTTCATTCGTTCGAAAAAAGTAATTTTATTACTTGTTTTTTTTTTGTATTACAGACACTCTATTTAAGTGATGTGAGAGGTCCATAACCGTCACTGAAAATATCGGATATTCGAAATAAGAATCAAACTTTAACCGAATACGAATAAAAGTTACAGATATTTTCGGATACGAGAGTCCTAGACTTCCGCTTTGGAACGTCTGTCATGATATGAAAGGTTTTTGCGGGCTGAGCTAAAAATAAATTGGTTGGTATTACGACAAATTCTAGTACCTTTTAGTACCTTCTAGTACCTTTTAGTACCTTTTATAGGTACCTTTTATAACATGACTATAGCCCAGGTTCCAGACCCAAACCAATCAAGAAAAAATCGTTACTTAAACTGACTCAAACGGAAATCAAACCGGGACCCTTCAGAAGTAGGCGGACAGCCGGGCCACTACATCAACATTGTAATCATGTTACAGATCAATTACTATTGTAATTTGCGTTCTAGCAGATCGATTGGCAACACACATAGACATATTACAGATATGCAATTATAGTTAATTACTGGTTAATTATAGTAATGGCTATTTAGATCGGAAGTTCTCGTAAAGATTTTTCCCATCTGTCAATTTAGGTTCGACATAAATGGTATTTGGAGTACCTATACAGGGTGTAAAACAAAGAGTGCACTTTGTTTGAATTTTTTTTTCGCGGATTGAAATCACATTTTACTAGGATTATTATAGTAATAATCCTTATATTTATTGGGATTAAGTGTTGAACACTTAAAAGTGCCTCAAGAAATCATTTTAATAACCAAAATTCAAATTTTAAAATATGTATTTGTTTTTATCGCATGTGTGAACAAGGTGTTAAAATTTGTATCTCATAACAATGTGTCAGTGATATAGCTTTAGTTCAATTTGGTAGCGATTGGCAAAAGGCAGATTTATGGGCTTGAGGTAATCTCCATATTATTTTTGTTATTTTGGTAGTCTAAAATAGTAAATATGTGTAACATAATTATTATTTTAGGTCATTGGATTTTCCCTTCGTAGCAATAATATGCTGGTTTACGATCGCAGTATGACCAAAGGTGGGGACAAAATGTCCGTTCTCTGCGTATCTTTATTTATTTATTTATTTAATATTCGGAAGACCAACAGCTAATGCAACATAAAAAAACAATAACAGATAGGTATCAGAAAGCCAATAGTGACCGAGTTTCTTGCGCTGCTTCTTCTCGGCACTAGCCCAGACTTGTCCCGAAGCAGTGGTAGGTTTAAATTGGGACGTGTAAAAGCGCCTCCTGGGGCCTATTTGCAGAAATAAAACTGATTTTAACTGATTTTTTAACTGATTTTAATAACAGGTCCTCGCAATCTTTTAGTTATCTCTTAGAAAAATACTTAGCTGTGGTAAATAATTCAATGAAGAAGGCCTTTGTCTTGCAGTGGGATGATTATAAGCCATTACTATGGAGAAAAGGTTTGTAGCTATATATTTTTGTGCTGGCATAGCACAGCACACTCTGTATAAGCACAATAATATTGTGATCTGGTTTTAATTTCACGATAATAATTGCCCACTGTTACAATGAGGCAATTATACTATAATTAGAGTTTCGGGTACCGTTGGAAGAAGGCAGTATGCTCTTTCGCAATTACGATGTAGAAGAGTTAAAAATGTCATAAGTGACATAAAAAATTATGTATTCAATTCGTCTGAATAACCCATGTAAAAGACAAATGAATATTTTACAAATAGAGTTTACTTACTTTTTCAGAGAAGAACTAATAATTGATTTAACATAATAACGAGTTGATTAGTAACAAATGTAGAGTCGGTGCAGATAAGCGAACAACAGAGGGCGCTTTTTACTAACGCTAATTTCTTAAATGCAAATAACACCGTGGCCATGATCTCAGTGTTCGAACCGTCAAGAGAAATCATATAAAAAAAAACAAGATTCTTCAAGTGCGTGAATAAATCTTTCATTGCGATGGCAAAAGTGAGGTTACTCTTACCACGGTTTTAAATTTATTTTGGTATTTTATGATAAAAAATCAGCAGTAAAATATCGTCGTATGCGCAAATTCGTGTAAATGTTTAGCATAGGACAAGATTCGCGAAACGCCGGCGTGTCGCCGCGATGTACGGCACAATGCAAAATAGAAGACGAGTTACTACGGCCCTAGCGTAGCGATAAGTTAAAAGCTGTAGCGATTCTTAAATAATTGACGCTTGTCGCACTCATTTTTCGCATCATGATCAGTTTGATTTATCGTTCATTCCATAGTGACTCCATTGTTTACTCCATTTTGCGTTAAATTATTAAGATCATCGTTCATTCCATCCTCATTCTATCATTCCATTCTTTTTCATTTTTATATTCACAAAATTTCAAGAACTCAGCGTTCGTTTCATCTTATCGGAAAAAAAATTTTTTTGCACAAATCACTTGAGACTTGAACACAATAGACGTTGGATGAATGCGTAATAAATAAGAACAAACTTTGGCGAAAATGTTAGGATAAAACCTTACCAAATCATCTGTGAGATTTTAAGAACCTGTTTGATCCGAAAAAAATATATTCTACTTTTAATATTTTTATCAACAACCTACTAACCGTAGACAAGTAATATTGCATCACCGTTATTCTATTATATTTCTGTTAGTTATTTATAGTTTGCCATTATTCCCATTACTCTTTCATTGGTCAATAGGTAATTCCATGTTTTAGTAATCATTAAATAGTGATCGCTTCAACTTCACTTTTAAAGTTCGGTCATGTAAAGTTTCAGCAGATAAATGTTCTGCTACCGCCTCTGCCTTGTTCTACTGTCAGGCTAAGGATAATATATTAAAGAGAAGACTTACTTAACCCAGCGGGATACTGACAGCAGTACCCATTGCATGGTTTCTGAGACGCGAGCGCTGTGTCCATTGTTCCTAGTATTAGATCTGTCACTTTTATTGTTGTTATTTCATTTCAACAACAAGACGGTGTAGTCATGGAGTTTAATTATTTAGCAGATCTAAGTAAATTCAATGTTATTGGGTCTTAATGACTCATCACTATCATTAAAAAAATATTAAAAATAACCCGAGTTTGTTCTTGGAGACATAAAGTAAAAGTAACATTCGGTTCTCCCAATGCAGGGCAAAGGTCTGAATCATTGAATTTGAGTTACCACATCAATGATGGGTACAGGCATAATCACCACGCTTGTCAAATGCGGGTTGGTGATCACAAACCCGAGCAGTGTTCAAAAATTCGAAACTCTAGTATATGTAATTGTAATATAATTGAAATAAAAAACACAATAGTATTGGGATTAATAACAACATTTCAAAGCTATAAATCAAAGTTTTGGTATAACTAAAAGTCATAAATCATATGATTTTTCGTTATTATACCAAAAGTTGAAAGGTTTTAAAATAACTTTATCAGTTAAATTAAAACTAATTCAAGATTAAACGTTCGTCAAACATTGACTTCCGTATCAATAGCTGATAAGCTGATAGCAACCTGCCTCAACTTGTCGTTAAGTTTGATAATATGAAAAAGGTTGGTGGCGATTAATATAACATAAAAAACGCCTGAGTATTCCATTAAACAAATATGTTACGACAAAAACGTGTAAAAAAAACTTAATCTTTTTTATGATTTGATTGATAATGGATGCTTTCAGGATTTTGATTAGGGAGTAGGTAAGTCTCCAAAAGAAGAATTTTGCTATAATCGTCACGTTAGGGGTTTACGTCTTCTTCTCGCCTGTGAAGACATAGGCAGAGAAATTTCCAAAGTCTTAGCACTAGTCATGAAAGCCAAGGACACATCACGACGCTGATTTTGAGCAGGTCAAACTTAGATTATGTTAAGTAATTGTACTAGGTATTAAAAACAGATCGCAAAAATCGTAACGTCATAATAAATGGACACCAACACAGTTCTTTTAGAGCTATTTACGCGCCGCTCCCTTCATTAGGGCAATGAAAGCGCCACCCTATAAACTAGTATTATATGAACTGACAAACATATTTTTAGCATATTATCAGGTTCAAACTTAGAGTATAAATATAGGGATTAAAAATATACAAGGTTGTATGAGATTTAAATAATTCTACGTTATATTACTATACGTATTTTTAAGTATTTAGTTGTGTATAGAATGCAAAATAAAACTGCTAGTAACTTATTCCACGGCTGGACATAAGCCCAGCCTTTTAGGACACGTATAGGACGAGGCGTTGCTTTTTTATTTTGATAAATAAAACAGTCATTATTTACAAAAATATGTTAATTTTGGTTTTATTGCCAATACCCTTAGAATAATAACGCTATTCTAAGCCAATACCTATCTGTTCCAGATAATACAGAACAATCTACCTAAACATTGTAGTCGCGGGCAACAGCTAGTTTGTTAATACTTACATTCAATAAATGATGTCACATCTTTAACAAATTCAAAGAAGCCACATTGCTTTCATTGGTTAATTAAAATATCATATTTGTAGAGTACGTTGACATAACGTTAATATCAGTGTGACGGTCCTTCAAGGAATCTGTTATACGAGCCTTTTATTGCGCTTGGTTGGGCTACGAAACCAGCGGGAATATACGTCAAAGATATGAAACTCAGTTACTTGAACATATCTAGAAAACAAAAAGGACAGTTTGCGATAAGGCAGATTTAATTATGACCTGTGAAATGGCGGTAATGTACTTCTAATCATTGACAAATAATTCATATTGTAAGAATACCAATTTCTTACTTTTAACTTAGAGAATGTGTGTGTTGTGGGCACTTGTGGGGTTGCTGCTAAGGCCTTCTTGCAAAGATTTAAGAAAAATATATTCTTATCGCTGTAAGCCGGCGTAGTATTATAAAATTTTAGGAGTTTTGCACTCTTAACACCTGAAAGAAATAACTTTAAAGATTTAATCTAATGAAGTTTTTTTTTTTACCTGATATTTCTTTATTATTATAGCAAAACATTATGCATTTCTTCAACTATCTAGGCAGGTACTTCTAATGTAACAGTTGTTTTAATATACATATGAATCGTATAGTCATCCAAATAAACTGTGCCAGCTGTCACAACCATCAACTAAAATGATTAGAGATAAAGAGCTCTAAAACGTTTTTCTTTTGACATTAAAATCGCTATTTTAGGGGCCTAAGTAGTCGTTGTGTACATTACCTACTTCAATGTTTCCCTTGACACGTTGATTTGACGCGCGCTTACAAGGTTATTAGGTTACCATACTAATCGGTACCTCGAAATTTTCTTAATTGTAGATTATCTCATTCTTTGGTATATGGCCGTCGTAAAAGGAGGCGAGAAACATTGGAGCAATAAAAATGTGCGTGGGATATTCTCTATGGTAATTAATCATTAGTAGTCATGTTGTCATGTTACCTTAGCTGGCCAGAACTAGTGGTTTTTAGTGAAACTTTGCAACGGAGTATCCGTCAGTTTAGTCTAAAAAAGATAAGTTATTTGTTTGGCCCAAAAAAAATTCAATGAATATTATTTCTATTTTAAAATTTAAAAACGAAACACCGAATTTCAATCCTTGTTTAAGGTATATGACAAAATTAGTAATTCTGGCTGGACAAAGCAGAGTGACTGTAATATGTGGACGTGTTAACATTATCATCGGCCTACATAAGTATACTACTGGACACATGCCTCAAAAAATGAGACTATTGCCATTATCACCAAGGCAGATAGCGCAGGTGGGCGATCGTAGAGTGTTGTCAGGATCACGACGCTTGGTTGACGGGTAAAAAAGTCCAAAAGAGTTCCAAAAGTCATATCATTTGTACAACTAATTACAAAAATATTTCTATGGTTTTGACATCACACACCTAGATAAAGATTGATGGAGGATTTTCTAGAAGTTTTAAAGCAATGCATTTCCGAGTTTACGGACGATAAAATGTTGAAGTGACTCTTGTTCTACTTCAATGTTCTAAAAGTTGATTGTTGATCTAAAATACTCTTTACTATCAAATCAATAAAATTAAATGAATCTTGCTTATACAGAGTTGTTATTTCATTTGTTTTAAGTTGTTTAGTTAATACTCGCTCTTTGAGGTTATAAATATTTTACAAATAACCCTATATTACATAATCAACATTACAATTTGGATTGAAATATAGTATTTAATTAATGGCTATACAACGGTGACTCGCATACCTCTCATTTAAAGGCTTTGATTTCATATCCCCATAGTTTCCAAGAGGTAAACAACACCTGAATAGCGAGCGAACAAAGGTCCAAACTAGAGAATATAATATCTCAAAGAACGTTTATCAAGGCTGCTCAACGCGGAACATCCAAGTATTTAGACTTTAAACCGCATTCTTAGGCATTGTATTCAAATTCAACGGTGTGAATGTTTGCGACATTTTGTTGGAAAATATTTTTTTGTACAGCCAACGAATGGCAAGTATTGTAAAATTAAAGTGTATTCTGTAACTCTAGGTTTATCATTAGTAATCGATCGCCCTAGTTGAGCAGTTTACAATACAACCATATTGGTTTCTTGAATTTACGCAATCACTACCTTTTAATACTTTGAAGAAAATTGACTGCGCAAAACCGAAGATTATTCTTATTTTTATACAATTTTTCAAATCTCCACTCATCTTAAAAAATGTGCTTCTTTTCCAAAGTGCACAGTTGCGAAGTGCACCAGTTGCGAAGTGCACGATTTGAGAACTGCACAAGCTGCGAAAAGTAACCAATTGAGATGTGCACCAGTTGAGAAGTGCACAAGCTGCGAAGTGCACCATTTGAACATAGTGTACAAGTTGCGAGTGCACCAAATGCGTCACACCCTCACTAACGTACTTGTTGTCGTGTTTCATACCTTACATAATGGAAATTCAACTTTACGTGAGTGACTGTGGCACCTTAAAAGAGTAGCATCATTCCTTCTCACCCTACGGGTGTCGTAAGAGGCGACTAAAGGGGTACTACTAGAAGAAGACGGACAATAAGCGTATTCTCTCCATCATTAACCAAATTGTGGTCGCCAACTCGTCTGCCAGGCGTGGCGATTATGTTAGAATCCTCCTTTTGGAGAGGCCCGTATCAATCAGTGGACTGATATGGACTGGTGATGCTGTACGGTCGACCAAGAAAGTGATTAATCACCCTAAGGTTCAAAGTCTTTCGCGAGTCAGAGAACAACAGGGTTGATTTTCCCATGAAAATATAACGTGATAGCTACTTTACTTAAACGTCATAGTCCCTATCGCTTTTTTACTGACACATAAAATTTTGTCAAAACTGATACATAACTTTCTTAGCCGATCATACTTAACATAACCTAATTATTACTGGTGCTATTAAGAAAATAACAATTTTGTGCTCTTATTATTGCAATTAACATTCGTTTAGTCCAATTTTTGACTATCAAATCTTGAGGACTTGAAACTGGTTCCGTTGTAAGATTCCCATCCATAAAAGGAGGTAAAGTTCCAGTTCTGGAGGAAAAAACAACCCGATTCTGAGCCAGGCCGTAAAGGGAAAAGTGGACTAAGTCTCGTATAAAACGTACGGTTTTTGTTTTGAATACGATTCAAAAAACCATAAATCTATGTTGATTTTGTAATAAGTAAATTTGAAAATGTTAACAGCCGTTGACAGTACGAAAAGCATACTATTTAAGAACTGGCTTGCAATTATGTAATAAAATTAATAAAATATATTTATAGTTAGCTAACTTTTTAAAACTCATCAACGTAAATCATTAACTTTATTTGATATTTTAGCAACTTAATTGCACTTATACTATCAGTATATAAACTTGAAAAATTTTTGTCTTAGGCGGGACTCGAACCCGCATCTCCTCGCATGCCGGGCGGGCGCCATACCATTAGGTAAAAAAAAAAAAAATTTCAAAAAAAAATTTTTTTTTTCATGTTTATATACTGATATTGTAAATCATTAAGTTTTAAAAAGTTGTTAGTAATGAAAACATTTAATAATAATTAAGCAATGCCGAAAAACGAAAGAAAAACCTTGTAAATAGACATAATTTAAATCTTCACGTGGTCAAATAGACAATAAAACTTGTTTTTAGAAACAGTAGGTAGAGAGAATCGAAGTTGTGATCATTCATACAATATGCATGTTCCTTAAGGAGCCACCTTAACATGCATGCATGCATAAGATTATCTGAAGACCATTAAAACTATCCATGATATTTTTGAAGAACGAATCAGAATAACAACCTCGATTTGATATTTTACTTACATAACTATTAATATCCGAACAGGGAACAAACTTACCTACACATTTCTCATTTGTATAAGTAAAAAAGCGAACACTTGTGTAAACAATGATTCTGTGTGGACAGTCGGGTCTACAAGATTTCAAGGCAAAGTGACAAAGGTCTTAGTTTAAGAAGCCGATGAATATGCTGCTACTATATTTATTTAGTGGGCAGGCCCCCTACAAGGTGGACCAACGATCTGGTCAAGGTCGCGGGAAGCCGCTGCGGACAGCACAGGACCGATCGTTGTGGAGTTCCTTGGGGGAGGCCTATGCCCAGCAGTGGGCGTCGTTCGGCTGATATGATGATGATGATGATATTTTTTTACAGCGCCGTAGGAACTGGGCTTACGCATCATGATGATAATGACATAAAAATATTTATTACGAGTATAGTTCAATGGGGGCTATCGCTAGTGAATTTGCCACTAGAGGCGCTAGTGTCGCGTGAGGTCCAATATCATTCACTTTGTACTGGTTTTAGCGGAATTTGTTGCATACATTATAATTTCTTTAATTTACCTGCAGGAAAGTGATCGCCTTCGTAAAATATCGCAAATATGGATTATTTGGCGATTAATGTGAACGCTCTAAAAGCGGAATTAAGAAAAAGCGCAAAAATAGGCGGCGTCAAGAGCAACTATTTCAGAAGTTAGTTTGTTGATATCAAGATAGTTATTTATAAACAATATAACCTTAATTAGATTCAAGGTACGAGTATAACACTTTGTTTCGGCGCCAATCGCCTTTGACAGCTATATCTCCGGACCTCAGTCTACAGTGGCGCCAACTGGTGAGCAAAGAAACGGTAGTCCCCATTGCTTACACGGTTAAAAGAGCCTGTGCAATGATATCGAGACTGATGCTAACCCCCGTATTTATAAACAAGTAAAAGTAATTACTTGACTACAAGTAATTACTTGAGAGACAATTTGTATGCCTTAATAAAGAAATTACTAGAAGTCATAACTACCAAAAGTTAGCATTTTCAGCCAAATAATATGACTATTAAATGGTGACCAATTTCTTTCATTTAAGCACTAGGTATGAACACTTTAAGTTATGACTTTCTTAAGCAATAAATAATTACATCTTTATAAATACGGGGGTAAGTATTGTTAATTTATTTTTGTTTGTATGCCATGACCACTTTGTTTCAGCGGTAAGTAGTTCTGATTTTTGTGTGCGTGAACTGCGTGTTTTCTATGTATAATATGTTTATTAACAAAAGTAAGCTGCTCTAAAGGAAACCATACTTAGTCCTGTGAACTTAGCTTGTGAAGGTTTTTTAATTTCTTCATTATTAGTAGTAGCTCATTTGGTACTAGATGACTCTGTGTAGCCCAATCTGGTATGTCTTGAAATATTATATTATATAGTTGTTATACATTTACGATTCCGTCGAAACAAACTGCTGAGGTATTTAGGTCGGACGGAAACTTACAAAGATATAAATCAGTCCGCATATTGGAGAGAACCAAGCAAAGTGTGGATTTATTTTAAATCATCTAGATTTAGCCTCACTAGTAATCAATATGAATAATATTGATCTTGGATCTTGGACGAAATATGTTTCAATCAAAGAAGTAAATACATCAATCATGCACTGAATGCAATCGTGAAATGAGTATTAAAAAAAGGTATATTTTACTGACAAACATAAATGACGGTGCAGCAACAACATAATATTTATTGCTCGTATTACATTACACAAAATAGCTAGCTTTAGCTAAACTACAGTAATTTTTTACCGACATATTGCATTGATATAGCATAAAATTTCGTACAATAACTGTACTTTCATCATCTAGATACTCACAATAACAAGCCGTGAGTCACAGACATAAATCTCAGACTATCTTCCCCACTGTCCATTAAGTCAGGTCTAGCGCAGACGTCCTAATAGCGGACTGGAACACGGGGAGCATTGTAGTCGAGTGTCGCTCAGAGGCCGCCACTGTCGGCAGTCAGGAAACTGCGCCTACGCACGAGACACGCGATGTGTGGCGCAAGAGTTAGAGCTTTATTTAATCTGAACTATTACGATTAGCAATAGTAAAAGGCTTAAAACTGATCCTTGGGTGACCCCTTCTACTGGTAATATGACCTTATTGAAGCGATATGTAAATTTGAAAACTGGAATGATAAAATTAGTATTTGTGTATAGAATTAATGTCTTGTATCTTCTACATTGCATCAAGGTTGATCCAACAGTTCGATGGATTCTAAACCTGTTTCTTAATAGTCGCTAAGTTTGTTAAACACTTATCACTAAATATGATCATTCATCATCATCTCCAGCCTATATCAAGAATACGAGTATCTCCAAAATGGAAAATTTGCCATAATCGCCACGCTGGATATGCGGGTTGGCAATCTAGTCTTAGTCAATAGTGGAGGGAAGTCGCTTCTGCCAATTTACTTCTGGTTCCTTCTACCACACGACATTTATTAATGATTTGAATTAACATAATTAAGAAAATACCTATATCTTCTTTCAATATTACAACGATCGCTGTAATCTCTTCACTCAAACTCGGTCTAGTAATTGATTCAATGTCGGCATTGATGTATGTTCTGTAGGTACGCGAGCAGATTACGAATTACATAGAAGCTTCATCATCATCATCATCATATCAGCCGAACGACGCCCACTGCTGGGCATAGGCCTCCCCCAAGGATCTCCACAACGATCGGTCCTGTGCTGTCCGCATCCAGCGGCTTCCCGCGACCTTGATCAGATCGTCGGTCCACCTTGTGGGGGGCCTGCCCACGGAACGTCGTCCGGTACGTGGTCGCCATTCGAGAACCTTTCCGCCCCAACGGCCATCGGTTCTCCGCGCTATGTGTCCCGCCCACTGCCACTTCAACGATGCAATCCTTCGAGCGATGTCGGTTGTTTTAGTTCTCCTGCGGATCTCATCATTTCTGATTCGATCGAGTAGGGAAATACCAAGCATCGCTCTCTCCATTGCTCGCTGGGTGATCTTGAGCCTTCTTATGAGACCCATAGTAAACGACCACGTCTCACTCCCATAGGTCATTACTGGCAACACACACTGGTCAAAGACTTTCGTCTTGAGACACTGAGGTATTTCGGACGCGAAAATATGCCGGAGCTTCCCGAACGCTGCCCATCCGAGCTGGATTCGACGAGAGATCTCTTTCTCGAAGTTGGACTTACCTAACTGGACTATCTGTCCCAGGTAAACATAGTGGTCAACAACTTCAAGTGCAATGTTCCCAACGTTAACTGGAGCGGGTGCAACATGGGCATTTAACATGATTTTCGTCTTGTCCATGTTCATCCTAAGACCCACTCTTTGAGAAGCATTACTGAGATCTTCGAGCATAATGTTCAGGTCTTCCAAGGTCTCAGCCATAAGAACTACATCATCGGCAAATCGCAGGTGTGTTAGGTATTCGCCATTGATGTTGATGCCGCGTCCTTTCCAGTCCAGAAGCTTGAAAATATCCTCCAACGCAGCTGTGAACAGTTTCGGAGAAATAACGTCTCCCTGTCTCACACCTCGCTGTAGTTGGATCGGATTAGAGCTCTGGTTCTGTAATCGGACCGACATGGTGGCGTTTTGGTATAAGTACTTTAGTACCTCGATGTACCTGTAGTCTATTTGGCACCTTTGGAGAGACTGCAGCACTGCCCATGTCTCAATCGAATCAAAGGCTTTCTCATAGTCCACGAACGCTAAGCAAAGTGGCAAGTTATACTCTTCGGTCTTCTGTATAACTTGCCGCAGCGTATGAATGTGGTCTATGGTACTATAGCCTTTTCGGAACCCGGCTTGTTCGGGAGGTTGGAAGTCGTCGAACCTGCGAAGCTTATAATATAATTAACCTTGAGATTCTTTCAAGTATTTTTTATAATGAAAGAAAAGTGTGGTACTGTTACTTTAGTTTCCTTTCATTTGAATTTAATAATGTTTCTAAAAAATATTGTAGATCTGTTTTTTGAGTTTATTGCTTATCGATAATAATTTCTAAAAGGACAATAGAGGCATCTATGTGATAATTTGAATTATACTAACAATATACTCTTTATACAATTTTCCTGAATCATTTTACTAGAAAAAAATTGTGAAATTAGGAACAATTTTGAGTAGATGTAGCCCAGTGGCAGTCGTTGGTGAAACGCCAATTTTTTATTTGGCAAAAACTTAAACATCGTTATTTATCCTTTTCGAATAAGTTTTAGGGGTTAAAGAATTTTCTTCTTAATTGATATAGGATCTACTTTGAGCTATCGGGCAAAAGTTACTTAAAGAAACACCCGTTTTGAGAACTTACTTTTTTGTTTGATGTCTTATATTTTTCAAAGTAAATCAATGTTACCATTCTATTCTAAAATCGTTTAACGTATGCTTTGAGAGTTATAATGAGTCTAGCGAGGTGTCACATGACACTGCGCCAGACATGTCCCAGACAGCTCGCTGGCGTAAGCTGATCAGCTGTCATTTGCACCATGAAGGCAAACACTTTATCGTGTGATTGTCTATGGTAAAATACGGCTCTGCAATAAATATCTCGGAGTAAAATTAATTTTAGTTATTAGAGTTCGTTTTAGTTATTCAGAGAAGTATAACTGAAGCTTATACACTGTCTCATAGCACAAAGGAAGTTACTGGCAAAAATAAAGAGATATGCCACTAACTTTGAGTTAGAGACAAGAAGGCACCAACTACACTTTGTGACCATCTTAAATTCTTTTAACATATAAATATTCAGATATACATTTTATTCTTCTTCAAATCGTCTTTCAAGAAGAGAGACTCTCCTATAAAAATTTTCTGACTCGCCAATCACAGGCCTATGGTTTTTATCTTGCAACAGCCGGGCGGTACCAACGGTTTAACGTGCTTTCAAAGCATGACTATAACCTTCTTTCAGAAACACTCTACTTTTTTAGCACCTTAAAATGCTATATGCGTTCTGTATCGTACGAGTATTTAGGGCCCATTTATGAAATAAAAAATGTAGGTCAAGTTTTCATTCGAAAAAATTTTTTGCAACAGTTTTAAATTTTTATGGTTCGATTAAGGTATGAAGAGAAACTTTAAAACTTATGAATAAACTATCGCCTTTATAATATTAATAGGATACAGCTAAGATATAAACCTAATAAATGAACTCCACAATAAACTATGATATTTGAATCCAAAAAAATAAATTTAAAAAAATTATAATTAGATTGTCTTGCCTATATTTTACAAAACGATGTCAATAAACATAAAAGGGATTTACATGTAAATTTTACAAACGTTGAGACAATACAAAACGTAGAGAGATTTGAATAAATATCGCGTCAATGCAAGGCGATTTATACGGAACGACCGTAACACTTGTCAAAGGTGATAAAACTGTCAAAGTGCGGTCGCGTGCGATCAGGCGCGACGATTTGCGTAACGGCCGTTGACGTTTCGACCATTTGACATCTATTTTGTGCAGACAGACGAACACAATTGATGTTTTTAATGTGTATTTTTGTTGAAATGTCCAGAAGTTGATCGTAATACATAAATTAGACATTTTATGTGCCCATATTTTTGGTACATTGTGTTTGTATGTTTTGCACTTAGCACGGCGCAATATGAGAAAAAATAAAGTAAAAAATAACCAAAATTCATACAAATTCTTATTACAAGTTACGCAAACATGACAAACATAAAAAATGAGAACTAGATAACTTCACATTCACAGACCATACAAAAGACAACAGCTGAATGTATACTATTTAAAATTGAATTATTATTGTATTGTATTTTATTAACTGAATTATTGTATGTCTGATAAGACCAGTCACAGTGAGACGTCATTTTTATTAAGATATTTTTGTACCTGTGTTCCACAATAAATGAATTTGATTTGATGAATTTGAATTTGATTGAAGAAAGACACTATTTGAAATGTCTGTGATAAAATCAATCTGTTGTCATGTTTCCTACCTTGCATAGTATTAATTCAACCTTACATACACGTAATTAGGTCGAATATTTGAAGTGAAACTTCTTTATCGGCGTTGGAAAAAATTTACCGTCACGAAAAAGTTTTCGGACCGTCACGAAAAAGTTTTCGGTTGCGCGTCACAGCGTCACATTTTTCGGTTACGCGCCATCTTTTTCTTGCCCCTACCACGGTTGGTTCAGACGATAGCAAAAAGGTAAAGTGAAATAATATTTAACCAATTTAACCAATTTAACCAATTTAACCAATTTAACCAATTTAACCAATTTAACCAATTTAACCAATTTAACAAATTTAACCAATTTAACCAATTTAACCAATTTAACCAATTTAACCAATTTAACCAATTTAACCAATTTAACCAATTTAACTAATTTAACTAATTTAACCAATTTCTGGAAAGTTGCATGTAGATCATTTTTCGAAAAATAAGGCCATAAAGAAGTTTCACTTCTTACGTGTGTACACTAGTACACGCACAACTTTTTTTTTAGTTAAAACAGTAGTCCGTACAGTATCCAGTAGTATATTTTTTTGTTAAAAGGGCACCGTAATATTCCAGTGGCACTCATTGCAGGTCGTTTTTCGGTTAATAATTGATTATCGCTTAGGTACACCTTTTTATTTTACCAACAACTGAAATATTGAAGAATCGGCCGGAATTGAAATAAATCGTCTGGTAAGTAGCTACAGTCCTTGGTTGCTTAGTAGTCACAGCAGTCTCTAAATTAGCGAAAATACGTGAAGTTCGACTCCCAGCTGAATTAGTCTATTTTCTAGGATCATCTTCGAAACAAACAGAAGTGGTACAAAATTAAACTTCTTATATTCAAAACTAAAATATATCAACATTCATAATTCAATTCATATTCTGTGACAGTGGAATCTGTTATCTAAAATAGTTAAACATATTCATAAATTTGTCGCAATTACGTAGGTTTGACGAGACGGCTAACAAATCCAGTAAAATATATGATAATGGTGGAAATAATTGTTTTATCGCGTCGTCCGCCTACGATTTTCCATAAGTTTTTCTAAACTTTCTGAATACTTTGAACTGACTTCAAAGTTAAATTTAAATAAGCCGCAAAGCAAAAAAGAATCGCGGACTTTTTAAAAGTCAGAAATAATACCTATCATTGAGTCATCAAATTGATGGAGCTACACCCATTTAAAACTATTGTAGAAGTTGATGGAAGGTACGATAAGGTTTGCTCGATGTTAAGGCGCTACGAAGTCGTGTTTGGGTACCGCTAAGTTTATAGGCCTGTCTAAATAGAGGATCGCAGTAAGACCATTAGTGAAGAGAACACGCTGCTGCCCGTCACCTGTATATAGGAAAAGTAGAAGTGTTTTTTTTTATATCAGTAAATCAGTAAAATCTGTTTTATTTCTGCACTAGCTGTTGCTAAAATCAGTTAAAATCAGTTAAAATCAGTTAAAATCAGTTTTATTTCTGCAAATAGGCCCCTGGAGGCGCTTTTACACGTCCCAATATTTAACCTACCACTGCTTCGGGACAAATGTGGGCTAGTGCCGAGAAGAAGCAGCGCAAGAAACTCGGTCACTATTGTCAGCCTCTTTTTAAATAAACATGTTTACATAAGATATATGCCAGTGCGAGCTGATACAATTTAAAGCCAAACGTTCCTATCATTTATATAATCATCAATAGTGTAATAGCCCTTTTTCATTAAAACAACTTTGATATATGATTTGAATTTATGTACAGGGAGGTCAGCAATTGATAGTGGTAATTTGTTGAAAATACGGATACAATTTCCCATGAACGAATTACCTACTTTTCGCAGTCTGAATCCTGGAACGGCAAGTTTATCTTTATTTCGGGTATTGAAATTGTGTACGTCACTATTTTTGACAAAAAATTCGAGGTTTTTACGGACGTACATAATGTTTTCGAAAATGTATTGAGATGCAACTGTTAGTATGTTGATCTCTTTGAATAGCTCTCTTAGAGAGTCACGGGGTCTAAGGCCGTAAATAGCCCGCACAGCACGTTTTTGCAATATAAAAATAGACTCAATATCTGCCGCTGAGCCCCATAACAAAATACCGTATGACATTATACTGTGAAAGTAGCTAAAATATACTAATCTTGCCGTTCCAACATCAGTCAATTGTCTTATCTTTCGCACAGCATAAGCAGCAGAACTAAGTCTTCCAGACAGAGACCTGATATGAGCACCCCATTGCAGTCGAGAGTCTACAGTTATACCTAAAAAGGTAGAGGAGTCTACTGTGTCTAATGGCTCATCTTTTACAATAACATTTGTGGCGGAAAACCTTACATTAGGCAAAGTAAATTTAACACATTTTGTTTTTCTTGCATTAAGCAAAAGATTATTCGTAGCAAACCAATGCAATAATTTAGAGAGGGTATTGTTAACATCGTCAAATGATAATTCGCCCCTCTTAATTTTAAAAATTATTGAAGTGTCATCTGCAAACAATACCATCTCACAAAGATTATACATATAATATGGAAGGTCGTTAATGTATATTAAAAATAGCAAGGGTCCTAATACTGATCCCTGAGGGACACCCATGATAAGGGCCGACCCTGAAGACTCAGTTCCATCAATGCAAACTTTTTGTGTTCTACCTGTGAGATATGAGTTAATTAAATCTAACGAATCATTCGAAACACCATAATGTCTGAGTTTTTTAATTAACGTTTTATGGTCCACACAATCAAATGCCTTTGACAGGTCACAAAAAACACCTATAGCATCTAACCTACTCTCCCAAGCATCGAATACGTGTTTAAGAAGTGCTACTCCCGCATCAGTGGTATTTCTACCTTTCCTGAATCCATATTGATTGTGATGTAATAATTTATTCAAATTAAAGTGCGATAAAAGTTGACTAAACATAATTTTTTCAAATATTTTACTTAGTACTGGCAAGATAGATATTGGTCGAAAATTAGCGGGATCGCATTTCTCGCCGGATTTAAATAATGGAATAATTTTGCTAAACTTCATTAAAGTTGGAAACTGTCTATCATCAATACATTTGTTGAAAATTATTGCGAGATGAGGGGCTATTGAATTTATAATTGTATTGATAATATGAACGGAAATTCCCCAAAGATCTTCAGTTTTTTTCATATTCAATTCTCTAAAAGTTTTTATAATTAAATCAGGGTTTATATGTCTAAAATTAAATGAAAATTTGCACTCATCGACAGCCGACTTGAGAAGGGATTCAGCTAGATCAGCGGAAGAAGCAAGCCCTTCAGTAGTGGAGGAAGCTATGTTTGAAAAAAAATTCTCAAATGTATTCGCAACCTCTGTGCTCGTGTTTATTAACTTATCCCCTAATTTGAGAGAGTAAGCAGGATTGCTTGGTTTTAGTCTACATGTTTCTTTATTTATAATATTCCAAGTAGTTTTCGCTTTATTTTTGGAAGCCGAAATTAAATTATGAAGATAAATTGACTTTGCTTTGGCGCATACTATTTTAAATAATTTGGAGTATTTTTTAACATGGTCTATAATGTTGTGGTTTTGAGATTCAGCTTTTAGACTATACAAATCATATAATGTTTTTCTACTTTTGTAAATACCAGGTGTAGCCCATTCATTAAACTTACAATTCTGTTTGTTAATTTTTACTTTTTTCTGCTTAAAATGATTATCAAATTCATTTTTTACCAAACCAAAAAGGCCCTCATATAATTGATCAACATTCTGACTACCAGGCTTTAGTAAATTAACACCATTTTCAATTTTTGCTTTAAATCTGTCTATTTTATTAATAGTAACCGGCCTATACACATAATCTACTATGTTTGGGACACGATGGTGCTCAAATGATGCTTCCTGTCCACTATGGTCTGAAGTTAGACAATTCAATATGGTTTTTTTTAACACTTTACCATTACAAAAAATATTATCTAAGCAAGTAGCCGACGTGGGCGTTACCCTGGTAGGTTCATTGAAAAGATTTATTAAATCATATGACTTGAAGAGATTAAGAAATTGAGTGGACGTTTGTGTGTCTTCTAATATATTAACGTTGAAATCACCGCATACAACTACTTTTTTACACGATTTTGATAGCCTTCTCAGAGCCTCATCCATAGTGGATTCAAAAATATGGTAATTAGATTTGGGGGGGCTATACACGCTAATTATTATAAATTGTTCCAGCTCAACACATGCTAGCTCAATAGTTCGCTCAACTGAAAGCGACACGATGTCTTTGCGTTCTTTACATTTGAATTCATTTTTAACAAGAATAAGTGATCCTCCTCTAGATGCAGACTCCCTTATGAGCGAACTACCGACTTTATAATTTTCAATGTTTAACATTAGTTCATGTTTTTTTATCCAATGTTCTGTGAGGCAAATTACATGAACATTAAAATCTTTTAAAAATAATCCTAAACCTAACTCTTTGCCGGCCAGGCCTTGAATGTTTTGATGAACAACATTAAAATACATATTCGGCCTAGCTTTTGTCTTCCCTCTTAGTTTAAAGCCTCAGAGGATGTCAAAGGAAAAATACTTGGATTAGTACATTTACTAATCGGTTCACTACAAAAAGTTTTTGTTTTAATAACAAAACTGTTAATATTGTAAGCTAGCAAACTTGCTATTTGTTTTTTCATTTTGTTAGGCAGGTGTATAGAGCTGCCAGTCATAACACAACAATTTTTTGTAAATTTGTTTGTGTCAAAAAACACAAATTTGTCATTATTTTGACAAATATTATATAGTAAAGTATTCAATATGTGAATACTGTTATTGTCATCGTTACTGTTATTTTTACAAAAGGGGAAGGCACAGAGGAGAATTTTTTCTATATTAATTTTTGACAAAATTGTACAATTTTTAATTAAATTTGATTTGCTAATTTTTTTACTATTTCCCACCATAAGAATGAGTGTTGAATTTGAATTTAAATTACTATTTTGTATGCAATCAATTATTTTATCAAATTTTGCATCTGGCATACAATTATTTATAATATTACATTTCAAATAATTATTTAATAAGGAACCGTAGCCAACTCCTAATCTATCTGAATACATAAAAACATCATTAACCTTTACTTGTACACAAGGTATTACCTGGCTTACATCATTAGAAATTACTTGTAAATTTGAATTTATTGATGACAACGGCCTGCTCACATCTCCCTGTTGGTAAGAACTTAATGTGGAATTTATTGTAATATTTGGCAATGATTTAAAACTAGTTCCCTCATTACCAAGATCCAGTAATTTGTTCGCAGCCAGAATGTGTTCGTTAATTTGTTCTTCTGCCGAGTTATATAAATGTGTCATTGATTCCAAAGACTTATGCAACTTAGAGATGTCAGCCTGCAATTGTCCTATATCCAAGTCATATTTTAATCTACTTTCATGTAGTTTTTGGTTATATATTTCTAAGCTATCAACTAAATCTAAGCGTTGCTTCCTTAGTAAAACATTATTATAAAAGCATTTTTGTTTTTTAATGAGTTTGTTTGTTTTAGATATGTATTTATTTAGTTTAATATATTTTTAATGAGTTTTTTCTTGTTAAATCTAACTTGATTTCTATTGACCCCTGATTTTGTTCTATTACAAAAATCTAACTTTGCTGTAAAATCTTGATTACCCGGGGTGCCGATCAACTCCTCATACAGATTTTGAGTTTGAGAGTACTCTTGTTCCCTTTTATCTTCTTCCAAACGCAGTATTGTTTTATTGGCATCCCTCAGGTTATTTTCTAACTCATTATTGCGTATTAGGGTTTGTTCAAAGATATTGCCGCACTGGTCAAAGTTGCTAATTGTATTGAGTAACTCATCACGGTGTATCATGACCTCCTGGAGTTGGGCATGTATGGCAGCTAATTCTTTTATTAATTGTGTGTTCTTAAATATGACAGCTTTTATTTCATCTTCACTATCATCTCTTTCCCTAAGTAGTTGGCTATAGTTTTCCCTACTGAGTTGTAATTCCTCTAGTGCCTTTTTTAATCTAATCTCAGCGTTCTGAGTGGTCATCTTCCGGGTCATAACACCAGTTTGGGAAGCCATTTTGAGTGGTAAAATTTGGTCTTAGTCTGTAATAATATAAAAAAAAAGAGTGTACAACAAACAGCTAAAAACTTTTTCCAGATAAAACTTTCATTTGTATGTAATAAGAAAATTTGAATAAACTAGTTCTAATATGGTTGTTGTGGGCAGTTACTAGTTAATCGCTTAAGATTTAATAGAATGAATGTATTTTATTATATTGTAAGACTTATTTGTAAGACTATTTTTAAAAAGGAAGTATTTATTTATATAGAGGGTAGGTTATCTACTTTTAATTAAGTACAAAAAGATAGCTAGTGAATGTGTAATCTCACTTAAAACTACAAAGAATTATTTAAATTAATCACTAATCTACCTATCTAACTACTGCTAGGTATTATTGTTTAGTATATGGAGTAAATTGTCTGCGGCGTCAGGGTTGTTATCGTCAACTTTACTTCCACTATTACGTCAAGTAAAGAGAGGCACAACAGAGCCAAGGTGTGATGAATTATGGCGAATCTCACTTTCGTGAGGTCTGTGTAGTATCTGAAGTTCAGGTGATAGATAACAGTAGCCAAACAAGCTGCAATTAGCACCAAACAAGAGCCCGATAAAGTCTGTTTAATGTAAATATAACCTCAATTTTATAGATATGAGATTTACGGTTAATATTTACTTATTGACAGGTTTATCACAAATAATTATTATATAAAAATTGATTAAAAAACAGTACTCTCCTGGTTTTAGATAATCCGTTAAAGCTGTTTTCAAATTTATTTGTTAGCCGTCAAAGCCGGCCGGCGACTTAGTTTCAATTTCTTCACAATTTTGGGTCAAAACTAACACAATTTCAATTTGTGTTTGTGAATAACGCCTTAATCTTGTTATTAAAACTATGATTATCACTTAATTTTAATTAAAATTAAATAAATCTACAGCAGCTGATTTTATTACGTCTGACAGCTAGGGTTGCCAGGCAAACAAAAAAAGCTCGCGACTTCATTCGCGTCAATTTCTGTTAATGAAAAAGTGATTATTTTTCACTGATGCTTCGCTCCTATTGGTCGCAGCGTAATGTTATATAGCCTAAAGCCTTCCTCAATAAATGGACTATCCAACACAAAAAGATTTTTTAAATTCGGACCAGTACTTCCTGAGATTAGCGCGTTCAAACAAACAAACAAACAAACAAACAAACAAACTATTCAGCTTTATATATTAGTATAGATATAGATATAGACGCCCTACGACTGTTTCGGGACATATCTAGACTAGCCGAGAACAAGCAGCGCAAGAAACTCGGTCACTATTGTCAGCCTCTTTTTTAATAGATGTTTACAAAGGGTTTCAGCATGTACGAGCTGGGACAATTGCCATATGAATCATTAACAGTATTATAATCCTTTTCAATGAAATGACTTTCACATACGATTTAAGTTTATGTACAGGGAGTTCAGCATACTATGCCGACACCACACGGCATTTTTCCTGTAAAACGTAATAAATTCCCGCAGCTCGTATTCCTATGTCGGCCTACAAACCGTACATCCATCACGTTATCTCTTGTTTGCGGAGAGATAATCTGTCTGTCCGTTGCGATTTACAGTCTCGCTTCCACAGGGCTACCGCTATGAGAGATAAGCTCACTGTGCGGTGGAGGAGTTGAGTGTTGTTTGTACTTTTCGTTGACGGGATTTAAACGTGTGGTGCGGGCAGATAAAAATATTGGTATCACTGAATTTGGGTGTCGTAAGAGATGATTAAAAGAGTACTCCCAAAAGAAGACAGGCCGCAGCGTTTGGCCAAATCGTGAAAGCAATTCCGTATGCCAAACGTGGCACCTCCATCCTCTATTTATAAAAGGTCCAGTTATAAGCTTAGTGGATCCCACCCATAGGTACTTACTAGTAAAATTTAAAACACAACTTTTATTTTAATAGAGTTTTAGGTAAGGATACCACTTTCATTATTTTTTTTACTTAATATACGAGTATGTAAATTGTTGTTTAAATGCGTTAGTCCTGATGCCAAATAAATTACTCTTCGTTTTTTATTTATTCCACTAGTGTATAACGCATCTTACCCCATTAAGTATTACAGGTTTAAAAACTTTTGCATCGTTAAACATAAAACTTAACAACAGACAATTAACAGTCTGCCTGCGACCATGATTCGTGCAGATTCAAAATGTCGGGAAGGTAACACATACCTCTACTTAAAAAATTGTGCTAAATCCAAGTTGTAGTCGTGGATTAAAACTATTTGAGGGATTACCAATGACAAATAAATAACATTTTTCATTTCAACTGCCTGGTCCCACATTAGACTAAAACATAATCATAACATTTATTTACAAAATAATACGGGTTAAAGTATGAAATTGCCGATTATTTTCCTACTTTTTATTTTGTTTATAGCTCTTAAGTATAGTCATATTATTGCGTAATTCTTTTTGTATTGTATCAAAAACTAAATGAAGTAACTTTTGACTAAAAAAAATGCAATACTAGTGCCTATTACTTCAAAGGAAGTCGTTGAAAAGACCCCTTACAATGTGTCAGCTGACCTTCTTGCTTCAATTAAGTATATTTGTATTATATACTTTGATTTTCAGAAATTTTAATACTATAATGCGTAGCTTTATAACCATCTACCTTTCACCTTTAATTGCATCGAAAACGGTTCAGGCGTTTTTAAAAAAACTAAAAAATTGTTAGTATGGAAAAATGACTTTTCTCGATTTCGTCCATACAAAACGGCAATTTCATACTTTAACCCCTAATACAATCAAACCATTTCACAAATCAACAAGTTAACTAATGTAATGAACATAAAAAGGCAAATGATTTCGAGTCGCAGCCCTAGACTTCTGTGTGTATTGACATACCGCCTTAACCCATTTTACCAGTGTCTCACGGATATTACTGTAAGCTTAAAGCGCCTCCGAAGCTCGCACTACATGGATCATGTGCTTCTTTAGGTCAGTATAAACCTATGTTTAAAAGATGTCATATCAGAGACTGATCTTTGAAGGTTGTCTTATGTGATTAAGAAAATATAGCTTATTTATTACTTACTAGCGGTTCTTTCTGACCGCGACCGCGTCTCGGCAAACGTAGTGTAGGAAGCCCTCAGGCCAGGTGGAGTGGTGATTTGCGCAAGATGGCTGGCAGGAACTGGATGCGAGAAGCTGAGGATCCACCTAAGTGGCGTGCAACCGGAGAGGTCTATGTCCAGTACTGGACTGCGATAGGCTGATGATGATGATGATTCTTTCTGGCTTTTCACGGGTTTACCAATGAAGATAATGAGTTCTGTTTATCTGATATACCGCGATCGCGTACCAAGCGCTTTTCTTGTTGCTTTGTGATGCGCACCGCCATGGAGTGGAATGCACTGCCTGCGTCTGTTTTCCCGAAAAATTATAACCTTAAAATTTTTAAAGCAAGAGTGAATTGGCTGCTTCTGGGTAAGCTTGCTCCATCTTAGGCTTCTTCTTAACCGTAGAGTTAAGTATGTAGTCAAGAGCAAGCCCATTTAATATTTTAAAAAAAGTCTGCATGGTCTTTATATGACCATGCTTATATCCTTTACACACTCCTAATTTAGATATAATTGAAACAGTTTTTTCAAATATTTTATTGCACACAAACCTTCTTCTGACCAATGTAAACTTTTTTTTCATCCAATTATTAAACGTTTTAATTCATATTAATCCTCTGACCATGACACACATAATAAAAAGAAAAATCAATTTGGAGCAGTCGATCAGAAGCTATGCGATGCGCTACATACATTGTGATTAGCTCTAGCCCGTGACTTCATACTTTAAAACTTTTACTGCGGAATCCGGTCATTGTTCCGAAATATACAATAATATAAATAGCATGCGCTATTTACGCCTTTAATATAATAGTGGTTAAAGTATGAAATTGCCCATTATTTTCCCACTTTTTATTTTGATTATAGCTCTTAAGTATAGTCATATTCTTTATTTGATATTTTAGCAACTTAATTGCACTTATAATATCAGTATATAAACTTGAAAAATTTTGTCTCAGGCGGGACTCGAACCCGCATCTCCGCCCGGCATGCGAGGAGATGCGGGTTCGAGTCCCGCCTGAGACAAAATTTTTCAAGTTTATATACTGATATTATAGTCATATTATTGCGTAATTATTTTTGTATTGTATCAAAAACTAAATAAATTTCAGAAATTTAGATACTATAATGCGTAGCTTTATAACCATCTAACTTTCACCTTTAATTGCATCGAAAACGGTTCAGGCGTTTTTAAAAAAACTAAAAAATTCTTAGTATGGAAAAATGACTTTTCTCGATTTCGTCTATACAAAACGGCAATTTCATACTTTAACCCTAACTAATATTTCCGTGCAAAAATTGTGTGATCGAAAAACATCCGTCATAACGTTCACTTTCATAATTGTGATAGGAGGATATAAAAAACAAAATTTATCTTTTTTTTTAAGAAGCAGTCACAGCCACACATAATTTTTAATTTTCAATTTTTTTAGAATCCTCAACGTCAAATTTTATACGGATATAGAGATGAAAAACACTGTCAACGACTATTTAGACTGGCAGTGACCAATACCACAAATGTTTGTGTGTGTAATGCCAGAAACAAAAAATAACTTCTGTTTTCAAGTGTAAACCCCGCTTTATCGCGTCCCGATATGATACAGTATCACAATTAGCGTAACTCCGCGTGAAATGGTTTAACAGTTGTTAAATATTTGTTAGCTTCGTCGGCCATGATCGTGCCATTTGTAATTCAATTACGTGAAAGTTATAATTGAGTACGAAGTTATAAGTTTATCTAAGTTAGGATCTAGATACTTTCGATTCAGCAAAGGGAAAAAAAGGAAAGAAAACATTTTGTTTACTATATTTTTAAGTTTGACCGTTACTAATTGGTTTGCTATAAATAATAGGGGTTAAAGTATGAAATTGCCGATTATTTTCCAACTTATTATTTTGTTTATAGCTCTTAATAGTCATATTATTGCGTAATTCTTTTTGTATTGTATCAAAAACTAAATAAAGTAACTTTTGACTAAAAAAAAAATGCAATACTAGTGCCTATTACTTCAAAGGAAGTCGTTGAAAAGACCCCTTACAATGTGTCAGCTGACCTTCTTGCTTCAATTAAGTATATTTGTATTATACACTTTGATTTTCAGAAATTTAAATACTTTAATGCGTAGCTTTATAACCATCTAACTTTCACCTTTAATTGCATCGAAAACGGTTCAGGCGTTTTTAAAAAAACTAAAAAATTGTTAGTATGGAAAAATGACTTTTCTCGATTTCGTCCATACAAAACGGCAATTTCATATTTTAACACCTAATACTTTGTAATAGGTAGGTACTATCTTTTAAAAAACCTCAACTAACCATCTATCTGGCTGTGAAAATCCGTTTAGTGTAGATATTACCTAACGAGGTTTATGCAAAACCCGAATCTATGCTTCTGATAACTTATCGAAAAGTCTACAATGTTATCAGACGGCGCTAAGCGACAGCCTGTGAACAGCTTGGGTGGCCGAGAGGAATGTCGCAAAATGCACTTTATCACAACACAAAAAAGACTGATTTGCATTCAAATTGAGCGTTCATCGATAAACTTTTTAATAACTGTATGTCAAAACAATTAAATATTTTGTGCCAGTGTTAATACTTTTTTAGATAAACTATTGAACGTTTACCGTTATGTAGCTTTATGTAGCTAGGGCAACTATTTTAAACGCTTTAGTTAGGCATTTCCTACTTTTTGACAGCCAACTTACAAGGTGAAGAAGACTGATACAAAATTTATCTTCTTTTAATCAGTGTAAGGCCATTATTAATTCCAAATAATGACTGTTTAAAAACGTCATTATATTTTAATTTTGCATGTTCAAACAATGTAAATTTATTTATTGACTCTATCCAATTTACCGAATTTAAATAAGTTCGCACGAAGTAGGTGGTATATTAAATGTATGCAGACCAACCTCATAATCATAATAGTTCACATAAACCAGTTTCGGAGAATGACACTGAAGAAAAATTTAATTTACAACTAAACTGCTAATTTTCAACCATTGTGTCCAAAATTTACATCTTGTTTCCGAACGGGCCCAATATGGCTGGCGGAATGGCGGGCTTTTTGACAGTTATTGCGTAAACTTCACAAGTTCACACGTTTGAGATTTTGAATGGCAGTGAACTCTTAATTGGTTTATGGTCGAGATAAATATTTGGCGTAGTTATCGCTCTGAATTCACTTTCTGTGATGAATCAATAATAAATTTACCTACGTTTTGAATACTGATGATTGATTTAACACATAATAATTTACACTTGGATTTGCAGTAATCATCTCTTTCGCGTTTATTGTTTGTGCAAATATCGGTAATTTAATACATTTCCGATATTTATTTGTTTAACTTATTTTTACTTATTACAAAACTTCGTAGTCTCTTTACCTTTTTTAATTGTCTGTCAATTACTTATTGAACATAATATCTCGTATTTTGTACTCATTAGTACGAAAAGTAATTGTACATAATTGTAATTAGGTTTTTATACTATATATTTAGGTTTTTAAATTATAATCTATACTAATATTATAAAGATGAAGAGTTTGTTTGTTTGTTTGTTTGTTTGTTTGAACGCGCTAATCTCAGGAAGTACGGGTGCGATTTGAAAAATTCTTTTTATGTTGGATAGACCATTTATCGAGGAAAGCTTTAGGCTATATAACATCACGCTGCGACTAATAGGAGCGTAGCATGAGTGAAAAATGATGCGAAAATAATCGCGATCATAATAACGGCAATTGACGCGGACGAAGTCGCGGGGAACAGCTATTATTAATAAATATATGTAAATGATAATATACCTCGAATGGTGACTACTAAGCAGGCTTATTATCAAAGACCCATCACTTTGACGACAATCAAGACGACCATTTGGATCAGCGGTAGTTAACGCTGCTTTTGAGCCATGGGTCGCGGGTTCGATCCACGCACAGTACAAATATTTGTGTGCATGAACATATCTGTTTGTACTGGTCTGGGTCTTTTCTATGTATTATAAGTATGTATTTACAAAAAAAAAGTATATATGTAAGTTTATCGGTTGTCTAGTACCCCATACGACAGGGTACTTAATAGTAGCTTAATTTGGGACTAGATGGCTCTGTGTGGCCCAGTGAGGCATGTCTTAAAAATATTTATATTTATTTATTTTATTTACTTTTCTAGGTCTTGGTTTTAAGATGCCAAATAAATTATATTTTCTAATGCTTTTTTTGCTTCAAGATACTAGCTGTATTTTTGTAACTGATTACGTTGGTAATAGTGAATCGTACCTTCAACTGTTTAGTAGCTCTGTTTGTCTGTCTGTGTCAGATTAGACCTTGAAAAAGGACTTAAGCTATTTTGTAACCCACAGCTAAGCACGGAATTCAGACATAACGTACTTATAGGTCATGCGGGCAGAGCCGCGGGCGAAACTTTAATAAAGTAATATGTAAATACTTTGTACTCAAATGAAACCAACCAAAGCATTAAAAATGTGTGTTTTCAAATTTGAATATCAATCAATTAAATTACCTACAGATTCAAATTTGTCACTAAAAAAAACATGATTTTATTAAAAACAATTTCACATTCAAGGTTGCCACACTATAAATTCCCGTTAAACACCTCATTGACACGAAAACTCGACGATATTAAATATCATGTAAAAAATCCTAGAAATTCTCACACAAATTATATTTCTAATAGAAATCCCAGGTGGTCCCATCAGTTTATGGGATGGCTAACTGACTAACTAATTACCACGTCATCAGACGCCACCTGGCGGACGGTGACTGATTCGCGCCAATTTGTAATCTGTGGTTAGGTTACAGAGTGTATTATTAAAACCTCATCGCGTTTGTAAATTAATTCCGTTCCAAATTATGTTTTAATTTGAAACTATTTGTTTAAATCACTTTTTTGTTCCATTTCGCTAATCTGGGTTCCGAACTCTGCAAATTGCTGCACCACAGAGAATACAAATATAAGTCATAGACTATCGTATTGCAAAATTGATTTTGTTGCGCAATTATTCGCCTTAAACACTTGTATAATTATTAATTCATAATCATACTTGCCCAAATCAGTCAATTGACCTAGGCTAGTTTTTTTTAAAATATAAATAATAAGTTTGCTATTGACTACATACTTAACTCTACGGTTAAGAAGAAGCATAAGATGGACCGAGCTTACCCAGAGGTACAGGTTCTCCCACACACCAGCGGAACACAGAAAAACTGTTTGGGGCTGGACTCTGGCAGGAGGGTGGTAGCATCCAGGCAGCCTCTTACGAAGCCTACCACCGCAGAGGGATCTGTTAGCCGTCATCATTGGTTAGAAAACCAAAGATGCCGTTGCCCAGGGTGGACCATTATGAGGTAAATCCCACCACCCCAGAGAAATAAAGTTTTTTTAATTTATTTATAAAGAAACCCAACAGCCATAAATGCCCTCGGGAGGTGGGTTAGCGGTCGCAATTTGGTCCATGATCAAGGCAAGATCGTGCTGTCCATTTTCTTCTGGCAGTACTAATATTTATAAGTGTGGAGTATTATGTTGTTAAGGCGGCTCCTAGCTAACTAATTAGTTATACTTATTTATTCAAGACGGAATGACGAAAACGGATATAACTCAAAATTATGTTTATAGCCATGTCAAAAAGAATATAATTTTTCCAACTGTCTACGAAATAGAATAACTGTATTAGTGCAGAAACAACAAGAAAACGGTTGTAGTTTTATGATCTACGTGGTTATTAAGGACCTTTTTAAATTACTGAAGCGTGAATGTGAACTTAACTATGACTTTCAACTTAGGTTTAAAATAATATATATAAATAAGTTAACATATTTTTGAGTGTCATCTGCTTTGGTCTAGGTATGCGATATGTATTTTGGCTTTCTTATTCATATAACTTAATACCTACATAGTGTCAAAAACAAACTTAGCACAAGCTAAGTATTATAGGTAATTCTTACTTCTTCTATTTAGTTGCATAAAGATGTTGCAAAAAAGATTTCGTAATAATTTCAACAAATTTATTAATGGGCGTTAATAACTATCGCAAAGAATGCGGTTAGCCTACGTTATTCCAAAGTTCTTTCTTAGAAATAATTATCGTTAGTTTTCCTATATCAAATTAACAAGTTAATAATCGTTTATATTTAGGTAATTTAAATGAACATTAACGCCAATTCATTAATTAAAATGATATTTTGGGTAAACTTGTGTTAATGGTGTTCTAACATGTTTTGTTTCAAGTTAGACACTTTTACATTACACTCCATTACAAATATTACTAGATTTTTGCTCGCGGCTCTGCATACTTGAACTATACACGTACGAGTAATATGGCGCGGGCGAAAACCTGTGATCAGCAGAAGGATACAAAATAGCCTATGTCCTTTCTCAAAGGGTTATCTATCTTTGTCCTATGAGTAAAGTTCATTAGCAATCATTTAGAGTAAAAGCGAAACAGACACGAAGACAGAACTTCTACTTATATTTACTTTATATCACAGAACATGGAAACTATGTTCTGTGCTTTGTATCACAAGGAGCTACGGAACTTGCAATAATGTTACCAGTTCTTGCGTCTCAATCAGTCAGTCCCGTTTCGGAACGTCACGCCCACTTCACAGATTACTAATTCTTCACGCAACATCCAAAGTGTGATAGCTTTACTTTGATAATTAAAACAAAATTGAATAATTGCCTAATATTGTTTGAATTGCTAAAACAATATTGATTATCTCTTAATCTCGCACCAAATAAGGCATTTTCTCCAATCTTCCTGTGCCTATGAGTCAATTAAAAAATATATTATTGTAACATATTGGTATTAGCATGCCATCTTTTTTCTTGTTTCCTAGGATTATAAAACATAAATAACTCATTTTATTAGATTTTTTAAATTTATGTGGTCTTTTCATGATTATGGTACATTTAAAAGATGAAAATCAGATACCACAATGAACTACAAGATACAGAGGACAAATTATTCATTACATTATGTGGTATCTTTACCTACTTCAAATATTGGAAAAACTTTTTAACTCAGAACTAAAAGCGATGATAATTTAATAAAAAAATATCTTCGTACTATTCAAATATAGATCTATACTATAATATAACATCCTTGTAGTTTTCTCTGCTGCATATGTTCATAATGGCCTCTGATTACCGAATTATATTTTACACTAAAAATAACCCCGTCACTATCAAACTTTTGTGACAGCCCTCAAAGCCTTTTAACTTGATTTATTTGTTTATATTGAAAGATTTCCATTTCGGACAAACAGCCGTTGCACGCTTGAAAGTTATATAAAAAAATATTTGTGATATCATGGCCCGTATTGGCATTCCGGTTCAGAAGACGAAACAGTATAAATTGAATACTTCTATTTATATTTTTCACGCCTTGACAATGGAATAAGTGTACAAATATAGACAAATCTGTTTCAAGTGCATTAACACTGTTCTTAGTTCTAGTAACATTTACGAATTGCGTTATCCTATCCGGTATCCGGTATCTTACACAGGATGTCTTTTTTTTATACGTATTTAGAGCCCATTTATGAAGTAAAAAATGAAAATCAAGTTTTTACCCGAAAATATTTTTAGGAACATCGTTTTCAATTTTTACGGTCCTGTTAAGGTATAAAGGGAAAATCAAAAACTTATGGATAGTATCGTTATGAATGAATAAGATGCGCATCGCGTAAAAAAAGTGTTGCTAGGAGGCTATACAATATCAAAAATTTTAGATTTTGGCGGACAGTTTCTTAGTGCTTTATCTTGACATTTTCGCACTGGACTATACCAAAAGAAAAAACACGTCATTTGTTTTTTGTCTCGCAGATTGCTATATTAAAATTTGGAAGGTGGTTCTAATTTCATACTGTATATTATAAATTTTGATATTTATTTAAAAAAATAAAACACTAACGGTTCGCCCAAGCTTTGAACGGTAACTGTACTACTGCCAGAGATTGTTTAACCTAATGTGGTTACACTATCAAAGTTTTCAAACGGAACTGAAACTTTTTTGAAAATATTCTATCTATATTGTATCTATATTTACCAGGGATGAGGTAAGATTATAATTTCCGGAAAGAATCTTTCATATCGGTCTAGTACTTTGTGAGCCTATGCAATGGAGATAAAGATACAATTAATTCTTTAGAGTTAATTGATACGGGGTTTATACCATGTACCTTAGTTTTTATGAGTTTCCGATATTTCGGCACTGTTGCAAGCGCCATAAGTTCATGAGTGAGTTCTCCCGTGACCATGGCGCTTGCAACAGTGCCGAAATATTGGAAACTCATCAAAACTAAGGTACGTGATATAAACCCCGTATCAATTAACTCTAGTGATAGTGCACATGGAAGTTTAAATCAATGAATAAATGAAATTTTACCTCTTAGTAATATTATAATAGGGGTTAAAGTATGAAATTGCCGATTTTGTATTGTATCAAAAACTAAATAAAGTAACTTTTGACTAAAAAAAAAATGCAATACTAGTGCCTATTAATTCAAAGGAAGTCGTTGAAAAGACCCCTTACAATGTGTCAGCTGACCTTCTTGCTCCAATTAAGTATATTTGTATTATATACTTTGGTTTTCAGCAATTTAAATACTATAATGCGTAGCTTTATAACCATCTAACTTTTACCTTTAATTGAATCGAAAACGGTTCAGGCGTTTTTAAAAAAACTAAAAAAATGTTAGTATGGAAAAATGACTTTTCTCGATTTCGTCCATACAAAACGGCAATTTCATACTTTAACCCCTAATATTAATGTAGATGGTATTTTATTTGGATGGTAACAATTTCGGCTCCCTAATCGGGATTGCAGACGTAAATGTTACCACCAAAACTATTCGCCTTGACTGCTTCTTATTCAAGTCAATTTCAAGTTTGTTTATTTAAAGTGGTTTTGCTGCTAACCAGTTATTTAATTGTTTTATGTTCTTATAAACTTAATCTATTTGTGCCAGCTCTTATGCAACGACCTTAATGCTCTCCTTGTAGTACGATTAATGATTTATGTTTATCAATATGTTAATATTGATACTTTTCATATACACGTATGTCGTTCAAGTCAAGAGCGTGGTGTCAAGGCGCCCATTATATGCAAATTCTACCTTCATTAGGAACTAATTTAGGTCACGTCACAACCCTAACTAATGGTATAAATGATCGATGACGAACTTATAATTAATAACCTGATAGATGATCAAGATAGCTTGAAACTGTCAAGTCTGACAGTAATACCTAATAATATATGTTTCAGCATTTAATTCTAAAAAAAATATACAGCTCTTAAATCATCCTAACTGCAGGGTTTGCCCTCCATCTTTGAATTCAAGTTACCACATGAATCATAGGTGCAGGCATACTTTAAACTATGCCAAGGGCGGGTTGGTGATCACAAGCCCGAGCAATGTTCGAAAATTCGAAACACTTGTGGCCTGACACAGAACCTCGAGATCGTGGCCCGGTACTTACACCCACAGAACATGGAAAAAGAGGTTAGAAGCTGTCATGCTCCATTAGATGAGAACCGATTTCGCCGCTTGATCCTCACTACACATAAACGGGTTCAAAGAACGCAATCAAGCAAATTCTTCTGACGTCCTTAAGAGGAAATACAAAGTTTTTGCATACAAACGTAGTCCCCTGTTTCCTCCCTGGGTAAAGCCAGTAAAGCAATAATTTTTATTACAAATATCTATGGCCACTATTATCATGTTTCTATGTTTACTGTTTTTCAGAAATTAATTAATAAAAAACAAATGATCCCTCAAAAATCGAAAAAATTCGCCAGATTTTCCGCTGTGTTCAAACATCCAGAAAACAAATTTGGCTAAATTTTAGAAAAAAAGGAAAATATACGAACACGGCAAAAGCCTTTCTATAATTTTTAATGAAAAAAGTATTTAAATCGGTCTAATTTTGGAAAGGTAATCGGGGGACTACGAAAGTTTTAGTAGGTATTTTCGGTCCAGGAAGCAGTTGTCTTTATCACACTCTACGGTGAAGGCGTTTAGCACTGGGTGACAGCAATAGATTTTATAAATACCTACTTTTCAATTCTCTCGCCCGTAGCTCTTTCTTAATGGTCGCGCGACGTCAAAATAAACCAATCACAGCGCTCACGTTTGGGCAGAAGTAAAAGAATTTGCTCATAACCTCTGTGGCGCGCCTGCCCCACCTACGTGATACGTCGCTTTTCTAACCTTTTTCCATGTTTTGTGCTTACACCACTTGAGCAATGAATTATTTAAATCTACTGTGGAGTAATTAGAAATGGTTGATAGAGACGTACCAAACGCTGACAGTTTAAGGCCTATATTGGGTTTCATTTGTTTTTTCCGATTGTTTATTGTTCAACAAAGAAAGCAAACGACGTACTCTGACACAATAAATTAATTAAAGTAGGTATTTACAAGTCACCAGACGAAACCATTATTTTTTATCATTCTGCTCGTAAAATTTGGGAACAGACCCGATTTCACCCTGGACCTTCCGATTTAAACCATCAATAAAGCCTTGGGTGTTATAATAGCGGTAAAGCAGCTGTACAACAGCCACTTACATCTGTTCGCGGCGGTCGCCTGGTTCAGTGTGGCAAGTGTATTTTATCGCTTTATTGCACTGTTTCATTAGCGTTTTATAGTTTACTGTGTCTTTGGTTCGTTTGTTGCAGTTATTTATTGGTTACCTTGTAATTTGTAGTGTTTTATACACAGTTCGCTACAATGAATCTTATATATATTATTATGAGAAGTATTAATTTTTATGTTGGGCGTCATTATGACAGTAAAAATAATCTTATTCCGTATCAATAAAAGATAAGTAAAGTAACAGCCTATAATCATCCCACCGGAAGTCAAAGGCCTTCGTCATTGAATTCGAGTTACCACAACCATGATGGGTAAATAGACATAAGTATATGTACGCTCAAATTTATAAACCCGAGCAATATTGTAATAATTGTATGTACTAACTAACTCACCTTTAAACAAATGTAACATAGGTATATAGTATCTGTTTATCTAGCCTATGCTGAAACTTTGTCTAAGCTTATGTTTTAGAACTAATTTAAGTTTGTTTGCTTATACCCTTACAGGGTTTTGTTACACTTATTTTGTAAACAAAATGCAATAAATAAATAAATAAAATATTGTAAAATTAGAACTCCTGTTGCCCGACCCGCGGTTGAACCCAGAACCCCGAGATCTTGGCTCGTTTCTTAAACCACTAGACCTACGGGGCGTTAGTTCCATATTTTATTGTACTCGTTAACTTACTCGTAACTATTTAAGTTGCTCTTAATTATTTTAATAGGTCTTATATAACTTCAGAAAAGGGTTTCAGATAATTCATTGTATTGAGCGCTTTGACAAATCAAATCATATTTTTGTCCACAGTAATTTATGCCAACGTAAGTATGCTTTGATTGGAGAGGCCTATGGCCAGCAGTGGACTGTGATAGGCTGATGATGATGATGAAGATTAAATATGCTTATTTAATTACTATAAGATCGCTACATCAAACATATTCTTTTATAATAATGCTTAACGTTAATTGCCCAAATTTATTTTATATTGATTGTAGACCAGGTATCTGTTTGTTTTTACATCATACAAGACTTATCTCAGAAAACGAATATCTCTGTATAAAATTTAAGCCACCATTAGGGCCTCGTTTTAAGACAGTGGGTTTGTATTAACTAATATAAACACTTCTTCCAAATTGCGTAAGCGCACATAACATGGTCATACGCAACAATGCATGTGCAACTTGCACTGACCGGCGAGATGGACGGAGCCTTACTGCGAGCGGCGCGTTTTAAGCGTAAAAGATAATGAAATAAGTCTTATAATTAGTAATTATCTAAAGATGATGACTTCTGGTTACAGTTCCGACTGTTTAGTGATAATAAAACCTAGGAGAATCTTAATTCGAAACGTGTTTTTTGCCAGGTAGAACAATTTATTTGTTTTTTTTATTATATTGGATATAGGACAAATATTATGGTCCCATTAATATAAAAAAAATCCTCAACTAATCAGTTAAAATCAGTAAAATAAACCTTACTGTTAGGTCGATGCTCAACAAAAAGTCACATTTCTGTTTTATTAGTATATACAGTTATGCAAACTGCACGTCATTGCATTATTATAAGACGCCCCAATGTTTAATCTGATATGCTGTCGTCTTTACCTTGCATCTATTGCTCATGGCTTTTTTAACATGCTTAAAAAACGGTAATGTTGTCTGTTTTATGCATGTTTTGCTAATAGCTTCTTTTTATTATGTGATGGCCATTGGCATGTTACTTCACTTCTCAATACTAAAATCAAAGTTGAACAGATAGGTATATGTATTGTTGTAGAGTATTCTACATTTACCATATCATTGTGCATTTATTTTTATTTTATTTTACTTTATTGAGAAAACCAACAACGTGTATATACATTGTTAACATACATTAATTGATAGGAAATATGGCCAATAACATCTTATCAATAGCACGAGTAAAGGATGGAAATGCTTTACTTCGGTTTTGATATTCATGTTGAGAAATATCCCTCTTAATCACTAGCGCCGCTTTGAAACAAACCACAGCCGCTTAGCTCTTATAATTTAAAAAATGCAGTAACCTAACACTTGTTTCTTGATTCATTAGCATCGGCGCATTGTGTTGCGCCGGCGCACAATGATTGCTGGTGTCAATGAGCTATTGTTTGGGAGAAAGTGGCCGATCTCTTGTGATGCCTTTGGTGATTTGTGTTCGGTTTCAGGCAGTGGCGTGCACACCATACATGCAAAACCCTGCCCACAACGCCTAAATAAAATAACGATCCCTGCATTAGATGCTGCATATCATTAATTCACAGTAACGGACTAACCCATAATCATCATCCTACTACAGGGCGAAGGCCTCCAGCATAGAAATCAAGTTACCACGCCAATGATAGGTAAAGACATAATCACCACGCTTGCCAAATGTTGGTTGGTGATCACAAATCCAAGCAATGTTTTAGGTATACAAGACATTTTTTATACACGAGCATCTGAGTATTTATGTCATAAACTGATGGCAGGTTCTGGAGTTGAACTTACTATACAGGGTGAAATTATAACCACCTTCCAAATTTTAATACGAGACTTAAAATAAATGACGTATTTTTTCTTTTGGTATAGCCCAGTACAAAAATGTCAAGATAAAGCACTTAGAAAATGTCTGCCAAAAATCAAAATTTTTTGATACGGCCGCCCAGCAACAGTTTTTTTACGCAATGCACATCACATTCATTCATTACGATACTAATTATAAGTTTTTGAATTTCTCTTTACACCTAAACAGGCCTAAAACTGTAAAAATATAAAACTATATTGCCAAAAATATTTTTGGGTGAAAACTTGATTTACATTTTTTACTTCATATATGGGCTCTAAGTACGATACTGAACGCCTATGAAAAATTTGGAAAGTGGTTAAAATTTCATCCTGTATAAATGATATTTAAGCAATTTAATTGCTATTATAATATCAGTGTTTAAACTCGGGCACCCTCCGTGGCGGAGTGGCGTACACACCGGTTTTCGACGCCTGCTCCAAGGTCCCGGGTTCGATTCCCGGACGGGTCAATGTAGAAAAAAAGTGTTTTTCTACATTTTCTCGGGTCTGGGTGTTTGCGGTACCTTCGTTGTTTCTGGTTTCCAAAATACGAATGCTTTAAATAGTTATTCAAATTGGGATCAGAACAATGTATGTGATGTTGTCCACATTTTTTTTTTAAATTTTTAAACTGGAAAAATTATCAGACGGGACTCGAACCCGCATCTCCTCGCATGCCGAACGCATGCTATGACGAGTGTCTCGGTGGCGAAATGGTAAAGCGCCGCGCCCTGCATGCGAGGAGATACGGGTTCGAGTCCCGCCTGAGACATAATTTTTCGAGTTTAAATACTGAGTTTAACCTTTATTGAAGTCTTATGGGTAATGTTTGTGACTATAACGTCAGCGAAACAAGAAAATTTAGAAAAGAAGTGTTAATTAAATATAATAAATAAAAATGTTTTAACTTTCTCTTATGAATGAAACTTTTACATCGATGTGACTATTCATATGATAAAAGATAATGAACAAGAGGCTTATTTCTGATCATGTAAGCCTATACATAATACCTACCTAGTTGGTTATGCTATTTACATGACTGTTCATTATAGGCTAGATACATGAGTCTAGAATAATGTTTGGAAAAAATATGAATTAACAAAAAGAAAGAAACTCATAAAATCAATTTTTGTGCAGTCCTTACCCATTCCTAATTAATCTTAGTTCCTTTAATTAAAAGGATTTGACGTCTAAGTTAAAGAACAAATTATGTGATAGTTAATTTAATTTATTATAGTCCATAAAAAGTGAAGAACTATCTCAGATTTGATCCTTGATAAGAAACAGAGACACATCCATCTTTTTTATTGTTTATCCTTCATTTAAAAAAGATAATTAAATGTCTTAAATATTCTAATTAGTAGTAGGTATTTTTGGATCTCATTAATTAAAACATCTGAAAACAAAATCTAAGTGTAAAAATGATTTATTCAAAAGTATTTGGGCATGTATAAGTTTCATAATGAAGTCTTTAGAGCTACATCAAACATTCATACATTTAAACTTTCGCTTTTATACTTAATATAATTAAGAATAGTAACATACATTCATAAACACAAACTTTTGCTTTTATAATATAAGTAGGTACTTAAGGATACTCCAAATTAAGAGACCCCTTTGCGATCTGAAAAGATTCAACGGGTTTCAGGTAAGTAGCTTGCTTCATAAAAATACCCTAATCCATAAAGGACATTACCTATGTCTAGACCGAGTGAAGCTATTAGGTATGACGGAAAATCGCGTAAAACAAAACCGGCGCACGCGCAATTGGCTGTGTATAAATCAACGATTGCTGTCGCACTCGTTATTGGTAGGGTTGGCAGTTTATGAAAATGCGAATAAAAAAAACCAATTTGATTCATTTCGGTGGAAATCAGAACAATGAAGGTACCACAAACATCTAGACCAGACTTTTTTACGTTACCACGTCCGGGAATCGAACCTGTAACCTAGGAACTGCCGACACCTTTATAACCAGTGTGTAAGCTTTTACATCACGATGGCCGTCATTAAGATAAGTTTTACCAATATTACAATATTAGCTAACACAAAACAAAACTTTAAAAAAGGATTTATGGTTTACATACAATAAAGACTGACAGGCATTAAGACGCTGACATGAGCCAAATTGAGCTCAATGAAGATTGTTTTGCTTTAAGCCTATGGCTCGTATTGTTGCCAAATTCTATGTAGTTGTAATTGATCATATTTTCGACCAGGTGGCTGTTTCCAAAACACGATTCTAAAAACTTTTCTCGATAGAAGTCAACGTCTTAATGGCTAAACTAAAATAAAGGTTATATTAGCTATTGTATTGAGTAATATGATCTTGGGAGGCGGAGAGTTCCTAATAACCGGTTTTTTTTTAATTTACTAAAATTACTAATTTATTAATTTGTATAATAGTTTTATAATTTGCACACAATATCTCTCATGTATGTTTTAGCTAAATGAGTTATATATTATAGACACGTTTCAACATATATTTCTATTACATAACTGTAAAATTACTATCAATACAGAAAATCATTTAATTCAATGAGCGACTGCATTGATAAGTTTTGACAAATAAGGAGCTTTAGCAACGTCACACACTCCTGATAAAAAGGCAGTAGATGGATCGATCTTCGTATATGTTTAGAATCTTTATCTTTCTATTCTAATATTATAAAGCTGAAGAGTTTGTTTGTTTGAACGCGCTAATCTCTGGAAGTACTGGTTCGAACTGAAAAATTATTTTTGTGTTGGATAGTCCATGTATCGAGGAAGGCTTAAGGCTGTACAACATCACGCTGCGACCAATAGTAGCGAAGCATGAGTGAAAAATGTTGCAAAAATAGTCGCGATCATAAAAACAGCAATTGACGCGGACGAAGTCGCGGGGAACAGCTAGTAATATTATAAAGCTGAAGAGTTTGTTTGTTTGTTTGTTTGAACGCGCTAATCTCAGGATAACGGAATCCAACACAAAAATAATTTGCAAAAATAATCGCGATCATAATAACGGAAAAAGACGCGGACGAAGTCCCGGGGAACAGCTAGTATATGTATATAAAATAAAGTCGTGTTAGTTACACCACTTATAAGTCAAGAACGGCTGAACAGATTTTTATGATTTTGGTGTTTTTGGGATTTGTCTTCGTCGGGAATATGATAATAACTATTAAAAACATTGAAAAGTAAAAAAAAACGTAAAAATAACTACTAAGAAAATGTTTAATTTTCTTCATCCAACTCCGCCATATTTGACAACAATGACATTTAAGACGTCAAAATCAATTAGGTACCTACTATCTATTCTGAGGCGATAAGTTCGCGGGGTCTACTAGTACAATATATAGTAAAAGAAAGTCGTGTTAGTTATACTACTTATAAGTCGAGAACGGCTGGACCAATTTTTATAATTTTGGTTTTATTAGATTTGTCTTGGTCAGAAATAGGATAATCAGTGTTAAAAACATTGAAAAGTTAATGTAAAATAACCAACTTAGAAACTGTATTTCTTCATAAAAATTTCCAACATATTTTATGACAAGGACATTTAGGACGTCAAAATCAAATACTATTAAACTATGGCTATGATTCAGAAGCGATACGCGATAAGTTCGCGGGTTCCGCTAGTTTAAAATATATTTCGACATTGGACAACCCTAATGACCCTTCATACATCATCGCCTGAGGCGCACAAATCAGCTAAACGAACTCCTAATACACTTAAACTATACTCAAGTATAGTTTATCGACTGCGGACACGTCCACAAAGTGATTCTGATCCGATACATCCATTTGATACCTAGGTAAACTCTGAAAAAAACAAGGTTCCTGTAAAAAATCTCAAAACTATTAACTCATATCTTAATTTTCATTTACAAAGTATTACATCCAAAATTGATTAAATCTCTCCAAAGCAACCGCGAAGTTACCATGACGCATTTCCAAATATCTTTTTGCCGATAAAACTTGTTGATTGCATCCATCAACATAATCGCATCCATATTAAATCTTACCCCTACAAATTAGGGTTCATAATTAAATAAGACACGAATAATGCATAAAACATGAGACAGAATTCGGCTTCTACTAACTTAATTTACAAGGTCAGTAACAGTGTAGAGTTCGAGTAAGTCCCGAGGGACTTCGGGAGCAATTCCTAAGACCCAACTATGGATTCTCGATTTAAAAATAAAAAAACAATTTACTACACCAAGTATGAGGCAATGTACCTTAGCATTAGCTTTTTCCTTGCTATTTTCATATCTCTCAGGAAGCTACTAACTCGAGATAGACCATCAGTTCAAGTAAGAGTGCGTGTGCTAGATCTTCGGCTCGATTCCCGGTCAGATCAAGTTAGGAAACTTTTCCGAATTGACCTTGGTCTAGAAAAAACGGGTGCATCATAATCATGTAAGTAGGCACGTTAAGCCATTGGTCCGTCTTCTGTTGTTAGTTGGAACTATGACACCAAAATTCTAGAATGATAATCATTCGACAAAAAATGCGAACACGTCATTTTATTAAAGTATTTTTTCCTTTCTATGATCTGAACTCCTTGCTACTCTCTCACTTTCCTTAAGATGAGATAAAGCCGATGCGGTATTAATACAACACAATAATTTATCAGGAAATTTATTATACCTACTACCTGCATCACCTTATTTTACAGTATAAGTTGCATCGTGATAACTGTTACCTACATCTCGATTTACTTTACGGATGAATTGGAAAGTTTATTATAAAAAGACGATGGTAGGGGTTTTTTTTTGGCGGACAATTTGGCGGTACATCATTTCGGTAAGTGAGTCGAGCCGACACCCGACGGACCTGTTTGCGCGTGTCGATGCACCTGTACTAATAAGGGGCAAAGCTCACAACCCACAGAAGTGTCAGTCATTAGTTTCTTTTGTTTTATGCCTAAAAGCAATTCAGTTATTAGGTTCAGTCTGATCATTTTCACAAGCGGCGAACAGTTGCAGCCTACAGAAGTGCCATTTATTAGTTTCTTTAAAGTTTTATGGCTAATAGCAAAGGTACATAGTGGGTTAAGCCTAAGCGTAGGTTATCATTTTTATTTTTATAATCAGCTTACTGCTGGACATAAGATTTATTAAATACATAGTACCTATATTTTCAGATCACTAAGCAGAGCTTGTTTAAAAAGAGAAAATATACATAATTTACAAAGTACAACCAGTTTTATTAACCGATTCATTGCTTGAAATCACGTCGGTCTTTGTTCTATTCTCAATTAAGATTATTAGAACATCGATTAGTTAAGTAGTGATACTCAGTAAATATTTTTTTATTTTTACTAGCTCACTCACTCTTGGATGTGTAAAGCAAGTTTAAAAATTAGAGGGTAACAATCTTCAAGAAACAGTCCGCCTCAGGTCTGTTTGATAATAAGATGCACTTATTTGTAATCAGAAGCTAGGTAAGGATTTATCTCAATAATTATGGAGTACAACAATACATACGATATAAAATAACAAATAATTACACAAACATAAAAGTTGGCAAATATGCATCACAATTAAACTTATGACGTCCAGTTATTGACAGGCGTTATAATTTATCTGCATAATTTATCACTATTTAGCGTGCTCCAATTTTGCATATTATCTAAATTAATCGCAATGATTCCACTTCAACGGCTATCGGCTGTTCCGATCGTTCAACCCAAATACAAAGTTATACAACGGTTAGCATAAACAAAATGTCATACACTTTATTCAATTAATAAGAGGCTATTACGATGACATATGTGATTAATATCCACCGCACATTCCCGTATAGGCTTAAGAAAGTCATTTTTACCTATTACAACGGGTTAAAGTCTATTTTCGAATGCAAAATAGTTTGGCAATAGTGTAGCGATCTGCAATCTGTCCGGCCGAAGAAAAAATGATGACTTTCAACATCTTAATCAGAATGTGTTTTGTATTTTTAAATGGAGATTGATAAGCGTATGAATAAAATGAATAATAACTTGCTTTATCTTATGCGACAGACAATCAATATTAAAGACAAAATACATGACAAAGTAATCAATGTTAAACAAAAATATTGTTATTTTAAATAAGTTTTAATAAAGGTATGCAATCTAAAAATGTTTGGGTTTCCTGTTTTAGATTAGAATGTATGTCAAAATTCAGAGAGGAAAAAGTGCTAGGAGAAAGAATGTTTTGACATCTATCCAATATTTATTCTATGACCAAATTTGTACCATACGAAAAAATGGTGACATTTTCAATGTCAGTTCGGCCATTTTAAATTAGATAAAGTAGTTAATAATGTGCAAAAGCAATCAAACAGATACTATAAAATGGGGCTTGATCAATTAATCATTTATTTGCAAACGTTTCGATAAGATTTATTGAATATCAGGAGCAATAAAATTAATTTAAGTATTTCAAGGACATTAAATTTATATTACCAGGTATAACATTTTCGTGAATTTAAAAGAGTTTAAAAAAAGAAAAAGTAAGTAATGATGATTACATACATAGATGTAAAATAAAAAAACTAGACCCACAATCGCTAACGGAATAGCAATTAAAGAGCTTTACTAAACATTTAGGTGCTCTTGCCTTAGTTGCATGCATCTTCAAGTACTCGTATAAATAAATAATAAATAAATAAATGTGGACATCACATACATTGTTCTGATCCCAATTTGAATAACTATTTAAAGCATTCGTATTTTGGAAACCAGAAACAACGAAGGTACCACAAACACCTAGACCCGAGAAAATGTAGAAAAACACATTTTTTCTACATTGACCCGTCCGGGAATCGAACCCGGGACTTCGGAGCAGGCCACACCTTGAAAACCGGTGTGTACGCCACTCCGCCACGGAGGTCGTCAAGGAGTACCTATAATGTACAGACAACAGCACGTTAACCTACCACATAACGTCAAATTTTCTCAATTGATATTGATCTCTTTTTGTTAGACTTAAAGTTGAAAATCAAGTCAATGACCTTTAACTTTTTGGGTAGGTTGACCTGCCGTTGTCTGAACGTAAAATAAAATTTGCATTATTACGGAGTTAAGACACATGACACTGCAATGGCTGCTTATTTAAACGTGGACAGTTCGAAATGTCGTTTTTCTGTTTAGGACTCCTTTGCATAGATTACGTGCCAACTCTTTTTAATAAGTTTTAAAGGCTTCCTTCTTTTTTCCAATTTACTGCAAAATTCCGAAATGTTACCGGCCACTTATAAAAATACAATATCATTAAACTGCCAGTTTTCGATACAAATCCACTATTTCACCGAAATTCAGAATCTTAAACGGTTTTTATTCGTAAAAGCTATTAAGATGTACTGTATAACCATGATGAAGATGTTACGCAAGGGTGACGGAAGCGGTTAAGAAGTTAACAGGTGTAAATTGCTATATTAAAGAGCCTGCGATCAATCTCTCTGTCGTCGATGCGCGAGCGCAAGCACCCGCATGCATATGTATAGCTTTTCCCACCAACGTAAGATCCACTCTATATCTTTACATTTAAGGTTAAAAATGTATTGAAGGTTTTTTTAAAGAAAAATCATAAATTCCTGTCAAATTCCACAAGGCGTAAATGTGTCTATTAAAAAGGGCATTTACATCCACCCTTTTGAATATTCCGCCTCGATTTGCTCGCCATATTTAGTAAGCCAATTTGAGGCAATGAGCCTATTCCGATACAATTAGTAATTCATCTGGGCTAAGTGCTTTGAGATTATCAAAGTTTTATCATCTTAAAGGCAGTTTAAAAGGCATATCGTCGCTGCGCGTGCAACACCGCGGAAGAGCAGTTTGTAAATACCGCGTATCTGCTTTTATAAAATTTTACAAGAGGTTAAGAAAACTGGAAATTATAGTCATTTGGCTATATTTTACGGACCCACCCAACCAAGTAGTTACTTCTTTGTGACTTACTTTAGAAGAAAGTTACTAGTTATTTCGGCCCGTAAAATATTGTCAAATGACTAGATTTCCAATTTTCTTAACCTCTTGTAAAATTTTATAAAAACAGATACGCGGTATTAACAAACTGCCCTTCCGCGGTGTTGCACGCGCAGCGACGATATTTGATAAATATTGGTAAAGTACTTTTATTTTCTAGAAAAACAGTTTCAAATCACATTCACTTATATAATAGGTACTGTAAACCAACGAGAAATCTGAGAATTAAGCAAATATAAGACATACAAGGTAATCAGTTAAAAAAAAATTTTTTTTAATAATAGTAAAAAGTTATATTTAATAAAAATACTTGTCGTATTTGTTTTGCATGTGAAATATACTCCAAACTATATTTACATCAGTTTCATAAAAGTTCTGATAATCATCACTCATCGCAGTCTATTTTGGTTCCGCTTCGAATACAATATGGTATCATAATGCAGTTAAGTTGCAAGACCGATGAAAAAACTTAAAAACTTTTTACAAATTGATGATGTGTTGGGGGGAAATGGGTGATCAAATCACACAAAGGAGCGAACAGTAATATAAATTACTAATTCTCATTTTACCAGGCAACACCAAACTAACTTAAATTATCGTGGTTTTTTCCCACTTATCGTCAGAAAAAAAATAAGGAAAAAAAAGTTTTTCTTTCCTCTTTTGCTCTTTTTCTGCCCTTCGGGGTGTTTGTTTATAGTTTAAAAGGGAACCAAATTTAACCTATTATCAACCAAAAAAAAAAAAGAGTAAAATTAAAATAAAGTCGACATAAAGACAAATTGCTTCTTAGTTCGTCGGTTGAAAACTAGCTCAGTGAAATCTTTACGGCTTTGCCTGTCTTGCAAAAGGCTTACGTCTGATTGGTGTAGAAATAAGGTGACAGTTAAAAATGGACGCCATTCGTGTGATATTTAGATGAATTTATTATTACATTCATTATTCAAGTATTACTGTCGCGTGCGAAGTCCGAGGATATATGGGAGCATTCATTGCGACCCACACGAGGCTGAGTAAATTCATTTTGAATAGGAAAAGGACTTAAACGGTTTTAAAACGAAAAATCCTGTTAATTTCTTATTGGAAACGAAATATGAATGTTATTTACTAGATAATTCAGAATAGTCATTCAAGTTTACTATTATAGTTAGAAACACGCACTAAATCACTTTTATTTTTCGAAATTGAATTATATTATGCCACTAGCTGTTGCCCGCGATTTCGTACGCGTCAATTTCTGTTATTATAATCGTGATTATTTTTGCAACATTTTTCACTGATGCTTCGCTTCTATTGGTTGCAGCATGATGTTTTATAGCCCAAAGCCTTCCTCGATAAATGGACTATCTAACCCAAAAAGATTTTTTTAATTCGAACCAGTACTTCCTGAGATTAGCGCGTTCAAACAAACAAACTCTTCAGCTTTATAATATTAGTATAGATTAGAGCCACGTTTATCAAAAAACACGCTACTTGTGGCAATACTCCTTTAGTCACCTCTGGCAACGTCTAAAGGAGGAGGTTTGTTTCTGTTCTCTTTCAGGCCACCACATATCCTTCATAGATAAAAGAAATGTGTGTATAAACACCGCCAGAATCAATGAATCGATTATAACACACCTCTCAAAGTGTCAAACCATATTGAGTAGCTGATTACATACTAATTAGCGGATTAGTTATAAAGAGCTGTATAAAAACACGTCTTAGATATGTGTAATCAATTTTGACAGTATAATATGTCGTTTGTAACGCGATAAGTGCATGGGAAACCGACCAGTTATCATTAACGGTTCACTTCAAACGTCTATCCGAATTTTTTAGAGATCCGTGAGTATAGTCACGTGTATTTGACCACAGTTTAGTGTACTGTAGTCTTTACCGTTGATACATCTTCCCGTTTCGCAATCCTCATTTAATACTACACAAAAGAGGCGTTTCGTTACCATTTTAGATTCCATAAGTTTTGTAGCGTTTGAACAACCATTATAAATAGCCTATCTTTGGTGTTGTTGGGAAAACCTTTTGCCGTAAAACTTTTGGCTGTAAAAATATTTAGCGTAAGAAGTTCGCTGGGTGCTGAAATATACTTAAATGGCTGCTTAAAACCTTACCAACTTTTGCATCTGACTGTACCATACTAAACATCCAATAAAAAAAATGGTGGTTCAAACGCAACAAAACGGGAGGGTGTACAAACGGAAAAGACTCATTCCATGAGTCCGAGCAAAAATGATAACTGAATTTAACAATGGAACAAGAAGATGTGGTGCTATTTGATTATCGGGCGGCATCATAAGCCACTATCTAAGATGTGTACGGAATTGTGTCTGTACTTCCGTATACTAATTAATTATGTATACGGAAGTACAGACACAATTCCGAAACAAACGCTTGTCGAATTTTACACATAAGTAGTTGGTTAAGCCTACTATTTGTCTACGGAATCAATACCGAAAAAGCACTCGTCGCTTTATACACAAAGTTAAGCAAACTATTGGGAAATGTTATCAATGAGACTACTGCTCGTCTTTAATCGTTCGGTAATGTCAGATTATTGAAGTTTATTGTGACATTTTATCATTTTCCTTGACTATTTCGTTACATAATTTCGTATTACATCAGCATTTCGGAAGTAATTAAACCTTTCAATTGCTAATTTTTAGTCAATACTTAAGTAGCTATTCGATTACTATTATTAACAGCTCACTGGCCGTGTGTAAAAATTAAATAAAAACACTGCACCTTCTTGTCCGGTGAGTGTCGGAAGAGGGCCAGTCCAGAATAAGATTGGCAGCAGTATTTTTTCTTTACCATTATATACTGCGATCGCCAACCCGCTTGCCAAGCGTGGCGAATATGGCACAATCCTCCTTTGAAGAGGCCTAGTACTTATATACTTAGATTCATGCAATTTTCAAACTTCTGAATCCTACAAATATTTTCTGAATGCTTTAACCACAGCTTTTACATTTAAGTGCTGACATATTTTACAGATTTATTGAATAGTCGCACATGTAATAACTCAAGTCTCTCATACACCATGTCTGGAAATAAAACGAAAATGCCGAGGCGCGAAAACCTAACCCACACTGGATTGTTCGGCCCACACCAGATCAGCGATTAAAAGCAGTCGATTGACCATCACACGGATGAAGGATTTATTGTCTACGACACGGATTCCAAGATGGCGCCTGCAGATATTTGTAAGAATACTTAGGCCGGACGAAGACCTGCAACTTTTTTGCTAGAAAAATATGAAATAATTATTTTACATTTATTTTGGACTGATATCGAATATTATTTAAGCTTGTGAACTGATTTAGTTTCAATATGGTCAGGTGATAGTTTAGTCAGAGGAAACTACGAGTATGTAAGATTGTTTTTATCAAAGACATCATCATTTAAGGGGATGAAAAGGAGGTTGAAAGTTTTTTAAGGGAATTAATATATAATCCTAACCAAATTACAATAAAAACTTGTGTAGAGATAGTTCAAGATCCTGAAAGTTACATAGGACAGTTTTTGTAAATTAAATCATAATATTCTGAAGTATGCATGGATAGTGATAAGTTTTGTAACTTCCTGTCTTTTATAAAATAAATATTAATGACCGGAATGAAGGGATACACATAACTGACTGGACCGATTGGCAGCGCCGATTTTGATCATTCTTCCTTTTTTGTATTTGTTATGGTCAGGAGAAGGTTTGTTACCAAAATAGTTACAAACAGACAATTTGCTTGAATTAAGTACTCGTATCTTTATTGGTAAGCCGAGGACGGACTGTTAAGTAAGTATAAATAACAGATAGGGATTGCAATCACTTTAAGTGATCTATAAATGTTAAACGATATAGTTGGGAAGCGATATAACCGTTAGTTCGATATAGGTCATTTCCACATGGACGGAGTGCTAGATTTTATTGAAATAAATAAGTCTGCGCTCGCCCTACCCTGTCCTTAGCAGATTGAATAGCACGATTAGTGTGTATTATGCGATAGCGCGTGTCTAACTCATTTTAGCTGTTAATATCGTAAGTCGCGAGATAGGATCTTCAGGCCTATTCAGTACATTTACAGAATCAACCAGATCAAAGGTCGGAAGGGAAATACTTATGGATACTTTTAATTTTTTTTTTAACTGAACTATTACTGGCTGATTTCAAATGAAAAATTCTGGCCACAAACTGCAACTGTAACTGGCAGGTGATAAAAAACAATATGTAGCTTTGTGCCTTAACTAATATACCTACTTAAATTTTACATTGGTATAAAATTACTATATTTCTTAAAATTAATTAAAGGCATTAAAGGCAGTACTAGCACCTTTTTATGTCTTAGAACCGAGTTCACCAATTCTTAAACAGCCGGTAAACATAGATTGACAATGAATTTGACACAATTCCCATACAAAATATGTCAAATAATATTTTAAACGCTGTTTAAAACTTAAACGTCTGTTGGTGAACTATACCCTTAGCTTTATATGTGGTAATCGATGTTTATTATAGTTAGTTATTAACTTGTAAGCTGTTTTTTAACTCTTTGAACTATGTTACGGATTTTAATACAGTTTTAATCAATAATTCAAGAAGAAGAAATGTAGGTACAGTTAAATATTGTCATGTGATTTTCGAAACCTATATCAATGTTTAACCACTATTATGCCGGGAGCTTAAAAAAGCTGTAAAATGTTTTAAAGATTGTTTTGTTTAATATTTGTTTTATGTGATGTAATATCTTAGGTGTACATACTACGTGAGTGTATATCAATGTACCTTTGATATAAGTAGGGTTGCCAGGTCGCCAAACTAATAGTCGGACAGACCAGCCAGTTTGGCCTGACATTTGGGTAGAAAGGCCGGACTACATTATTGCGGATTTTGTGTCTCAGTATTAATAGGTACGAAAAAATTTTATGTAAAATCGAGGTTTTTTGATAATTATCATAAATCTTTGTAAATAAGAGAGCGACCGACAGTCGGCTTGGCGCTCGCTTGTTTGCGAAATGTAAAAAGCATAAAAAAAGCCGGAAAAGTCGGACACCGTTTATTTTGGCCGGGCACGATATCAAAAAACCTACCTATGTCCGGCTTTATCCAGACGCCTGGCAACGCTAGATACAAGTAATAGAGCAAATACGATGCTATTCCTTGGATAAAAATTTCAACCGCCTCAACTAGAACTCGCAGTTCGCTAACAGGCGACTGCACTTTTCAATTCACCACCGAAACATGATTTGTATTTACGTTTATTGGCAATGACATAACTGAAATATATTGATGTTAAATTATAACACTTTCAAGTACCTATGTCTATAATTTTTGGTGATATAAGATAATATTTGGCTCCTGAATGCGTCGTAAAGAAAGTCAACACAAATTTACAACACTATAAATATGATAAAGGCCAGTATCGTAATGTTAATAAGTGTAGAGATAAGATGTCTGGCCCGAGAATGGAGAGTAATTCACCAACTCCTCCTACATGCTTACAACCCATTAAAGACGAATTAAAAAAAAAGACAACTGCATCTTGAACCGAAAATACCTACTAAAAGCACACCAAATCAACGTTTCGTAGTCCCACGATTCCTTTTCCAAAACTAGACCGATATAAATACGTTTTAAATTAAAAATTAAAGAAAGGCTTTGGCTGTGTTCGTATAATTTGCTTTTTTTCTAAAATTTAGCCAATTTTGTTTTATGGATGTTTAAACACAGCGGAAAATCAGGTGAATATTTTTACATTTTTGAAGGCTCATATCTCTTTTATCAATTAATTAATGAAAAAAAAGCAAAACATAGAAACATGCCAATAGTGGCCATAGATAACTGTAATAAAAATTATTGCTCTACTGGCATTATCCAGGGAGGAAACAGGGGACTACGTTTGTATGGAAAAACGGCCCTTGTATTTCCTCTTAACATAATATTATGACAAACAATGACCGTTGTCATATTATATTTTGCTTTTCAATACGCTTAATTTTAAGCTCATTGCGAGTTAAATTTTTGTTCATTTTTTATCTAAGGTAGAAATTTTTGTGCTCCAGCTGACACCGACAAATCTATAGTTTCTATCGATTTCAATTGTATCAACAGAATGAAGATAAGATAACTAAAAAAATAAGCTATTCAAGCTGTAATGGCTGCCAAATCGCCTTCAATACTGAGTAATTGATATAATCGGAGCAGTGGATTACAAGACGGGTTATAATGTCGCGGTTCATGTGCGGAATCCGCCCAACTGCGGAACGAAAAGTATTAAGATTATTTGTTTATATTCAAAAGAAGAGCTTAGTTGAGGGTAAGGCGTCCTACACATTTCACAATAAGTTATTGTCCGGAAATCCAACACTAGATAAAATTTAAAAAAAAATTCTTCGGTGGGCAGTTTTATGAGCTTAATGACTGTGAATTTACTAATATTATAGGGTAATGGGGCGCTAATGAATGTGAATTAACTATTATTATAGGGATAAATGTACAGATGAGCTACCATCAGGCTTAACATTGGGGCATCTTATGGAGTTGAAATTCGTGCGATTTGGCTACGAAAATGTATCAACTGATGAGCAGGCCACTGTACAATGTACATCGTGTTGTTAAATTTGATTGATAGCTCGTGCCCGCGATGCATGGAATTTGCATGGAATCTGATTAAATTCTATAGGAACCATATTTTCTCAGGGATGAAAAAAGTATACAATCTATTCTTAGTTACTGGATACACAAAAAATATATATAATGGTAACAAATGCTGTGACTCAAGAATTTTACAATAACTCATATAAACTGTTTTCGAATTTTCACTGCAACACAAAATTTTCTCTCATACTCAACTTACAATATTTTCAACTCAAATAGCTTCCAAACAAGGTTCATTTTCAAACCCTTCGTTTACACGTGATAACGTTTGGCCTGAACACGAAATATAACGGTGCCACGGTGGATGTTAAAAGTCGGCAATTTGCGGAAATGACTACCAGGAAGTCTCGAGGTGTGCTATACGCATATTCAAGGTTTGATTTAATATTGCACAACTTGCATCATTTCAATACAGAATGAAATTTTAACCACCTTCCAAATTTTAATCAATATAATCAATATTGATTAAAATTTAATTATAATCAATATCAATTTACGAGACAAAAAACAAATGACGTATTTTTTCTTTTGGTATAGTCCAGTACAAAAATGTCAAGATAAAGCACTTAGAAAGTGTCCGCCAAAAATCTAAATATTTTTAAGACATGCCTCACTGGGCCACACAGAGCCATCTAGTCCCAAATTAAGGTAGTATTAAGTACCCTGTCGTATGGGGTACTAGAAAATTTTTGATACGGCCGCCTAGCAATACTTTTTCACGCGTTGCGCATCTCTTTCGTTTATTGCGATACTATTCATAACTTTTTGATTTTCCCTTTATTATTATGATTATTATAATCTTTATTTCAGACCTAGATCCATAGTGTTAGTAACAATTTTCTTATATACTAGGGTTAGTAACAATTTAACATAGTGAAAACCAATATTATTATAAAATGTGGAGGTGCACCCATCTCCGTAATAAAGGTGAGTCCCACCTGTCCACAAACACCCTACGACTACACAATGAAGTCATTAAAAAATATAGGTACGAAAGTAAAAAAAAAAACAAGCAGGAAAATGTGATCTGAAGATATGTATCTACATTTATATGTACGTTCGTCCCAACGTCAACGTCAAAAAACTCAGTTACCTGAGTTTTTATCAATGGTGTACATAAAGAAAGGTAAAAAATAAAAATAAAAAGAATTACTTAAATATGTAATATTGGAGGTAGGTACCCTCTGTACCTCTAGCATTATAAGCATATTCTGATCGCTGTAAGCCAGCGTAGTTTCATCAAATGTTAGGAGTTGGCACTCTTAACACCCGACGTAGTGAGACATTATCGGGTGTTGGGTTGGGTGTTGGCTTAATGTTGTAGCGCCGCGCCCGGTATGCATAGAGAAACGGGTTCGAGTCCCGCCTGAGACATAATTTTTCAAGTTTAAATACTGATATTATAATTGCAATTTCATTGCTAAAATATCATATAAAGTATAAAAAAATTTACTCTCCAAATTTCACCGATCGGGAATCAATCCCAGGACCCTTGCGTAGGCAGACAACTGCACTGCACTACCAAGCTTTTTTAGACCAAAAATCATTTTTAAATTCCATTGAAATATCAGTTTTATAAACCCAGCATAATTTAAAAACATAGGTCATAAAAGTAATCCAGTTGATACTTGGATACCTAATTCTGAAATGTCATTACGACTTAAAGCAATTCTGAGACAATAATCGCGCCATCAAAAGCGTTGTTTATGTGTTCTTAATTCGGAGTTCGGACTGTGAATGCTCCTAAGTATGGTTTATAGCTGAGGTCGACGGTGATCGGGTTTTGCGAAAAAAGTCTTATTACAGGAACTTTGAAGCAACGTCGAAGCAAATTTATATCAGACATTCGAACAAGTTAAAAATGCAATCGCTGTATTGGCTGATTGTTACGTAGTTACACCTAAAAACGGTTAGCACTTGTTATTTTGGAATTTTGTATAATTTTAAAGAATAGTTGCCTGAAAATTTAAATAGTAGCTTTCAAATTTAAAAAAATGTTACTACTTTGAATTTATTCCATTAACAATAAATCGCCAATTTCTTAACGATCCGCAAATCATCAATAAGTATTTTATAATTATAATCGTAGTCATAGATGACTTGACATAGAGCTCTTAGCACAATTCTTGAGACTAGACATTGTAATAATGACCTATACGCGAAATAAAATTATCTATAAAAATTTTCAATTAATACAGAACAAATAGAAATTATATGTCGTAGCAACCACTTACGTACGACCGAGCTATAAAGAATTTCAAAATATGCCAAGTAAGTAAGCAAAACTAAATATCATCAGTATATAAACCTGAAAAAAAAATTTTTTTTTTTGTCTCAGGCGGGAAAAAAAAAAAAAAAAACTTTTCAAGTTTATATACTGATATTATAAGTGCAATTAAGTTGCTAAAATATCAAATAAAGTAAAACTAAATATCTTTTAAAGTAAGATTCCATTACAGATGTAAGCAATGGCATTGACTTCCCATTGCGATACAACACTACTATAGTTATTAGTTTAGTGATCTCAATCTAACAGTGTTTTAAACGCAGACTACTTATCCAAATAGATCTCGCAATGATATGATGAACGGAGCTGTGAAAATGCAGGTCAATGTAGATAAACATTTGTAAGTAATAGATTTCATAACATTACCGCAAACATCAACTGAATAATTTAACTAATAATAATTTAACTGAAAAGTGTAAGTGCGCGTCAGGCTCGAACATTAAGTGATCCGTACAAATTTGTAGATACTTATTATAACCGCTCATACCGTAGCTCAACCTCGGTTGGATAGACGGACGTAAGGACAAATGGATGGATAACAAAGAGATCCTATAAGGGTATTATCGTTTTTCTTTTTAAGGTATTAAACCCTACATACTAATAAAAATTACACCAATTTGTCCCCGTGGCAGAAAAATGTATTATAAGTATTAAATTCTATTAAGTACTAAGGTATTTCAATACTAAATGTGTACTGACGATAGTGATCAAAATTTTGCAACACTCGGACACGATCCATCCCATTTCTATTTGTTGTTTTTTAATTGGCGTGTCCAAGGTTTTCTACACGTTACTCACAAAAAAAAAAGCTCTAATCAAACTCATAGTTGCTTCTTTAACTCTAAGTTGTCTATTACAAAGACCACCGCGGATACCCCTCTGGCGATAAGATCTATTGAGTCATTATCACAATTCGACCTAACTGATTGGAAGGTATTATCCACCAAATATGTAATTATCCACCAGATAGAGCCACTGCCGACTTCTATGTTATTACAAGACAATTTGTGTGTCCATCGCGCGAGATATGTAATCTACGGCTTTTTATTTGAAAACTAAATGGCTTACGTGAGAATATGATTTATGTCAACGAGACTGTCTATGGTCTAGCCGTCATAAATAAACGGAACAGATAAAAGAAACGATATGTTTAATTTAACGTTTCGGGGACAGACTTTTGATTGAGAATACATAGGTTATGCAGACATCTTTGTCGACAGATTTTTAATATAATTTGAATGTTTTCTATCCAATTTTATTAGTCTCTCAGAAAAAAAAGAGTAAAGAAAATTTATTGCTAAATGACTTAAAACATATGAAAAGACAACACAACAATTATAAAACACAAGATAGCCTCAGCAAACATATTGTCCACTCGTAAGCAAGATATCTTCCTAAATTTATATCCTCTATCTGAAGATTATCTGGAAGAAATCGCTTCCAGCGAGAAGACTGCCTGAATTATGCAGTTATCAATGTATTTTCTGTATTAAAAAATATTTTGTCTACCTTCGTGAACATGAAGATCGTTATGACTTCAGCTATGAAATCTAGGACATATTTATTCTTAACAACATACACTTATGTTAATGGATTATGCCGCGTATTTATCCTTTTTGTTCGGTTAATACATTCGACGCGTGCTATTTTTGTCTATTAAGTTTATCAGTTATCAGATACATTTATTCATAAGCCATCGATGTTGTCTAGACAGGTTGTTATTTCAATGGCAAATATTTGAATAATTTGGGCCTCCGTATCTTCGGTAGGTAAGTAGCGAAAGTTATAACATCCAATACATAAATCTACTATAGACAAAAGCCGGTGGAAATATAATAACTTTGAAATATACTGGAGATTCCTATTGTCAGTAAGGTACACTGACTGAAAATACATAAAAAATGGTTGAAACGGTGTACAAGTTTGCCAAGGATGTGTAATCGGTCAGTACAAAAGTAAGTAAAGTTACTTGTTTTCACCACGGTACCAACAGATGGCGTTGTACCGCGTTAGCTCGCACTATCGTTTCGATTTTTCGGATACACTATATATTAGTTGGAAATGTCTGACCCACCAGGTACTTGCATACATTGCATGACACCTCAATAAATGTCTAAATGTGTTGAAGGCTTGGTCTTTCATTTCTCCATGTCACCTCGCTTATAGGTTGAACATGGTCCTTCGAGCCGGATGTACTAAAATATAGTACTTCTGTAAATTTCAGAGTTCCTGGGCGGGGAATCTCATCACCGTACTCAAGGGCGGCAGATTGTCGTCAAGGGCGGTGTCTACGGCGGCTGCAAGAGGAGCAGTCGAGGCGGCGGCGGCGGCGGCGACGGCGTCGGCGGCGGAACCAGCACGCGCCGGAATCAGCACGCGCCGGATTCAACGGGGAGCGGCGGCGGCGCACTACGGGCACCTGAGTGCGGCTACGGCAGTGCGCGCGGGGTGAAGTGAGGTGATAAGTGCGGGGATTAAACTGTGAGTAATTTCAACATACTTTAGACAGGGACTTAGAAAAATTCAGTGAAGTTTTGGACTTGTAAAATTTTCGTGATCATTTGGGACTTAGAAAAATTCAGTGACGTTTGGGACTTGTAAAATTTTCGTGATTATTTGGGACTTAGAATAATTTGCTTAAAAACGACGAGACGGGGAATCCACGCTCAGTTTCACTCAGAATTTAAAACACTTAGAAAATTTTAAATTTTGGACTGAAGTTTTAAGAAGAAACTAATACAACTTTGAAAAATGGAGGAATTAATTAGATTACAAGCAGATATTCAGAGTCAAATAAATCGGGGCTTAAGTAACTATAAGAAAAGTCCAAAAGAGAGATTGACTGAAGCATATTGTCAAACTCGGTTGGAAGCATTAGACCAACAATGGAAGTTGTTCACGGACAATCATATATCTATAGTAAGAATCGCAGATTCGGAGAATGACAGCTATACGAAATATATGAAAAAGGCAATTCATGAAACTACGGAAGATGCTTATTTAGAATATAAGAGTGCGCTTAGGTTAACTTTAAATAAATTGTCAGTTTCAGATTTAAAAGATTCCGCAAAAAATGTTAGTAGTAATTATAATGTAAAACTGCCGGAAATATGCATTCCTAAGTTTTCTGGGCAATATTCCGAGTGGCCAACCTTTAAAGACATGTTCACTTCTTTGATACACAATAATAATTGTTTGGGGAATGTTCAAAAGATACATTATTTGAAAGGCTATTTAATCGGTGAAGCTGAGCAACTCGTTAGGCAAATTCCAGTCTCTGCTGACAATTATGCGCGCGCCTGGAGTTTGTTAAACGAGCGGTTCAACAATAAAAAGTATATGTGTCATTGTATAATAAAACGGTTACTGAGTCAACGTAATCTACAAACTGAAAGTGCTTCAGGTTTGAAAGATTTAGTGGACACGTCAAATGATTGTTTAGATTCATTAAAAAATTTAAATATCGATGTAACAACCTGGGATATTTTAGTAATTCATATTTTGGCGCTGAAGCTAGACCCTGAAACCAAAAGGCAGTGGGAAATTTATGTGAGCAGTAAAGTGGATAGCGACAGTTTGCCAACATATGAACAATTTAAATTATTTATGACGCAAAGATATAGGGCTTTGGAATTTATTGAACCGAATAAAATTTATAAAAATGTAAAGGTAGATAATAATCAGGGTAAATTAAAATCTTTTCATGTGACAAGAAATAGTTGTGTTTATTGTGGTCAGGAACATAAAATAAGTTATTGTTCACAATTTATAAAAAACAATGTAAATGATCGTCGTGATTTCGTTCAGCAAAAGCGACTGTGTTTCAATTGTTTGGGATTGGATCACTCGGCTAGGGATTGTAAAATTACAACTCATTGTAAGATTTGTGGGAGACTTCATCATACTTTGCTGCATCTGTCTGGGTCATCTGGAACAAAAAACAAAGTTAGTGTAAAATCGGGTAGGTCAGGCGAAGAACAGGCTTCGTCAGCGGTGGTTGGTGGTACTCTTGCGGAAGAAACATCGGCTGTTCGCACGGAAAATTTAACTTCCTGTTTTTCTACGGGTAAAGCGGGTAATCAAGTTTTATTGGCCACAGCTGTAGTCAAAGTTGAAGATAAACACGGGACATGGAAATTAGTACGCGCTTTGCTCGACCAAGGATCGCAGGCGTCATTTGTTACCGAATCAACGGTGCAATTTTTAGGTTTAAAAAAGATACATACAAGAAACATAATTTCTGGTTTAGGAGAAGATAAGAAGGTCATTTCCAGCTCGTCGGTAAATATCAACTTACATTCAAGGGTAAATCCTAAAATTAAACTTACGGTTAAAGCTTACGTTCTTAGTACAATCACCGCTTTTCTTCCGATGAGAAAAGTGGTTGACTTGGAAGGGTTGGATTTAAACGGAATCGTCTTGGCAGATCCTGAATACCACACTCCTAACAAGATCGATGTCTTGTTAGGTGCTGATGTATACGGGCAGGTTTTGCAAGAAGGGTTACGGAAGGCAACCCAGGGACAAATAATAGCGCAAGCAACGGATTTAGGCTGGATAGTGTCGGGAACGGTTAAGGATATTGAAGAACGGTCGGATAGAGTAGTTGTAATGCATTCAATGATAGATGAAAACGAAACATTAAAAAAATTCTGGGAATTAGAAAACGAGCCAAAAGAAAAGAATGAAAATTGGATGGATGAGGAAGAAATAAAGTGTCAAGATTTATATAAGAATACGGTAAAAAGAGATGAAACAGGACGATATATAGTAAAGATACCTTTTAAAGTAGATAAACCTCAAGTGAAAAATTCGTTACAAATAGCAGAAAGAAGATTCAATTTATTGGAAAAAAGATTGAAAAAAAACGACGTTTTAAAAACCAAATTTTCTGAGGTGATGGATAATTATTTATCATCGAACTACATGGAGCGTGTCGAGGATGAGGAAATCAACAATCCTGATGCAGTATATGTGCCAATTCTTGCAGTCATAAGAGAAGACAAAGATACCACACAAGTACGGGTTGTGTGCGACAGTTCTTGTAAAGGAAAAGATGGCATATCAATTAACGATTTAATGATGAAAGGTCCTGTACTTCAAGATGATTTAAGACACCTACTGATGCGGTGGAGAAAACATGTATGTTGTTTAGTGGCAGATATTGCTAAAATGTATCTCCAAATAAAAGTCACAGAACTGGATACTGATTATCAACGGTTGTTATGGAGACCAGATCCAAATTCGGCTATACAAGTATATCGAATGTTAAGAGTTTCGTTTGGTTCGGCCTCAGCACCATATTTAGCTGTTCGTACATTACACCAAGTTGCGTATGATGAAGGGGATAACTACCCAATGGCAAAAGAACGGACGCTAAAAGACTTCTATATGGATGACATGATGACTGGCTGCGAAACAAAAGAAGAAGCGGTAGAAATGTACAGGCAAATGAATGAATTACTTCAAAAAGGAGGATTTGTATTGAGAAAATGGACAAGTAACAATAATGAGGTGTTAAAGGAAATAGAAAAAGAACAAGGAAAGGGAAAATGGGAAAACACGGAAACGGAAGATTTAAAATTAAAAATAAAATTAGATACGGTAATGAAAATACTCGGACTTACCTGGGACAGAAGAGAAGATGAATTCAGATACTCGGTTGAACTCTCGACGCTATGTGAACCTATAACAAAACGGAAAATATTATCAGAAGTGGCTAGATTGTTCGACCCTTTAGGTTGGCTGTCACCGTGCATTATACAAGCTAAAATACTCATACAAAAGCTTTGGCTAAAAGGTTTGGACTGGGATGAACAAGTACCGTCGGACATATATAAGCAATGGGTGACTTACCGAAATGAGCTGCCGAAACTGAAGGAGTTCCAGATTCCTCGATGGATGGGTACCACAAAAAATTGTTACATTGAATTACACGGATTCGCAGACGCTTCAAATGTCGCATACGCAGCGGTTGTGTATGCACGGATTAAAGATGAAGAAAACAACATACGGGTTGTTTTGGTAACGGCTAAGACTAAAGTTAGTCCGATTAAAATTGTGTCGATTCCTAGGCTTGAGTTGTGTGGGGCAGCTCTTCTTACAAAACTTTTAAACGAAGTAGCGAAGGTGTTGGCGATCGACAAGAAGCATGTATTCGCGTGGACAGACTCAACTGTGGTTTTAGCATGGCTAAACAGTCATCCACGACGATGGAAGCCTTTTGTAGCCAATAGGGTGTCGGATATCATTACCACTATGGAACCGTCGCAATGGGCTCACGTTAAGTCGAAAGAAAATCCAGCTGACGTGGCCTCAAGAGGATTGAATCCATCTGACTTGTTAAACTGCGAACTTTGGAAAAACGGACCGGAATTTTTAAGAAGAAAAGAATTGAAGATAAAACACAATAAAGATTTAAATACAAACATAGAAGAAATCAGAGTACATCATGTAGCAACAAAAGAAGAAGATATTATTTGGAAAAGATTTTCATCGCTAAACAAATTGGTCAGAGTAATTGCATATTGTAAAAGATTTATTAATTTAGCGAAGACAAAGGAAAACAAACCTAAATTTGAATCGTATTTAACTAGTACCGAATTGAGCGAGTCATTGAATATTTTAATTAAGAAATGTCAGGAAGAAAATTTTAAAGAAGAAATTATTGATTTGGATAGAAAGAAGGAAGTTAAAAATAAAAGTAAACTTGCACAGTTGAATCCGTTTTTAGATAAAAATAATATGTTAAGAGTAGGTGGACGTTTAGAGCAATCTAAATTATCACAAGATGCAAAACATCCGTTCATCTTACCTAAGGATTCCAGTCTATCTAAACTAATAGTTGAAGAAGCTCATAAGAAATTATTGCATGGGGGTCAACAATTGGTACTGGGATATATAAGAAGTAGGTATTGGATTATTGGGGGAAAATTACTGATAAAAGGGATTATTCGTAAATGCATTACTTGTATCAGACACTCGGGGGTTACTAGATGTCAATTAATGGGTCAGCTACCGGAATCTAGGGTAACGCCAGCTAGGGCATTTTTAAATAGTGGTGTGGATTTCGCGGGTCCGATTAATATAAGAACGTCTAAGGGACGAGGACACCATTCATACAAAGGGTACATATGTCTCTTTGTATGTATGGCTACTAGGGCTGTACATTTGGAGGCAGTGAGCGATCTTACTGCGCAGGGGTTTATTGCTGCTTTCCGCAGATTTGTTTCTCGCAGAGGACATTGTTCGCATATTTGGAGCGATAATGGTACGAATTTTGTAGGGACATCTAAAGAACTAAGTAAATTATTTGTAAGTGAACAGTCTTTGATATCTTCGGACGTAAGGGAACTTTTGGCTAATAATAATACAACGTGGCATTTTATTCCGCCTTATGCGCCTAATTTCGGGGGGTTGTGGGAGGGGGGAATAAAATCTTGCAAATTCCATCTAAAAAGAGTAATAGGGGATAGCACATTGACGTATGAAGAACTCTCTACAGTTTTATCACAAATTGAAGCCTGTTTAAACTCCAGGCCTTTATCTCGAATCGATACAGATGGTGATACTTACACAGTTCTTACGCCTGGCCATTTTCTTGTAAGTGAACCACTATTAACTATTCCAGATCACAATTTTGAAAATTGTAATTTAAGTTTGTTAAAGCGTTGGCAGGTGACCCAGAGAATGCTGCAAAGTTTCTGGAGCAAGTGGGTTAAGGACTACTTACATCATTTCTTGCAACGGTATAAGTGGTCTAAACAAGTATCGGAGCCTCAAGTCGGGGAAGTAGCACTAGTTAAAGAATTAGACTTACCTCCTGCGCGTTGGTTGATAGGTCGAATAATTGAGAAGCACCCTGGGTTGGACGGAATCACGAGGGTGGTCACGCTTAAAGCTAAGAATACTGTTTTTAAAAGGCCAGTTTCAAAATTGTGTATTTTGCCAATTGAACACTAGCGTAGTTGTGTTTGATTATGTAAACTCTAATTTCATTTACATTAACTTTTGTTAACTTACTACTAAGCATAACTTGGAGCAATGTTTAAATGTCGTGTAAACAAACTCGTTTGTATTAATTATTGCTGAAATGGTTTTGTTTTTTTTTGCTACCAAGTTTGCATCAATATTATATCTATGTAAAACGTAAAATGTAAGCATATATTGTCATTTCTTCACGGTGGGCGGCATTAGATTATGTTAGGGAAATTCATTGTACAACCAAATTCAAAACTTCTTTTATCAGGTTATAAATAAGATAAAAACAATATTGTAATTGTTTTGGTGGGCGGAATGTACAAGTTTGCCAAGGATGTGTAATCGGTCAGTACAAAAGTAAGTAAAGTTACTTGTTTTCACCACGGTACCAACAGATGGCGTTGTACCGCGTTAGCTCGCACTATCGTTTCGATTTTTCGGATACACTATATATTAGTTGGAAATGTCTGACCCACCAGGTACTTGCATACATTGCATGACACCTCAATAAATGTCTAAATGTGTTGAAGGCTTGGTCTTTCATTTCTCCATGTCACCTCGCTTATAGGTTGAACAAACGGCATTGTTAGATGAAATCACGATTATTCTAAACGAATCAATTGGCAAATACTACGATCTTATAATTATCTTGTATTTAAATCACAATTTGAAGTCACCCAAATAGCCTTTAAAACATAATGGCGATTGAAAATAAGTCATTAGTCATTGGATACGGCAAATTAGTTTCACTTTCTGTAGCTTTTTAAGGCTATATACATAACTCGAGTTATCGCATCGTGAAACGGTAAAATATCTTTATCTTGACTGCTTTGGCATGACGAGAATTTAGGTTTTACGAAAGATATTTTAGATCCAATTTGTTAATACATAGTACTTATTTTGTTACATAATATATTTTTTAATTAACAATAGTTAAAGAATTATACACCGCAAACTGAGTTTAAGGTTAAGATATGTAAAATTTTGCTGAGTCGATTGTGATTTGTGTTGTATATCAACCTGTAAAGGTAAACTGATCTCTATAACGCCCTAAACATCCCTTAGACGTACAACTAAACAAATAACTAAAACACTTACTGTGAGCGCTGTTGCCATCTGTGGTGCCGTTGACAGTGCCATCTGGCATTAGCTGCAGATAGCGGTTCCTTAGGAACATTTGTATTGTGCGGGACGTGCCCGTGATGTGGCTGAGGTTCGCGGAGCGCTGCGCGCGCGGCTCTGGCGCGGGGGCCGCGGCGCAGGTCGCCAGCGCCAGCGCCGCCAGGAGCAGCCCCAGCGGGCGGGTGCGCGACATGGCGCGCCGCGCCCATTGCAGCCGCCCGGCCGCCGTCACTGCTCAACAACCAGCATAACACACACTAACACACCGATAACCCTAACGAAAAACTGGCGCCCAACGTGGATCACTAGTTGGCGACGAGATTTTCTTCTCAAGTGGAAATATCAGTTCGATATCGCTTCATTCGAATCGCTAACATCATTGCTAACATTCTATCGTTGCACCATTTCGGTGTACGCAATAGGTCTCGGTTACCGAAGCCGCAAACTATCTGGTTTGCGGGCGAACACACGATCTGGAACAAATAATAATTTAATATTACAACTTGATCTACAAAATGCGAAGATCAGTAACTGATATGTCTAAAAATAGGCATGTCTGTGGTGCTATCTACTACACCGTGAAATTTTAGTGGTTGTTTTCCCGCAACAGAACGATTTACCTTTAGTAGCACCATCGAATCGTGCGAGTTATTTTTTGAAAATAAAGATATCGTTGTTCTCAACTAATCAAAAAAATAATCATCAACTCAAAAGCGTGAGATACGATAGTATCTTTACAAAATGTGACGTGTTTGGGTACTGCTTGCCGCACGAAATCAATGTTCAAAGCAAAAGAAGCTCTACGCACTAAGCAATACAGCATAAACTGCACCGCGCGAGGGGCAATGACCCCGGCCAGTGACCGGCTGCGGCGCGGCTGGTACCATTGGTTCGAGGTTGCTTTCAAGTTTCGTTTATCACTATCGTGAAACTGTTATTTTTTTATTTGAATAAAAAAAACTGCACAAATCTATTGTACTACTAAGATGGAATCATTTTACTGGGGGAAAACAACCACTAAAATTTCACGGTGTATATGTGCACAATAAATTAATTACTAATTAAACTTTGTGAGACAATTAGGTTGCGATAACAGTTATTACTTTTTATAAGCGGTGGTCTATTTATAAACATCCATCTATTTAGAGAAAAACAATGTATTCGTGAAAATCGATGTATATTCGGGAAGATGTTATAAAAAATATACAAATAAAATCCGTAACAATGCCATAAATTGTGTGATTATATGTAATTACAGTGGTCAGAGAAACCTACAGTAATCGTTTTTCTTTTTTTGCTTTGGCAATCAACTTTTTCAAAAACAAATTTAAAATAGGCATTATTTCTGAATACAAAGTATCCTACCTAAAAATATGGGCCCCTATGAACAGGTCAAATTGTATATACAGTTGATAGAATAAAACAAGGAAGACAGCGTCCAATGGATCTAGAAATACCAATTATGAGAACGACATAAGATAAATCTGACTTCACTGACAATTACGATGATCAGATGCATATTTTCTAACGGAACCTGCCCGGCGTAGCCCGGTTGTCGTATTACTTATCAGCAGTAAGCGCAAAGCAATAAAATCGCAGTGACGTCCGTGGACAATCCTCATCGTATACGACATTCACTCATAAGATAACAAAGCGCAGTAAGCACAGTTTCTATTTTTTATTTTTCGTCAGCGCTGGGGTCTATCCCTACGATTGTATAAGAAGCCAAAAGGGGTATTGCTGAAGGACGGAGGTTCTTCACTATTGGCGCAACTACATTAAAAGACAACCGGCAATACCAGGGTCAAACTTTAAATGCATTTTGCCCTGCTTTGATTTTTTTCACCCCAGCACTCCAACATTAATTTCCTATTTTGGAAACATGCATCGAACACCTAGTTTTTTGTTTTGCCTGATTTAAATGCGGTTTGTCGGAGTGGACCTTCTGCATACCTATATCTTATTTGTGCCTCATCGTTCACCGCATTTAGTTTTGCCTCGTTGCAACATAAATCTATTTACACAACGACGATTTTCGCTTCACGAGTTAAGTGTGAAACTCAAACAACCATGTTTGTATATGACAAATACTTGAGCCAACATAAAACACTATTTGGACTTTACGAACATTGTTACCGATATTAATCCGCACACATATTAACAGCCTTAAAAGTTATGGCATTAAATGAGTCTTTTGGTGAATGTTAAAAGGAAATATTTTAGAAGCCCTTTGCTATCTCTTAACATGCTAAAAGCTGACATAATGTCTTATTTTTAGATATAAAACTTGTTCCCTTAAAACAAGGTATATTCTAAATTCGGAATTCCAAGAATGAAGTTCTTATTAACACGTACAAATCTGATTAAAAAATGACACTGGCACAGATGTTTCTAAGCTGCCAGTGTGCAGTGGCATTCCGAGAGCCGTTACATCTAAAGTGTCCGAAATGCAACCGAACAGCCATTAGGGCCGATGCCTGGTCAAAAATAACAAGTTTGAAAAAAAAGAATATTTACGTGAAAACCGTTGCTGTGTGCAGCCAATAACGATGACCGCTACTGATCGGTTGGTTTGTCGTTATCAGCTGTTCTACTTTCAAAAGTAACTGGGAATTAATTAGTCATAACAAGCTAGTAATCAATTAAAAAATAATTTTAATCGACTATCTGACCTTTAGTAAACTTTATAATATTTGTTTTTATCTATGGTAATGATGCCTTACTTAGGTTGATAGATGATTTATAATATTTTTGCAAATTTCTGTAGTAAAAGCTTTGATCATATACCATGTCAATAAGTAGGTATTCAAATAACGACATCTTAACTTCGGCAAAAAATATTTAGACATCTGCGTTTTTGAACGGGTTCCGAGCACGTAATATGCGAATCGAATCGACACATTAACCACCGAACAAATGTGTTTTGAAGTTTTAAGATAATCTTTACCTTACCATAAACATTAATAAGTATTACACTACAACCAATATTTAATAATTATATTGTAAATTAACGATTAACCGCCATAGGGGGCAATATTGGGCAACTTTAGCAAGTTTTTCGATTATATTAACGCATAATATTAATAAGATAATATACTGATTTAAACTTAAATATAACTTATGTTCCCGAGTTGCCTTTGATACTTTTGCATAGCGATAGAAACCTTTTTTTTTCGTCCTATGACTGGTTAACAGTTTGATAAAGAAATATCTATTGTCAGAAGAAGACGAGCACTCTTTATTTACCAAACTGCGACCTTCTACCCTTCTGCCAAGCATTGTGATTATACTTCTTACAATCCTCTCATTGGACAAAGCTTTGTCCAACAGCGGAGTGATGCTAATGAGATCGGTATTAGACCATTTGCCAAGCTATTCAGGTAGTTTTGTGTGAAATTAATAAAGTTTAAATAAATTTGCAAACCAATTTCAAAGTTATAAATGTTACTTCGATATTTCTGTTTAGTTTTAATTAGTTTCCATAACGAATCACTTAAGACAATAGCAAATTCTCGTAGAAAGTTGTTTATTTGGAAAAGTCCGTCACGTTTGACTAATTAGAAATCATTCATTAATTCGCAGCCATGTCAACAAAAATTGCTTTCACTATTTGACATCAGAAGGTTTATTTTACTGTAAATATGAAAACGTCACGCCATATTTGGCTTTTTTGTGACAGAGAAAGTATTTTAATTGATTAATCATCAAATAGCTACATATATTACAATGCTATTCCAGGGAAATCTCTATCTTCTCTATTTTATACAAGAACCACGACCTTACTTAGCTTATCTACTTGTATTTTATTTTTATTAACAATGGAAGCAACTTTATTAATTTGAGTCCTAGCTGTTTTAGAGAGGAAGCCATTTTAATATATCATGTTTTAGCCGGATAGATACTGAAAGGACCAGTACTGAAAGATAGTGAGTAAAAATAAATTAAATAACTTCTCAAATGATACACGAAGTGAAAATACATTTTTAAAAAGTCGAATGTTTACCTAACTTATTACTATCAATTTAACAACAAATTAAAAACAAACAATGTATTGTTTACTCCAAAATATTTTCCAAACCGAATATCGGTGAAAAATCGTCTTAGTTACAAGTATGTTCTCTAACTAATAACACAAGTAGGTACGTTACTTGATCATTCATTAACACAAATGAACGTGTCACTACTTATGTTTGTCTTAAATAAGATTTGTATATTACACAATACCACAAACACTTTATTAACTAGTTGAGAAACACAATTTGTCAAGAAATAAATCAAAGCCAATATGCATATTTGATTACATAATTATCTACCTATCCTCCAAGAATATAAAAGATCAGAGCTTTATTTTAAAAGTTACAATGAGGTGAATAAAAAACCAAACAACTTGAGTAGGTATGTCAAATATATTTCAATCAAGTTTTGATTTTATACACAATTTATGTATCGGCTTAACATGAAATAGCATCGACTCTTTTCGTCCTATATTATTATGCTTGTCGTAAGAAGCTACATACCGCCATAAGAAGACAAGCAGCAGCGTCTTCTTACCGACACTGGCCAAACTGTGATCGCCAAACCGTCTACCACGAGTGGCGATTATATCAAAATCCGTACATAGGGAGAGACACATACTTACCCAATAGTACTAATGTTGGCTTTTGATGATATTGACATAAAAAGACACTTGTCACGTTAATAAGGCGTATTTTTTTTAATTTTCACCATTATTATGCAAGCGACCTCTCAGAAAGGAACATTTTGTTATAATGGCCACGCTTTGTAGGTAAGTTAGCGATCTAAGTTTGGCCTATGATAGATGGAAGACATCGTTGTCCGTCTCCTTCTGGCAGTACTCCTTTAGCCGCCTCTTACGACACACATTAAAGAGAAGCGGTGGTGCTAATCTTTTAACGTGGCAGCTTTCAGAAAGAAAGAAATGTTTATTCGACGCAATTAATAGAAGAACACAGAAATTAAAACAAAAAGCTTAAAGCAAAGTAATTTAAAAGTGTCAAAAAGTAATATATTCGTCAGTTGAAAAAAATCTTGACTCAAGACCACGTTTACTTATACTATTATCGTTTCCTTACCAATACCGTGCCTAATTCCATATTTGATAAATTTAAATCCACTCTATACATATTTCGGTAAGCTTATCTAAACTAATGCAAATGCTAATTAGTATTCCGACTCCGAACACTCTGATGTGATAAAATAAAATACACAGTAGATAATAAAACAATCGGATTATAATTTATTTATCTAATGTGCATAAAAATCTAATTTTTATAAGAACAGTCATTTGTTAGACCAATATCGAAGGTTTATCCTTATTTATTGTTTGGTTATCGGATTAGAATTATGTAATAAACGTTAAATGATTTAAAATTTTGTTTTTAATTAATTAAGCTCAAATAAAATCGACTGTCTGAGATGGGATTTGAACCCAACACCGTTCGCTTGACGGACGACTGCTCTAAACAATAGAGCAAGCAGAGTAAGCAAGTAGAGTTTAATTAATCTGTAGAGTAAATAAAGTGACAAGAAAAAAATATATACGCTGAATTTTTTGTGGCCCCGACTTTTTTGTTGATACTCGTACATTTTAGGGAAACCCATTTACCAATTAATAGAGCGCCCAAAAAACAAAATATTTTTTGGACAAATACAAGTGTTTCAAACGAAAATTTACTACGGTCACGAACAATTTGCTATGCAAATTTTTCGAGGCTTACTCAACAAGTAGAAGACTTAGCTTATCGGGACATTTGGAACAAATCGCCTATCATACGAGCGATTAAAATGAATTTAACATTTCCCACACACAAAACGTTGTATAATCTCCAACACTAAACGGTCTATTTCTATCATTGCATCATTACTATCGCCACATTCACAGACTTGAAGATTTTAATCTCACTTAACTCTCGATGTTACCAAAATATCAGCATTTTTATATCCAATTAAAAGTTCAAAGTTCAATAATACAATGTTTTATCGTGAGTTTTTAATGTATGCAGTGTAAGATACGTTTTTAACTTCGTTCCTTAAAAGAAGTTATTATGTCTAACTGGAGCATCATTATTGAAGTGACGACCTATAATCATCACACTGCAGGGAAAAGGCCTCCGTCAACGAATTCAAATGACAACCAACGATGGGTAGTGGGTACAGGAATAATCACCACGCTTGCCAAATGCGGGTTGGTAAAAATCATCGTTATATTTGTTTGGTAATTTTACTACATATTTTAAACTTTAATTTAAGCAATTAAATAGCTAGTTACACTAAAAATACATTACTTAAAAAAAACATACTTGTGTCTGCTTTGGGTTGTAAATTCGAGTCCCACGTCAAGCAGCCGTACTTTTTATGCAAGAAATAGTATTTTTAATTTTAAAAGTAATTTATTAGTTTCAATACTTTTTGACGACTTCCGTGGCGGAGTGACATACGCACCGGTTTTCAAGGTGTCACCTGCTCCGAGGTCCCGGGTTCGATTCCCGGACGGGTCAATGTAGAAAAAAAAATGGTTTTCTACATTTTCTCGGATCGGGTGTTTGCGGTAGCTTCGTTTCTTCTGATTTCCAAAATACGAGTGCTTCAAATTATCAGAACAATGTATGTGATGTTGTCCACATTTATTTATTATTTATATTATTAAAACTGAGCTTCAAGCTGAATTTACGTCACGTCACGTTTGCGTAAAGTGAGCTTACTCAAGGTCTCTACTCTATGTATCGCATGCTAACGGCTTTCATATCTTCACGTTTTTCGATGTCAAGGTCACTCGGATTCCTAAGATGCGTATTTGTTTTCTAATGTGATGTGACTAATGCGAGTGAATTTATGTAACTATCGATCAGCAATTTGAATAATTCGTCGATATCGATGTATCTGTTATGCTAAACGTCTCTAAACTTATTTTCAAGTAAGCACTTATGAGAATGAAATATACTCTGACATAATTGTCACATTACTGCCACGCTTTCGTTAGGTAGGTACTTAAAAAGACTATTTAAATGGTAAAAGATAATTAATTGTTTCAAGTAATTAGAGTCGTATTTAAAAAATGTTATGTTTATAATTTTTATATTGTTTTCTTAAATTTACTAACAGTGAAAGGAAAAATAAATTGACTAATTTAAACTAGACGCACACAATACATATGTATAGTTGATGACGATGATAATGATCCACTTTTGGTATAGCCCAGTACAAAAATGTCAAGATAAAGCACTTAGAAAATGTCTGCCAAAAAACTAAAATATTTAATAGTACCTCCAAGCAACACTTTTTTTACGGACCTTAAAAATAAAAAACTATGTTGCAAAAAATATTTTTGGGTAGAAACTTGAACTGCATTTATTAATATAAATACGATACTGAATGCCTATAAAAAATTTTTAAGCTGTTGAAAAAGTCACCTGTATATCTGTCCTCTGTTGGACTCAGCCCTCTCAAAAAAGATCTCGCCAGAATCGCCATGCTTGGCACGCGGGTTCGCGAGCACAGTATAGCCAATAGTGGAAGGTAGACGCTGCTGCCGTCGCCTTTTGGCAGTCCTTTAGTTGCCTCTTACGACACCCATAGGAAGAGAAGGCGCGGTGCTTTTTATTTTAACGTGCCGGCATCACACGACACCTACCGTGGATACATGGTACTAATCAGAGATGTCATCGCAATGTTCAAGCAGAGATATATTAGGCCCAATAAAACATTTTCGTTATTTATTATGTGTGTAAAAAGCCCATTATTTTTACTGGTCATATTTTTAATTTAAAGCGGTTAGTCATACTATGTAAAGCCTTGTTCACATGAATGTCAAGGAAAACTGATCAACAATGTTGAGCAAAGATAAAAAATAACTGTCACTGTCAATGTGCAAAGAGTCGCATTATAATTGTTTTATTTTTTCGCGTCATACTACATTTTTTAATGAATGACCAAAATAACTCTTAATTGGTCCCGTTTTAATTTGAAGAAAAAATTTCTCTAAGAAATAGGAAAATACAGTTGCCAATAAAAAGATCGGTTACAAACAAAAAAATACTGTAAATTTATCAAGCGCCAACTCAAAATTATAATTTTATTTTCGATTCAATTCTAAAGTCCACAAATTACGTCACACATTAAGGGGTCTTACTTTTGACGTATTTTTTTAAAAAGTGCAGGAAAAATATACTTCTTCTTGGGGTCATCACCCTAAATGTGAGTTTTGCTATAAATATATTTTTCCTGCACTTTTTAACAAAACTTAAATGACAAACAATGTGTGCACACAGCTTTAGAAACAAACCCAATACACACCCGAATAGTAATGATGTAATGTTAGCGCCAGAAACGTGAATTAACTTCTAAGTTCATATTTGTTGGGACAGTTTTAAATGGCTTCATTTCGTTGAATAAACTGAAAAAGTGGACGAAATAAATCACACACGCATATTGCATGTTTTGGGAGAGTCATTTATAAAGTATGTTTTGCTTGTAAAGCTTTTGCTCGCGACTTCATGTGAAAACGTGAACTTGAAACTACTAAACTCGTACAGGAACTGTAAATTTTCCGGGAAAAAAATAACCCATGTGCTAATTATACTCTATATTCTATCTACAAGCTTAATTGCATATAGATCCAATCAGCTGTTTTGAAGAAACTCAGTAACAAACATTCAGCCAAACATTCGCATTTATCATTTCAGTAAAGTAAAACAAACTTAAAAAAAGTTGTGCGTGTACTAGTGTACACACGTAAGAAGTGAAACTTCTTTATGGCCTTATTTTTCGAAAAATGATCTACATGCAACTTTCCAGAAATTGGTTAAATTGGTTAAATTAGTTAAATTGGTTAAATTGGTAAAATTGGTTGAATTGGTTAAATTGGTTAAATTGGTTAAATTGGTTAAATATTATTTCACTTTACCTTTTTGCTATCGTCTGAACCAACCGTGGTAGGGGCAAGAAAAAGATGGCGCGTAACCGAAAAATGTGACGCTGTGACGCGCAACCGAAAAACGTGACGGTAATTTTTTTCCAACGCCGATAAAGAAGTTTCACTTCAAAAATTATTAGCTTATTAAATTATTATAAAAACAACCTAGCTACCTAACCTACGTCAGTGGGGGTCGGTTTCTTTTACACCTAGGTATTTACATGTATATTTACAATTATTATTAGAATTTTTATATAATGAGCAAAACTACCTTAACCGCGCGTATCTGAGTATCAAATAAACCTCCTTTACTTAATAGTGACTAATGTTCTTACGCTGCTTCTTTGCATCGCTAAGTCCTGCGATTCACCCGAACCAGTACTTAGTAGAGTCACTTTTAAAAACACAAAAGATTCACGATCGCGATATTTTGATCTTTAAATTCGAGTTTATGATAAAAAACAAACCAAAAAACCAATCAAACTGTCACACCCTATCCAAAACAACAGTTGCTTGTGACATATTGACAAACGAGATGTCATAATATGTCACCCTCACACTCGACAAAATGACATGGCGTCATCATAACGAACAACTTCCCCATTTTTAATAAAAACTCAACATTATGTTGCCTGTCTTACTACGAACCTTATCTTTGCAATCATATTTTAATTCTTTTTTTTTTGAGAATTAAAGTAGTGCGTTTTCTTAGCTGCCAGAATGCGACCACCAACTTTAGGCAGCCAAGATTGGTGATTATTCTTGAGTGATTATTGCAAATATCATCTTTTTAGAAAAGCCTATAATCCACATCATCTAAACGCTATTGAGTGCAACAAATGTAAAATACTTTAGGGTAGAGTTCACCAACAGACGTTTAAGTTTTAAACAGCGTTTAAAATATTATTGACATATTTTGTAGAGGAATTGTGTCAAATTAATTGTCAATCTATGTTTACCGGCTGTTTAAGAATTGGTGAACTCGGGTCTTAGCATCCAAGTGGTCATTAATTTAGTGAAGACAATTTTCTGTTACTGATTGGTGTATCACGTTTTGTATTTTATATCTTAATAATTTTATAAAGAAGGCGATGTAGATTCCTTGTAACAAAACAATTTGCATTCTCCATTTAAATTTACTAAATTAATAGTCAACTTTCCTACTAGACGAAGTTATAGGTACCTACATGGCTTACTGGTATACTCTCTTTAAATTAAAAGGGCAAATTATCTTTTTAAATTCGAAAAAATAATAGTCATCTGAGCACTCTTGACGCAGACATACATAACTTACTGGTATTACTAAAACATTAAAGACTGTTAAGACATAGGAGGAATACAAAATGCGTTTTAAATAACAGATTAAAATCACTGCTTGACCGATAATAATATTATTTGCAATAAAATCATCCCATTAGCTTAATAGTTATTAATTTTACGCGTTTTTAATTTCATTGCCGTTGCAATGCAAAACACATTTTTACGACTCTTTTAAGGTTTTTACAATAAAAATTAAGCGTCGGAATCGTCTCTTTTGGAGCTTTAACATCACGATAACCATCGGGAATCGTAAATTTAAAGAAAACATTGGATATTTGAAATGAAATAAACAAACTATGTGAATGTTCGACCCAAACACTGACTTCAAACCTTTAGAGGAGTAATTTCCTGGCAGTTTAGCGAATTTCAATTAGTTTGGCCAATGTTATAACTACTTATGGAGTCCATCTACATCTCCATACCTACTTCTTTAGTCACCTCTCAAACGACACCCATACGTTGAGAAGTGATGGTGCTATTCCGATTCAATCGTAAGTCAAGACACTAAGATAAACTCTATGGTACTAAAATAGATTTAATTTTGATAATATAAGCAATATTATCTAAAAACATTTTAGATAATATTGCTTACTTTTAGTGTGAGAATTTTTTAACCAAAGAATGCACATGCAGTTTTATTAAAATTGATAAGCGTCACCTTATGAATTAGGTCATTGAACTTGCGTAGTTTTATAAATGTGCCGATAAAAGTTATCTAACACTAAGATTATGAAAATCTAATCAAACTACTATAAATCGTCAAATCGTTTGTATGCAGTTTTAAAATGAATTTCCAGTGTTAGGTAATTAACTTCTAGTTGGAAACATGTCCAGTCGACTTGACAGTATAATATAATTTATTTATACCTGAACATTTCAACAGCATTTTTATCGGAACACATTATTTTGTATGATTTTATTTGGTCTTGTTTTTCGCGTAAGTTTATAGTGTCCTGCTTTTGTATTTAAAAAGTAATAGATATGTTACATGCGCTGTCAATATGCGTCCCTAAAACGTCACAATTGTGACGTCTTTTCAAATCCATGAAAGAGAAAGTAATTGTTCTTTTCACGAGTATGACAAGGACAAAATAAGAATTACGCATGTGTGCAGTTGTTCGCAAGCGGCACAGATATTTCGATAGTTTTGTAAGGGCATAACCTATCCATACTTTTTAAATATCATTGGTGTCCTGTAATAAAATAATAATGAAGCAACACTGTGGGGACTGGCAGGAGCTGGATGCGAGAAGCCGAGGATCGACCTAAGTGGCATGCAACTAGAGAGGCCTATGTCCAGCAGTGGACTGCGATAGGCTGATGATGATGATGATGATGATGATGATGATGATGATGTCTTATGCCATTTTAAGGGGAAATGCGATGACGATACTTACTTTACAATAGATTGGATTTAACGAATAACGTTTATCTTATCTTATCTAAACGATACCAATTGAAGTATAAAAGCTAGCATAATCAAATAAGTGCCAACCCATCAACAAAGCGACCTCGCACAACGTTGCTTAACTTTCCCGATTCGCTTTGCACAAACCATTGTACCAGTGGCGCTTCTCGCAACAGGCACTAAAACCTAACCCTACAAGGCTGTACACCCGATAAGCACCGATAACACAGGTCAACGACCCCGTGACGTTGTGAACGGAAATACGACAGAAAACTGGGCTCAGGCCATTAGAAATGCCACTATTTTGAGATGTCATCTTTTAGCGAAGATTTGGCATCGACGCTGGAACTGGCTCGGGTTCACTTTGATCTTCAATAGACATTTTCCTGTTTTAGATGTACGGAAATGGTGATATAGGATTAGTTGAACAATTACTTTAGGATGTATTGTTAACATCCTTACTTTGGTTAGATACACGTGGTGGCTATCTTTATCAGCCAAACAACGCTCACAGCTTAACATAGGACTTCCGTAAGGATCAACCTGGCCTACGCACAAATCGTGGTCCAGTGCTTGGACCCCATTCCCGGACATTTCCGCCCAAACGGTCATCGGTACTTGTGACTTCGTGTTTCTTACACTTAATTTATGTTAAAAGTCAAAAATATTTGCTCTTTTTTTGATCACTTATAAATTGAATTTGGAACTGCATAAAATATCATCTATTGTTTTGGATTCTTCACTGATAAAACTCTCGAAATTGTAATTTGATTTATCCCAACGTTACGATCACTTTTTATCGTTATTTATGTTCATATCCAAGAAATATAAGCTAATAAACATAAATAGATACTTATAGTGACACAAAACCGCGTTTTTGGACTAAAATACGTCCTCGCAGGGTATGTTAAGATGTTGTTTTACAACTTTAAGTGGTATCTTAGTAATGATATGTGGTATTCAGAAGCGTAACATCAAAGTACAGTTTACAATTAGTGGGTTAGCGCTAAAATGTGGTTTGCTATTTCAAGAAGCAGAAACAATACACTTGAATTTTCCTCTGACCTAACAGTATACAGAGGGTGTTAGACATTATGACATGTCGAATCCAGCCTATGTCCGTTTGCGAAAAAAAAAATTTGTTTTCTATATTCCTTTAAGACATTTGTAAGCTTTGAGTAATAAATTAATACTCAAAGTTTGTAGGAGAGGTCACTAAAAAAATTTAGGCCAGCACCACACAGCTTAAAATTAAGGCATAATATAATATATTCTGATTCCAAACAATTTAGTTTACACCTTCATCAAATTAGAACAGCAAATCAGGTCCCATACAAATGTGTGTATAGGACAAAACAGGTAACCGGGTCCCGAACCTTAATCTCACATGGTATTTGCGTGTTTCAAAATTCAAATATATCTTAGCACTTAGCATCTGACAAACGTTTAATGACATGGGAGATTAATCTGCTTTTGAGACATATTTAGCTAAGAAACTTCGATGCTGATTTATCGATAAGAATACACGTCATACCAGACGATCATTTTGATAATAAAACATTTTCAATACCAATAAATTGAAACATAAAAGTAAATGTGGACGATATTACATACATTGTTCTGATCCCAATTTGAATAATTATTCAAAGCACTCGTATTTTGGAAACCAGAAACAACGAAGGTACCACAAACACCCAGACCCGAGAAAATGTAGAAAAACACTTTTTTCTACATTGTAGAAAAACACTTTTTTCTACATTGAACACGTCCGGGAATAGAAACCAAACCTGAAAATAAGTAATGAATCTAACAATCAAACTAGTAATTTTTCACCAAACTAAGCGGAGCCAGTTACTTAGTAGCTAAATAAGAGATCATCAACACGAGCCCATCTCAGACCACCGCTGGTCTTCAATCATCTCCAATAGGAGACCTTCACGTTTGGAGATTGGCCAATCGAGGAGAAAAGTTCCTAAAAGACAAGTATAGTACAAGAACTTCTATAAAGTTAAATTTTGTCACCAAATGATAAGTTACACTAGATCGATTACGGCAATTTATGGTTAACATAAGCGGCTAGTCCATAAATAAAGAAAAGTTACAAGTAAACGAAGGTATACTTTTTACTGCATGAAACTGATACAGATTAAATAATTAAAAAACTGTTTAGTACGAATTAGCTATCGAATAAATCGTATTTCTTTAAATGGAAGCAATCTATTATAATAATCAACATTGATAAACATTCGCGGTAATGCTTAAAAAGGTTCATCAGACCTAAACCCAGAAGCGGTAGTGACATGGGACAATGCATAACTCCGGTCTGCGCAAGACAAAATTAGCGTCGATATTTTGCGCCCGCGCAACCGATGAAACTATTCTCAGTCTAGATCACACTCGACCACGCTAGATCATCTTGCTCAATGAACTGAACAGTAATTTGGGTTATTTTTAATTTTGTTACAATGTTTCACCAGTTTGAGATGCCAGGTTTGAAGGAATGTACGTTTGGGATGAACATCGATTTGAATGTCTACTCTGAATCTGTTATGGTCAATTTTGATTTCGCAAGAGTAAAAGTGATTTTTTTTACGTATGGAGCCTTTACCAATCGCCATATCAGTTGTATATTCAATTAAATCAGAACCTAGAGCGACTATGCGATAAAATGCGTGATAAGTAGATTAGTAATGCAAATCTTGTTACAAATATATTTTATCTCAAAGTACAATACTCATAAAATAAGTGCTAATTATTAAATACCATTGCCATCTTTCTTGTAGTATAATTTTATAAATAAAATTCAATAACTGACACATTAAAAAAAATAACATCCCGACCAGACTTATCCTTTTCATGTTCTGACCAATGCCCATATAATTTGAAGTATACCAAATATTACGGCGACTTAATATTGAAAATTGAAGTGGCAAGGTTATGAGTTCAATGATGTTTCATAACACAACTATAACTTCTGAGTTCATTTAATATAATCAATCGCCATAACCGATTTTTTGAACGATACTGATTATTTTATTTGTTTGTCATTCAAGTCGTCTTCAATTCAATCCATTCCTTCGCTTTGTTAACCTACGAGTATAGCTATGTCGTCTTTGACACCATTTGGAATAGCGACGCGACGATTTATATTAGGAACAGTACCAGTTACTTCACCTGTTATGTGATTTGAGGTATTTACAACGTCCACTATTGAAGTATTTAAAGCCAGTTCAAAATCAACTCAACAGCCACTTGGTTTGTCACAAAAATTTCTTAGACAATTCGCTTTAACTATGACAAATTTAACAATAGCGTCTACGGACAGATTTTTATTGACTTCACCCAATTTCCTAGGATTGTTTACGAGAATAACATCTTTTCTAATTGATCTCGCGTTGAGAATGATTTTAATTTATGAGGAAGAACGCAAGTTAAATTGATTTAATTATGTTGGTTGTAAAATGACAAGAACTTCGTAGAACTTCTTTATACGAAATTTGTTTCACCGAAAATATATTTTCAATATTGTATCTTACTGACTTATGAATATTATTAGTTTTAGCACGTTATTTATGGTTGATTATATGCATGAACAGTAGTCACACCAAATCACGAGGAATGTTACGAATATTTATTACATTTGGCTCAAAATCAGAACAAAACACAATTTATAAATACCTGACACTTTTAGATCTATGAATTTGGCATTAATATGCGTACACGGTATACTCTTATCATATAAAGTTCACGTTTTTACTTTATTAATGCAATTTTTTGCTTAAACTTGTTTCTGATTTTCGCAAAACTACAATGTATCGATTCGAACAATGTACGTGATTTTTTCAATGTTTGCAAACTCACTAATAGGCCTACATTTTACTGTTCTAGATAGTCTAGAAGTACTACTGTAATATAAATATACATATATTTGGGCTAGTTTACGGACTTTTTACATTGTGCCACTTACAGACTGGCCGGCGGTAATGTAGAATTAAAATGCAAAAGACAAAACGTAGGATTAACACGAAGGCAGAACAGTATAGTAGTATAGTCTGCTAACAGTTTTTTGACGTGATAACGTCTTTAAAATCGTTTTAGTCGGGTGACATGTTCAGAAACTTGTGTCACACCAAAACCTCACGAGCGCGATCGCAGATATAACGAGAGAGAGACGGACCAATCTCCCGTCTCATCTCGAGCGCTGCCAGTCATTCCGTGAAACTTGTCACGCGGAATCCTCACGAGCGGAGGGTGGCATAGCGTTCGAGTGAGTGGACCGATCTTCCGTCTCTCTCACTCTAGCGGCATACAAACGAATGGAGATTTTCTCGTTATCACGTAAACATCTCGATCGTAAACCTACTTTACAAACAACCAATTTTTTTTTTTTTGACGTGATAACGTCTTTAAAATCGTTTTAGTCGGGTGACATGTTCAGAAACTTGTGTCACACCAAAACCTCACGAGCGCGATCGCAGGTATAACGAGAGAGAGACGGACCGATCTCCCGTCTCATCTCGAGCGCTGCCAGTCATTCCGTGAAACTTGTCACGCGGAATTCTCACGAGCGGAGGGTGGCATAGCGTTCGAGTGAGTGGACCGATCTTCCGTCTCTCTCACTCTAGCGGCATACAAACGAATGGAGATTTTCTCGTTATCACGTAAACATCTCGATCGTAAACCTACTTTACAAACAACCAATTTTTTGTTGTTTTGTAAATATATGATAATTATAATTATTAAACCATCATACTATCATCTTTTCAGGCAAAGTTTTCTTGAATGTTTTTCTCTTCACTATTACTTTGATGTTAAACTGTAGAAAAACTAGTAAAATGCTAAACATGAACAGGAACAATTATTTGTCTAATATGCACATTCAAACTGTCATGGTGTGAAATATCGAATGAACTGTCGAGAAGATTGTTACAGAACATCTGATGGATAACTATGATGCTACTTTGATATTTTTTCGATATTTCCCATGTCTGCTTTTTTTTCAATCAAACATGATCTGTACGAATTTATAAATGATTCAACATGGTTTAAATTTTAAATATATAGAACGCGGCAAATTAGATACAATAGAGTTTGTCGTGTATCAATAGATCTAATTGTGGTTTATAGGTGTATTGCCCGATCTATTTAGCTGTGCTTGTCTCCAATTAGTGTCGATAAAAATATGTTTGAAGATTGTTTCGTTATGTGCTTATTATTTGATGGTTCTAAAACAATACGATTATTATTTCCCTAATTTAACTGACCACGGGGAGTCATCATGATCGTTGGAGTCTCAATTCATTTCTGAAATATTTTTTGGCGTAATAATGTAAGTCATTAAATGATTTTGCATATGGTATGAAAGTTTACCAACTATTTCCTCAAAAATTGCTTTGTGATGTCATTTACATTTACAACAAATGTAAATAACATCACACACATTTTTTTATTTTTTTATAATCAATGGGCTCGCTCTTGAATACATACATAACGCTACGGTTAAGAAAAAGCCTAAGATGGAGCGAGCTTACCCAGAAAGTGGCTCTGGTTCTACCACACACCAGCGGAACACAGAGGCACTGTTTGGCACTGGACTCCGTCAGGAGGGTGGTAGCATCCAGGCAGCCTCTTACGAAGCCTACCACCGCATCTATTTGCCTGCATCTATTTGCATCTATTTTGAATCAAGGTCCTCAAAAAGGCTCCATAAAAATTTGTGTGTACGCCACTTTACCACAGAGGTTTTTGATGTTAAATTATTTGATTTATTAATCTGTACAGTGGAAGTTCTCCTTTATCTAGAAGCCGCCGCTAACTCTGATTGACGGAATGTTAGATACTGCTCTCGTTAACCGACTTTCAAGTGGCGGGTTGTAGGATTCTATTACTGCGTCTATAATTTTATTTAAATAGGTAATTGGGTTTGTCAGCTCCGTCTCTTTCAATGACACGCCCTATTGCTCTAGTGGTTTAAGCACCGGGTAAAGATCTTAAGGTCCTGGATTCGATCCCCGGGTAAAGGAGTTTAGATTTTTCGAACTTTATTCGAGTATGTGATTAACAACCCACATTTTTGGTGATTATGCCTGTTACCATACTGTGGTAACTTGGAGTCAATGATTTTGAAATGCAGTACGATATATTTAATTGTTGTTTACTGTTGAGAAATCATAGGAACAATTATGTTTTTATCTAAGCTGTATGTGCGTATATCCGTCCGAATTATCATCCCTGTTCATATCAATTCACCGCTGAATTTGGACATTGGTCTAGATCAAACAGCCAAGCGGGGGCGATAATGGCAGAACTCTCTTTTTGGATAGCCAAAAGGAGGGTTTTGCGTTTATCGCCTCATTTTCCAGGCGGGTTGGCGATTGCGGTTTCGCCAAAATAGCGGAAAGAAGATGTAGTATCCTTACCACAGCCTGTAAATTATAATAAGTATCTCATCGTTTTGCTACTTTGAAGACACTGGCCAAATCTATTCTTAAAAATTAAAAACTTCTAAGACACTGGCTAAACATCATCTAAAAATAAAAAAAAACATAAAGAATAGATTATGTTAAGCCACCGTAACTTGTCACTATAAAACTGAATCGCATCTTCAAATGTAGGGTAATACCATCACAAAGAATACACAGTTAACAAAAGATTAATAAACATATATCGGCAATATAACATACAAGTTGAGGCTGAGTCTTGACAAATGAACTATAAAAGTCTCATAAGGAAGAGTACACACTCACTCGTAAATCTAGCAATAAAAACACGCCGTTTTGTAAAGCGGCGAACACACGACATAATATATGGACTTGGAGATTTATAAGTTTATGAAGTGATCTAGTCGAGATGTTAACATGTGGAATGTGTACTTCTAACTTAAATAAACGGTAACATCGTAAAGATCGTTTAGATAATCAAAGCATTTTAATTAATACATGATAGTTAAACTTGTTTGATTAATTTACGATTTTACTTCGCCTTTGACAAAGCCCGGTCTAGTTTTATACGTTACAGGTTTATGTTTTTTTTTGTTTGAAACTAAGTATCTAGCAACATTTTATTGTGATTACGAGTTATGGCAACACGAACATTTCATGGTTATCTGAACTTTGCATCTTTTTTTTGTAAGCAAACGATTTTATAGGAGCCTCTAAGTTGTTATTAGTTTATTTTATTTTTAGATGTGAATCTGAAGTACCTATCTAAAGTAGTCTTTTTTTCGAGCAGATTCAGAATTGTGATAGTTTGCGAAACAACAGTGTAGTATTGTAATTTTTGCTTCTTTTAATGATATAACAAATGTAACTCATTTAAAAACAGAAACCGGCCACTTACTGCGAAAATATTTATTTTAACATGTTTTTATTTCTTTAACTTTGTCACAACACCTGTTCATTTTTTTTTACTCTAGTGAAATAGCTAATACAATAACTTTCGTGGATCGGCTATGCCAGCGAACTCTTACTTTTATGACATCGAAACTTCGTCGAGGTTGTTAGTAGATAGAATATACGAAACAACTATACATACATATCTTTACTAAAAGCTTACAATAAATATAATGGCCTTGGCTTGGCCAGAATACTAGACCGAGTGTCTAAAGCTGCATTAGCAGGTCCGTATCAGATTTGGCTGGGCAGGGAGAGAAACACGAGTAGTGAAGGTGAGTGTTGATCATAAACGTAGAATATAACCTAAATCTATGGTGTTGACGTACGTCGGAAACCTACACCCGTGTCACAAGTCCCGAGAGCTACTCGGAGTTTCTCTTTCTGCCACACGATGGACCCGGCAGCACCCGCACGGTGAATCCATGGAACGCTAAGAAGTTTGTCTCTCTGATCTCTGATATGGTCCTAGTATTTTTCTGCCAATTAAAATATGAATAAATCTTTAACTAGTATGTCCGTGTATGTATACACAGTTTAGTGTTAAATTTGAATAGAAATCTCATATGGGTGTTTGTTGGTGCACACTAACGTGCATTTGAATCATTCCGTTGATATTTGATCGTTAATTTTGCTAATGGATAGATGTTTGTTGTTGGCTTTAGGCAGCCCTAACTGTCATAAGAAGAATCTTACGGCAGTTACTGTTCATCCTGATAAGATTAATTAATATTCGTGTGAGTGACAATCAAATGTTTCCGTGTGTGTTAATTTTTCAGAAGATTGTCCTTTAGTGGCATTGTTTATATTTGGCTTAAGTAATAAATAAATACAGGACACTGAAAAAGAAAAACTTAACATATGGCTGCTATTTTTCAATTATTTTTCAGATTGCCCCAAATAAGCGGCCGGAATCGATACTATAACAAAAATCCACAAAATTACTTTATAAAAAATTATGAAATAAATGAATACGAATGGGATAAATAAATCAATAATTCTATACCTACATATAAACTTTTTTTGTGCAATTACCATTAATGGAAACTTTTTATTATATATACTTTTTAGTATATAAAAGTGTATCTATTTGACATTAGATGCAAACTATATCTATCGAATAGATACAAAATAATATAAATATCCATGCCGACAAAATTTGGCCAATCATTCAACCGAGGACGGTTTCAGGTCTCATTTTGGTATCGGTCTATGTATCTAGTTCTTATTATTGTCGCGGACATGCTAGATGTTTCGAGATATCGCTAGAGGAATGTACATAACTACCTAAGTTGAACCACAAAGTAATAACAAGATGTTGGTGCAAGCGACATTGGACTTTAAGTATACAGATTAAGGCGCAAAATGGTATAGCTCACTGGAGTTGTTTACGTTTAAACGTCCTTGTGATTTATCTGGAAAACGAACATTCTAGTATGTACGACCGGCGTCGATGTTGAGATATATAAATAACAGGACTTGAGACGCCGAGTCAGTTCATTCTGAGCTTTCGGTGCGATACCTGCGGAAAGTGATCTAGTGCGAAGTAACGACGACTTTAGCGATACCAACGGATCTCAGGACTACTCTACGGATTGGCTAATAGTGTTTTGGAACCAACGACCTCAGCGACCCACCGGACTACGATTCTTGTGATTTGGCTTTTGTGATAGTGTCTGCGACCTGTTCATCGCCTATTAAATTCTTCTAATAAGTCAACGGTGTTTTATCCAAATCCCGAACTCCACGTTCGTAACATTATCGATGATTACAATCCATAGATAACACATGCACACTAAAGTAGGTAATGTTAACGTTAGACACCAGACGAGACGTGTCAATTAGAAACAGATGACATGCGTCGAAATGCAAATTCTAGGCATTCTCAACCCTATTACAATAGCTATAAGAATATACAAACATGTGCCAGACTTAGATCATGCGTAAAGGTTATTGAAACATGGATTTCATTTGTTTTTCTACATAGAGCGAATATGGTTTCCAAGGACTTCTGTCTAAGAACGATCGTTACATGTTAAAAACTTAACTTATTCGACTAAAACTAAAATCTTTAGGGTTTTTTTGCTACATTGTAATCAACTCACTACTGGTCTCTCCAAGGAAGTATTTCTCTCAAGGAAAGGCGCTGCTTCCCGACTAATACTTACTGATTTCAGGCGTTAGTCCTAAATCACCTCTGCCGACCACGCAGGGTTGTTGCTATTCTTATTTAGACCGGTAATACACTGCACATCTTCTAAATAAACCACAAACTACTGACTTTGTCTTTGTTATCTCTTCGGTTTTGCTTGAAGCTTCTTCAGGTTTTCATGTATCCAATGGTTATTTTGGCGCCATTTTAGCATTGTTCAGCGGAAAGCCCTTCGCATAAACATTAGACTTCTTTCTATTTTACAATTTTGCAAGGATAGTCGGGTGTAATTTTTCCATAATAAATATTTAAAAAAAAGATTTCTTTCACATAGCTATAGAGCTACAGATCATAATAGTACAACATACCAAAAAGGTACCAAATACAATATAAGTGTGAGACTGGAGTCTAATGTAGCCTACGAGTATTATTGGCGTCTAACGTTTTTACTACTTCCACTTTGCAACAGAAGGGAACCAACAGCTTAATGGGTCTGCCGTATCACGACTACAATCCTTCACCTTATAGACCTAATCCAATTATTAAAAAATGTTTCTTCAATTGACCTGACCGGTAATCGAAACTCCCTTGCGTAGTATAGACCACACGACTATAATCCTTCACACCATCCACTTTGCTAATTTATTATATATAAAGATATTTCTTAAATTGACCAGGACGGGAATCGGTACCCCCTTGTTTAGTATTGTCCACCGCTGTACCGTGGATTTTAAAGTATAAAAACTTTTGTTAGTTTTTCTTAGAATTCGAATCCCGAATGCCGCAGAACAGATAAAAATGTATGCATAAAATATCAGATGGCGCTGACGCACATACGATACTAGGCCTATAGATAAGCATACCAGATTTGTGTGTAGATAGAGTAATATAAATTATGTTTATAATATTCAATTACAGTACAATGCAGAGATACAGACAAAAGCACGTCAACCTACTACAAAACGTCAAATTGTCTCAATTGATATTGATCTCTACCTGTTGGACTTTAAGTTGAAAATCATCCTGCCGTTGTATGTAAATTCTTGAAAACTGTCATTCCGGTATAAATATGCAATATCTTTATCAGTTAGAATGGATAACTTGAACTATATGTAAATAAAAATAACGTTTGGTATTCAAATAATTGAGTTTAACATTCCTACTTTCAGATTGAGTTATTAAGTTTTTTCTATTATATGCTAGTAGAAAAGAACGGTATGTCAAGTAGCGAATCTTTAGTAATGTAATGTCAAATTATTTATTTTATTTGTGTTTGTGGCTTCGACGCAACTTCAGTTGGTGCTCATTTGGTGAAGAAACGTTTTCACTTCTTTGACACTGATTGTGTTTCTAGTTTTTTATTTTATATATATACTTATATATAATTGTTACTGTCCTATGTTATAGCTTTTATTATTAGCATTATAGGAGATAATTAAAAATAGCAAAAGAATCGTGACGTTTCAGAGCGTGGGAGACGCTGAAGTGTCAGCCATAGTGCCTGGCAAGAGGTAACGCAAGCCCAAGAGGCATACAAATGACTCGAAGGTAGTCTGGAAGAGATCGCTTCTAGTGATAAGACTGCCGTTATTATTATTCATCTTTCTGTTAACATGGTCTGTAAATTTCTTTTTTTGATGTGCATCAAGGAGTATTCATTCATTCAAGACTTACCTTAGGGGCTTAGTTTGAAAGATGACAAACTTTCTGTAGTCCACGCGAACAAACACAGCTAGTACCTAAGTCTTAATTAATATATCTATATCACACTGTCACATATTTATCACAGTCATGGATATATCACAACATGGAATGGAATAAGCGCTCAGAGGAAGATTTATTGTTTTCTTTCCCATTCAGTTCATATTCATCCACCAAATCTTGAATAGCTACCCTAACCATAGGTGTTGTTAGTTGGCAATTGGCCGTGGCAAAACAGACACAACTATTTTAGTGCCTGTAAACACGCTCCAACGATACGTGGATCGACGATTGTTAACTTTAATTGTAAGACAATCATACGACAGCATTATTGTATGGTTATGACTTTTTACTGATTATACGCCGTCTGATTTCAACCACTTCTAAGAAAACCACCTTAGGAATAATACTGCCCTCCAAAAATCTAATAAAGCCATGTTCCTAAGTTGTCACTTAAGTATCTTCTGATCACTTCGCCAAAGTTCGATCGCCAACCCGCAGATAAAGAACCATTTTTAATCCAAGAGAGGAAGAAATTTTTGTAAGTTTTGCAATTTATTGAATACTAAGATAAGGAAACACAAAAATATGCACATAACCTGTCGTAGTAAAGGGGCTTAAACTGTGTGTAGATAACGCACATAACGCGTCGTAAAAAGTACCTATTCTATAAAAATTACAAACAAAAAAACCTAAACCAGCCAGTATTTGCAATCACGCACTTCCCAAAAGGTAATTTGCCTACATTGAAATACCCAAACTGTCTGCCGGCCGTCTATAAAAAGAACCTTAAAAAACATTTGCGGCCATTGAGCTAGTTTGGGTCAACACTCGCATCCACTCAGGTGCGTACACGTTCTATAATTAAAAACTCCCGCGCAATCTTTTTTTTTTCAAATTAGGCTTGGCCTTTCTTATCGGTTACAAGAGTCTGAAATGCGTGTAGTCTGTCTTATTTCCAAAAAGAGGCTCGCAACCGGTAATAATAATTACTAATCAATTCTTGAAATCATGATTTTGGCAAACCAGCGAACAACATTTGCTAAATCAACAGTCGTGTATTGAATATTAATGTTGTCATAATTAGGAATGTTATGCATCAGTTATTATATAAATAGTACTTGTCTTTAAATCTTTAATTAACTTACAACACTTTTCAAATCAACTGAGTACTTAAAATACAAAGTACCTATATCAACTGACGAAAAAAGGAGGAATTACTCAATTCAACTGTTTTTTTTAATCCTATTACTCATTTGGTGACAAACGTAAACGTCAGAAAAGACAGATATCAATGTTTTTACTTTATTTAATTTTTATAACTCCCGACAGTGTAAAACTAGCCTTAACCCTTTGTAATTGCTAAACACAGTTAACGTCTTATACAGCATGCCATGTTGGTGTATGATATTAGGGTGGGTTACATTCTAGGATAGTCCGAAAAGTCCGACAGACGATTTTAACATGTCTGTCGCAGCCAAATGTTTAAATCAACCAGTTAATTAGGCAGCTAGCCCCGTTCATTAATTGAATACTAAATGACACATAGCCACGTTCTTCAACGCAACGTTTTTAAGCATTATTTACAACACGATTCGGTGTTTATTTGATTAATTTTTATTAATAAATGGCAATATTATCCTTTGGAGTGGAGGCTCTCTTACGTTGGTTTTGATCTTCATTTACCTAACAATTTGCAGTCTAAATAGTTGCTTCTTTATAGTCTTTCCTGTACCTAAAGATGAATGATGTTCCTTTTGAAGTAAAATCTCTTTTTTTGCATCCATTTACTTTGTTCATTGTTCAGCAAAGAGTCATTCGTTCAAAGAGTCATTCGTTCTTCAAACAGACAAGACATTCGTTCACATTCAAATTTTTTCAGTCTGATTATTATTCCAAAATTCGTTCGAAGTCAGGCAAGAGGTATTTAATTAAACATTGAATAGATTTTTAAGTATAACTGTGCTCTACGATCTATGGCATGCGGCAATGACACTATGGTTCGTGTTGATTCAGATGTTTCTGTTATTAAACCTACACTAACTTTTTGGAGAAAAATCGTAATTTTGACTTGCTATAATTGATATTATCTGCTATGAGCATTTGCCCCTTTCAATACTTGAACGTAGTTCGTATTGTTGCATGCGTTCGCGCACCACCAAACATTCAGATCTATCGATACAAAAATTAAAATTGTTAAAACCCAAATCAATTCGTATTGAGCAGAAAATCAAAAAGTAATTACAGCTACTGAACAGCCATTGCCTAAGTCATTACGAGTATTTTTTGCGATTTCGAAATTAGATCATCTACTAAAGCCTAACGGCCGATTTTTGGGTCCGAGTGGCAGTAAACAAAACGTTCCATAAACTATTTGAACTCATGTTCAAAAAAAAAACTTTATCAACCCTTTTTTCATAATAAATGTTACTAATATTATGAATAAGAAAGTTTGACGCTAAAAATGATCACCAGATTTACATTTATTTTGGAGGGGACATAGATTATAGGCTGGAATATTATCCCAGAAAAAAGTTTTGTTCCCGTGGGATAGCTTCAAACTCAAAACTCCACTCGTAAAAACTTAAGGCCACAGCCATACGGCCAGCCATACATACATACGGAATCATGAAATAATTTAGACGAATGTTCTTGGTCGCTTTTTGTAGGGTCTTTGTTTGATGATCCCAATACGCTTAATTACCAGTTTGGGCGTGTTCGAACGTGGCAGATCGTTTCAACGAATATCGTAATTAGCAAAAACTAACTATAGGTTCCGAACGGATTGAGATTTCATTTTGGTAAACTAGAAGACTTTTTAGAAACCGTATTCTTAAAGAATTCGTAAATATCATAAAGATTTGAATAACTTTGCGATATTTGCGAGCAATGTTTAAAACAAAAAATTATGTTTGTACAATTTGAATGTCCTCTAGGTATGGAAATAGAAGACTGAAGGCGGCTTTTGGCGACATCCGTGGTGGAGTTGCGTTTGACCTAGTTTGAATGGCGGCCGTAGGAAAAATAGCTTAAGTAGTTCATGCCTTAATCTCTTCAGCTAAGTACTAAGTACTTCAACGTGGTAAGAATTATTATACAAAATTTTAGAATAAACATCTATTTTATCGACGAAATAGTAGTTACATCCGATCTATGTATGTCCTTTGAAAAGGGCATATCTATCAGTTCCAAAATGTATCAAAAGCAGATCCCTGCTTTATATCTTTATCCTACCACCTATCCTCATATTATATTATCCTTCTTATAAGTCATATCTAGATATCTTGCTTTCCTTATTCGAAAACCAAAGAGTTATGTCCTTCTAAACTATACATACTTACTTCAAAATCTATTAAAATATGATGTTTAGCCGTGCGCCGTGCGTGGTTATGGAATTTTTCATTGTAAAATAATGAAATGATCTCAAACTTAATAAAGTAAAGACCGCGTATCAATAATGAACTATTGACATGCTCCAGCGCACTTTTACGACGCTGTTTATTGTTTTGCAGACACTTATTCATCTGGGGTTAAGAATAATGATAAGAAGAAATGGAATTGTTTAATTCAATTATAGTTGTCATGTTTGGTGTTGATGAGCATGTTCTTATTGTTTAAATTTTGTGTGTCATTCAGTTAAAAAAATATTTTAATCCAACATGTTGTCTGTGATTATAACGCTTGCAACAGTTCCAAAATGTCGGAAACTCATAAAATATGGAACATGGTGTAAAGCCCGAATTAATTAAACTTTGTGATAATAGTCAAGAAAGTTTAATTCATTATATTTTTCTATTATCTATATCTAAATGTAAAATGTGGCCCAAACATTATACGCAACAGCTAAAAACATTGTTATTAAATTATTATTGTGTGAACTGTAACTAGATATGGCACTTTGATCGTAATGTACACACACTTATTAAAACCACAGCATCGCCTGACTTTCATTTAGTCGAGAAAACTTGAGGTTAGACAGGCAGAAACCTTATCTGTCACTTCGAATACTAGAATTGCTTTTACTTGCGACTTAATTATATTAAAAATCAAATTATATACATATCTGGCAAAGCTTAATTAGTAATTTTGTAGGTAGGTATCTATACAATCATATTACGCAATGTTTCAAATAAAGGTGCACGTTTTTCTTATTTATAGTCCAAGACTAAGTCCCAAAGCAAAAGACTCGAAAAAGCAAGTACATATTATGTCTACGTAACTATATATATTTACTTCACACCGTCTGTTTACAACATATCGGTACAGCATTTTAAGTACCATTTCCATACCAAAATAAATATAAAGAGCCTTACATGAAATCCATTTCTATTTTATAGCTTCAGATAGCATGCCGTAGCATCTTTACACGCCTTGTAAGGTGTCTCCAAGAATTGTTGAATACGATAATGTACTTTAAAAAGTACAATTTATTTGTAATTCTGTCTCTACCTGTAACTTAATAGTAAAGCAAGACATATTTTAACAATGCAGTTTTTATAATACGATTACGTATGTAGGTAGAAGCATTTGTTTTCTTTCGACCGAAGTTACCAACAAAGTCCGTATTATACAGGGTGTATAAGAGCATGGAGCAGTTGATTTACAGGGTTATAGTACAAACAACAGCACGTCAACCTACAACAAAACGTCAAATTTTCTCAATTGATATTGATCTCTACTTGTTGGACTTAAAGCTGAAAATCAATTAAATGACCTTCAACTTTTTGGGTAGGTTGACCTGTCGTTGCCTGTACCTATATCGAGAATTTTATTATGATTATATCGTTCTACTATTATAATTGTATTAATTCGGAGTAAAAAGGTTCCATAATGTTTTATTACATTATGGTCGGTCAGGTTATTAATTTGACTGCGAGCCCCATTTTAATTTCTGATTAGATAAAGTGACGTAATTTGTAAATTATTACAATCCTAAAATCTCTTAACTTTTGGTCGCAAGAGACATATTTCAATGAAGAGCGATAACCTTGAATTGAATGCATATTTATATCGCTCAAAGTTGAACGACTGCCGCGTATTACGATGTTCACGTAATGACCACATATTTTTATATATGTCACTGTAAAATTATGAGATCTATCAGTTTACAAAACAACGCGTGAGATTATACATTTCAATTACTGTGACATCGAATAATAAAAAAACTATACTTGAACATGAACATGACATAAATAAAACGTTAATAACTATAATTAATTGGTTAAATTCTAATAATCTTAAAACGAATATTGATAAGACATGTTATATAAACTTCAGTAATTCAATACTAAATTTGAATATAAACTATCAAGGACAAGTACTTAAGCATGCAAGTAGTGTACGATTTTTAGGTATAGAAATAGATAATAGGTTGGATTGGAAACAACATGTAGACAATGTATGTAATAAAATCAATAGATTTTCATTTGTGTTACATAAACTGGTTAAAACGGCATCCAGGCCTACAGCTCTTACAGCATACTATGCATACGTTGAATCCGTGTTGCGGTACGGGTTAATTATTTGGGGAAACAGCACCGATATGCAAAGAGCATTCATAATTCAAAAAAAATGTGTAAGAGCAATCGGTGGCATAGCACCAGATAAGTCATGTAAGCCACTGTTTAAGACTTTCAAAATTTTACCTTTGCCTAGTTTATATATATTTGAAATTGCAAAATTTGTAAAACAAAATCTTAACCATTTCAAGCAAGCTAAAGATTTGTATCCACGAAATACTAGGAATTGCAATAGACTGGTCCTTGATTTTGTCCCAAGAAGTGCTCGTCTTAAAAAAAACTGTTTTTGCATGTGTGTCATAATTTATAATAAGATTCCTCGAGATATTAAGGATCTCCCATTCTATCAATTCAGGAAGAGAATGCACGAGTGGCTTACCTCATGTGCCTTTTATTCGCTTAAAGATTTTTTCAATCATAAGGAAATGCAATGATTCTGGTGTGATCCCCTTATTGATATACATATTGTAACATATGTAAAACTGCTTATAACATTGTAAATTATTTATGTTTAAATTTTCCTAATGTACTGTATTGCAGACACCTGTATTTGCATGCTATTGTTAATGGCTGGATGGGCGAACTAATATATGTTGCAATTATTTTAATCTACTGTATACCCTGTTCAAAGACAAATAAAAATTCTATTCTATTCTATTCTATAAACTAACGGTGGGTTAGGTTAGGTTAGATTGTAATCTATCGACGTTCAATTATGAACTAACTAAGTTAACAATTTTACGGTGATAAATACACTACTTTGTACTCGTTTATGTTGTTGTGTATGCTGTCCTTTAGACGTTCAAACAACTGGACAGTATGTGAAAGATGCACAAACCAACTTCTCTACAACTGTGAACAACTACTTCATTTACTTTATTTGATATTTTAGCAACTTAATTGCACTTATAATATCAGTATATAAACTTGAAAAATTTTGTCTCAGGCGGGACTCGAACCCGCATCTCCTCGCAACTTCATTATACAGGATTAAATTTTAAACACCATCCAAATTTTAATACAACAATCTACGAGACAAAAAAAGAACAACGTTTTTTTTCTTTTGATAAGACCAGTACGAAAATGTCAAGATAAAAGCACCTAGAAAATGTCCGCAAAAAATAAAAAATATTAGATACTCCCTAGCAAAATTTTTTTAAGCTATGCGCATCTCATTCATTCATTACGACACTATTCACGTTGTTGATTTTCCCTTCATACCTTCACAGGCTTAGGATTTAATAAAAAATAGAAAAATATTTTCGGGTGAAAACTTGACCTACATTTTTGACTTCCTAAATGGGCTCTAAATACGATACTTAAAGCCTATAAAAAATTTAGACGGTGATGTAAAAGTCACCTGTATACTAATTTCCATAAAAAGTTATCATACCTTCTATGACAGGAATGCCCCGTTGGTCTAGTGGTTCGAATACCGGACCAAGACGGGGTCCTGCGTTGGAACCCCTGGTCGGGCAACAAAAATTATGAATATTCTAAAGTTACCTGGGTTTGTGATGGCAAGTGAGGCTATTATGCCTGTACTCAACTTGGCTATGGTAACTTGAATTCAATGATGGAGACCTTTGCCCTGCAGTGGGATGATTAGAGGCCGTTATTTTATACCTTTTATACGACTGGTGGAACAAAAATAGAATAGCACTACCTCTTCTCTTCCTGTGGGTATCGAAAGAGTTAGCTAAAGGAGTACCGCGCAAGATAAAAGGCATAAAAACCACACGTCAAGAGGCCTGTAATAGCTATAATATATTTTAAAACCAAACTTTCCATAAAGGAAAAACATACAAAAAAAGATGATAGTGATAAAACCACAAAATTATGTCATCAAGATTTAAACCTTCTTTTATTTAGTCAAATTTTTAACAAAAACATTGTTAATTTAATCTTGTGTGATAACAAGTGTAATCACTGTTTTCAGAACTTGCCTTAGCAACAAACAAAATGGGTAAACAAGGGATTTCTTTAAGTATCTACATGAACATACCTTTATAGAGAAATCTCTCAGCTTCCTGGTTCAAATCTTATCATTGCGCATAGCTAAGGAACTCTGTTTACTCTAAGTGGATACTTGTTCCGTGCTCCAGACATCAAAGTATCATTCTAAATATGAACTTAATCCAACTTAATTTAGACCATAGAGAATATCTGTCGTATGTAGCAAACCTCCTTGTCTATTCTCTCATAAAAAAGTAACTTTACACCCTCCGAACATATATTAAAGATGGCGATAGCAATAAAAATTGCTTTTAGTTCTAGTAAAGAGATCGTATACAATTTTCACTGCGTAATGAAATGGCTTTTAGAATCCTCGAAGAGCAGAACAGATGTTTCTAAGCTATACAAATCGACGCAAGCGAACATACGGGGCTAAATTGCAACTTATTTATACTGCAACACGATCTTTCCAGCGACGATTAGGTATTTGAATTGTTAATTGGTTTAGCCCTGATTTAAAATAGGTTACTTTATTTTAAAATTTAAATAGCACTTACTTTAAACTTATGCCTACGACTTAATGTTTGAAATATACAAAAACTTACTAGTGTAAATACGGTCTTGTTACATTTAATAATCAGAATTAGACAGCGAATAAAGAAGCATTAAACAGAAAAATAGTACCTACGTCATCTCTCGAACATCATCAAAACTAGCATAAGGCAAATGAACTAAATGATAAACATCAGTATATAAACTTGAAAAATTTTGTCTCAGGCGGGAAAAAAAAAAAAAAAAAAAAAAAAAAAAAATTTTTCAAGTTTATATACTGATATTATAAGTGCAATTAAGTTGCTAAAATATCAAATAAAGTATATAAATGATAAACACTTTTTTTTTCATGATCACAATCAAAAGGTCTACCATCGTCTCGCGATAGAATACTGTATTGTTGTGCGTCAAGAACAGAGGCTGTCCTGTCCTGTGAATTTGCAAACGGATGTACCGGTATCGAGTGCAATAAAAGACTGCAACAAAGAGTAGATTAATAAATCTGCTCTTAAAAACCACTCAGTGCAAACACAACTTCTTCGTGATTATAGCAAGCGTTGCCCAAACATTGGCAACTCATTTAAAACAAGGTAAAACCCCGGAAAAATTAAATCTTGTATTTAATTGTTCACTCGTCTAGCTGGAGACTAACCGCTTTTATTCAATCCTTTTAATTACTTGAATAAATTGTAATTCATATTTTTTAGTTCAATCTATACTAATATTATAAAGCTGAAGAGTTTGTTTGTTTGTTTGTTTGAACGCGCTAATCTCAGTAAGTACTGGTCCGATTTGAAAAATTCTTTTTTTGTTGGATAGTCCATTTATCGAAGAAGGCTTTAGCCTATATATCATCATGCTGTGACCAATAGGAACAAAGCATGAGTGAAAAATGTTGCAAAAATAATCGCGATCATAATAACGGAAACTGACGCGGACGAAGTCGCGGGGAACAGCTATTTTTAAAGATAAATGTTTAACTACTATTTGACTATTTGATGACAGACTGATAAACGTTTGATATAAATGCGTAAAAATACAGCAGAGACGCCGTTATAAACAAATATTTGTTTATTACTTATGTTAACATGAAATTTATTATGATCTCGAGCACGTAGTTATTAATAACTAATTATACTAAACGTTATGAGATTATTTTAACGGCTGGAATGCTAATGCTATGGTTATTATAACGGCGAAACTTCGAAAATTTATGTCACATCGCTTAAAGCTGGAATATAATGCTGACACGCACAATTTTGTTAATATAATATTATTGTATTAATGTTAACATTTTTAGTATCTCAAATATATATTAATTTTGTTAAACATTTTAATAAATGCAGCTTTTTAACAACTTTTAGACGAAGCGATCTACTTAAATTCTACAGAAAAATGACAGAAAAGGCCACGGGCGAAAATGGGCCTGAACTTCACCGCCCGTTACACTGTTGAAATATGATTCAATATTTATTTAATGCTTTTTAATTTCTATTGACTTAAAATCACGATATTTTATAATGGGGTATTTAAAGTATCATTTAAATAAAAACACAATTGACCCTAAATTGCTAAGTGTATTCTTCCGGTCCTAAAATGTTGCCAGGCATAATATGCGTTGATACACCACTTTTATATTTTTTCCTACAAATGGTATATTGCGATAATGCAAGTAGGTAAGTACACACTACCGTTTATTATTTCAATGTACAATACAATAGAATTATGGCGTATTTTTGAAATGTCTTTAAAGCATATGAAAAATCGATATAAAGTTAATATTACATAGATGGCATTAGGATTTGTAAAAAAAGAAAAACAAAGTCAAGACTGTCAACTGTCACAGTCATTGGTTGGTTGGCTTCGTTTTGCTTTGAGCTTGTTATTGTGGTTATTAATAATACATAGTGGCCGAGTATTATTTATTATTCGAATCGATGTCTTTCACGACTTTGGCTAAGTTGTGGGATTCTGATGGAGATGCTAGCATCCGATACACATAGCATTCGATACATACATACTAGTACTATAATGGGAATGCAAAATAAAAGATAAAGGCTATTCTATTATTAAACAACAGTAGATCGCACCTCAAGTATTAGTAAGTAGTTAAAAAGCAAGCAAGGGTCATACGAAAATCTTATTCTACCTGCACAATTCTTGTATAATATTCATATACCTACAATCATTTTATTATGATGATGAATAATTGTAACAAATGTAAAAAATTGTTCTTTAATGATTTTTTATTTAAATCCCTATATTTATATTGCCATAAAGCATGTCGATCACAGACCTTTTTATAGTACTATGAATAGAACAGTTATTGGAATAACCACAATAACTTCTTCACATTTGAGGTTATTTATTGTTGATCAATATTATGCTATAACTTTTTTCTCCCATGGAAGATTTTTTTAAATCATTGCGTACTTGATATAAGACTATAGTTTCTATAAAATAACACCCCATTTGTGGATGTAACGTTTTCAGGCCCAGCTTTGTATGGAAGTTCGCCCGTCGCCTTTGGGATTTTATATTTTACAGTGGTCTTGAATCTCGCTTGACAATAACAATAAAATTGAACACTTGAGAAGATATGATTTAGTAGCACCTATTAGAATTTAAGTACTATTCAAAAAAAGTTTAATGAAAAATAATCTCTTTCAGTTTAGGCGAAAGAGACGGACAGATGGACGCAATTCAATTGTTTTTTTTTAATACTATTATTGGCCTAGGCTAGGCCAATAATAGTATTACCAAAAACAGGATCTTTTTATTCATATAAATTAATTCATTTTAAATGAAACACCTATTTAATCATAAAATAAAATGACCCGTAAATTTGGTCTTAAATCAGTATCACTTATCCTAAAAACAACCTAGAACTTGGTCGTGCTGTTAGAATCGCAATTGGTTTCCGTACATTTCAAATTCAATTCAAACAGGTGATACTTCCAATCACACATGCATTTACCTCCCTTAGCGTGTTATTATAAAGACGTGAATTGCATGAAATTGTACACAGGGCCGGAATAAACACAGTGCAATTAAATACAGTAGGGTTTCTCCAATTGAAGTACGCCCACAACAATACGGGCAACCGTCTTTTCTCGACCATTGACTAAACTGATATTGCAAACCTAAGAAAGCGAAGCGTGGCAGATATAAAAAAGCTGTTTATGTGGAGTGGCCGCTATCTAGCAGTGGACATATGGGGGCAGTTGATGATGTATTCCGAATTAGAGAATACTGCATACCCTGTCTTGGCCTGTTCCTCAGTCTTGTCTCTCAATCGGGTCCAATACTTGATTTGTTACTTCAAAGGGGACTGTATTCAATAATATCACGATCACTCGAATACTTAGCTCTTGCAGTAACTAACACGTTTAACAATTATTTAGTCAGATCATTTGTATTATTTTGATAGACTTACTGATTATTCATTTCCTGTGGCTCAGTCAAACTCGGGCTAAACAAGTAGGCTTAGAATGTCCGCCGCTCCCCTTCACACATGCAATGGACTAGTTAATATACAACTACATACTAAATTTGTATGTATGTCTCTATAACCAATTGCAATTACATTGGTAGAATAGTTTTTGATACAAAGTAATTCTGCATAATAATTTGTATAAATTGAACTGGAAAATACGAACGGTGATCGTCCATTTCCTCTGACTTCTTCGTTCGATAAAAACAATCAATTTTATCAGTGACTTTGCTAATTATACGCATTTTATCGGCATCCGAAAATAGCGGATGCAAAATCGGTTATCTAAAATGCGTGTCTGTAGTTTATCCATTAGTGATTCAGTCTTAACGCATACCGGTAATTTTCCATGCCCCGATTTTATTTGATACCGTAATCTGACTTGTTAACTGCACTAACAGCCGATTAAGAGGAAACACAAGGGCCGTTTTTTCATACAAACGTAGTCTGTTTGTATGGAAAAACGGCCCCTTTTTCCTCCCTGGATAATAGCAGTAGAGCAATAATTTTTATTACAAAAATTGATGGCCACTATTGGCATGTTTCTATGTTTTCCTTTTTTCATAAATTAAGTAATAAAAGAGATTTTAGCCTTCAAAAATTAAAAAATTCGCAAGATATTCCGCTGTGTTCAAACATACAGAAAACAAATTTGGATAAATTTTTGAAAAAAAGCAAAATATACAAACACGACCAAAGCCTTTCCTTAATTTTTAATGAAAAAAAGTATATTTTTTAAATCGGTCTAGTTTTGGAAAAGGAATCGGGGGACAACGAAACGTTGATTTCGTGTGTTTTTAGTAGGTATTTTCGGTCCAAGACAGTTGTCTCTATCACGCTCTGCGGGGAGGCGTTCGGGCACTGTGCGACAGCAATAGATTTTACAAATACCTATTATTCAATTCTCTCGACCTTAGTGTTTCCTCTTAATACCGTCCCTTGCAGTATCTAGCCGATGACGATACATAACATCGTCCTTGAAATATCGGAAACATAAAAATATTATCAAAAATAGGTACCTACTTTTACGATAAGAAACGATTTTAAATTATACATATATTTAATCAGCCCTAAAAAGTCAACATTTTTGTTACTAACTTATTTTAAACAATAACTCTTTTATGTCTTACTTTGGAACATTCGCGTTGTATAATTTTTTAAGGATTAACTGGAATGAAACGCGATTATATTAAAAATAATAGATTTTTATGCGAATCGTTCTGCCTCGTTTCTAATTGAGGTAGGTGCCTAAGAGGTTAAAACACTCGCGCTGATTTAGTTAAACAACCATATGCAAATAACTTATAGGTCATCCGCGGCGACATTTTCAAACATATCACATAGTACATGACGCGTAGTTATAATACCAAATACGCACCTGAAACTTAAACTGTCCATATTTAATTATTAATAGATAAAAAAATAGAAAATTTTCAAAAAATAGAAAATTATTTTTAACCCATTGCAACAAACACGATGTAAACAAATTTCGGGATAAATTACAGTACCTGATAAAAAAAATATGCACTATGCGTTTTGACCACCTGAAAAAAATAAGACTATTCATTTTACCGGACGACGTTCCGTGGGCAGGCCCCCTACAAGGTGGACCGACGATCTGGTCAAGGTCGCGGGAAGCCGCTGGATGCGGACAGCACAGGACCGATCGTTGTGGAGTTCCTTGGGGGAGGCCTATGCCCAGCAGTGGGCGTCGTTCGGCTGATGTGATGATGATGATGATTATTCATTTTGTATCATGCTTGTGACCTGTGACGTATTATTTTGCTTCGGCTGGGATGAATGAAACTTACAGATGCGTCCGTGTGCGTCACAGCGTGTTTCAAATCAATAGCTGAATCAATATTTTATATTTTTCTAAGATATTTTTATGATAAAAATTGAAAAAAAAACACTACCAAGATGTTATAAATAGAGGTTATATAACGTGGGCTTCGTCTTTCAGGAGGTTGTAAGTAAACGGTGTATAAGAGAAAGAGAGACTGAAAATCAATTCCTTGAATAAAAATTTTTACTGCCTGAGGTGGAACTTGAACCCACAACCTTCCGCTTAACAGGCGACTGTTCTAACCATTAAACTGACACACATGTCTATATATATTCTACAACAATACTTATTTTAAAAAGGAAAGATTTGATTGTTTGTTTGTATTGAATAGGCTCCGAAACTACTGGACCGATTTAAAAAAATCTTTTACCATTAGAAGCCGACATGATCCATGGTTTCACAGATATGAATGTGTTAAAGCCTACCTAATCTATCTTTCTATATGCCACCGCTAGGCACAGGTTTCCGACCGCGCGATATGACGTGGAGTTCACGCGGGCAGAGCCGCGGGTGAAGAGCCAGTAACTGATATTCAGCTACCGCCTGATGCCTTACTCTGCAACACAGCTCGTATTCACGGATATATCTGTCTCTTTCAGATACTTCAAGACATCGGTATGAGAGGTATGGACTGATGGATTCGAATATGCAGACATTGTGTTGCGGAGTATGGCCGCTGATGACAAACGTCGGGACACGTTTAAAATGACAGTTTTAATATGAGATAGTGTAAAATACATAATAAATATAAACGACGATATAATGCAATAAATATCATCCAAAATGTAGGTAGTTAAGGTCATATTTATGTTAAGTACGTGCAAGGTACTTTATTACTGATATTTATGATTTTCTTGAACAAGCACTAAAACCTCACACAATTGCATAAATATCTTGTTATTTGTTTACTTACATTTTTATGTTTATGTTTTTCGGAACAAGATTTTATGAACGAAATTAAAAATCCAAAAAATAGTACTATAAGTCTTTATACATTTCTTGAATTTATGCGAAAACTGTACCCACATTGGAATAAAAGAAGGCATTTAGAGATTTAACTCGCGTCTACTAGGGTTAAAAATTTAAAACCTATCGTAAACATTATACAGGATGAAATTTTAACCACCTTCCAAATTTTAATACATCAATCTACGAGACAAAAAACAAATGACGTATTTTTTCTTTTGGTATAGCCGAGTATAAAAATGTCAAGATAAAAAACTTAGAAAATGTCCGCAAAAAATCTAAAATTTTTGATACAGCCGCCTAGCAACACTTTTTTTACGCGATTCGCATCTCATTTATTCATTACGATACTATTCATACGTTTATGATTTACCCTTTACACCTTATCAGGCCTAGGACCGTAAAAATTGAAAACTAAATTGCGAATAATATTTTCGGGTAACAGCTTGATTTACATTTTCTACTTCATAAATGGGCTCTAAATACGATACCGAACGCCTATAAAAATTTTGGAAAGTGGTTAAAATTTCACCCTGTATACGAGTAGTATACGTATAATAGTAGTGATACGTATGATGCCGGTACAAAGAAAGAATAGTAAGTACCATCCTTATATTATTTCTATGGGTGTCGTAAGAGGCGACTAAAGGCGTACTGACAGAAGAAGACAGACTGCAGTGTCTACATTCCACCATTGAGCCAAACCACAAACGCCAAATCTGCAATTACGGTAATATCCTCTTTCTGAAGAGACCTATTTCCAGCAGTGGACTAACATAAGCTAAATAATGATGATGATAATAAAGGACCTTACCAAAAATGTCTCTATCCATCAAAACATTGCATATTAAATACTCAGACTATGCAAACACAAATACATCTACAATGCAAGGGGAAGACAGAACGATATAATTTAAGATGAAGATTGATCAAAATAAGACAAATAAGACGAATACTACTAATATAGGCGTATTAATAGGCACATCTCTGAATGTCAGCACGGTGAACCACAGTAACAAGCAGATGAAAAGTATTTTCGGATCACAGTTCGCAACTCATATGTAACATTTTCAGTAACTAAGTACTACTACTACTATGGTACTTGAATCTATGATACCTCTTTTTCAAGGTTTTTCTAATATGGAAGATTGGTTAAGTTTGGTTCAAGGTGAAGTAACTGATTTTTAACAAACTAACACGTAAGAATTTAACGATTATCATACTCGTATTAACGAATGTTTCTTAGTAAACATTTTCTGATTAAATGATGTCTGAACATTACATTTAAGGAAGAAAATATTAATATGAGTCTTTACTGGATCAACAAAAACCTAACCACAGTTTGTAGAATTTTTGTCTGTTTGTATGTTTGTACACGTATTACGATAATTCTACTGCAACTATCGAATGCTGTTTTCAGCGCTTTATTGAAATAGACGTAAGTGAAAATTTTGGTTCAAATTTATTCTGAATTACACAAGTGGAAAGTCTCGGGCAAAACCTAGTTGGTGATAGGTAGTGCCATTATAAGCGGGTGCCCTTCGGTTCGCCTAAAATTTAAAGTCCTAATTTCATTTGGCCGAACCGTATTGGCCTAAACTTATAACGTATAATTATTGTCTAGTCTAACAGTTGATTTCGCACTATTATAGATTGGTCTAAAAATTGTAAACCCTAATTTCAGTGTGTCTAATATCGAAAGCACTAAAATGTATTAGCATCTTTTTTTGACATTACGCTTTATTTTTTTGAACAGAAAAGTTTAAGAAACGAATCGCTCACAAACCGACCCCAAGCAGTCTTGTCTGCCCTACCCCTAGAGTGTAATTCAAAAGCGCGTAGGCGCGGAGGGGCGAGGCGGCCCGCGGGCTGAGGAGCAGGAGGCTGTACGCGAGGCGCCGCGGCTGAGGCTGGCCGGCGCAGCCGGCCAGAAAGCCGAAGCTGCGGTGGTGAGCGTAAGCCATCTGCGACGATAAGCACGCGTGGGACCGCCGGAGCCCCGCAGCGCCGAAGCCGTCACGGAAGTCTGATTGTTTGGATGCATGCATGATTGCTTGTTTGCATGCATGTGTGCTTGATTGCATGCATGATTGCTTGTTTGCATGCATGATTGCTTGTTTGCATACATACATGCTTGCTTGCTTGCTTGCATGCATGCTTACTTCTTTGCATGCATGCATGATTGTTTGCATGCATTCATGCTTGCTTGCTTGCTTGCTTGCATGCATGATTACTTCTTTGCAAGCATGCATGCATGCTGATAAAGTTTTTAACTTTTTGCGAATAAAAATTTGGAACTGCAAAAGGGTAGGTGTTATGATATATTCGGCGAAATTATAATACGGCGATATAAAGTTAAGCGTAGTAAAAATAGGCTAAACACGATTAGGAATAGTAAAGATGTGCGAAAAAATTTTAGGCTAATAGTTTGTGCGCCAATGACAATTAGGAGTACAAATAATTAGGCAACCCGATATATACCCATTATAAGCATGTGTATTCTGTGCCGTAACGTGATAATGTTCTGTTAAACCACTCTGGAATTGCTTCATATCTTTTACTGAATCGTAAAGGTTCTTAACGATTTCCTTGTCATTCCTGTTGTGATGGCATAACTCATATTTATATCTTATCCGATTTAAAGTCATACGTCATCAAGTTACCATTTGTGGGCATTGGGATTTATATTAGTTTTCTAAAAGGCATAGGTTAGAGTAGTGATGTTCTATATCACTATCGATATGATGCCACAACGATAGCACCGTGCAAGAAACTTAAATGTTAAGGGGAAAAATAGAGATCCTACTTAGGGTATTCAGAAACAGGAGAGGAGACACGAGTACCAGATGACAACGCGACAGCTACTGTGCAAAAAATACATGTAAAACCGTATAAAAAAACTGTCAGTAAGTATATTTTTACCATTTACAGTGCAATTCTAATAAAAAAGATGCAATAGAACTCTATCAAGTACCCCCTTACATAAATATTATATAACACATTTTACCGGTTATCGGTAAATTATATCGATAAAAGTCATGTGTTTTATTGAAAACCTATCACCAGTTTTTCAAGGTCATCGAATGCAAGAATATCGATAATGACACATCACTACACTACTGAAACTAGTTTTACGCTACCGTATAACCGACTGCGCAGACACACAAGTGAGTTATGAGTTTACACTGACCCAGTATGTTTATCTATTAGAAGAGGAAATCTGAATAACATCTAGGAATAATTTCACTGCAGAAATGTAGTGTTGTGTTCGGAATTAATTATTTCGCACTATCTCCATAATCCATAATAACGCTTCGAATTCAGTTCAAGACTGCTAAGCCCAGAGAAAGTCATGCTTTCTGTTTGTACATATGAGCAGAGGCAGAGAAGAGAACCTACATATACCTACAAGTATTTAAAATAATGCACAGAGTAAAAATTTAAATATTCAATGAAAAAAAAACAACCTGCTCGACGTAATGTTTTCATCAATTTAGGTCATCAAATAATAATTTCAGATTAATCCACAAATAAAATGAAACAAATGTTGCTATAATAACACGGTAGCCTAAAAAATCTTACATGTATACAAAACGTATTCAGACTTAATTGCTTGCAATCTACAGGATGAAATTTTAACCACCTTCCAAAATTTTTGTAGTTGTTCTGTATCGTATTTAGAGCCTATTTATGAAGTAAAAAATGTAAATCAAGTTGTCACCCGATAATATTTTTCGCGATATAGTTTTCAACTAGCTGTTGCCCGCGACTTTGTACGGGTCTACTTCTGTTATTATGATCGCGATTATTTTTGCAACATTTTTCACTGATGCTTTGCTCCTAGTAATCGCAGCGTGATGTCATATAGCCTAAAGCCTTCCTCAATGAATGGACTATCCAACACAAAAATATTTTTTCAATTGGAACCAGTACTTTCTGAGATAAGCGCGTTCAAACAAAGAAACAAACTCTTCAGCTTTATGATATTAGTATAGATTTTTACGGTCCTAGACCTGTTAAGGTATAACAGGAAAATCAAAAACTTATGAATAGTGTAATAAATAAATGAGATGCGCAACGCATAAAAAAAGTGTTGCTAGGCGGCCGTATCACACATTTTAGATTTTTGTCGGACATTTCCTAAGTGCTTTTTTATCTTGACATTTTTGTACTGGGCTATATCAAAAGAAAAATACATCATTTGTTTTTTGTCTCGTAAAATTTTGAAGGTGGTTAAAATTTCATCCTGTACAGGTGAAAAAGACACACGACAAAGAGATTCAAGTTGGTGAAAGCAAAAATATGATTGCTAACTTCTCTTCTACTGTTTCATTTTATCATCGCCATCATAACAAGCCTACATCAGTCCACAGTCCACACAGGCCTCTCCAAAAGATGTATTTAATCGCCACATTTGGCCTCAGTGGCGTGCATACCATATATGCCAAAATAAGCATTGCCCACCCTGCTAATTAAATCTATCTAAATAAAATACCGATCCCTGCATTACTTCAATAGTAAAGTTTTTTTAAACTTAGGTACCTACCTCATTCCCTACCTAGAATTGTTGTGCATGCCCCTGCTTGGCGGGCGAGTCGGCAATCGCAATATGGCTAATGCAAATGGTGAAAAGAAGATGCTTGCATAGGCATAAGCAGAGAAGGAGTAATCTTCTAACTCCTTCATCATTCTGCATACTCAGCACAGCATAAAATTGACCACCAAAAGTTGGTTCTAGTTTAAATGAAACTTGTTTCCAACTAACCACAGACTTCCATAAAGAGGGGCCGTTTATTCCTGGGTCATAGCACTCATAGCTCCAAATAGCGAGGGGGTCCCGAGCAATGGCCAGTTCCTTGTCAAACCCGGAGTCCTAACCTCGGGATAGGATGATTGCATTCGCAGCTGGTAGTGTTGGCAAACTATCGATAGTTGGATTATCGATTGTTGACGTCGAAAATCATCTATAATCTATCCTATCGATAGTATCCATGGCTCAGTTTTGTTCAATGGTATCAATATACTGCAATATTGTCCATAGTATGGATTATCTATTCCTTTCTAATACCAAAAAGGATATTTGGATACCAGTGGTATTTATTTTAATCGTTATTAATTTTATATTCTGGTCGAATACCAAAATACGGTAAATAAATTTTATTTGGTATTCGTTCGGAATAGTAAATTAATTACGACAATGTACAAATCACATTGGTATTCGTTTTAGGTGTTATAAAGGAATAGATCGTATCGGTAGTATAGAATCTCAATATCGCAAAATACAATCGATAATATCGGGCATGACTATTGTAACTACAAACGATATAATAATGGTATCGATACTATCGATAATGTGTTCAATCGATAGTGACCTTTCAATGAATATTATTGCTGTCTACCATCGATACTATCGATATGAGGTCAACTATCGATATAGTATTGTTAGTTTATCGATAGTCGACTATTGATCGACGACACTAGTAGCGGGAATTGCAGGAAGGTCCTGGATGCGAATGTATCGGGGTTATCAGTTCAATGCAATCTGATTGAAACTTAGATTTGAAATTTTATCTGTATTCTAATCCATATTAAATAAGTAAATAAATAAGTGGACAATATCAATACAGGATGAAATTTTAACCACTTTCCAAAATTTTTATATGTGGTCAGTACCGTATTTAGAGCCTATTTAAGAAGTAAAAAATGTAAATCAAGTTGTCACCCGAAAATATTTTTCGCGATATAGTTTTCAATTTTCAAGGTCCTAGACCTGTTGAGGTATAAAGGGAAAATCAAAAACTTATGAATAGTATTGTAATGAATGAATGAGATGCACATCGCGTAAAAAAAGTGTTACTAGGATGCCGTATCAAAAATTTTAGATTTTTTGTGGTCATTTTCTAAGTGCTTTATCTTGATATTTTTGTACTGGGCTATACCAAAAGAAAAAATACGTCATTTGTTTTTTGCCTCGTAGATTGCTGTATTAAAATTTGGAAAGTGGTTAAAATTTCACCCTGTATTGTTCTGAACCCGGTATTTAAACCACTAGACAACTTATATTATAATTGCAATGAAATTGCTAAAATATCATACAAAGTATTTAAATTGCTGTTTTTTTCTTACCTGACTGTAAAACATCTGTAAAGATGTTTCTTTCGGGTGTTAAGAGTGCAAAACTCCTAACATTTGATGAAACAACGCTGGCTTACAGCGATAAGAATATGCTTGAAAAATTGAATGACGTAGTGTCTTGATGGCTAAATTGTAAAGCGCCGCGCCCGGTATGCGAGGAGATGCGGGTTCGAGTACCGCCTGAGACATAATTTTTCAAGTTTAAAATACTGATATTATAATTGCAATTAAATTGCTAAAATATCATAATATAAAGTATTCCTAAATAAATTTTATTTATTTATGTGTAATATTTTCGTTGACCCAAAGGCCAAAACCTTGTTTTTGACATCAACCTGCAATCTAAATCGCACCAAGCAGAACCGGAACTTCATGGGTTCATTGACCAAAGCACGACCAAAAGTAGGCCTAATTATTTGTGATAAGTTTTTTTTCTCGCTACTCTGCCCGCGTGATCTACACTTTATATCGCGCGGTCGGAAACTTGTGCCCAGCAGTGGGATACAGGTTAGCCTATGTCCTTCCTAATACCTTTGAGAATATATGTACAAAGTTTCATGATAATCAGTTGAGTGGTTTCTGCGTTAAAGCGTCAAACAAACTCTCATTCACTATAAAATAAACGTTTCTATAAATGTTTTTTTTTATTTTCATGTAAATCTGTGAACAGGATGGCATACAAAATACCTTTTAACTACCGTACCGTTCTTTCTCAGTATTTCTTTTTATTCTTGCTTAGTATCCGCAATATAGAATAGACATTAATTACGAGTATATTAAGTTTCAATAAAAAATATTGGTAAGACTTTCTTTGCAAATTTTGCAATTACCTGTTCACACAATTTACAATAACCTACACTGAAATGGCCTGAGGCCAAACGCAAAAACCCAAATGTAGAGCAATGGGTGGCGTTGAGAGTTAAATTAAATGTTGTGGTTCCGTAGAATAGAATACTAACCTAAGGGTAGGTACGTGCTAACTTGAACCCGCGAACCGTGTATTTGAGGTGAGATTCATCGCTAAGCTTTTTCTTCTTCTTATCAGGTTTTTTTAAATTATGTATCAGCGTTATGATAGTCTAGACACTAGTTTAAATTTTTCAAGTAATCTGTTACTGGCCTTGTACTTGTACTTATCTTTAACGTAACTTGATTTAACACTTTCATCTTGGGAAAGAAGTGACTTCAGAAGCACGAAAATATCATGGTTTCCTAAATTGTCCAGACCCGGAATCGAATCCGGGACCCTGGCATAGAAGACGGTCCACTGATCCGGTTCACTAACAGAATCGTCCAACCAGTAAGCAATAACATTATTAAATCTTCATCATCCCACATCAGTCCACAGCTGGACATTTTGTCATAATCTTCGAGCTTGACTGGCAAGATGGCGGTCAGTTTGACCCAGTGTAAAGAGAAGACTGCTGTTGTTAGCAACAATTATCGGTAGTTTCCCCGTATTATGGAAGAGTTAAACGCTTTTGCAAAACTCAAAGCTAACTTGACTTAATTGGAAAACACAACGCGGTTTTGTATACTGACAACTTTCACAATTACCCAGTACCTTTTGGGGGGTAATATCCTGAACAACAGGAAATCTCCTAATTCAGGTATTAACCGGCCACAATCTTCATTGTGTAATCACTGCATGGGTGGGTAGTTTAATTCTTAAATAAATAAATAAGTAATAAATGTGGACAACATCACATACATTGTCCTGATCCCAATTTGAATAACTATTTAAAGCATTCGTATTTTGGAAACCAGAAACAACGAAGGTACCACAAACACCCAGACCCGAGAAATTGTAGAAAAACACATTTTTTCTACATTGACCCGTCCGGGAATCGAACCCGGGACCTCGGGGCAGGCGACACCTTGAAAACCGGTGTGTACGCTACTCCGCCACGGAGGTCGTCAAGGATTCTTAACTTGTTAGTATTATAATGTCAGTATACAAACTTGAAAAATACTCGTAATGTCTCAGTTTATATACTGATATTATAATTGCAATTAAGTTGCTAAAATATCAAATAAAGTTTGTTTATATTATGTTTACAACTTTTTGGTATAGCCGCCCATTTGTTACATTTCAACTGTGTACTGATTGTGGAGAGAAATAAACTTTTATTACCTAATTTACTCCTATCAGGTGAATAGACTAGAACTAACAATAGCTGTTTACATCAGCCCTGTCAGTCCACCGCTGATGATTTGCTAAAAGCACCATCCTATCATACTTTGCTGTAAGGCTGGTGGAGCGAAAACGCTGCTTTCGGTCTTCTTCTAAGCTTCTTCTAGCAATACCCTTTTAATATCCATAGGGCGAGAAGAGTGGTGCTCTTGGGCACTAAATAGCCAGTAACGGACACCAAATATAGCTCTGTAACTCTGTAACTTATTAGGAATAAACAGATTAATATATATATTTTTTAAGTTTTCTTATCATCACTACGGAACCCTACTGGCGCCATGCAATTTAACGATTGTATCGTGCACTTATACCGCACTAAGAACCTTATTTAATGTTCTATATAATTTTACAAGTTATTTGTTTTAACTGATAAACATCAGGAATTTAACTGACGACAAAAAGGAATTGTCAGTTCACAAAAAAATGTGTGTATGATGTGTGTATGTGTACTGCAATTCTGATGATATAGTTATTTTTCGTTAAAAAACTCAAAAACGAATGTTTTTTAGTGATCAGTCTTGGTCATGAATGTTAAGTAACGTTGGGAGTGATCACTAATCGGATGGGTGAACGTTTATGCTTTTCAGCGATCAGTCTTGGTCATGAATGTTAAGTAACGTTGGGAGTGGTCACTAATTGGATGGGTGACCGTTTATACTTTTTAGTGATCAGTCTTGGTCATCAATGTTAAGTAACGTTGGGAGCGGTCACTAATTGGATGAGTGACCGTTCGTGGCCGATCATCACACGGCACATGAGATGACCTTTGCCGTCCACCAATCTTCATTCTTCTTCTTTGTATCCTGTGATTATCCTTTAAATAAGGTATAACGTCAGAGTTTTCCAAGCCAACTAAAACAGGCCTTTGATTAACGGGAATTCGTGTAAGTACCGTGTCAAGATCTCCTGGTTTCGATACCCGGGTTGGACAATTAGAGTTTCAAATTTCCGAACATTGCTCGGGTTTGTGATCACCGACCCGCATTTGGCAAGGGTGGCGACTATGCCTGTACCTGTTCCTGTACCCTTCATTGCTGTGGTAACTTGAATACACTGATGGCCTTTGCCCCAGTGGGGTGATTGTAGGCTGTTACTTATTTACTTACTAGCGATACCTACTTCTGACCAGAGAAGCCGTAAAATTAATTAGACAACTATTCCATTACAAGTTCGTAATGAATTACATGCAATAAGCAAGCGCCTACATTGACCAGGTGTCGTTTATTTAGACCTTGTAATTCGTGATAGCAATTAGCAATTCCAAAGACAAATATTGCTGACCCGATTTCACCAATGGGATATATAACGACGTTCTTTACCAACCTAAGTGGTGGACACATGCAGATATTCAAAATGTTTCCAGCTCTGATTACCTAACCTGATTTGATTCCAAGATGGGTCAATTAAAATCATTAGGGCCTACCTACTACAGATCGTCTTTCGGTGTGTGATCGCCATCACAGAACTTTTCCACCCCAACGGCCGTCGGTTCTTAGTTATTATTAATTCAAACTTATTTAGTGCTAATTAGAAAAGCACTCTCAAACAAGGAAAAAGCTCGTTCCACTTATGCACGTGTTCTTTCCAAATTTTCCTCAATCATTAAAGTGTTGTTTTAAAAATCTCCGTTGACCCTTAACTTAGTTTATGGGCGCCATTTGTATACATTCCTACGATGAGCTATCGGCCGGCTAGTTCGAATACCTTATCTAAAGTCAGTAGGTTCATATTTTCCTGGGATAAAACTGTTTTTCCTAAATTATTGTAAGAAAAAAAGAACTAGATAGACATACTGTTTTCTTGAGTTTACGCGAACACTATACATTGAAATTAAAGATAGTTTACGGATTTAGAACGCGTTTATTTTTGATTTATCCCGAAGTTTCGAACCCTTTACAGCGTTCATGGTCACGGGTAGACTAAGGTGTTATTGGTCTTTGAGATGGTAAAATGTTTAACTACCGCCTCTAATTTTTATCGTCAGTTATGTTCCTTTTCACACAAAATGAGCTAACTGTGTCCGGAGTCTTCGCAGTGTTGCTATGGTTTGTGGACTTCAATGATGATAAGACAGAGTCCCAAGCAGCTGGTAAATTCCAACCATCTTCTCTATTGAAATTAGGATGTTTTTTAATTTCTATTGCTTCGCGTATCATTCTAGAATATCAAAACCGATATGTACCTAGATTGTACTTTCATTTCAACTAGATAGACACTACACAGTCTCATAGAGGCGACACTTCAAAATTAACAAAATGACACATGATATTGTCATTTCTGAATGGAAAATCAACCTTACGTGACTACAGTTAAGGGCTTCTAAATTCAAAGGGAAGATAATGTTCTAGAGCTTATAAAAACCATATTAAATAGCTCACCAATCTATTGTTAATGTCTAATAAGCAATTAGTAATCAGTGTTATTCATCTTCGTTGTCATTATCCAGGTTATTGCAACTTAAAAAGAAATCCCCACCCCTTATAACTACACCATGTAAGCTATAATAAAGACATTTTCTTTTGATTTGATTGGGCTATGCCAGTCCATTGCTGTACATAGGTCTTTACTAATAAGCGCCATTTACTGTCTTTGGCTTGTCGCAATGCCATTTCACCGACTAATAACGGGTCCTTTTTGTTGATATTAAAAATCAATTCACAATTACAGACACGCTTTATTTGAAATGTTAGCCTTTTTTAATCGGTTAAAAAGAACATGGTAACTTAGAGAAAGGCACTGTTTAATCTTATTTATTTGTGGTTAGTATGCGCGAGAGCATTCTAACGCATTCTGGCCACTAAAACTTTGCTTTTTGTTTTTGATACTTTATTAGGTACTTCTATAAATATTCCTATTAAATTGCATAGGTTTTACATACGTAAGGATAATCATCAGGAAGGCTATGTAAAATATAATATTGATTTCTCTACAACTAACATTATTTAGTTAGCTATTGTATAGTTTTTTTTCAATGTTGGCCAAACCCTTTGCCAAATCGCTCGCTAATTTAAGTCCGTAAAAATTAACATAAGCATGCAATTACTGCAGTCTAAGATAAAAAACAAAGATATTTTTTTAAATGAATCCTAATTTAATATATTCCTAGTCCATGCAATCCTAAAAAATTTAATGAAGTCACAGGCAATAGCTTTTTAATTTGTTTTTATTCGTCACGTGACGTTTTTGAAAACACTAAAATGTCTGTGCAAAGTATGAAAGATTGGATTGAATCCATCAAAAGAACTCGCGAGAAACAGCTATATAAACGTCAAAAGCGTTTAATACACATTGTTAACGTCACTAACTTTAATTTTCGCACTAAAACGCCCACAAAATAAAAGCCACTGGTCGCCTGTTAACGACTCCCTTGAACTAGGAAGTGGGTAGTTTAGACTTTCTATTTTTAGTTGCGTCCGTCACACGTGCGGTGCGACTGTGAAATTTCGCAATAACCCTACGAACGTGTCATTTTTGGACGTCGTTAAATGTCATTCGGCTAGACATTTCAGATGCAATAAACCGTTGAAGTATTTATTTGTATACGAATTTCCGTAAAGAAGCTTAAGGTTTTGCACGCTAAGTTTGATTTTGATTAGTTAGATTTGTGACAGTAAACATAAATGCTTTTAAAAATGTATTAAAAAAATCCTTAATGTACCTATAATATGACAAAACATCTTGAATGTATATAAAAAATTATCTTGAATAAAAGTTTCCAAAAAAGGTTAGCTGAAGGTTGTGGGTTCGAGTCCCACCTCAAGCAGTCAAAAAATTAACTTTTATTCAAGGAATTGTATTTTCAATAAATTAAAATATTTAATATCGTGACCTTCAATCCTTTACTTGACCCTATTATCATAGACATCTTCATCAAAGCCCACCGCTGAGCAAAGTCAAGTGAAGATCCCCAACGCCCCAACAGTCATCGGCTGACCCCTTTAAGGGTTCAACTTACAAGAATATATTTTCAGCGGAAGCATTCGTACTAATATAACTGTTATCTGTATGTCGAATCTCATTCCGATCCGTTTAGTTGTCTAAGCTGTGCTTTGATATATTAGTTATTAGGTTACTATTTACTATAATTAGTTGGAAAATTTGCTTTTTGAAAATTAGGTGGGTATTTACTCTGTTTTTAATAAACAAGAAATCAATGTCTTACCGTATATAATATTCCGTGAAAGTTTGAAAACAACTTTTGCTTTAGCTCACAGCTCTCAGCGCCATTTTAGGGCCCATGCCAAAATTAAGGTTAATTGACTTTTCGGCTAAAGCTATTGATTTCAACGTCTGTTTGTTTGTTGAACGGTTAGTTTATTAAGAAGTGATAGATGTCAAGTGAATTTTGACTACTTGAACAGAAAATACCAATTAACTTTATTTTTATATGTCATAAGTCGTATGGTGGCGGGACATTAAAAATAATTGCAACACCCCTGCTCCTATGGGTCTCGTAAGAGGCTATTTAGGGAGTACCTACCATAACCACCACTTTTATAAATGCAAGGTCTCGTAAGAGGCTATTTAAGACTTGTGCCCCTCTCTTTCTAGCAGTTATCCTTTAGTCTCCTTTTGACGCCCATAAAACGAGAAGTGGTGGTCCCATATTTAGATCAACAATTTTTTTTTTGTGAGATTGTGTTGTGAGATGTGTGAAACATACATTTTGGCAAAAACAGTCGTATCTAATTAACTTAGAGGTTAGGCTTTTTCATAGCTTCAAGGGACTGTTGACTTGAGTACCCTATTATACAGGGTGAAATTTTAACCACTTTCCAAAATTTTTATAAGCGTTCAGTATCGTATTTAGAGACCATTTATGAAGTAAAAACTGTAAATCAAACTTTCACCCGAAAATATTCTTAGCAATATAGTTTTCATTTTTTACGGTCCTAGGCCATTGAGCGCCATGGGGGTCACCGGTGACCTCCAAACAATAAAATTTTAATTGTGTCTAGTACTTCGGCAGTTAAAGGCTTAAGGAGTAAAGGGAAAATCAAAAACTTATGAATAGTATCGTAATGAATGAATGAGATTTGAATCGCGTAAAAATAGTGATGCTAGGCGGCCGTATGAAAAATTTTAGATTTTTTGCGGACATTTTCTAAGTGCTTTATATTGACCTTTTTGTGCTGGGCTATACCAAAAGAACAAAATACGTCATTTATTTTTTGTCTCGTAGATTGATATATTAAAATTTGGAAAGTGGTTAAAATTTCATCCTGTATACCTACGGTTTTAATTTAAACTCAATACCTCTACGCGTAACGCCCCGTTGGTCTAGTGGTTTAAATACCGGGCCAAGATCTCGGGGCCCCGGGTTCAATGCCTGGGTCGGGCAACAAAAATTTTCGAACATTGCTCGGATTTGTGTTCACCAACCTGCATTTGGCAAGCGTGGTGATTATGCCAGTACCCATCATTGCTGTGGTAACTTGAATTCAATGATGGAGGCCTTTTCCCTGCAGTGGGATGATTATAGGCTGTTACTTACTTGCTTACTTACCTCTACGCGTTCCTGATTTAAAAAAAAGCCTTTACAAACGGAGGGACAAATAGACTGACAACAAAGAGATCATAGGATCACTTAGTTCCGTCAAAGGTTCCGTTGTTTGTTCTAAGTTACGGAACTCTAAAAATATAAATGTTTTTTCTTGTTAGCGTTTAAAAGCTCAAAGTAAATATAGCTAAAAGTAGGTTAAAACAAATTTATAAAAAATCTCTTCCTAGCTAAAGAATCTAAGTATTGTGAGACATAATCCATCATTTCAAAGAATCTCGCTTCCGCTTTATTTGGTAGTACTGATAAGTGATAACAGAAGCGGGGCAGTGATAAGTAATTTATACCGAGTTTATCGTACATTGTATACTTTCGTCTCTTATCATAGCATCGCTGATATTACAGTCTAGCTAGGACATAACTCTCATGCAATAATAAAAAAAAAAAATTAAAAAAAAATTTTAAGTAACGGAATTTAAACGCGAACATACCGTATTTTATAAATGACGTTAAGTTAAAGAACGTTAGTTAAAATTCTCTTAAAATTCTATTAATTTAATGTAAGCAATAAAATAATTAACTAACCTAACTTTTTTCAAACAAAAATCTTTTTTTCTTTCGTTGACGACCTTCGTGGTAGCATACAGACAAACGGACATGATTGAAACTGTAAGTGCTCCTTATCGCCTATGGAATCTTAAAAACAGAGGATATTTGAGGCTACCTTCTCAATTAAGTACTATGAATTTTTTTCGTAATGAATGAGAAAGAAACCTATTTTTTGACATCTTTGCCATTTTTTAAATAAAATATGACGTTCGTTTTATAGCCTGCATGATTTCGCAGCACTTAACTAGACCAAAGAGATATAAAAGTCTAAAAATGTGTCCATAATCAACATCATTATCTCCACCAGACGCCCACTGCTGGGAATGGGCTTTTAGTATCGTTTATATTAGCAATGCTGTTGTTAGTCTGAGTCTAAAAACCTCGTAGATTATTTTTAGCTATCTCTGGCGAGGTCACGGCTTCGGAGTCGCGTGTTTCAGCCATGTTACGAGAATTTACTAACAATTTATTAACCTCACATCATCTTACAAGACTACTGCAGACCATAGATCTTTCCGAAAGGAGTATGCCAAAATCACCGATTGGCAGTCGAATAAGCAGTAATAGAATTCGACGACCTCCGTGGCGGAGTGGCGTACACTTCGTTTATCAAGGTGTCCTCTGCTCCGAGGTTCACGGTTCGATTCCCGGACGGGTCAATATAGAAAGATGTGTTTTTCTAATTTTTTTCTGGTCTGGGTGTTTGTTGTACCTTCGTTGTTTCTGGTTTCCAAAATACGAGGTGCTTTAAGTAGTTATTCGAATTGGGATCAGAACAATGTATGTGATGTTGTCCACATTTATATATTTATTAATAGAATTATGGTTGAGAAACAACCCTGCTGTCAGATCGCTTATAAAAATAGTTATAAAATCGCAACTCACGATATCCATAGAACGAGAAGAGGCGGTGTCGTTCTATATTAGGCCGGAAATATGTATACGGCCAACCTCATACATTAGTACCGTGACACTCACTGTATTAAATGGGTACCAGGCAGTGCACTTCTATTTACCGATAATCGAATAACACTTAGTCTACAAGCAACCCGTTGTTCTAGTGGTTTGACTACCGGGCCAAGAACTGGGTCTGGGTTCGATCCCCAGCTCGAGCAATAAGATTTTCGTATTTTCGAATTGCTTGAGTTTGTGATCACCAACCCGCATTTGGCAAGCGTGGTGATTATGCCTGTATATGTAACTCTTGTCTTTCAATACTCTGACAATACTTCCTTCCTCCGAGCATTTCTGCTCTAGCGACTTTCCACTCAAGCCGGCCAATAAAGGCAAGCAAGAGGTGGGAGATATGTTCCTCGTCATTGTTCACTCCGGCCAACCAATGAAGGCAAGCCAGAGGTGAGGAACAGGGATACTCCCGGGAGCAATCAGGTTCGTGGGGTCGCTACTGCCCAACAGCTCGCCACAAGCTGCCCTGCGGGGTTATTATTATTATTATTATAGAACCCGGGACTCCGAGACCTAGGCCCCGTACTAAACCACTAGACCAAGTGACGTTGCCGACTTATAAAAAACGTATATGACTGTCGATTATCTATATGTTATGTTTTACCCATATTTTATAGAATGTTAAGTTTGCTTGGTCTGCACCGGCCTCCCCTAAGGATCTCCACCGATCGGTAAGTATTTCAAGAACCGAACTTATACTTATAAATTTATTTAAATAAATCCAATTTACTACCCCACAAATATAATTATCATTAATAGGTATCAGTAAATAACATAAAAAGATAGTTTTGAACCTTTTTTTATTTTAAATTGCTAATTTTTATTAGAGTTACAAAAACAATTGCACAAGAATGTAAAGAAAATGATGAAAACTATATTTTTAATGAAATAGTTTTATGGACAGCCTAAATTTCGAATTTTAAAATTTTTTGTTTCATTTTCACTCTTGCTCATTTTCAGTCTGCCCAAGACCATGATGCGTGCAATCGGAGCTAAAGCGCGTCGCGTCGGAAAGGTAAATTATTATTTCCTTTAAATAATTAATTATGTTGCAGTATACCCCGTAAAATGTTAAGTTTAAAGTCTTTATTTTGTTCAAATATGGTAATTAAGGTAGTACATATTTATGATAAATAAGTTGAGTATAAAGCACGAAATTCAAATAAATTATAAATCTCATACATTACTAAATTAGTAAAAGTAAATTGTTTGGGTATTATAAACTTGTTTATCTCTCATCATAACTTAACGTATATACCTACTAAATAAAATATAATATCATGAAATCATTATCTACAAACTTGGTAAAAATCCTTTATAATTACTTTAGTAAATGATTCCCTATTAGCATTTATGTCCCACAAAGTTAAAGATTAATGAACATTTAATGTCACAGTTTACCTAATATCACTTAGCAAAAAATTAAAACTTACCTTTTATTCGTCACGTGATAGCGTCAGCAAACAAATCACTCTCCGTTCACACTTTCAGTAAATATCGATGTCAAACACTATCGATATAATTGCACTATCGATATACCTAGTTGAGATATCGACGACAGACAAACCACCCGTTTCCCAACCGTGTCACTTTTACCGTTTCCGAGTGGATTATGTTCAGCTGTGGTTATTGTAATCCAAACACACTTCTTGCTTATTGGTTTTATATCACACAAGGAAGGTAACTGATACTGGAAATATTTCCCAACGACTGTTGAGCTGAAATTCACACACATTTAAAACACGAGTCACTTAGACCTATCACTTTGATATCATAGAGTAAAAATCCAAAAAAAAAAAAACTTTACAAATTCAATTTGAATTTCGAACAAGAAAATTCGCTAAGTGAGTATACCGATAAAAATGAATCGCCGCAAATGTTTACACAAATCGACGTGTAAAATGGCTAAAGGCGAACGCACAAATCCGTGCCAAAAGAAATTTCGCTCGACAATTATCGGCTAACTGTCCCCGTGGTAAGGCAAAGCGACTTTTTTCGGCGCGTTTCGTAACAGGCCGTCGAAAAACCGAACGCATGCACTGAAAAATCGGAATACGCGATATGAGCGCACGATTGGAAAAACTTTACAAACACTAAGAACGCAACTTTTCCTTCGGCCTTCACTGCATTGTTATGCAACAACACTAAGCGGTGTGTTCGAAGCCGCGATTTTTAATAAAAAAAAATATAACCTCAAAAAAGTTTGTTTCGGTATTTTCACTCTATGATATTCATCGGTCACATGTTTACCGGGTTTTCGATTTCGATAGCGCGATCGGTGTAAGCGATGACCGGCGTGACACGTCCGTAACGTGGGGCCTTCCGCGCGGGACTGAGAGTTGAGACGTCGTCGAGCGTATCTAGAGACAGTTCACATATTCAAAAAAGCTCAGACCTACGGCGCGTACCGTCGGCAGTGGAAACTAGTGTAGAGTACTACACACAAAAATATTCATAGGCCTATTACACTGTTATTGTTTTATGCAAGTTTTTTTAAAAAAGGTCTGCAACTTTGTTTCTCAGTTAACCGCTTGTAGACTTTTTTCCAGACACAATTAAAATGGAGACAACTCCCCCCAAAAAGTCTACAAGCGTCTACATTAACAATAGTTCGAAGGCATCTTTTTTGGAGAATAAACAATTTATTTGCTTCAACACCATTTCCCCACAGGATAATTCCATAACTCAACCAAGCATGAGCGTAAGCGTAATAGGTACATAGGTAAGGCACTTTTAGAGTTGGTGCATTTTTTCAACTGCTATAGTGCATAATAATGTTAATCTTGATAATTTTCCCGCAATTTTGTTTATATGTCTATATGTTAATATTAGGGGTTAAAGTATGAAATTGCCGTTTTGTATGGACAAAATCGAGAAAAGTCATTTTTCCATTAGTTTTTTTAAAAACGCCAGAACCGTTTTCGATGCCATTAAAGGTGAAAGTTAGATGGTTATAAAGGTACGCATTATAGTATTTAAATTTCTGAAAATCAATGTATATAATACAAATATACTTAATTGAAGCAAGAAGGTCAGCTGACACATTGTAAGGGGTCTTTTCAACGACTTCCTTTGAAGTAATAGGCACTAGTATTGCATTTTTTTTTTAGTCAAAAGTTACTTTATTTAGTTTTTAATACAATACAAAAAGAATTACGCAATAATATGACTATACTTAAGAGCTATAAACAAAACAAAAAGTAGGAAAATAATCGGCAATTTCATACTTTAACCCCTATTATGATATATCATGATTAAGTAAATAAGAGAACATATTGAGAACTTTTTTTTGTAAATAGCGTATTTGTATTCAGGGTATAAGGTAAATTATATTGAAGCAAAAAATGATAAACAGCTTAATGTTAACAAACACTTATACATATACGAGTATTGTATAAATACAACGATGAAATCATAACTTTTTTTATGTTCTCATGTAAGTAAGTAAACCTAAATCTAACTTTGATAATATCATCTTACTGAAAATCGTCATTCCCATACTAAACTCAATTTCTCTGGAACATTTTTGTACGTTTTTTTTTTATATCCCTATATATTTACTGTATACTAGCTTGTCGCCCGCGGCTTTGCTCGCGTGAACTTGTTATAACTCGTGGGTATGAACCTATGCTCAGCAGTGGGTTACAAAATACCCTTGGCCCTTACCCTTACCCTTCCTTCAAGGCTTAATCTATATGCGTGCCAAATTTCGTCAAAATCGGCATACACATTTGAAAATGTTTGTCTCAGGCGGGACTCGAATCCGCATCTCCATGCATACCTGGCCGCCTGGCGCTGCCTGTGCCCAACCCAGATTCTACTGAAAAATCTCGGTATCTACAACATATTTTTTTATTAAAACGTTTATTCACCATGTATTTTTTAATTTTGGAAATTTGAACAAACATTTTCGTTTATAAACGAATATTAGGTATACCTAAATCAAAAATACCTACACCTTTATTATTATATATATTTCTTATGTGTTGTAAAGCCGACAGTAGCAATAACTGCATGGGTAAGCTAACGAAACATTATATTATTTTTCAATCATGTTCTTATCGCTGTAGGCCAGCGTAGCTTGATCAAATCTATTCAATCGTCCGGTATGCATGAAGATGCGGGTTCGAATGCCACCTGAGAAATCCAAATATCGACATTATAATTGCAATTACATTGCATACTGATATTATAATGGGGGCTATCGCTAGTGAATTTGCCACTAGAGGCGCTAGTGTCGCGTGAGGTCCAATATAATTCACTTTGTACTGGTTTTAGCGGAATTTGTTGCATAAATTATGATTTCTTTAATTTACCTGCTGGAAAGTGATCTCCTGCGTAAAATATGGATTATTTGGCGATTAATGTGAACGCTTTAAAAGCGGAATTAAGAAAAAGCGCAAAAATAGGCGGCCTCAAGAGCAACTATTTCAGAAGTTAGTTTGTTGATATCAAGATAGTTATTTATAAACAATATAACCTTAATTAGATTCAAGATATAACACTTTGTTTCTGCGCCCATCGCCTTTGACAGCTATACCTCCGGACCTCAGTCTACAGTGGCGCCAACTGGTGAGCAAAGAAACGGTAGTCCCCATTGCAATTAAGTTGCTAAAATATAATATTCGTCATAAACGGTTAAGGGTTGTAAAAGCCTAACAGACGGACACAATAAGAGTTGGCTTCCCATTTATAATATTAAGATTAAAATTATTTCTCAGGCGGGACTCGGAGTATACATTCATTTTGTCTGGGTGGTCTGGGTGTTTTCTATATATTAGAAGTATGTATTTACAAAAAAAAAGTATATAAGTAAGATTATCAGTTGTCTAGTACCCCATACGACAGGGTACTTAATAGTACCGTAATTTGGGACTAGATGGCTCTGTGTGGCCCAGTGAGGCATGTCTGAAATATTTATTATTATTATTTATTAATTTTTCAAGTTTAAATACTGATATCATAATTCCAATTAAATTGCTAAAATCTATTCTAATATTATAAAGCTAAAGAGTTTGTTTGTTTGTTTGTTTGAACGCGCTAATCTCAGGAAGTACTGGTTCGAATTGAAATATGTTCTGGTTGGATAGTCCATTTATCGAGGAAGGCGTTAGGCTATATAACATTACGCTGCGACCAATAGGAGCGAAGCATCAGTGAAAAATGTTTCAAAAATAATCGCGATATTAATAACGGAAAATGACGCGGACGGAGCCGCGGACAGCAGCTAGTATCATATATAAAGTATTTAAGTAGATAAACCCTGTATGTATAGGGTGGAGGTGGCATCAATGAGCAAGGAAAAATTTTGAATGAAATGTTATGTGTATCATCATATTTTAAGTGCAATAATCTTAACATCATCATCATTCATCATCATCATCATATTAGCCAAACGACGCCCACTGCTGGGCATAGGCCTCCCCCAAGGATCTCCACAACGATCGGTCCTGTGCTGTCCGCATCCAGCGGCTTCCCGCGACCTTGACCAGATCGTCGGTCCTCCTTGTAGGGGGCCTGCCCACGGAACGTCGTCCGGTACGCGGTCGCCATTCGAGAACCTTTCCTCCCCAACGGCCATCGGTTCTCCGCGCTATGTGTCCCGCCCACTGCCACTTCAGCGATGCAATCCTTCGAGCGATGTCGGTTGTTTTAGTTCTCCTACGGATCTCATCATTTCTGATTCGATCGAGTAGGGAAATACTAAGCATTGCTCTCTCCATTGCTCATCATTATTATATATCATATCTCAACCGAATGGTATCAACAGCTGGATAAAATTATATTTTTATAATATTTATTCAGACATTGGGCCACACAAAGCCATCTAGTCCCAAATTAAGCTACTATTAACCAGCTTACTCAAACAGAATAAAATTTTAACCACCTTCCAAATTTTAATATAACAATCTACGAGACAAAAAACAACTGACGTATTTTTCAAAAACGTCAAGATAAAACACCTAGAAAATGTCCGCCAAAAATCGAAATTATTTGTAATGGCCTCCTAGCAACACTTTTTTACGCTATGCGCATCTCATTCATTCATTACGATACTATTCATAAGTTTTTGATTTTCCCTTCGTACCTTAACAGGCATAAGACCGTAAAAATTGAAAACTATCTTGCGAAAAATATTTTCGGGCGAAAACTTGACCTACTTTTTTTACTTCATAAATGAGCTCTAAATACGATACTGAACGCCTATAAAAAATTTTGAAGATGATGAAAAAGTGATAAGTGATGATAACGCCTCGTTGGTTGTTCGTGATCACAAACCCGAACAACGATCGAAAATTCAAAACTTTTTGTTACCCGACCCCGGGATCGAACCAGGGACCCCGAGATCATGGCCCGGTATTTAAGAGACCCCACTATTCCCGGGTCGGGAAACAAAAAGTTTCGAATTTTCGAACATTGCTCGGGTTTGTCACCAACCCGCATTTCAAACGACTCAACGGAGATCAATTCCAATGGGTTCCGTTCCCATCCAGCCAATTATCCACTAACACTGTGCCAAATTTAATTCAGATATATAAATTTGGCACGGTATGCGTTTATTATTATATTTTATATTAACGCTCCGTTGGTCTAGTGGTGTAAAAACCGGGCCAAGATCTCGGGGTCCCAGGTTCGAATCCCGGGGCGGGCAACAAAAAAAAGTTTCGAATTTTCGAAAGTTGCTCGGGTTTGTGATCACCAACCCGCATTTAGCAAGCGTGGTGATTATGCCAGTACACCCATCATTGCTGTGGTAACTTGAATTCAATGATGGAGGCCTTTTCCCTGCAGTGGGATGATTATAGGCTGTTACTTTACTTACTTTTATGCGTTTATTAACGGAATAACATATAAAATAGGCTTTTTTTATCCCGGGAAAAGTACGGTTCCCGTGGGATAATTTTACAGTAATACATACAGTTTTAAATCCAATTTTCCACGCGATCGAAGTCGCGATCAATAGATAGTTTATAATAAAAGGGTAGCAAGCAAGTATCGAGCAAAAAAGGGAAAAAAAAGAATTGTACGGAGAAATTGTTGTATGGAAGCCCACCATACACACACACAAACACAGTCCAACCTATTCATCGTCATCATCACCATAATCATCTCAGGAAAGTGACGCCCACTACTGGACATTGGCCTACCCCAAGGATCCCCACAACGATTGCCGGCTTCCCGCGGCCTTCACCAGATCGTCGGTCCACCTGGTGGGGCCTACCCAAAGATCGACGTCCGGTGCGCGGTCACAGTATCTCAGTAACAGCCTATAATCATCCCACTGCAGGAAAAAGGCCTCCATCATTGAATTCAAGCAATGATGGGTACTGGCATAATCACCACGCTTTCCAAATGCGGGTTGGTGATCACTAACCTGAGCAATGTTCGAATTCGAAAATTCGAAACTTTTTGGCTACCCGACCCGGGGATCAAACCCGGGACCTCGAGATCTTGGCCCGGTATTTAAACCACTATACCAACGGGTGCGCGGTCGCCATTCTAGAACCTTTCCTCCCCAACAGCCATCGGTTCTTCTTAATATGTGTCCTGCCTCAGATCATATAAAGAAGGAGAAATGAAATTACTTGTAAATCCTTAGCGAACCCGTGTCTCCGAATTATTTATGTGTGCAACGCAACTACAATAACACTGTTGTAAGCATAAGGATCACACTTCATCAATTTACAACGCTCATTGGTGCGCACACAAACATGGACCCAATTACAGCGGCTACCACTTACTCGCTTACACAATGCGTCATTTGGTGTGTGCAAATTAGTGTGTCGCTACAAAGTGTGGTCGCGACGCACACGTCGGGCAGTGAACGCTTCGATTAAACCTCGATACATTGCGCAGTCGCATAGTAATCACAACACAGCTAATTAGTATTAAGCCTTTAATGTAGGTATATTGTGCCGATACAATTATCGTTACATGGATGTTTTCATTAAATAATACGCCGCGGTGTGCAATAGTTCTGTTTGCCCATATTGGATTCGCACGCGCCATGCCCCTGTTTCATATAACGGGTGTAAAAAAACCAAACGCAGATCCGAAAACCACGTATTGTCCCCATCATTAGGATCATTTTTTTCTTTAGGACCATACCTGGGAAACAGCTGGTTCCGAAGATATTGAGGGTCAAAGTCACAATTTTGTTTTGCATTTTATTACAAAAAACTGTTGCCAAAGGATACTTAAAAACTTTTCTTCATACAAACATAGTGGTTGTTTTTATTATTTCGTTCACAATAAGGCTTTATTAATTATAGGTAGAAATACCACTGATGCGGGAGTAGCACTTCTAAAACACGTATTCGATGCTTGGGAGAGTAGGTTAGATGCTATAGGTGTTTTTTGTGACCTGTCAAAGGCATTTGATTGTGTGGACCATAAAACGTTAATTAAAAAACTCAGACATTATGGTGTTTCGAATGATTCGTTAGATTTAATTAACTCATATCTCACAGGTAGAACACAAAAAGTTTGCATTGATGGAACTGAGTCTTCAGGGTCAGCCCTTATCATGGGTGTCCCTCAGGGATCAGTATTAGGACCCTTGCTATTTTTAATATACATTAACGACCTTCTATATTATATGTATAATCTTTGTGAGATGGTATTGTTTGCAGATGACACTTCAATAATTTTTAAAATTAAGAGGGGCGAATTATCATTTGACGATGTTAACAATACCCTCTCTAAATTATTGCATTGGTTTGCTACGAATAATCTTTTGCTTAATGCAAGAAAAACAAAATGTGTTAAATTTACTTTGCCTAATGTAAGGTTTTCCGCCACAAATGTTATTGTAAAAGATGAGCCATTAGACACAGTAGACTCCTCTACCTTTTTAGGTATAACTGTAGACTCTCGACTGCAATGGGGTGCTCATATCAGGTCTCTGTCTGGAAGACTTAGTTCTGCTGCTTATGCTGTGCGAAAGATAAGACAATTGACTGATGTTGGAACGGCAAGATTAGTATATTTTAGCTACTTTCACAGTATAATGTCATACGGAATTTTGTTATGGGGCTCAGCGGCAGATATTGAGTCTATTTTTATATTGCAAAAACGTGCTGTGCGGGCTATTTACGGCCTTAGACCCCGTGGCTCTCTAAGAGAGCTATTCAAAGAGATCAACATACTAACAGTTGCATCTCAATACATTTTCGAAAACATTATGTACGTCCGTAAAAACCTCGAATTTTTTGTCAAAAATAGTGACGTACACAATTTCAATACCCGAAATAAAGATAAACTTGCCGTTCCAGGATTCAGACTGCGAAAAGTAGGTAATTCGTTCATGAGAAATTGTATTCGTATTTTCAACAAATTACCACTGTCAATTGCTGACCTCCCTGTAAATAAATTCAAATCATTCATAAATGATAGGAACGTTTGGCTTTAAATTGTATCAGCTCGCACTGGCATATATCTTATGTAAACATGTTTATTTAAAAGAGGCTGACAATAGTGACCGAGTTTCTTGCGCTGCTTCTTCTCGGCACTAGCCCACTTTTGTCCCGAAGCAGTGGTAGGTTAAATATTGGGACGTGTAAAAGCGCCTCCAGGGGCCTATTTGCAAAAATAAAACTGATTTTAACTGATTTTAACTGATTTACAATACGCAATGTACGGCTCAGCGCGGACGACTTTTGAACTTAGCAGCCATCTCCAGCGCAGCGGCCTACGCTACGGCTGCTATACATTGCGCGCTACGAATTATAATATTTTTTTGAGTCCCATAAATAAAAACAATTTCCCAGCTATAATATTTTGTAATATGGCTTGGTTTGCTTTTCAGATTGCGTAACTTCAGGGTCTGCGTTTATTTTTTTTACACCCTGTATATTTTTTTATATTTTATGATCTGAGTGTCCTGCCTACTGCCACTTTAGCTCCGCTGTCGATGCCGGTGCTCCGAGATGTCGGTTAAATTAGTTCACCTACGTATTTCCTTATTTCTGATTCTATCACGCAGGCAAATACAAAGCATTGTTCCCTCCATTGCCCGATGTGCGACCTTGAGCCTTCTTATGAGACCCATATTAAGCGACCACCTACGTCACCACCACCTTTTTCTCTTTTGACACCCTCAGGAAGAGAAGAGAAAGTGTTATTCTTCTAAAGTGCCAACACCATACGACCTCGACCTATATATTTTGATCTGTTCTTAGTATTAGATAGCGGCATCAAAAATAGGTAAAGAAAATACATTGCGAATGTTTTAACTGTTTGACTTTTACGATTTATTAGATACAGCCTGGTGACAGACAAACAGACGGACGGACAGTGCAGTCTCAATATTAGGGCGTCGTTTTTAAGAAACCCTAAAATTATAATATGAAGCTGAAGCGTTTGTTTGTTTGTTTGAACGCGCTAATCTCAGGTATAACGGGAGCAGAAATCTATGCAGACAAAGTCGCGGGTGTCAGTATTATTATAAAATATTATAATCGCGATTAAGAAGTTTTTAAAAGAATATAGCCTAAAGCCTTCCTCGATTAATGAACTATCGAACACAAAAATAATTTTTAAATTCGAACCAGTACTTGCTGAGATTAGCGCGTTCAAACAAACAAACAAACCAAGTCTTCAGATTTTTAATAATAGTATAGATTTGATGCGGAACTACTCAGCTCAAAAACTTTAGGGACGACACTGAAAAATATGGTTTAGGGCTGAAAATTAATCACGTGATGTTTTATTATAGCATCTTTTTATACTTCCTCGCCCCTCTTGTGATACGTGGTGAGGTTTTGTACTACCCAAGTGATTTTTTTTTGTACAGTGGCCATCAAGAAAACATTTTTGTTGTAATCTCACACCAATGTGAATAAACTGTTGTTGAAAATAAGATGGTTGGAATTTACCAGCTTCTTGGGACCCTGTCTTATCATCATTGAAGTCCACAAACCATGGCAAAACTACTAAGACTGCAGACACAGTTAGCTCATTTTGTGTGAAAGGGAACATAACTGACGATAAAAATTAGAGGCGGCAGTTAAATTTTTTTTCAAATTGCCATTTTAAAGACGAATAACACCGTAAGGTAGACTTCGGAGCAATGCGGCTCGCGGCTTGCGTCGTGCGTCATGCGTCACTTGCGGCCCACGAGGCCATGCGGCTTTACTTTGAATTAAAGGAGTGTATGAAACCCTTTAGTCTATCTAAAAATAAACGCGTTCTAAATCCGTAAATTATCTTTCATTTCAGTGCGTATAATAATATGCTATCGTCTGTAAATACTAAGTCGGGTTTAAAAAAATTAAGGTGTATAGCAACAACGGTCTTAAATTTAAATTTATTATTGTAATGTTAATGTAAAATTTCATACAATGTTAATTACCTAAGAATAATGTTTTGCAAATAAATTCACGCGATAACTTCATATAACCGCTACCTCACCCCTCCATGTGATATTTTGTAACTACTCGAAATCCCTCCCATATTTTGGACAGCCCCTTTCCTAAATACGCCAACCGGGTCGTCGAGTTTTACTAGGAACTGTCAGTTTGGAACCTCAATTTTTGATTTGTATGGAATCTTAATGTAATTTAAACAAGATAGGTAAATCCCGTGAAGTGTTAAGTGTTAAATGCAATGAAAGTATGACTTATAATCCCATAATAGTTTAATAAATACTAAATTAAAAGTTTAAAGTACGTAATTAATTTAATAAAATTAGTGTTTTAATATTTAATATTAAAAAACTAATTTTATTATAATTAAGTAAGTATAGATTTATTATTATGAAAGAATAAAAAGTATTAATTTGTTGCTAGGTCTATTAAAAAATCTGTGCATATTTTTTCTGTTCTTGTTTAATTTAATTTATTTTAGTTTAGATCTTTGTTTGTGTTTATTTTTCACCCCCAACATAAATCGATACATTTTAATAATGCAACATTTTTTCTAAGCGCAAGACGCTAATGAATGAATATTAAATAATATACATAGGTATTTATTTTACAGTTTAGTTATTGTAATTATTAGGCACAATCGTATTAATACCTACTAGTCTCGAATGCCTAAAGATTGGAACTGAAAGACTGTTCACCCCATACATGGATAGTGCTGACCACAATTCATTCCTCACCACTCTATCATAGGCCTTTTCCAAATCCACGAATGCGCAATAGACTTTCTGGTTTTTAGCCAAAGATTTTTTAGCTATGCACCGCAAGGAAAAGACCTGATCCGTACATCCCATGCCCTTTCGAAATCCTGCCTGAGCATCCCATACTTTCTCATCACTTTGTTTCGTCACTCTCTCAATCAATACCTTTGCATACAGTTTGCCAACGACACTAAGCAGGCTTACACTGCGATAATTTATACTTTTTAAATATCATTGGATTCTAATAAGACGTTCCCATTAAAATGAAAGCTCCATGCGCAAGCAAGTCAGGCTCAAGTCAGGCTCGTCTGAAAACTGATCTCGGATTCTTTTAAAAACAGCAGGAAGGTAGGTACCTATATTTTTGTTCAGTAAGAATAACTTTTCGAGTTTATGTACTAATATTTTATCCCTCGATCGTGAGTTATTCCAGACCAATGATATTTAAAAAGTAATAGATATGTTACATGCGCTCTCAATATGCGTCCCTAAAACGTCACAATTGTGACGTCTTTTCAAATCCATGAAAGAGAAAGTAATTGTTCTTTTTCACGAGTATGACAAGGACAAAATAAGAATTACGCATGTGTGCAGTTGTTCGCAAGCGGCACATATATTTCGATAGTTTTGTAAGGGCATAACCTATCTATACTTTTTAAATATCATTGTTCCAGACACAATTGAAATCAATTGTTATCATGGCACCCGAGTGCCTCCTGGGGGTTGAGGGAATAATTGCAATTAAGTTGCTAAAATATCATTCATATTAAACCATAAACCATAAATATCAAATAAAGTTAGTATAAGAATAACTTAATTCAAATCATCATCGTTATTATGATCAGCCTACACAGCACAGCTGGACAAAGACTACTCCAAAAGGAGCATGTCGCCATAATCGCCACGTTTGGCAAACGGGTATGCGGTCGCAGTTTGACCAATGGTGGAGAGTAGACGCTACTGCCAGTTTACTTCTGGCTTTTAATCTAATTTATGTAATAGGTGCTCATTTAGTCGCCTCTGATTGAAGACACCCAAAGGAATGATGTGAGAGATTTTAATCAATGTGATAATATATGTTGAGAGGGTGCTCCGTATGTATGTGGCGTAAGTAGGTAAGTAAGCCAAGAAGATCCAAATAGTAATAATTTTATTTGCCAATTGACCTACTTATATAGTACAAATTAGAGTGTTTGCTGGACCGAGATGCATTATATATCTATTACATACAACATGAAAACAAAACTAGGGTAATTATTCTAGACAAGGAAAACAAACATATATCTATCTCACACAACTTAGGAAAACACAAATAATAGGGTGGACGAATATAAATATTTTAAATGCTACCGACACAAACCGAATTTACAAAACGTTATACTAGGGACAAAACAACTTTACAGTTTGGTCGAGGTCTCGATGAGATGCAGACGTATGATGTTGCCACAATATACGACACTGATTTCAAATAATAATTGCCCGCCAATTCTATATAATCGAAAAATCATGAAAGCCTAAAAAGCTTATGTATCGAAAGCCGGAATGCTAATAATTTCCATTATTATTAAACTCTTTGGCTATAAAATGAAATTATAACACTTCTAGTGCCATCTCTGTGTTGCATTTTGTACCAATTTCGTAAGCACGACGCTAGCGCCATTTTTAGGACACACAGCACAGTGAACTTGTTCATCTTACCTCTAGGGTGGCGAACCGGTCAATGTCCTTAAATAAAACCTGTCAATTGAATAGTTCAATTGAATTTGGTCAAGAAACTTTGTTAGAGATACTTATTATTTGTGTATAATAATATGCCTATCTAATGCTCATTGATATTATCCATAATTTTAAAATTTGTATATAAAATTATTATATACAAATCGAGCCGGTACTGCTTTTAGCTAGGAAAAAAGACAACATATTTTTATATTCGTATTCGATGAAATAATGTTCTCACTTGTCATATTAAATTTTTTTCTTCCTATCATCGCTATGCTGACGACCTTTAGTTACACATACTTTCTTCGAAAATTGATGACGTTGTTTGTCGGCCTAATGACAATTTGCGCTAAATAAACGTTTGGTCAAGCAATTTTGGAATAATTACATTTGAATTTATATTATAATTATTGTGATTTGAATTTTATTTATCATTGTGATTTGAATTTGAATATTTTTTCAAATTCAAATCACAATTAAAATTTAAATTCAATTTTTTATTGTATCGGTGTTGGGTACTAATAATGGCATTAACTGTACTGCATGCATTTTTGAGGGAGGGCGGGCGCTTTTTCTATTGATAGTGATTGCTCAATCAGTGTTAGTGTGGTGCAGGTGCTTTAGGTAGTGTGGTGAAGGTATCTAGGCCGGTATTAACACGCGGAAATCATTAGCAAAATAATTTTCTAAATCCATAATTAGTTAAGGATTTCCGCAAAGTAACGCCTGAGTCTATAAATTTTTTGCTTACTTTTTTGCAAGCATGCATGGCTATTTAAAATATTGATGAATTTTTTAACTTTCTGCGAATATTAATTTGGAACTGTAAATGGTAGGTGTTAGGATATATTCGACTAAATCTCGCATTTGGGAAATTATAATAAGGCGATTACAGTAAGGCGTAGTAAAAATAGGCTTAGCACGTTTAGGAAAAACAAAAATGTGCGAAAAGTTTTTAGGCTAATAGTTTGTGTGCCAATGACTATTAGGAGTGTAGAAAATTCGGCATTCCGATATATACCCGAAAGGAGTTGACCATGTTCCCAGCTTCACTGATTTCTTAGCAGGACTAATTTCCTATTTTTGCTCTCAAGGATTCGCTGATACCAATCTGTGTGCAGTCTGTCATATTATATCTATGGTAAGTTTATTAATAATAGTTGAAAGCTTAAATAATAGATTAGTTTTTTTTTCTTTTTGCACCACCTTTATAATTTCTGCTTGGCCCCATGGTTGACTGGTAAAGAATGCTTTTAGCATTAAATCCACATTTCAAAATTTTTATATTGTAAAATAAAGCATAAAAAAGTGAAAATTAAATTAGACCAACACATCAATGCCACCATCACTTCAGTAGAGCCAGGATCTGGGATACCTTTTATGTTAAAAAAGTAACATCGTTTTTAATCATCATCATAATCTTTGTCATTTTTGCACTATGCGTTTATATTGTGATAGGTGGTAAAATAATTAAAATAAAGTAAGAAACAAAGGAAGCCAATCATAATCCTTTCATATTACGATCGATACTCGTTTGGTCTCGCTCGCTACGATCAGAAAAATCATTCTACTCGATTTTTGATCGTTCAATTATTTTCTTTGGCCTTATTGACTGCTAGCTATGTATTGTCTATGGTCTAGCCCGACGCCCGCCCCGCCGCGCCGTCCTAAAAAAAAAAAGTTGATTCGATGGTGGCTAAAACGGCTAAATAATTATAGGTTATGTCGTATTGTGTAGTCGGTTTGCGGATTTGTGTCATAAAATTTTGTAAGTAACATGCTTTTCTAACGTGTTGTAATGTTATTTAGGTCACTGTCTATAATAGGTAGTTTGGGTTTCCGCAAACCATCAAGTTTAGAGATTTTAAGGCATTTTAATTTAAGTAAGACACCAGTGAATATGAAGGTGAATATTGTTTGATAATATTTTAAAATTATTTTATTGAAATGGGTAATTCACGTTCAGAAATGCTTTTTTTCTCTAACGGCTAAAATAAATGAGACAATTGTAACGGCAGACGAGTCATTTAGGGATTTGCACAGCTTTTGTTTAGCAAAGAGTACTTAGGTCTAAGATGACTCTATATTACAGATTGGTACGCATGATGGTGTGTTTCATTGTGACGATGTTCTCGCTTGCTACATGCTCAAGCGCCTCCCGGAATATAAAGATGCTGAGATTATCCGCACTAGAGATACGACAAAGCTCAATGAATGTGACATAGTTGTTGATGTTGGAGCAGTCTTCGACAAAGACAAGAAACGGTTTGACCATCATCAAAGGGAATTCAATGAAACATTAAGTACTTTAAGGCCGGAACTTGGTGATAAATACAAAATCAAGTAAGTGAATCAGCTTTACGAGATTTTAATATTCTAATGTTACAAAGCTTTTTATTAAATGAGCTACACTGCGGGTAAAAGCTACCTAAATTTTATTAAATGATTAAGTAGCTTTTACCCACAGCTTTGTATGCGTTCATATAGATTTTGCACAATTAATCTAAGAGTAGAGTAAAAACAATGATTAAACATGAACATTCGAAATAAATTGAATATGCAACAAAAATGTTCACACCAAAACATTCTTTCTGTCACACATTCATTAGCCAGTAAGTATTTTTACACATAAAAGTATCATGTAACCTGTTCCTGATGCTGGTTTTTAAAGCCCAATTAAGCAAATGAGCTGCGGAAAATCCTTGTCTAAACAATGTCCTATATTTTTTTTAAATGCTGTTGAGTAGAACGGTATAACCAGCTTGCTTATTTAAAGTTAACCAAGCAGGCAAAAGCAAGCATAATCAAATCTTGTTGTCTGTATAAATAAAAAACAATCACTGACATGTGTATCATGCATCGCTTTAGAATGGTTGCCACAATTTGGATTATTTTTTATTATGTCTTGTATGACAAATAGTCAAGAGATAATGTTTGTATATAAAACCGGCCAAGTGCGAGTCTGACTCGCGCACAAAGGGCCGTACCAAAAAGGCCAAAAAAAGGGTTGGTTGTATGAGAGCCCCCTTAAATATGTATTTTATTTTGTGTTTAGTATTTGTTTTTACTACGGCAACTGAAATACATAATTTGTGAAAATTTCAACTCTAGCTATCGCGACTCTTGGGATAAAACCTGGTGACAGACAGACGGACAGACAGCTAAGTCTTAGTAATCCTGTTTTTACCCTTTGGGTACGGAACCCTAAAAAAAAGAAACTGTCTAATAAGTATCTACATAAAAAGTGTGCAAAAGTTAAACATGATTATTAACAGACCATTATTGTGTTTGGATTATATCATTGATTAATCTGTGCAAAGAAAGGCAGTTAGATTAACATTTAAAAAATTGGTGAAACATGTTTGAACATTGCTCCCATCAATTGATTGGGATATTTTAATTGTTTAAGTAATGATTTCTATAAGTAGCTGTAACCATACAATATTTTTTCTGATATTTCAAGTTCTGCTTTGAACCTTGTAGTATGATGTCAAACCATTGCAAAACACCTAGGGCCATCAAGTAGTGGTGAAGACCTCCGTGGCGGAGTGGCGTACACACCGGTTTTCAAGGTGTCGCCTGCTCCGAGGTCCCGGGTTCGATGCCCGGACGGGTCAATGTAGAAAAAATTTGTTTTTCTACATTTTTTCGGGTCTGGGTGTTTATGGTACTTACCTTCGTTGTTTCTGGTTTCCAAAATACGAGTGCTTTAAATAGTTATTCAAATTGGGATCAGAACAATGTATGTGATGTTGTCCAAACTTTAAAAATAAAAATAAAAAAGTAAGTAATGATAAATTATAATTTCTATTTATCACTTTTTAGGTTAAGTTCTGCTGGATTAGTCTACACTTATTATGGGGAGCAGTTGATACAGCAATTTGCACCGAGCGAAGTGCCTTTAAATGATAATGACATGAAAATCATATACCGGAAAGTCTATGAAAACTTTATAGAAGAAATAGATGCTATAGACAATGGTGTTCCTATGACGGATGAAGAGCCCCGATATAAAATACGTACTCATTTGAGTGCTAGAATCGGCAGGTTAAACCCAGAATGGAACTCAAAGCAAACAATAAGTTTAGACAATATTTTTATAAAAGCCATGGAGCTGGCTGGTGAAGAATTTACTTATATGGTCAATTATCTTATATCCTCTTGGCTACCAGCACGAGATTTTGTTAAAAACTCGATAGAGCAACGTCATGAAATTCACGAGTCTGGAGAAATCATAGAATTTGTAGAACGGTTTCCATGGAAGGAACACTTTTTCGAATTGGAAACAGAGTTGAAGGTCGAACCTAAAATAAAGTATGTCATTTTTAATGACAAGCCTAATTCATGGAGAGTGCAAGCGGTTCCTGAGTATGCAAGTAGTTTTATAACTAGGTATGTTGGTTAACTGTCTTATAAATAAGCATATTTTATTTAATAATTGTATTCACACAAAAACAAATTCACCGATGATGAATGCGTTTGCCCTGCAGTAGGATGATTATAGGCTGTTACTTGTGTTTATAGGTTCCTAGATTACTTAAGAGTTACCTACTTGTTTCGGGGGTTCCACCACTTCTTTTTGGGTTTCGGCACTTGCTAAATCCGCCATTTTGTTCTTGAAAGGACAATAATTTGCATAGTAGAAACCCTGATATAACTAACTCTTAAGCATTTTTATTCAAATATTGTTACATTACCAGCCTTTATCAGAGGATTTTGCCGTAATGGCCATGTTGGCCGGCCAAATGCTTGGCTGGCAAACAGATATGTCGTAAACGCGCGCGTTTTGAAGACTCAAATACGTCCTGATTAAGGAGTTTTGTACACAGTCTGCGTCGAGCGCAATCACGAGCGGTAACCGTTAAATCACTCTCATTTGCGTGCTATTACGCATATTTTGTTCTGCTTATCAGTCAAACTTGTCAATGTGTTCAGTTTTGGATTGCTCGGAACATATTTAGTAGGCGAATTACTATGAAGGTACAATATCTACAATATTGGTGATGAAAGTTGGATCAATGGTGAAGGGAAGACAGTGCTGCCTGTTTCCTACGGTCAGTTCATCTTAAGTCACCTCTTACGACACCAATAATTGGGGGTGGTTTTATTATTTAAACGTGTTCGCCCCACACAACACCAATTTTCGATTCATGGCAGCCATATTAATGTTTGGTTGACTTTGGTGACACTTTTATTTTCTAATAATTATGACATACCTACTAACATGTAAAATGGAAAGTAGTTTTGCACTATTTTAATCCACACTAGTTTTGATTTTATAAGTACTTATTTCATAATTATTTTAAAAAAATAGTGCCACCATAGACAACCAAATAATGGTACGGAGTACCCCCATAAAATTGAAATCAACGATAGGTCTGCTTATTTAAACTCGCGGATTTAAACTTGCGTATAAGCCCTACCCTGTCTACCCCTGACCTCGAACGCTGTAAAGAGTTAAAAATGTCGGGATAGACAAAATTTCAATGTAAAATGTAAGTATTTATTAAAACCTAAAGTCAAGAAATATTCATAAAACTACAAATACAGAGTGTTCAAAAAGAAGCTATGTGCCTGAACTAGCATTCCCTGCTTTTCAGGCTTCTAGTCTAAAAGTCATAAACATACTAATTCTTAATAAATAAATAAATAAACTTCCAATCAAGGGCAACAATATTATTAAAAAGTAAATAAAATAAATGTGAAATTTACGCGAGTTAAACCCGTAAACCTATCTCTCATTTCAATGTATAGTGTTCGCGTATATTAAAGAAAACCGTATACCCTCATAAAAGTTTATTTAACCTTTTTCAGGAAACCTCTGCATCCAAAATGGTGGGGTGTTCGCGATGAGATACTAAGTGAAGTATCTGGTATCCCTGGCTGTGTGTTCTGCCATAGCACCGGGTTCATCGGAGGTAACACCAGTAGGCAAGGCGCTCTGAAAATGGCTATCGCAAGCTTGGAAGCAAATGAATGAGATATATTTTGTAAATATTCATTTTTTATTCAATTTATATCGACAAATCACACAATTATTTTGAGAACTTTTATTGTTACTCCTTAAATGCATATGAAAGTTTAAACGGTACTTAAATAAAAATACTCTTTTGGAACTTTGGTCTGTCAGTTTCTTTTGGCTGATGTCTGAAACGGCTGGCCAGATTTTGACGGGTCTTTCGCTTGCAGATAGCTAATGTTGTAAGGTGTATCTCGTCGGTGCGCTTGCCAAACCTGATATTATGTGCATTTTATCAACTTTTCACGGCAGCTCAGTATTTCAACTTGAAAAATTATGTCGGGTGTGGTGTAAGGGTAACTCTTATCATTTGATAAAACAACGCTGGTTTACTGCAATAAGAATTTGCCTGAATAATTGAAGACTATGTCGTAGTGTCGTGGTGGCTAAATGGTGAAATGCGCCCGGCACGCGGGACTCGAACCCGCAACCCGTGCCCGGCATCTCCTCGCATGCCAGGCGCGGTTCACCATTTAGCCACCGAAAATCAGTTTTGAATATATTTAGGGCATGGATTAATTTCAAGTCATTAGTCTAGGAATTATTGGAAAGCTATGTGCTTTAATTTAAAAAATTTGTTTCTTCTTGTTAGATTCATAATGGTAATGATAAATATATTACAGAATAAAACTGTGCTAGTTGAAATAGCTTTATTTAGTTTTGCTACTCATACTATAAACAGTTATACTTACGAGTATATTTAATAATACAACAAAAAAATAAAAAAATATTTTAGCCCGTGAACCCCAGACCTTCCTTATTTTATAAAAGCTGAAAATTTGTCAGCGCATGCTCCCAACACAGGTAATAACGATGGACCATTATGAAGTTTGGGTTGCCCTGGCTTTAGGTACACGGTACGAAAGGTGTAAAAATCGCACTTACATAAAATTATGTCTTATATACAGAAAAATAAAATGTTTCAAGTAAACAAAAATAAAATGATACAAATTCTAGTATTCTAGTATTCATTTACGTGAAAAACACATTAGTTTTAAGTAAATTTAGTACAAAATTATAGATATTATTACCGAGTACATTTTTAAAATATGAATTTACATAAAACTGTGGGATAGCGTGTTTTTTTATAAGATCCTTAAGGTCTGTTAGTTTTGCCTCGGAGAGTGGTATTTTTTGTGTGTAGGCTTGTGTAAGCCCAGTAAATGCTATCTGATCATCTTTTGTACTGCGTTTGAACAAAAGCACCTTTTTATAATTTTCGTCTGAAAATGACGTCTAATAAAAATATGCCCCCGGGTTCTCTTTCTCTACTCTTAATACTTTAATATCGTGCCATTTAACTTGATTACGATCTTTGTCTAAATTAATGTTGGTTCCCCACTCTTCTTGTAAGATTTTAGTGTCGTAAACTTTTCAAATGTCATCTCTTCCACTTGATAAGGACTACCCGACTTTTTGGCTGTGCGGATTAAAGTGCAGTATTGTTGCGGAGCGTATATGGGTCCAGATTTAATGTGCCTTTTAATTTGTTTTTCTATTACGCTGTGAACGTTGTCACCCTCATTTTGGGAATGACCACGAATAAGAAATTTATGCGTTATCGACGTAACTATCTTTGTGACTATAGCATAAGCATAAGCAGAGAGTAAATACTTATTTTTCTGCTGTCTACAGCAATTGTCTGAATATTTAATTTAATTGTCCTTATTTTAAAGCGGAGGTGAAACTTATTTCAGGCTCCAGTCTCTCACGAAGTGATACATTTTGATAAGACTATAATTACTTCTTCTGTTTGTAATACTAATTTGTGTTAAGAAGTGTCGTTATACTTCAGAACACATAAGCCTATTTCTACAACGCCCCTTTTTCCCTCCGTCTCATCCCAATAGTAGCATATAAAACGACAAATGACTAAATCATATTTTGAGATTCTTGAACCTTTATGATAGTTACGATTAGTTATCCAATTAAATTATTATTTGTTACCCAACATTTATTTACTGCATTACAATGAGTTTGTTACCTACTTGAATATTTACATGTGGAGATTTGTAATAGGTATAGAATAAGTAATATGTTGTTATTCATTGTAAATATTTAAGCTGTAAATCTTCCTAAAATAAATAAATAAATAAATATTACATCTTTTGCTTTTAGATCACTTATTGTAAAATTTAAACAATTTATTCTAGATTTTTAGGAAAATAGTGAACCTTGGCCCTTTGGAACTTGCATAACAGCTTGCAAATCATATACAGCTACAATTACTCCGTCATTTGTTTTCTTGTCTTTTTCTTTGTGATCCCTTGCTAACTTTTTTTCTAAAAGATGTTGCTCTTAACTCTCTCTTATTATCAATTTATCTTCTTCATTGGCATTTTTAAAGCTCTCACAAAGATCGCAAATATCTTTTTTCGGAGCGAAAAAATAAATATTAAATTCCGTATTAAATGTTGACCTCGTGGCGAAAGGTACAGTAGTACACATTTTATAAGGCGCGTCGTGAATCTTCGGCCACGCAGACAAGGACGAACTATTCCGATTACTACCGAAGGACGATTAAAAATTTAAATCAGACTTATGTTTAGTGTGCAAAGTACAGTGCACCTGTTATCCATCTCACTTGCGCGTGACCCGCCCATTACATAATTACACTGCAGGCCAATTTTAACGGAAGTACGGGGAATAAAATATTCATCTTATTTACTAATAAAGCTTAAAAGAGTATTTATATTAATAAATAGACTTCTAAAAAAAAAATTGTGCATTATGAAATACTAGCTGTGTAGGTGATGTTGTCTAATATTTATTAATTATTAATCAATTATAAAGGGCGCACTCCTATCTCAATATCGCTATCGCTACCGCTGAAACTGGCATCACCGGAGCTCAACGACGATGACGTCGACGACGATGAATCCTCGTTCAGGTTTATGACAAATTGGTCCATTCTTGCATCAAGGGCTTCTTCAACCGACATAAATTCATCCTCACATTTAATAGCATGCTCGACGACTCTCTGCCACTCTACTTCCCCTATCGATGAAAATTTTTCATTAAAAGGCGTTGCACTTCAGACACGTTCATGGAAACGTCGTATTTGCCTGTGTCCTTTTACTTGCGATCAGATATTCTCTATAGGATTAAAGCCTTAACACCGTATGACCGTGAGCTTCCATGATGGTATCCAGTGAGTATTTTGTAAAGTGGTGCTTATGGCGTTTAATTAAACTGTACAGTTCTGGTTTATATGCTTTGCTTTCGAAGGGTATATTTTTGCGGGTTAGCCATTCTTGCATTGTTTTTTTTAGAGAATTTGTATTGGGTGCTCGGTCCTCTAACGTGCTGTGATATGTCGCGTTGTCAATACAGACTAACATACAGACAACTATAACACAGAGTTTGGTTGGAGATTGGGGATCAACTTTTCTTGCAACCATTTCTCATAATTTTCTTTATTTATCTCGCTGTGGTAATCTCTAGTTGTCTGAGCCGATTTATATATCAAAAGAGCATTTGGTATAAAACCACGAGCACTACCGGCATGCACTATAATTAACCTTGGGCCTTTTGATATGTTTTTTTTAAGCCTTTGCATTGTTCATCAGTCCACGCTTGTTCTTTGGGTGAATGAACATAAGTCTCGTCGCCATACACAATTGGTCTCCCTTCAAGCCGGTATTTTTTAATTTTTCTTAAAAATTGAATTCTCAAGAGCTTGACTTTTTCTTTTTCCGCCAGCAACTTTCGATTAGTCTGAGTTTTTCTAAACTTAAAACCCATTTCCTTCACGATTCTACGCAGCGTTTCTCTACTTCCTCGAAAGTCGATGTCTCTTTTTATTTTTTCCAAAAGTGATTTAATTGTTACGCACTGTTTCTCAACTAGATGGAAGTCATATATTTTTCTATGTACTGCTTCGTATGCAAAATCATCCAATTCCTGGCGGTAAGACTCTTTCAATTTACCTTTTTTCGGGGTTCTACATGAAGGACCCGCAGAGCTCGTAGATTGATCCTTTTCCTTCAGAATCCTCGTAACTGCCCTTTTAGCAATTCGAGTCGCTTCCACCGTTCGTTCAATGACTTTTAAGAAACGATCTTTGCAAAAGTTGTATTTTTAGCTTCTTGAGCTTTTTTCATCACGAATTCGTGCTCATTGGACACTATCTCCCGTGATTGTCTTTTAAGTGGTCGTCCTCTTTTCAAAGAACTCATTTTGAAGTTCGCAAAAAATAAAACACTTTTTTTGCAACTATGTGTACTTCTGTCTGAAACGCGTTTGTACACTCAGAAGTATGGCGGCTGACTAACATGTGACGCGGCGCGCGCAAACATGACACGGCGTCCGACCAATACCAGCACAGGAAAAAGACGCGCCGTGGGTGGAGTATGCCGATTGGTCAATAGCATTTCCCGCGCTTCTTAAATTCGGCTTCTGCGCAGGTACATCGGTGAACCTTATTAATTGTGTACTACTGTAACTCTTTGTGTTCACGAGCTTCTTTATAATCACGATATACAGTCCCTGACCAAATTATTAGACGCACTGCAATCAACATCATCAGCCTATTGCAGTCCACTGCTGGACATAGGTTGTCGGTTCTGCTGCTAATATGGCCAGCCCACTGCCACTTCAGCTTGCTAATCCGGTGGACTATGTCGGTAACTTTAGTTCTCTGCCGGATCACCTCATTTCCATAGCCCGCTGAGCGACTTTGAACTTGTGGACTAGCCGTACCGTCAGTTTCCACGTTTCGGCTCCGAATGTCATGACGGGTAGGACGCACTGATTGAAGACTTTCGTCTTGAGGATCGAGGGATCGACGATCCCACAATGCACTGCAAGATTTCATGTAAAATATTAATTGTACCGCTGTACATTTTTATTGTTGTAAATTTATTTGTTTTTTATTTTTATATTATCCAATCAATGATCGATTAATTTAACATAAATAAAACAGCATTAATTTGGAAAATCACATGTTTTTTAAGTTTTAAAGAAAAGTGAAAGTAATGTAAGTAAAAGTCGTATATTTAGTTGAGCCACCTTTAGCCGCTATCAAAGCTTTAATTCTGCGCGGCATATGCAAGACTGTACTGTCTCCTGCATTTGAGGATGGTGATTCCACACATGAATGATCTTTTCTAGGAGCTGGGTGTTGTTTGTGATCACATCTTTAGCCACTTCTCTTTTTATCAGCTCCCACACATTTTTAATCGGGTTCATATCAGGGCTATTACCCGGCCAATCCAACAGAGGGATATTTTCTTCTGCCAAAAAAGTTTTACAAGACCGAGCAGTGTGGCAGGGAGCTCCATTTTGCATGAAAATGAATGGTCCCCCATTTGGAAACCATTCTCTGAGCTCAACCAATAGAATCAACCGATTTTGTAATACTTCCTTGTACTGATCTTGCCTCATTATTCCTTTTACGACGTACAGACGTCCAGTACCCTTGCCACTGATGACTGACCAAATCATCACTTTGGTGGGATGTTTAACCGTTGGAACGACACAGTCAGGATGAAACTTTTCTCCAGGACGACGACGCACATAGAGCTTAATTATGCAAAATTTCGAATGTGCTTTCGTCACTGTACCAGACCTGTCAAAAATAGAAAAAATATATAAACTACCATGTTTCTTTGCTTTATTTAACTGAAAAAGATAATAATGTATAATTTTTTGATTAAATTACAATATCTTACCGATCTCCAGAAGTCCACATCTTTGTCTTGCCATTGTTTGGCCCACTTCAGGCGCTTTGCTTTTATTGCAGCTGTTAACTTGAGCTTCCTGGCGGGGCGACAGGCCTTAAAATCTAATTCTTTCAATTTTCTTCGAACAGTGCGCTCAGAAGCATTTACGCTAGCATCCAGGAGTTGTGATTTTATCTCCTTTGTGGTAGCAAATCTGTTTTCTAGACAAATTTTCTTCAAACATCTCTCTGACCGTGGAGTGAAAATTGGTTTTCTACTGCATCTTTTCTTTCTTTGCGGCTTAATTCCTCCCTTGACTCAATTTTCTTTTTTATGCGTCGTACACTAGCTTCAGAAACCTTCAATCTTCGGGATATTTCCCGGTTTGAAAATGTTTTCGCATTCACAAGGGCCTTCACTTCAGATTTTTTACGTGGTGAAAGATCGCCTTTTCTACCCATAATGAAAGTAGTCCAATATTTTTTTTAAACACTGCATACAACATAAACTAATAACTAAGTAGTATAAAACTGTTAAACAAACAATCACAGTCCATAAAGGCTCAGAAACACGTCCGTACCCGACGCGACTCCGATCGCAACTGATGCAGGTTTGTACTTGTTTACGTTCAAGTATAGCTTTGTCAACACAGTGTTGCCATATGTTAAAAATAAATACAAATAAGTAGTCTACAACAAATCTTTTAAACTAAAATCACTAATATTGTAGTTTAAATATACAATTATGCATAAAAACTCTTAATGTTTTAGACGCACTGTATTTTATTTAAAAATTGTATGTTTCATAAAATTATTTAAATAAAATACAGTGCGTCTAATAATTTGGCCAGGGACTGTAGGTCGGCAAGAGATTTATCACTGCAAATAAATTCCCGGAATGTCTACGCTCTCAAGTAATGAGACTCAATCCTTGGGATACTATTAATAAATTCCCCAACACTGTCTTTAATTTCGATCTTCACTAACAACTTCTTGACTTTGAAATTGTGTAGCAGTATCAATAACAGCCCTGGTTTCAATTTCAGAATCAGAACTACTGCTAGAACTACCGCTAGAATTTGAAGTATTAGATGAGCTATCACTTGTACAAGACGAAGATGAGTAATGAACTACCTTAGAAGGCAGTTTCTTCTTTTTTTGACGGGCATAGCTTGGGTCAGTATCAGAGTCGTCTATTATACTTTCTTCACTTGGTGAAGTATAAATATCATTTTCAATTTGCTGGCTAGAACATGGGTTGGTCAGTAAGGTAGTATTTATTATACTCCAATGCTATTTAACAACAGACACTATCATACCGTACATGATTTTTAGGCAAAACGTGTAAAATTATACGTTTTGTATGGAAAAACATTAAAACGAAATTTGTTCTAACAAAATTAGGTTAACTAGAAATTTACATGTTGATCCATCAAAACAAAGTCAAGTCGAAATAGTAACAAAATAAATAAGTACCTTATCAAACAAAACTGGAACAAGTCAAAATATCCTGATTTAAATTGTAGAAGAATTCACCAACACAGTAACAACTCAAATTAACTCACGTATATATTTTCAACTAAACTGTAGAGCTCGTCTAAGATGAAATGACGCGCCCCGCTACTTAATTAGTTGATTTCGATGTGTGAGTGCAAATATTAATAATGACACTTCATCTGTGTGGGAGCGTCGACTGCTCCACGAACTACGGTCTGTATGCCTACGTCACGGTCGACTAGTCGCGTGTTAAATCTGACAACGCTCTTCTTAGGGAGCAGCGCTGGCGTATTGTATGAAACAAGACGTCCGCTCTCTCGCGCGTTAAGGAAAATTATGACAAGTTGGACAACAAATCCAAGAAAAGCAGCTTCTTAGCAAATACGGTCTACAAAGAAATTGAAATTAAATTATATTATTTGGTAATGATGGTATTTCTTCTATTGGTTATTAATGGATTAGTATATTTAAATATTAAACCAGAATGATATTCTCTCGAAATATTTATTTTATAAATTAGTATAACTACTACTGTTAAGAATCCAGAAATTATGTAAAGCATCACTATTCACTCATCTCCATAGATTCACTATCATCTGAATCGGTGTCATTAACACAAATAATAAACTCATTGTCCATGTCAAAACATTGCAAATACTGTGTTTCTGTGTCTTCAACATGCCGACATGTATTTGCCCACATAGTACGATTAATCATTTCGAGTCGTTCATTTATAAGTAACATAATGGATGTTAAATTTTGTGAAACGTTTTTATTAGCCACGTAATTTTTTTATATCCCCCATATCTTTTCAACTGGATTTAGTTCCGGGTGGTAAGGTGGTAGTCGTAATACAGGGTGCTGATTTCAATACGAGTGGAATTTATAGAAACGACTCATCATGACATATAGAACAAGCATCAGTAACCAATTAATACAAAAAAAAAACAATTGAAATTTTAAGCGAATATTTTTTGTTAAACACTTACTGTGATAAAGATAAAGATAAAGATAAATTTATTTACAGAAACATGTGTGAGATAAATTTCATTGTAGAAACATATTCTTGGTGTCCATATTATTAGTAAGTAACAACATGTCTTACTGATATTCAGCGTGTAATATGTGGCGTCAGATACTGGAAACTGTTTGCACTGTACGCATAGCACGCGCGAATCGCGTAGCCACGCGACAGGTAGGTACTAACTAGCTGTCATTGCTTATTTCTTTATCTGCCGTCTGCGTTATTCCCGAATGTGTAAGTAGCTATTTGTAGGACAACCGATAAATAAATAACGATTTCCGTGTATGGATTAGTTAATTCCAAATTTCCCTTCCTACTTTAATCGGGCTTAGGACCGACAAAAATACCTAAAACCCAACTGTACCAAATTGAAGGTCTAGTGGTTTAGGTTCGAATCCCGGGTCGGGCAACAAAAAAGTTTCGAATTTTCGAACGTTGCTCGGGTTTGTGATCACCAACCCGCATTTGGCAAGCGTGGTGATAATGCCCGTACACCCATCATTGCTGTGGTAACTTGAATTCAATGATGGAGGCCTTTTCCCTGCAATCCTGCATCAAAAATTGTAAAACAACTCTAACTCAAAACATTTTGAATTGAATAAGTTAATGGCGCAATATTCGATTTCTTACTAAATTTGGGCGATCAATCGGGAACCGCACGAACCTCAAACTCTCACTATCTATCTTAATCTAGATTAACCTAAAAATTAAGTGTTTTTATTGTTTAATGACGCCATGTCATTGTACTGTAACTTGAACACGATTTGAGCCTTCAGTCGGCAATCGAACCTGCAATTTTTTGTATCTTGATCTAGGCTTAGCTAACCATTTGAAAATTAAAAGTACAGTAGAATCCGGTTATTATAACGACGGTCAAGGGACCGGTGATATTACGTCGTACTAACCGGAAGTCGTACTAAACGAACTGTCAATTTTTATATTATTTTTTATTAAGAAAAGCAGCATAGGCCCATTTACGGGTATTCCTGTATTAGGTTTTAAAACATTCGCATTAAACAAAGGTTCTATCTTGTATTTATTTTTCTTAATTGTGGATATTGTCAAATGATTAACATCGAATTCCTTCGCAATCGTTACATTAGACACGCCAGCTTCTAAACGTTGTATTAGAACACTTTTTTCTTCAATAGAGAAACTTTTTCGTTTTGTATAAGCCATTTTTGTACGCGTAATCACTAATTACTGCATCCGAATCAGCGACTTGCAGGCAAGGGGGGTGCGCGGGGTGAAGATAGTTTCTTACTTACAATTTATTTTAAAGCTCGTCGTCGTTGTAACCGGTCAATTTTATGTGAAATTCCGTCGTTAAAAGCGGTCGGTCGCTTTAAGCGGAGTTGTCGATAAACGGATGTACTGTCATAGTGGTTCATAGGAAAACCAAACATGTGCCTGTACTTACGTCGCTAAAAACGGTTGGTTGTTTTAAGCGAAGTCGTACTAAACGGACTAGGTACACTGTAGTTTATAATTGTTCAATGTGCAAAAGTTGTCGTGTAGGAAATCGAACCCTGAACTTTCGTGTTGATTTAAGGTAAACCTTTTCAAAATTAAAAAAAAAACTAGATTATTAAATGACGTGAGTCTGAAGTATTTTCGGTGTGGAATCAACTTATTTACAACGATTTATCTTAATACCTAGTTTTTGTACACTTTTATTTACACTAACCTTAATAAATGTTCGAAGTGGCCACCAGACTAAGCAATACATAGTCTAGCACGGCGTCTGGTGTTCCTTTTTAAACTGTTCAACACAAAACGATTTTCTTTCACTGTCTGGAATGCACTCACTATTCTTTGTCTCAAGTCGTCAACGCTTGTCAATTCTTCTGCGTACACTAATCGTTTTAGATCACCCCACAAATAAAAGTCTAAGGGCGTTAAGTCTGGGGACCGTGGTAGCCAAGGCACCGGTCCACCACGCCCGATCCACTGATTTCCAAATTCACGATTTAAATAGTCTCGCACTTGTAAACCGTAATGAGGCGGTGCTCCGACGTGCTGGTAAATTAAATTTGAATGAAAAGACAAAGGTATATCTTCCAACATCTCGTCAACGACGTTTTGCAACAGTCCCTGGTATGTAGCACTGGTGAGGCGGCCTTCGATGAAGTAAGGTCCCAACAGCTGATCCCGTACTATCCCAGCCCACACATTGAGACTAAAACGATGTTGAAAAGAGTCTCGCTTGGTAACGTGTGGGTTGTGGTCACGGTGGGTCCACCAGTGCTCATTGTGGCAATTGTACACACCAACTCGTGTAAACAAACTTTCATCTGTGCACAAAATGTTGGCGTCTTGATGCTCCAGCAACCACTGGCAAAAGTTGATTCGAGCGGCATGGTCAACTTCGAGAAGGTCCTGGACTCTTTGGAAGTGAAAAGGGTGTTGTTGCTCCTGCTTTAGTAGACGTCACACGGTCGTGTGGTGGACACCGAAATGCCGTCCGGCGGCTCTGGTGCTCGCTCTCGGTTCCCTCTCAAAGTAGTCCAAGATATCTTCTTGCAGTCATACATCAAGACCGACACGGCCTCACCGACTTCGAGCGTGCCAGGGTTCATGGAACTGTCCATGATCACGGAGTCTCTGCGTTGCCGCGAGCATCACTGATCTCGAGGGTCGTGGATGGTAAGGGAATGCCGCACTAAACATCCTAATAGCTTCACTCAAACTATTATTAGTTATTGCATAGAATCGCACCATTTCGACTAACTCAACATTGGAATAATTTTGCGTCATTTTCGCAAAAACACGGACAAGTACGCACTACGCGTGTGCAACGCGATGTTTCCGGCACAACTGACCGCTTGAACGATAGTAGCTAGGGCGGGCGGCACGGTACAAAGAGAGCTACTGGTCGGCGAGTACGCGCCTAACACGAAGGATTGCGGTGCCTTTGTACTTTGTAGGTATCGTTTGTTGGCACGCTAGGCGTCGCGTAGCGTTAGTGTCGGGGTCCTACTCCGATAGAATCGATAGGGTCGACTTTGAGAGCCATGATTATTTAATAATAAAATTTTTATTTTTTCGATTTTTTTTTTGTGATTCATGATCACCTCTGAAAATACTACCCGCATTGAAATCGACACCCTGTATATCGAACCCATTTGATTGAATCAGTTCGTCAATAACGAACCTCTTGAATCTGTCCTTATTTTTTAAAATAAGATTTTACAGTTCAATGTTTTTCATTGATTGGTCAAACTGAATATTTTTTTCTGCAAGCCACGTTTGTATGGCTTGCTTATTTGGAGTTGGGAGCTTTTTCTAATAAAGCGTTGTGGTAAGAAACGTTATCCACAACGATGACAGCCTTTACTGGGAGAAAGGGCAGTAATTGTGTGGTGAGCCATTTCTTATAATTATCCAGATTCATGTTATCGTGATAATCTCCGCTTGTAGAGTTTGCTTTATACACCAAACTAGCATTTGGAACAAATCCTTCACATCCACCAGCGTGAACAATTATGACCCGAGTACCTTAAGACAACCTTTTTTGCACTGCTGATACTCCTTTGACTGGTTTCCAGCACATGTTTTGCAGATGTGTTGTATGAACATAACTTTCATCTGTGTATACGATATATCGGCCCTCGTCACGATATTTTTTTAATTGTCTCAAATATTGAAAGCGTAACATTTGGATATCATGCTTTTCTATTAAAGCTTTACGGTTGTCATCTATTGTGGACCACTCGTAGACCGATTCCTTCAAAATGGTACGCAGAGTTTCTGTACAACCGTTAAAACCAATTCTTTCTGTTAATACTTGTTTCAGCTTTCTTAACGTTGGTAGTTCATTAAATTCTGTATGAAATGTCGCTATCGTTCTGCGAAGTACACTCATATCAAAATCATCCAGGTAAGACTTGGTACGCTTCCTTTTTGGTTTCGAGGGCGATCTAAATTTTTTTTGTGACGTACGAGTATCATTTGATGTACTAGCTTGTTTCTCTTCTTTCAAAATTCGCGTAATCGTAGATCAAACTAACACCAACGGCTTGGGCAGTTCGCCATCTAGCAAGTGCAGTGAATTACATCCACACAAGCTCACTCAGATGTTGCGATGCCATATTGCGCATAGAAGTTCAACCAAGTAGGTAAGTCTCATTACTCAGTTACAAATCCCTTTATCCTGCTGTCCCTCACTGAATTTGTTCGTTATTTCACGTAACTTCAATGTACAAACCGCCATCCGCCATTTCGTTTTTCTATTTAAATAGGTATTAAGTACACCTCCGCATCCCGCAGCCCCACAAGCATTAGTAATTTTTATGAGATCGATGAAAGTAATTTAATTGTTTTTAACAGAAATAAAATAAATCAAATTCGTAATATTGAAACCAAGCACATAAATCACTTTTTTGATCATAAAAAACTAACTAGCATCAAAACAGCTCTTTGTTTTCCATTTAATTCTACTGCTAATTGTCCGAATCCTGTCCAGCAAAAACTATGTGTATGTTTTGTAGAGAGATTCTTCTTCTTCTTTTTTTATTTTCGTTTTATACACATCAACACTGGTCGAAGACACTGCCGCGATTTTTACGTCACTTAACACACGTTCGTAACGGGGAAATATTCAACTTGACTGAGCGAAGTGACTGAACTGAACTCGAAGGGTTCCGTACCATTAACTGTAAAAATAAATCACGCTTGTTGTGTAATATTAATTTTATTTGGTTTTCATTTTTTAGAACGGCAACAGAAATACGTCATGAAATAAAAATAAAATTTACTAAAACCCAACTACTTAAAAAACATGCTCTAAAAAGTACGACACAAGAAAATACTCCCGAAATTACTTATCATGTAAAAACTATTAACAATTTAGCGACTATTAAATAAACAACTAACTTACACGTATTATATTTTAACATATTTTTATACGTCATACTGATAGAGAAATGTTTTAAGGATAGCCGTGATCGTATGCCACTAAGTAGTCGGTTTTTAGTTTTTAAACTTCCTTTTTATTTAACTTGTTTTGGAGTTATGTGAATTCGTGTTAGGTATAAATATTATGCAAATTTCAAAGTACTTATTTGAAAACTTAACCTAATAACTATAGGACGATCGCCGATGGTTGAGGTTTCGTACGATGACCCCACGCTATGTACCCTTGTCACTCACGTGCAATTGATTATTCTGCGGTCACGCTCACACGATGGCCGGGCAAGGCACTTGTGTGAGCGTGACGGCAATCGAGAATGCCTTGAAGATTTTTCTGGGATCTGTGCTGATGAGCCCTGTTAAATTTTTTAAACTTTTTACTCCTTGGAGATAATGTTTCGCTTTCAGCTTCCTCAGTAGTTCCCCTTTTCAGTTGTCCGCTTATAAGTGTCCCACTTAGCCAGTTTGCATGTTTTTTTAAAAAGTAAGGTTCGTTCCCTTTACAGTCTCTCAATAATTTTAGGGTTTTGCTAATGAATGCTGTAAGTATGCCATTAAACTCATTACTGTTCCCTGATAATTGGTATTGAGAACCAAAATAATTAGCAACAATACACATCCGTTCAGCTGGCGATAAATCCTTGATTTTTCCCTTGAACAACTTAAAAGCTCCTAAGCGAGTTAACACTCGTACAGCTTCCACAATCTTCTCCTCGTGTATTTGCCAACACCCCCGGAGGTTGAAGAGTGTCGGTTGTGGCGCTATCCACAACTTCACAAAATGTCGCTCGCTGACCAGCATGAGGGTTGGCGCCCTCATGCCCTCCTAGCATTAAGTCCTCTGGTCGGAGCCCAAAAGGACATCCCTCAGCAGGGCGGGTCAGGTCCTGCTGAGGCAAAGTGGCATCATGAGTCTGGAACGGCTCCGTGATGCCTCACATGACATGGGGTTTTGGCATTTGCTTTACGAGGGTGGACTCTTTCCCATGTCACATATAGCATTTCATCAAGACGTACGTAAGAAGTTGAAAAATATAATAAAATAAATCTGATTCCGGATAAATTAAATATTGGCCAGAAGTAGCAACCCTAGGTAGGTATAAAAAATCCGGATATAATTTATATCACTTAGAACTTCTGAATAACGCGGTATTAGATTGTGAATTAAACACTGCTTATAAGGGCTTATCTAAGCTATCGTTTAATACTCGTATAAGAATCTCGTTCAAATACGGCGTTATAGAAGAACAAAAAAATTTAAACCAAAAATGAAAAATAAATTATAGTTCGTGAAAGGATCTTAGTAACTCAACAAAAAATAGTCAAAAGGTGTAGTATTGTATGACTATTTAATTGAAATAATCAAAATTGAAGTAACACTTCGCTGCCCTATTATTGCTGTGTACCAACTCCACTCACCTTAGTTTCGAATTATCGACATTCATAGTTTTAAAAAATCGTACTTCCTATTTGAAATACTAAACTGAAGTTTATTTTGCACCATTGGCTTGACAGGTTTCAGAGGAGTTATGCCATGTAAATTACACTTGTTTTTGGATATATTTTATAGTAATAATGAAATTTAAATTAAATAACTATTGTACTATGTAGTCCAAAATTAGCAAACTTATGACATTATAGTTTTGTACTTTAAAATTTGAACTATTGTCCTGTTCTATATCCTTACTTAGTACAAATCAATCTATACTAATATTATAAAGCTGAAGAGTTTGTTTGTTTGTTTGTTTGTTTGTTTGAACGCGCTAATCTCCGGAAGTACTGGTCCGATTTGAAAAAATATTTTTGTGTTGGATAGTCCATTTATCGAGGAAGGCTTTAGGCTATATAACATCACGAGGCGACCAAAAGGAGCAAGGTATGAGGGAAAAATGTTGCTAAAATAATCGCGTTCATAATAACAGAAATTGACGCTGATGAAGTCGCGGGCAACAGCTAGTATTAAATATAGTATTACTTATGAGTAAATAATTTAGGTACATGTTCCTAATGTAAACTGACTGTTTGAAAAAAATAAATTAAACACGTTTAAAATGAAATGTGACATGAGTTTTTATTTTAAAACAAAGGTACAACATGTTATTAATAAACATAATTCAATAAAAAGTAACAGGGTACAAGACCCAAAAGTCGACCAAAAAAATTATAAAAAAATAAAGTTAAACACAAAATCAAGTTATACAATATTTATGAATGAAAGTAAGGCTTTTAAGTTATTTTAAATAACCGGCTTAGCTATGCTGGCCTAAAATTTAGTCTACTTTTTTTTAATGAGTGTGCATGGCTTATCATACTTTTTTGTAGTTAAAAGTGGCCCCTTTTGGTTTGGTAAGTAACTATGAGAAGCAATAATGATGAATGAATACTTATTAAATAAATAGTAGATGTATTTTGTTCAGCATAGCTGAGACAGTTTCATAAAAAGTAATACAGCTGTAGATGGCCTTAGTTGGCTCACTTCAGCACCCTAAGGCCCACTTGCGCACGTCCGGATTAGCTGTTCCGGACTTCTTCAAGGCCTATTATCTGAGTTGAAAGCCTACGTGCACAAGTCTGGATTGAAATGAATGAAATATTTATTTATTTTGTACAACCAACACTACAATTTAGGTACGTATAATTCCATTACATGCATGCAAAACTTAAAGTAGATATAAATGAAGTAGGTAATGAAATATCTAATCTTACATGCTACACTGCTATAACTTAAGACCCTGACAACTATAGTAAGTAGGCAGTACAAAACTACTGCCTAAACTGAGTGGACCCGTATCTCAGGCAGTAGCTCCCCCTCCCCATAAGAAAAAAGGAAAAGATAACAGATAATAGATGCGTTGCGATTAGCTAATCCGGAAGGTCCACTTGCCACAGTTCGGATTAGCTAATCCAGACTGGCGCAAGTGGGCCTTAGCTTAATTTAAGAGTACTGTCTCATTTTAAAATAGCTTTATAGAATTCAACGTCAATGGCAGGCATGTACTTATACATCGATTTTATTTATTTTTTCTTCTCTGGAGCTATCTCTATACTATTGCTCAGAATAGGAACGGCATCTGGAAACGTTAAAGTTTCGGACCTGCGTTTATTTGTTCGTCTTTTAGTTGGCGCTGCGATGTTAAATTCTAAACTCGTTTCCATTGTAAAATTCTCGGCATATTTAACGTGATAAGGTTTTTCTGTTTCTATTTCGATCAATTTTACTTTAGTGTATGGGATTTGTAACTGAAGTGTTTAGAAACTGCTTGATAATGAAGAAATTCTGTGTTGAGCATCATTATAGTAGTCATCTTGTTAAGGGACTTCTTCTTTAGTTTGATGAGCTGTTTAACCAATCCTAAATGACTGTATACCTCATTGGTTTTCAAAAACCTTGCAATTTTGCTATGTATAGCATCAATTTCCTGTATGTTTCCATGACCTGGCTCAGAAAATTTTTGAGTATTTTTTTTTATCTGTGGATTTTCTCGAACGAAACACTTCAGGGCAGTCGTCATTACTTGGTTCCTATTTTGTGGCACGCATGAGTCTGACCACAAAATTATCTCTTCAATATCGGGCAAATCAAGTATTACCCTCCCCAATATAATTACTAAAGCTGAAGCGATGCAATTAGCGTTGCGACCTGCTAAACCTTGATGCCATAAAGCAGAATAAGCTTTATTATTCAAATTTACGTGAGCAGTCAAATTAAAAAAGGTTCGACACTTCGGCGCGCGGCAGTGAAAAAACATTTTAAAAGTCAAAACAAACTATTGCTATTTCGTTTGAAGTTTCGTTCCTATCCTTATTTCTTTCTTTTTTTGAATCTTCTTTTCTTTCCAAGTGCTTTTGTTGCTTAGATTTTAATTCATCTGTATTTCCTGAATTTTTGAATTGTTCACATGTATCACACCTGTCCTTCTTTGGGCGATGAAAACTTATATTAAATTCATTATTAAAGATTTTCCTGTAAGTAAATTGTTTAATAGTTTTAGCTTCTGGGTGTGTTTCCTTAAAAAGCGAAAAAATAGTTGTTATTTTTAACGTTCCCTCAAAATACTCTCTCTTAGTATCAGCTCTACAGTAGTGACTTTCCATTCTCAGAAAGGAATTTATGTGCTCTCGTACTAAGTTAAGCTCCTCTTCTTTCAAAAACTTTTTTCTGTTTTTCCCACGTCTATAAGGTCTTGGAATATCGCTATTATTATTTTGAATCTGATCGAAGTGGTAGTTGATTCTTCTTTGGCTTATATCTAAAGTATTCAGAAAGAAAACCTTGCACACATTTATTTCCACATTACGTACTTGCAAATAGTAGTAGAATGTAATTTTTTTTTACAGTCTTTGTTCGTAGTTCTGACTCGCTTTTTAGGAACTTTTTTGACATGGCTACTGTAGAAAAATCTTTTTTCATCGCCTGTTAGCATCCAGAAATCTGCATGAATTTTTTGTTGCTCAAAAGCATTTATTTTTTGATAACACTTTAGTCGACAAGAGCACTTAACTTGCACTTTTCTAGCACGACGTTTTTTTTCCCTTGATATCAATATACTCTTTACCGCTTTCGCGTACCGTCTTTCTTAAATTCTGTTTCCATTCAGCTTCATTTCGTTTTCGTTTCCTCGTTACTACTTTTACACCTGCAAAATAATTCGATTGTTGACAAATAGAAAGCAATATGATCAGAATAACACAATACAGTGAAACTTTATGTAAAGGTTTTGGGTTGGCAAAATTCGTTAATTAGAGGTATGAATACTTTTTCCTGATAGTTGAAAATTCGTTATAAAGAGGTTGTACGCAAAGAATGTTCGCAATGTAAAGGTATATTTTATATTGACTCTTATGGACAATTCAAGGGGATTACGAAGAATTTGTTAAATCGAGGAAGTCGTTACATTGAGGTACGTTATATTAAGGTTGCACTGTATTATGACCCACAATATACGGATGTAAAATAATTTTGGCATCAAAACTATTTAATACCTAAGAATTCATTAATAAAGGTCAGTGAAACAGTTAATATTTTTTAAAATAATCAACGAAATATACTATGTATAAAATAATTGTTATACCTGTTACATGAGACGAAGGTGATCTATTATGCAGTCCTAAATTTGGTATTTTTGTTAATTCTGATGTTTTCTTACTACTTGAGTCCTTAATATTATTCACGCAGTTACTGTTGTCAATAATTGACAGTGACACACTAGAATCGTCTGATTCACAAATTGTCTCATCAGTATCATCATTTGACTTTGGTTGTATGTAATCGACATCTCTTACTGAGTCATCACTGTCGAAATCAATGAAATTTGCCAAAGGAGATAAGTTTTCTGGCACAGGAGAAGAAGCTGCAGTCTCAGATATAGAAATAGTTAGTATTTTCTGACTTTCAATTGTATCTAAAGGTCTAGGGGTAAGAGGTGAATATGGTGGTGGCTCAATGCTAGGTACACTGGAATCATATTCATATGGGGAGGTTGAAGCATGGTTCATAGATTGTATTTCAAATGGTTTGAGAGTAATTGATGCAAGCGGCAACCTTTTACTGTCACACCCATCACCACCTAAGAAAATCACAATTTAATGTAGACTTGAAAGGTTTTAGCAGGTTAAGTATTAAGAATGTCATGTTGTTATAAGTATGTTACTAATTTACAGTAGTTTTTGGTTGTCTATTTCTTACTGTCATTTAGTGACCTTGAAAATATCATTCAATAAAGATAGTTAGGTATGTACTTACGAGTATGTTTTTGAATAAACTTATTAACTTTAGTTCAATATAATCAAAATTAATCAGAACATCACATTTTTCATCTTTTTGACATTACTAAATTAACAAATGAAGAAGTACAGCACTAACCTTCAATAAAATTAATTAATGCCAAATATTGTTTTTGTAATAGAGTAAGCCATCTTATTAATAACACTCGGACTTAGTAAAGTATTATTAATAAAATGTTTGACCCTATTGCAATAATAATATGAACTAAAAAACAATATTAATGACTCGTAAGTCATAGTGCTAGAAGGTTAAACCACCTTACCCTATTGCACAAACAATTTTTGACATTAGGTAATTCATTTTATTGTACCTACCTACTTGACAGTTTGTCACCTTATTAATGAAATAGATTTATAAATTACCTTCTACTTGGATGGTTTATTAAATTGCTCACAAATTTTATGCAACTTACTTTTCCTTTTGGGTTTGGGACTACTTGGTGGAGTATTTTCAAAAATTTCTGAAACGAAACCAGTATCGAGAAGTAGTTTTAGATGATTTTTGCAGCAAACAATATCAATTATGCACGTGTACTAAATTTAGTATGAGCAAACCTATTAGTATGAGCAAACCTACTCATACTTAACGTACCTACCTACCTAATAAATTGAGTAGAAAGATAAGATATTTTTAATACATACTCACCGTTTTCTTCATCTGAAGTGTTGTCCATGGTAAAGGAACAAAATGGAATTCAAAATCACGTCTGTCTCACATAACCTTAGCACACAAATTAACGACACTCCTCGGCGGCAGTATTGCCAACCCAATCTTGGAAAAAAATTTAGACAACCTTAAAAAAACTGTAGAAAACTGGAAATCGTAAATAAAAAAAACTTAGCATGTACAGTACAGCTTTTGCTCAATGGATAAATAATATGTATTTTATCCATAGAAACTATTTTTAGCGCTCTCGCCAATACCGCAATACTACTGATTTTGTTGAATGATGGTTTACATAGAGATGGATATTCCCGCCTAAATTGTCTTAGAGATGGACAAAAGCTACTTTTTGTCGCGAACCTAAAACTTGAAAGGGTGTTGACCTCCTTTAAGATTTCTAAGGAGACAAATTTTGTATATTTAATAATATTTTTTTTTTACAAAATGAAAACCTTTAATATTAATAATAATAATAATTACAGTATTTATTTAATCTATCGTTATGTATCAATCTGTCAATGTTTATACCTCATAAAATTGACATGATTGGATATAGAACAAAGCAAGGTGCAAAGTTTCTTAATATAGCTTTGTACCAACAGATTTAAAATAAACTGTTTATGGATATAGTACATTTCAATATTTTGTATTTCGTTCATATTATCACTGATAATATTGGACCTAGTTATGCAGAAAGCAGCCATGTGAGGAGAAGTACAAACTGAGATATAATCATTTTAGTGTCGAGAGTACTCGAGAGTTGCACTTCAGTTATTTTTTGATGTTTTGTTTATTTTATATTTGAGAATTATAGAGAAAATTATTACGAATTTTTGTATCCTATCCAGTACTTTGTATCGTTTCTAATAATACAAATAATTGCGTTTTGAACGTGGATGTTTTATACAAAATAGGCAATTTCAAAGAAATATCAAAAAGCATAAACCAGCCACATAGCGATGGCTGAGTTCTACACTAATTCAAGACAAAAAAATAGTATATAAAAACAGCCAAAAAAATATTATAGCCAGTAATTTACTACAAAATAATTAAAATTTTGTATTACTATTTCATTTCTTATTGTAAACGATATGAGTATATGTCAAATAATCTTTGTGATTTGTAAAAATACTTAAAAATCGCATGAAAAGTCTTCATTAAAAAAACTTGACCATACAAAAACAAAAAAATTTTTACCTCCTTACTATTTTAAGCTATTAAATTGTCATTTTGTCGAACTGGCCACTTAAATCTGAAATATACTCGTACTTGGTTGAAAATTTCAAATCAAAAATTATTTAATTCATTTAACTGCTACATTTGAGTTTCAAAAACAGTAAATTATTATTGTTTTCTTTGTTTATTATTTTTATTTTTGGTGTTTTTCATAGTTATAGTACAATAGAAAACATGAAATACTATATTTACTAGTATCAGTTCCATCGTGGCACCAGTGCTGCACAAACAGCTCGAAGGATTAACGATGTGTATGGCACTGATGTCGCAAAAAAAAATCACTGTAGTTTTTTGGTTCTTATGTTATTATTGTTTCGGAATTTCAATCTTCAGACCTACCCTGTGGATGGCACTCAAAGCCCCGTGAATAGTCGGAGACGTAGATGGTTGATGAAGAATTAAAATCTCTTGTGGAAGCAGATCCATCGCAAACCACTTTACAGATACATGCAGGCTTTGGTGTGAGTGACAAAACTGTTTTAAAATACTTGACTTGACTAAACAAGCTCGAAACGTTGGTATACGAGGGCGGGTCAATAAGTGCGTGATTTTTGGAATAAAACACAGATTTTTTGATAAACAAATCATTTTATTTTTCAACGTAGTCTCCCTTGAGCTCTATACACTTTGTCCAACGCTTCTCCAATTTTTTTATCCCTTCCAAAAAATATGATTTGTCGAGGTCCTCAAAATAGGCCTTTGTTTGCGAGATGACTTCATCATTGGAGTCAAATCTTTTTCCACCAAGCCATTTCTTCAGGTTTGGGAACAAAAAGTAGTCACTCGGAGCCAAATCTGGAGAATAGGGTGGATGAGGGAGCAATTCATAGCCCAATTCATGGATTTTTGCCATGGCAACTGCACATGTGTGCACCCTTGCATTGTCTTGGTGGAAAAGAACTTTTTTCTTGGCCAAATGAGGTCGGTTTTTATTCAAATCGTCATTGAAGCGGTCCAATAAGTTGGCATAATATTCCCCATTGATTGTTCTTCCCTTTTGAAGGTAGTCAATGTGGAATATCCCACGTGCATCCCAAAAAACAGTCGCCATAACTTTATTGGCTGACAAACCCGCCTTGGCCTTCTTTGGCGCCGATTCACCCTTAGAAACCCACTGTTTTGACTGTTGTTTGGTCTCTGGTGTGTTGTGATGGATCCATGTTTCGTCCATGGTTGCAAAACGACGCAAAAACTCCTCCATATTGCAATTAAACAACGCCAAACCTTCCTGTGAAGTTGTTACACGATTGCGTTTGTGGTCGACTGTGAGCAAACGCGGCACCCATCTTGCGGAAAGCTTTCTCATGCCCAATTGATCTTTTAAAATTGAAACCACTGAGCCCTGCGAGATCCCTACGGCTTCCACAATCTCTTGCACTTTCAATCTTCGGTCGGCCAACACCATATCGTGAATTTTTTCGATTGTTTCGGGTGTAGAGACCTTAACTGGGCGTCCAGGACGTTCGGCATCTTCAGTGCTTTTACGGCCACAACGAAATTCAGTAAACCACTTTTTTACCATTGAAATCGATGGTGCAGAGTCCCCATAGTATTTATCAAGCTTAGCCTTGGTCTCGGTAATGGTTTTTTTTCGCAAAAAATAATGCTTAATAAGCACACGAAATTCACCTTTTTCCATTTTTTCCTCAAATTACTGGGTAGTCTGATAAAAATAGCTGTCAAACACAAACCAACTGACGCAGCAAGTTCAAATTTTGATAGGAATCAACTGACAGATACCTGTTGACAGGAGTAGTGTTGCTTTTTCGTGAGATTTTCGACGTGCTCTTGAATTTTTAGAAAAATCCATATTTTATTGAGATGTTGCTTTTTAGCCTGGTAAAATGATCATTGTGTGTCTTTTATAGAGCTGACGTCCTCACCGCTTCTTCGCTTTTTTTATAGTTCAATACGGAATTTATCACTGATATTGGATGTTTCTGCTAAAGTCTGTGTTGAAGAATTTCTGAAGAAACTATAACGCACAGATTGTCAAAGAGTTGCGTAATCTGCAGTATGTGCTCATGAAACAATATCAACACGCCGCGCTGCCTACGCTTCTTTGTAATAAACAATAAAAGTAATTTAACTGCGCGTATCAAAACATTTAAAACGTGAGTTAACAAGTAGAAGTAGAAGTAATAGACTTGTAATCAACATGCAGTATCGATTCACATTGGTGTTTTTTTTTCTTGGGTAACTATACATATCCACGAAAAGTTTAGGAAAACTTAAATTAATTCGATTTTATAAACTGAATTTTTAAAGTTATAATAGAAAATGTCAATAAAATCAGTAATTCTATAGCAAAAAAGTTGTAAGTATCTATTGTATTGAGTATATTCTATTTTTATTAATTTGATAAACACAGCCAGAGTGGTGTTGAAAAAAGCCACGCATGTACTAGTAACAAATAATCAATTTACAGAAAACAGCCATCACACACTGGCTGTCTTTAACGTAACTGGATCCCGATACCTCCTAACATTTTGAAATTTGTAAAAAACAGCCTTATAAGAAGGCTGACTTCTGCAATATAGGTTTGGAAATTTCTGCCTAAATTGGCTGCATTTTACACCATGATGACTGTTTTTTACAAAATAACATTAGTAGCATGGCTGGTTTTGACGGCTCGTATCTCAGCCGTAAGAAGAGATATCGACATGGCTGTCTTTGCAAAAGATGCGCAATGTTGAATTTAGCATGGCTGTGTTAAAAACTCATTTTCGACAAAAGTGCCACTTGGCTGCTTTCTGCATAACTAGGTCCAATTGGACCTAGTTCTGCAGAAAGCAGCCATATGAGGTAAAGTACGAACGGAGTTATAAGCGTTTTTCTGTCGATAACTGACGGGCAGCACCCTTCAGTTATTTTTTACTTTTCTGTATGTTTTATATTTGAGAATTATTAGGAATAGTATAGCGGTTTTTTATATCCTATCCAGTAATTCGTATCGTTTAGAATAATACCAATAATAGCGTTTTTGACGTGGCTGTTTTATGCAAAATAGCTTATTTCATCGAAATTACAATAAAGAATAAACCAGCCACATAAGTTGGCTGTGTTCTGCATTAATTCAAAATGGAATAACAGTATGTAAAAGACAGACAAGAAAATAAACAAAATATTTTATTATTGTTTTACTTCATAATAATATTTACATACCTTTATGATTTCATGTAAAATAATATTTGTGATTTGTAAGAAAACTAAAAAATCGTGTTTGAAGTCTTTATTGAAAAAAAAAAACGTAACAAAATGTTTATTGTCTTCTTACATTAATGAACACTAGTACTCATTTATTGACATTGCAAATCAAACAAAATCTAATCAATTTCAAAAAAATTTTTCCGCTCTCACTAATCTTCTTCTAAATTAAAATCCACCTCAGCGTTAAGCCCGTCAATATCATCATCAATTATTATCTCATCCTCTCTACTCGTCAAATTATCATAGAAGTGTCTAGCATCCTCCGGAATCAGATGTTTTATGGATATTATATCACGTAATTTTGGCTCCGCGATCGGCTTTCCATTGGGCCATAATTTACACAGCTTACTCTTAAAATCATCTTCTTCTGGATTATTACAGTCTTGACGTCTTTTAGATGTTTTGCGAGTAATATCCAGACAGTCATAATCTGCTTGATCAAAGTCAGACTTCATATATCTGTCTTTGTTACTTTTAATTCTCTTGTCTTCAGCCAATTAACTTTGTTATTACTTGTCGTTTTCTTCCAATTTACTATTATCTTTTCGAGGGCGTCAACGGAGTAAAAATCGTCACTTTGCATTTGGCAAGTTATAAAAGGGTTTTTCTTTTTGCATACAGCCATAATTTGAAGATAGTCGTCAGGCGTATAAATCCTTTGATTGTACTTTAAGGCTCTCTCAATGTCACCGAAGTCCTTATCGTTGGGTAAGTAGCTGTGGCCTGGCATCAAATACTTAAAAGTAATAGATTGAAGGTTGGGTTTCATTTCAAGCACTACTTTCATCATGAGAGTAATTTTAATATTTCTGTTTTGACCGCCGCAGGAATCTGACCAAAGAATCAAATCTTTTATAGTATTAGAGACATTATTATCTATGTGTTTCAGAAGAGATGATCCTACTTCTTGTGCGCCACGTCCAGCCTGACCCTCGATCCATGTATAACAGTAACTTTGGTTGTTTTTAGCACTGTGGACACCCAAGTTGTAGAGCCAGATCTGTCTTTTGTAAAAAATGATATTTGTCTGAATCCGGGGTAATGGCAGTGTCTTTTGCATATCAAACGTAAGGCAATCGACGTCATCTTGATTTTTAGCTAAATCCATATCTGTTTTTAATTGAGATCTTGCTCTTTCAGCCTGCTGAAGGTGATTGTTGTGTGTTTCTTTTATAGAATTGACGTCCTCTCCCTTTTTTTCAGCATTTAGTAATTCAATTCTGAATTTATCACATATATTGCAGGTATCTTTGCTTAGTATTTTAACTTTGATGTTAAAGTTGCTGTAAAAGAATTTTTTGAAGAAAGTGTTACTTACAGAGTTAGGGCCCAGCTTAGCTTTATATTCATCATAAACATCAGACAAAGTCACTCCAGGCTTGAAAAACTTGGCCGATGTTTTAGACCTGCTATAATGAGACGTGTAAAGTGGGAGCGAATTAATGAATTCTTTAATTTCTTGTTTGCGCACATCAGGTAGCCTATTCTCTCCACCCTTTTTTGATCCCCTTTGGTCTAGCAATGGTTTTCTCGAATGAATTTTGTCCATGGCCGTTGAAATTCGAGTTGAGCATATATTAAGGGTTTTACAAAACATGTCTCTACAAACAGTAAAAGTTTCTATTTTATATCTTCGAGAAAACTGTTTCCTTTTTGTAGGTTTCCCGTTTCTGACCTCCTTCACAAAAATGCCCAGAAAATTTGTCTGTGAGTTGTAGGAACCAAGACTCCAAAATTTTTTATGAAAAATAATCCGTGTGCGCAAGGGAACGGTTACATTGCACTTATTTTTGCATTTGCAAGTATAATCTACGAAGTCTCTTGGTGGTTTGTATCTTAGTTTATGATCATAGTATTCTTTATTACTATTCCGTGCCTCTTTTCGTTCTGACCTACTTTGAGGACATTTTCGTTTTCTGCCACGTAATGGTCTCCCAGAATTAGAAAATTGTTCTTGATCTTCCATTGATTTATCAGGTTCATTAATTGGCTCCACCAGAGGCTCATTAACTTGCTCCACTAATAAGGACGGTGATTCTCGGCCCTCACTAAAATATGTTGTGTCAGAACCTTTGCTTGAAGGAACGTAATCAGAACCATCTGTGGCGGAATAATCCTCAAACGATACATCGCTGTTATAATCTATGTTATAATCTAGTTAGTTACCGAAATATGATTGCTAGATTTAACAAAAACTGTTGATGCAGTTTTAAACCTGATACATTTTACCATCTTTTTCGATCGTATTGTTTTAAATTTGAATTCAGAATACCATACGACATGGAGCTACGCCTAACAAGTCGGATATGCGCCTTGTTAAAGACAATTGATTTTTAAATAAAAAACATGTTTTATCAAATAAAGGTTTAATATAATAACGCGTGTTGCCTCCATGGGCATCTACCACAGCTCTCATTCGATTAGGCATAGAGTTTATCAACCGCTCTACGAAATTTTGAGGGATCATCTCCCATTCCTCTTCTATGGCAGTTTTCAACTCCTGCATCGTCTGGGCAACTGGCTGACGAGCCCTAACACGTCTTTTTAGCTCGTCCCACATGTGCTCAATGGGGTTCATGTCTGGGCTTCTGGCTGGCCAGTCCATAACTGTGATGTTCACATCCCGAAGATATTCCCTGACGATGCCGGCCGCATGGGCTCTTGCATTATCATGCATAAAAAGGAAATTTGGGCCCACATAGTCCGCGTATGGTATCACGTGAGGTTCTAAGCACTCACGAATGTACCTTTCAGCATTTAATGTTGGCAGCCGTGGTCCTGTAACAACCTCAAGTTGAGTTTTTCCGCTCGCGGATATACCGCCCCAGACAGTCCATGAGCCACCGCCATAAGCAACCCTCTCTTCAAAGCAGCATTGTGCGAAACGCTCTCCCTTACGTCGGTAGACCTTCTTCCTTCCATCATTGCTATGTAAAACAATTTTAGACTCATCAGAAAAGAGTACACGGCTCCAATTTTGCTGTGTCCAATTTAAATGACTGCGTGCGAAATGAAGGCGCGCTGTTCGGTGGGCTCGCGTTAGTTTGGGCCCATTAGCTGGCTTGTGTGGTACCATATCGCGTTCTTTTAACCTTCTCCGAACAGTTCGAGCGCTCACAGATACTCCGTGGAAGTCGCGAAGTTGGTTTTGTATCTCAATGTAGGTAAGGTGACGATTTCTCAAGCTGGTCGTCACGATGAATCGATCCTGCCTTTCAGTTGTGACCCGAGATCGTGGCCTTCCTTGGCAACGAACAAAGCCGCCAGTCTCTAGGTACCTCCGATAAACATTTCGCACCGCAGATCGACTTAAATTAAGTTGAGCACTCACGTTTCTTTGGCTGTGTCCGGCCTGAATAAGTGCCACAGCTTGGGCGACTTCAGGTGAAGTATCCATAGATTATTGATAGAACCTCACCTTAATGTTAAGAATAAGTAATGTTTGTTGCAAAACCAAAGATATCAATCACTTTTTCAAGAATTAAATCCAAGTAAACCAATAAAACCAAGTTTTCTTAGTATTCGATTGTTTGATATCAACAAACAGGCTCCAAATTGTCTTTTGTTTCTTTAAATTCTGTGTTCAAAATTCAAAAAAAGACTATTGAATGAAATTGTGAATGTGCCAGGTTCAAAACTGCATAAAAACTTTTTGCTCGACCTAATATAAAATTTTAGCTAGGACCAAACGAAACTGAAAATACAAGGTGGGCCAATAGATATGTCCAGAAGTGTAGAATGTAAATTTATATTTTTATCAGTTTCATTAATTATTATATCGTCTGGTAGGTTTTCAGGGACACTGGCAGTACTAACATTTCCTTCATTTATATCAATGTCATTTTTTATGTAATTTTTCTGTATCAAAAGTGCTGGTGGGAATTATATCTACGTCGCCGGACTCTGGTGAAATATTTATATTCGAATGATCGATAACTTCAATTATTGGTGAAATACTATGTGCTAAAGGAATCGTAAACATATCACTGCATCTAGAATTTGGTAATTCGATAGAAGAATCTAAATCAGCATCAGTGTTGATATACAGTTCAGCAGGTATATCTTGAGGTTTATTTGAGTTGTCAGGTTGAGAAGTATTATTAAAACCCTCTTTTAATTTGGAATTCGCCAGATTGACCAGTAATTGACCCCTTGATTTTGGTAGAAGCATCTTTCTACAACAAAAGAAGACAAAATTAAGGATAAGGTCATCAAAACATTCGGCAATAATATTTTAAGTTCGTTAACTACGGTTTCTTTTTACTTAAAAGACCTAGTCCTGTTTTGCAATAATATGCTATGCTCCAAAATACAGTTAAAATTTCACTTAAAAGGCCAAGTCCTGTTTAGCAATAATATGTTATGCTTCATAGTACAATTAAAATTACTTTTTTTTATTTAGCAATAATGAATCAACTGTGTTATAATATATTATTTGTTAAAAACGTAACAATTAAATATCATAATATTATTAAACTACATTATTTTAGTACAGAAAAACCTTGCACTTCGAAATATCACCACAAAACTACTTAATCTATTCGCATTTTAATTTATATGCGCAACATAACCTATAAAAAAACCGCCAATAAAAACTCAGTATAAAAACACAATTACTGACTTACCTACATGCCTCCATCGTGGATTAAGTTAAATTCACTACAATAATCACTTTTTTAAAGTAGTAGTTTTTTTAACAATGAATAAATTAATTTTTTTTCAAGTTTCACGAGCATTCTCTCGTTTGCAGTGCGCCGCGCAGCACTGAATGACATTTACCAATACTGCGTTAAGTCTCTTAACTTGTTTATCGTAACGACAGATGGCGCTACTTTGAACGTTGACTGTGTTAAGGAGCTTGACTGTGTATTGACGAATATTGTGTACGTGATTTATGATTTGTTTTATGATAAAAATGTATTTTTTCGATATTTATATGATTCATGCGACTTAAAGCTCTTTTGCTAAATGTTAAGAACGTAAGACATTATCAAAATACATCAACGTCTCCAGAATGTACTTTATGAGGGTTAACACATTATTGCTTATCAGCGTCCAACTAGGGATGTGCCATACATAGAGGTATGAATTTACCGGTATTTTGATTTTTCGTCACGAGGCCGTCATAAGTACTTGAGCCATACTTAACGATTCAAAAAAATGTTGTTATCGATAATAAACGAAAGAATATGATGTCAAAATCCCCGCATTTTCCCCACATAATGCCAATCCCCAACCAACTTAAGATTCCCCGCAGTTTGGGGAATTCCCCACAGATTGGCAACCCTGCTTGCAAGTGCACCCTTTTATTACCTTTCTGAGCAATTAATTCATGCTGGTGATGTAATGTAAGTCGACAACCCTTCTCGTCCATGTTGTAAATTTTTTCGTTGTGGTAATATAATGAAGATCCTATTCATCATAACTTGCGAACTTTATCAAAATGATAAGCAACTATAAGTTTATTTAATTTTTGAGTTAAAGCGGGGCTTCGAAATTGTGCTTTTCGTTTTGCTAACTTTGGATTTTTATTTGTAAAAATAATCTCAACTAGCCTTATCCGGAAAGTCCTGTTTCCTTGTTGAAATTATTTAAAATGTTATAATATTTGTCGCGAAAGGCAAATGCTTGGATCCTTATCGTTTTAGGTGTCAGAAGTATTCCTTTTCAGAAAATTGACGATATCTTTTTCTTGTTAATTTCTTCCTTAATTCTTGGGTAAAGCACCACTTTTCAGATGATTCCTAATTGTCCTTCCCGGATCGCTATACTTTGCCGAAGCCTTGTTAGACGATATTTTTTTATGAACCTATCTATTTGTTCTTTAGCCTCTTTGGCTTTAGCAAGTTCATCACCATCATGCCATTGATCTAAAGAGATCTTTACAATGTCTTCAATAATTTGTTTTGCGATTACATAAATTTTTAATTTCTTTAAAAGTAAAATGCAGCGTATATAAAAATATTTCACATTTGCATTTCATGAATCTCTGTCTTGGGATTCGCTTTTGTTGAGAGTATTATGCTGCTGCGGTACTTTTTTTAAATAATATACAAGATTCGTTGTTTTGGATTTGGATTGTTTATTTGTAGTTTTGAGGTGAGTTTTTATTCAGCGCTCTGAGAAACGTGGTGACGAGAAACGTGCTTCCTAGTGGAAGCTGTGGAGGGTGCCGCTTGCTTTAACTCAGAAGCAAGAAAGTGTCAGAGCATTTGCAAATAATAAACAATAGTATTGGATGTTACTTTATTTAGCAGAGTTTCAATTATTTACCTTTATTTTACTGTACAACATATAAATTACATTTTTAAATATCTTTATAAAACTAAACACATTTGAAAAAATGAAAAATAGTTCCCAACCGGCATCGAGATCAGGGTCCAAGCTACCGGTGGTTAAGGCTCCAGAGACAGGAACTTTAATTATTATTTCAATTATTATTCTTATGCTTTAAATATTTCTAAAAAACAATTAGCTTTTCAAGTAACCAACCATTCATGAACGGACAAAATCCAATAATGGACATCCACCTATGGACATAAATAAACCCATTGATAGACACCCAGTGATGGACAGTAAAAAATCACAAATCGCAAGTAACAGTGAAATAGTAGCAGTATTTAGTAAAATATTATGTCAAAATTTCTAACACAGTCTCAGTTCCGGCCGCATTAGCAGTAAGTAATACGAGTACAGTCAATTTCCTTTTCATCCCCGGCAGAGTTGTACGCATTTTTTCACCTTTCCGAACCAGAACTTTTCCTGTTTCAGGTTGTAAATAGAAGGCGCTTTCTTATGTGCTAAAAATACGTTTTGGGTCATTGAAAACATCTAACAGTCCTCGCTCTTCTATATACTTCTTATTTATTAAAAACCATTCTCTCAAATCTCCTTCTGACATGTCATCTCTTGCTTAAGTCAAATTTTGAGCAGTACATTCCAACATTTGCAGATTACGTTTCAAAAATGAAGTAAATCATTTTTTACTTGTTCTATTGTTTTTCAAAGGATAGGATTCCAAATTTTTGTCTTGAAACAATTTTCTGAACACTATCTAGCAAATGATCCTTAGTGACTGGAAAGTGGCTCTCGCTCGTCTTGAATATCTACTCAACCAACAGACTTTCTTCATTTTTGTTCGGACTTTTTCTAGACTCTGCTTTTACCTGTTATTTTGTTTCGTTATTTAATTCGAGGAACGCCATACTTAGCGGCTGCAACAACGACCTTAAAACCTCTATTTACTTCTATGGTATTCTTGTTACAACAAATCACGATTTTTTTACCGAACCACACAGCGAGTTAACCAAATATTTTTTTCATAGAAACAATAAAGTATTTCATAGAAATAATACGTGTTGCTATTTTGAAAAAGTGTTACCAGTGACAATAAATCCCTCAAGTTTAGTTATTTTTATGGAAATTTTTTCAAACTGTACTACAACTTAGTTATTTCTTCTGGTTGTTATGAAGAAGGAAGATGATGAGATATGACTAAACGGCTAGGTAAGTCTATGTCCAGGTTACAGAAATTTATAAAGAACCAAGTTGTCTGGCTACGGGATATTAAAAAATAAGCAATCCGTAGTATTTACTAAGTATCTTTTATTTAGTTGATGGCTAACTGTCATTACATTATTAATATTAATCTTAATAGATATACTACTATTTATTAGATAATCCACGTTGTTAAAGATATTATATTTTAACCAGTTAGGACTTGAGATATGACTCTCAACATAATTTATTCAGGGTGTGTAAAATGGTTCGGGATTGAAATCAGTGCTATCCTTTCTGCATAAACTAAATAGCTCAGATACAAAGACTCTTACAGTTGAAATTGAACCATTTTGAAACACGCACGTGCGAATAATTTTAATTTTATTTTTTTAAAGTTGAAAATATCAATGTTCCGAAGGTTTCCGAAGTTCCGGAGGCAAGTGATAATATAGCTTATATGATGCTCTTTATGATGCAGAAAGTTATTTCTTAAGGAAGCTTAAGAATAAGAAACAAAATGAAGTCAAATTTCAGCTCCATACAAAAAAAAACAGGAAATCTCCCATGATATTTTTTTTTTTTTTATATTAGGTACTTGATCCTTAAAGAGTCGCTAAGTCTATGAAGCTTCATTTTCAGCCCACCGCCGTGCGGCGCCGCAGCGACGAAACCAAGAACCATCAATAGATGTCGCTAGACTTTATTTGATATTTTAGCAACTTAATTGCACTTATAATATCAGTATATAAACTTGAAAAATTTTGTCTCAGGCGGGACTCGAACCCGCATCTCCTCGCATGCCGGGTGGGGAGGCCCGCCCGGCATGCGAGGAGATGCGGGTTCGAGTCCCGCCTGAGACAAAATTTTTCAAGTTTATATACTGATGTCGCTAGACGTTCGAAATCCAATCAATTGTAATGTTATTCAAGCTACAAAAAATAGATTGCTTAGAATTTGCGTACTCACAGTACATCACTAGAGAACTGTTGATGACTGGTGCTCGTACCTTACTCGTATTTGTTATTTAGCCTCTTTGGCCCTAGCAAATTTATCACCATCATGTCATTGACCTAGAGAATCCTTAACAATGTCTTCAATAATTTGTTTTGCAATTTCATAAATATCTCATTTTCTTAAATGTAAAATGCAGCGTATTTAAAAATATATTTATTTAATATTTCCACCTTCTTTATCACGAAAATAAGATAAGTATTATTTATGTAATGTTTTAATGAAATGGCTTGTATCAAGTCTTATGAATGTTCTTGGCAAGTTAGTAGTTGTACCTTCTTATATTTTATAGTGTTAACAGATAATAAAGCAGACGAATTGTCTGTAATTATTTCATTGGTCATAATTATTTCATAAGATGTAGTATTTACATTATTTATTTATGTGCGTGTGGTCTGAGGGCCACTCTCTCAGAATTCTTTGAAACTTGCTCAGGATTTAGTGAACACTTCAAAAGAAATGTGAAAGTTGGAACCAGAATTTGTGAAAATCAAATAAGAGAGATATGGACTTCAAAGTTGGGCCCTCAGTCCTCACATAGAGGATTGAGGGCCCACTTGTACGGCTTGTACCGGATAAACCAAGGCCACTACAGAAAAAGTCTTTACGTCACAATTTAAGCTAACGCCAAACAATATTTGTGAAATCAAGATATTATAAAAAAAGTTTCATTTTTTTGTATAATCCCGTTCAAAATGGGCCCTCAATCCTCACATAGAGGATTGAGGGCCCACTTGTACCGGATAAACTAAGGGCACCAAAGGGTCTTTACGTCACAATTTAAGCTAACGAGCTCTAACGGGTCTCCTAGAAATATCAGCAAAAAATTTAAAATACTCAGGATGCTGTTTTACGAAGCAACACGCTTCTTTTATATATAAGCATGGTAGAGGGAGTATATTAAGTTTCTTAAATAGGGGTACACAACTGTCTAAATACCATGCATTGCAATTATTATATAAAATTAATCCTATGTTTTCTTGCAATTTTATTTTATACCTTTATGGTTATTATTAATATAAATAACCATTATCACAACATTTTAACATTAAAAGTCGCAGTATAAAATGTTTTAGATTTTTTTGTCTAAAACAAAATTACTATGAGACATTTTTTCACCTGAAAGTAGACATTTGTGTTGCGAAATGTCTTAATTATGTTGAAATTTCAATTATTTGTGTTTATTCTAACATATTTTAACGTATAAAATAAAGAAAACCACTTTATTTTGAAGTTAAGTATTTATGACCGCCTTAGTACGGAGCGTAAATCACCGTGCAGTGGTGCAAAAAATGTAACAACTTGTAATTTATTATCAAAACGAAATCTTAAATAATCGGCTAAAGTCGCCCTTGTAGTCTAAAAATTGTAATATCTTTGAACATTTTTAAGGGAATTACATGATTGGTACCATTTTAGAATCTCCATTAAATGGACAAGTTTTTATATCGGTTTGTTTGAAAGGGCCCATACATTTTTTTTAACCATAGCTTGTCAAACTAGCAAGAAAATTTTGAGTTCGGAAATAAAATTTAAATAAAGTGCTCTAAACTCGAAATCTAGTCATTATTTTCAAAAGTTTGTTTACAGATAAACGAAGCGATCATGTACAATTAATATTAGTAAGAAAAAGTACAAATATTGGCAATCTTGGCAAATTAATTTTATTTTATTTTACAATCATTTTTAAAATTAAAATATGTTATACATAATGGTTACATAACGTGGGCTTCGTTTTATAGATGGTTAAAATTGCACGGTGAATAGGCTTTATGTACAGGTTTATGAAAAATTGTTGTCACCCTATTTAATTATTTACGTAATAAAATAATACTTGATTTTAATATAAAAGAAAACGTGTTTTATATATTAAGTTTACTGTATTTGTTGCACATTTTTTATTATAAAAAGACATGAATTTGTGTTTGTATCATATAATACGTTAAGAGTATTAAAGCGAAAACAAAAAAAGTGGAGAACTGAGGGCCCACATTTTAAGAAGGTGATAATATTTAACCAGCATGATGCCGTGATGTGCTATTGCTATCACAAAATATCTCAGTTTATGCACTAAAATATAATATTTCAAAAAGTTTGCAAAAGTTAATGGATTAATTACTATTAGAGTACAAAATTTCCATCTGAGGGCCCATTTTGAACGGAATTATACAAAAAAATACAATGTTTTTTTATAATATCTTGTTTTCACAAATTTTGTTTGGCGTTAGCTTAAATTGTGACGTAAAGACTTTTTTTTGGTGCCCTTAGTTTATCCGGTACAAGTGGGCCCTCAATCCTCTATGTGAGGATTGAGGGCCCATTTTGAACGGAATTATACAAAAAAATATAACGTTTTTTTATAATATCTTGATTTCACAAATATTGTTTGGCGTTAGCTTAAATTGTGACGTAAAGACTTTTTCTGTAGTGGCCTTAGTTTATCCGGTACAAGCCGTACAAGTGGGCCCTCAATCCTCTATGTGAGGACTGAGGGCCCAACTTTGAAGTCCATATCTCTCTTATTTGATTTTCACAAATTCTGGTTCCAACTTTCACATTTCTTTTGGAGTGTTTACTAAATCCTGAGCAAGTTTCAAAGAATTCTGAGAGAGTGGCCCTCAGACCACACGCACATTATTTATTTAGCAATTTTTTAAACAATTTAAAGGGTGATGGACTTTTTTGTAAATTTGTGTCCAAAGGTGTTCAATTATCTTGTCTTTTAATGATACTAACTTTATAAATTTCTTTGTAAGTGTCTAAAACAATCATTTATGTCGTTTGTGGAGATAGAACGGTTTTAGTGTTCAATAATTGAGGGGTGTAAAAGCAAAAACGCATCAGTCACAAAAGACCTAAACCGAGATATTTGAATTTTTCTATTGTTAGGTAGAAAATGCTATATTTTATAAGATTATGTAATTCTTAGATGAACAAAAACTTATATTTAACGTAAATGTATCTAAAATCAACCACGTTTGCACTCAATCCACAAAAAAACCAAAATAGTCTGGGACTTAGGTGTATTTGCATTTGAACCACGGACTTTGGCGGATTTGCTTTTAATAGCTTTGGATCGAAGCGATTTTACATCTCACTTTTTGGTTTGACAACTGTCAAAACGTACAATGACTTAGGGTACTGATTGCAAATAAAATAAGGGTTTATAAAAAAATAAAATATTTTCCTGTATACTTTGTTATTAAACTTATATATACCTACTATAATAGAATCTTTTAAAACTAATTAACAAATTCAATTAATAATGTAGATTTAAAGGCTGATTTTAAATTGTTACATTTGAATCAGCCTTTGATGAATCGCAATGGTTCATCCTCTTGATCTACCTACACCATCATTAATTGAATTTAAAACATTTAGCAGTAGAGTAACATCTTTAAATGCCATCTTTTAGCATCAACCACCGTCACATTTTTGCACTCGTAAATAGCTTTTTTATTGTGCTGAGATGCAGGTAATTGTTGAAGATGTTTTGCAGAATACCATAAGCAAAAAAAAATAAACGTTACCATGCGCCAAAATTTAAACAGACGTATTTTTTGTAAAACTGCGTATCCAGATATCATTTTAGGAAGAACAAAATTAAATTTCGTTCGTTCGTAAATATTGGTTAGAAATTAATTAAAAAATTGGCATCAAACGACCATTGCTGCAGACCCTACCATTAACGTGCAAAATTCTAGTGGTCTTTCAAATACCTTTTTGCCTTTTCCTGTACACGCCGCCATTGACTTTCATTTCTAACACGTTTTCTGGCTCGTCCTGGACGCGCAGGTTAAATTTTTTCTTCCATAACAATCAAATATTAACAGGAAAACACAAAAAAACGAACACTATTTATACGCGACTTAGTATGAAAAGTAACAGATTCGCCATCTTAGATATTTTGAAATAGTGGCTTCTGATTGGTCGATTGTGATTGAGGCGGCTTTGCTCCCAACAAATTTTGGATCGAAGCTGGTTTGCTCGCAAATGCTACTTTTGAAGTACTTTTTGTATGGGATTGAGGTGAATTTCCACTTTCATGCTTAAATAAGAATATTGCGACTTTTGAGCACTTCAATTTGGTGTACCTAGTTTAAAAAATGAAAATATTGGACTGAAGCGTTTTTGCTTTTACACCCCTCAATTAATCTATGTGAAGAAAGACTTCACTTGTTTTTGAATAGGAAATAGACTAGTACCGCAAGGCTATAGACCCACAACGAAGGGGCAATGAATATCTGGCTTAGGATTCGCTTTTGTTGAGAGTATATTATGCTGCTGGGGTACTGTTGTCTTAAAAAATTTACAAGATTCGTTGTTTTGGATTTCAGTTGAAACGTTCTAAAATGATCCATTTGTCTCTGGATAAGTGATGATGGTTGAGTCTTCTAAGGTCAAATGAGACATGTTTGTGAATTCATGTCTTAAGGTTTGAAATAATCCTTTAAAGGTTCTAAATCTCTCTATAAGAGTCTCACACGATCATCTTATTCGTTTCTTCATGTAGACTATTTCAATGTTTACTTGATTGATCCATGTGCAACATGTATTTTTACTAGTTTTTGAATGGGAAATAGACTAAAACCGCAAGGCCACACCAAAGAGTAATATAAGTATAGGGGAAAAGAGCGCCCACTCGCGGCAATATTTTGAACGATTAATTTGAAACGCCATCTGCCTTATGGAACAGGAAACTATACAGGAGTTTTTCATCCAAAAATTCTAATTTTGATAGTATTTCCCAGGACCTATTCTAACTTGGTAAGTTATAATAAGTCCAGGAAATACGTTTTATTACATACATTCGTATTCGTGGAGAAATAAAATAAAACGAAACCATTTGCGAGAATTATTTTTTATTTTTATATTTTTTATATTTCTTATAATATTTCTGGGCTTCAATTTTTAACTCGTCGTCATAATTATAAGTGATTTGGCCGTTTAATATTTTATTAATAGACCTACACCAACTATAAATTAAAACTTTTATTGTGGTGTTAACAAAATATTCTTTAAGATTTTTTTTATGAGTGTCGCATTTAAATGGAGGTTCTATTAATGTTTCGACGAGCGTAACTATAGTGCCCATTACATTAGTTGGTCTTCCACTGGAATATCCCCGAGTTCTATGGTGAAAGCACCATCTGCGTGTACGTGTTCACCGTAGTAACTACGTGCTTGCTTCAATTGATAACTGCTTAAAGCAAACATCGTCAAATCATCTTCTGTTAGTCTAGGAAACTCATTGAATTCAGGCATATCTCCTTCTATTGTAATTGTTAGCTATAACTAGTTGTGCTAGAGGATTTTGCATGTTGATGCGTTCATGGATTATGTCAAGGAAATCACGTGCGTGCACATCGTTGTCAATAAGAACATGATAGCTGTTCAGCAATACTGCTGCAATCCTCTTACTTAATGCTCGATTATTATGCACCAACTTTAATAAAAGGAAATCTCTTTTAAAGCAACCTTTTTTCATTTCGACCACCCAGCGGCAAATGGTAACCAGTCTAGATTTGTTGGTTTGGTCAGTGGTTAGCTGGGTTTCATTTGGCAGTTTTGTTTCTGGAATTTGTGCGGTAACCAGTCTAGATTTGTTGGCTTGGTCAGTGGTTAACTGGGTTTCATTTGGCAGTTTTGTTTCTGGAATTTGTGCTACATATCTGCAGGCCTCCAGATTGCTTATGGCATCTCTAAAACCACGATCTAAGATGAAAACGTCACCATGCTCGTAAAACCAATGAAATACGCCTTTACTATCATTCAATGCATCGTTTAAAATCTGGGCATCGGAAGTAGATGCAGCGTATCTACCGCAATTATAATTCCATCACAACAAACATATAAAAAAGGCTTTAATATAGTTAATAGGCTTCGGAACTTGTGGTTACTATACGATTTTCTTTGAACAAAGTAATTAGTGCTCTTCTGCAGGTATACAGGGTGTCCCAGAATGGGTGAATCAAACTGCTAGGGGAGGTAGCTCTACTAATGTACTATCCCTAAAAAATATGAAAAAAAAATTAAACGCATAAGGACACAAAAAAAAGTTTTTTTTTTTGAAAAAGTGAAAATAAATCAGCTTTGCCTGAGTATCTGGCTATAATTGCTGCGTTTGGAGTTTATTTGTACTTTTTCTTACTAATATTAATTGTACATGATCGCTTCGTTTATCTGTAAACAAACTTTTGAAAATAATGACTAGATTTCGAGTTTAGAGCACTTTATTTAAATTTTATTTCCGAACTCAAAATTTTCTTGCTAGTTTGACAAGCTATGGTTAAAAAAAATGTATGGGCCCTTTCAAACAAACCGATATAAAAACTTGTCCATTTAATGGAGATTCTAAAATGGTACCAATCATGTAATTCCCTTAAAAATGTTCAAAGATATTACAATTTTTAGACTACAAGGGCGACTTTAGCCGATTATTTAAGATTTCGTTTTGATAATAAATTACAAGTTGTTACATTTTTTGCACCACTGCACGGTGATTTACGCTCCGTACTAAGGCGGCCATAAATACTTAACTTCAAAATAAAGTGGTTTTCTTTATTTTATACGTTAAAATATGTTAGAATAAACACAAATAATTAAAATTTCAACATAATTAAGACATTTCGCAACACAAATGTCTACTTTCAGGTGAAAAAATGTCTCATAGTAATTTTGTTTTAGACAAAAAAATCTAAAACATTTTATACTGCGACTTTTAATGTTAAAATGTTGTGATAATGGTTATTTATATTAATAATAACCATAAAGGTATAAAATAAAATTGCAAGAAAACATAGGATTAATTTTATATAATAATTGCAATGCATGGTATTTAGACAGTTGTGTACCCCTATTTAAGAAACTTAATATACTCCCTCTACCATGCTTATATATAAAAGAAGCGTGTTGCTTCGTAAAACAGCATCCTGAGTATTTTAAATTTTTTGCTGATATTTCTAGGAGACCCGTTAGAGCTCATTATGCGTTTAACTTTTATCAACCATCCAGTCGCAAAGATATTTATAAAAGAAATGTATTTAATATGTGCATAAAAATTTATAACAAGCTACCTGAAAACTTAAAAACCCTGAATGGAAATATTTTTAAAAGAAATTTAACGAAATGGCTAAGTGAAAAATGTTTTTATAGTTTGAATGAGTACATGGACTTTGAGGGATAGTTGACTTAATATTGTTTATTGTTTATGACTAATGTTTACAATTTGTGCTTTGTTTTAGGCCGTTTTAATTTATTTGACATTTATTTTTTACTTAATTTGACATTTAATTTAGAATAGGTATTCAATGATTAGAAATTGTGCAACCTTTATTCCATTTGACATAAAAATTTGTTGTTTAATAGCTTCCAATGACGAACATTTGCACGCCTGCCAGCAGGTTAAATACAATGACTAAGAAAATATTTTGTAACATCTTTGTAATATGTATTTATGCAAATAAAATATTTGATTGATTGATTGATTGATACATAACAATTCCAATTTTAAACACAAAAAATAATATTTTAAATACATAACAAATCCAGTGCACATTTTGATAGGGCATCTTTTTTTTTTAACTCTTTACTTACGTAGACTTGATATGAGAGGGTCTGAATGAAGAAAAAGCCTGTTGACCAAATCTGTATTGGTCAAGATGCGGCTCATTTTTCGTGTGTAATTGCGTCTAAATGATTTAATGTGTTTGTTTGTCGCTTCAGCTGCTTCTTCAGACAACTCCCCGATTGACAATAAAGCGTGATCTATAACATTAGCACCATGAATTAGTACGTTGTGAACGGAAGCAGGCATATTATACCAAGGATACTCGGCAACTAATTGTCGAGCTGTCTCTAAAGCGAACTCTTCGAATTTCGTCTTATTAATGTTATATCCCGAATTTAAACACTGAAGTATAGTCCAGCAACGATCTAGTAGATTTTTCTTGATACCAGTAATTTCAGCTAATATTTCTGAGTTCAAGAAAAACCGCCTAGCTGTATTTCTATCATTAGATGTCCCGCTTCCGCCACTTTTAGGTTTATCTATTATTCCAGCAACGATCTAGTAGATTTTTCTTGATACCAGTAATTTCAGCTAATATTTCTGAGTTCAAGAAAAACCGCCTAGCTGTATTTCTATCATTAGATGTCCCGCTTCCTCCACTTTTAGGTTTATCTATTATAAGGCCTAATCTTTCTCTAAATTGGGTCTTGACGTATGTTTTTTTTAGCAGCTACAAGCATTTGGTCATTAGCAGACCTAGCTTGCCATTTCTTAATATGTAACTTGTACGCGACATGAACAAAATATTCAAAGAAACGTATTAACGCGTGAAGAGGTGACAATCCAAATTCATATTTACTTTCATCGACATTTTTATTTAAACATTTGTCAATTTTGTTCATCTCGCTGGGCAAGGCATTACAAATATAACATTTTGATGAAGAAACATTGCTAAGTGCATTACATACTTTACCATCTACCATGGTAAGTTGCAACTTATGGGTAATACGAAATTCGCGATCTTTTTCCTTGAAAACAGTAGGCTGCAAGTTACTTATCTCTTTAAAATACTCTTTAAAATATGTTTCTTCCTCAACTGAAACTGCAGTCGATTCCTTTAAATATCGAAAGCGAATAGGCCGGCAATATCGAGTAGAGGAAGGACGAGGATTTTTCCACAAAACTACAGAATTTTCTTCATCATCAGATTTTAACACAGGTTGAAGTGGCACGTATGAAGTAACAAACAAGCTATGTCTTCAAGAGTAGGATCTGAAAAATTCTGTTTATACTCAGAATGTCCTGTACTGCCATCGAAACCCCATTTTCCTATCAAAGATATTTTATCTAAGGAGCCATTAGGTACCCTATCCAAAACATCTTTTTGGGACTGGAGAATTCGACTGGCAGTATGATCTAATAAACTTTGAAGTTCAACTTCGGCGGACGTTTCCTATCGAAACGATCGCTCGACCGGCAACCCTCCCACGGGGGAAGGAGGTGGTGAATCCTCATGGATACCTCACAGCCGGCTGTGAGGTTATGTGAAACTTTTACTCACTAAACACCACCTATATTCGCTACCACCAAAGGTGCCGTAGCGTATCTGAGGCGACCACACCCCATGGGGGAGTGTGGCGCAGGGCGTTACTCGCCTAGGCGGTTTACGCACTGAAGGAGGCTGGCAGTCGGGAGGAATTTGAGCCTAGAATAAATTAATTTAAGGAGCCGTTGTCCATAATGAACGTAGGCCTGAATTAATTATTTACTTATCGACTGACTCCCAGAAGGGGTGGCAGCCGATTTAGAGGACTGGGGGCGACCTGAAGGGTCTTATGGGGTGGGCTTAATTAACCTGGGGCTTAAGACTTTTTATGACTCTTAGACACCTTTCGTGGTGACTGAGTGTCATAATAATGTCTCGGGTGGAGCGGGCATTTCGCAGTTTGTTTGCGATTATAAATACTTCGTCGATATCGATACTATCGATAAAGTCGGACACCAAGGTGAAATCGTCGTCACTATTGTGTGAACGCGATTTTTGTGACGGAATTAGGACCCGCTCATGCGGGGTGAAAGGGGGAGGTTTGGGTGCTGAGTTGAGGAGTTTCCTCCAGCTCCCTGCCGGCTTAGTGGCCGGAGCTGCCTCCCTGCCTCCCGATTTCGGGAGAGCATTGCAGAGAGATTGAAGTTGGTGAGTGAGTGGGTAGGGGGGCCAACCTGCGACCTCATGGGAGGTTGGGGTTTCGGGCGCGGCGCGCGAGCTCATCCCCGCCAGTTGGCGGGGTGGCCAATAAGGCCGCAGTTTACACACGCCGGTTCCCCGGGGGAGTCGCGCGTGCGTTCGCACTCCCTGGTGGAGTGGGAGCCAAGGCACTTAACGCACCTTGGTGGGGCTGTACAGTTAGCCGCTGCGTGCCCATAGAGCTGGCAGCGGTGACATTGGCTTGGGACCCCACGGCTGCGCGGGGGTTCTACCCTGATATTGGACGGGCTGCAGACTACGATTTCTTTGTGCCTGAACAAATCACGGGCGCGGGGACAGTTGGTCATGACGACCAACATCAGGGGGAAACGGCGTTTGCCCTGGCCGTACATTGGATGTACAGCTTCGACAGGGAAACCTTGTTTTGAGAGGTCGGCTTTGACCTCATCCGTGTGGAATTCTATCGGGACTCCGCGGAGGACCGCGCGTACTTTGCGCTCTTCGGGAAGAGCGTAAGTGTGATAGGGGAATCTATTTTTTGTTAGTAGCTCGATAAAGCTACGGAAGTCTGAGATGCTCGGCACCTCTATTTTAATGGCTTCACCCGTGTTGATGCGGGTGTATTTAATTTTGCCCTCGATGCAAAGCTTGCTTTTCTTTACATCTTAGGAAAATTGGTGGTGGCGCCTTTTGTTTGGCGGAAGTGGGCTTAGACCGTGAGTCTGGGCGAGCAGTGGGAGAGGGGACACCGTTGATGCAGTCCCTGCTCGATGCAGTGGGATGTTGGCAGCGGGGGCGGCCGGGGTGGCCGGGGATGGAACGGGGAAAGGAGACGCAGGGGACTCAAGGACCGGTGAATTCCGGTTCTTGGCACGCTTTCCGCGCTTACCTTTTCTAGTGACGGGCTGGAATGCGTCATCGGGAGGGAGGGAGGTGAATGACTTCTAAGACAGTCGGGGAGGCGGACCTGTCAGACAGGGTGCGCTTCAAAGTAGGTGGGGCTGAACAGACATCCATTTCGTCTGTGGACTGGGCGTCCTCGGGAGTGGTTAAGCCAGACGGTGACTGGTCGGGTTCTTCGTCGGCATTCATGTAGAGATATTTAGGAACGAGTGCCATGACGAATTCTGCGAAATCTGGTGATTTACGGAGGAGGTCCATGGCTTCTTTCAACGCAGCCATGTTATGAAGGGGCATTTAAAGTCAAAAGACAATTAAAAGCAAGATCAACAGGGACACCCCCCGCCAGAGGCAGGGGGGAGGGGGGGCGGCGAGCGAACAGGTATTCCTAACGGATAGCCGTTCTTCCTTTCCCCTTGGGACTAGGCCCAAGTGCAATGGGTCCGGGACTGCGGTTTTCCCAGGGCCTGGAGGCCCCGGAGAGCGAACCGGGTGCGCTCAGTTGGCTTCGTTGCCACCGTAAGGTATCAACCAACTCAATCGCGATCGGTTATTTAAAGTATCACTGTTTTAATACAAACAGTGAGTACAGTTAATAACAGATAAATGCACAACGATGCAAAATAATGCGAGTGCGAGCGCTGGTGTATGGCATTCGCCTATCACCGGTAGGAAAGGAAGGGGCGCACGGGCAGACGGACGTCTGCACCGCACGGAGTGGAAATGAAAAGTGAACCTTGACCTAATTACGAGTACATTACTATTTATAGTTTTTGATAGCTTGGTTACTAGTGAATAACCTAGGGACATCATCGGACTGAGATTAGACAGTGACATTTTTGGATTTTTGGCCTATGGATGAATCACCGTGCACTGTGATGTTAAATTAGTACGCGTCTGTTGTTACCAAGCCTGCTACTACCTACATAAGGTATTATAGTAAAATTGTGTCTGTTACCTGGGTGTAGTATTCGATACATAGCAAGGTCAACTGCTGTTTTGGAGGTAATAAGATAAATGAAACAAAGGCAAGTGGTTTACAGTATAATAAAAAAGTTTTTTTACAAAAGATGTTCGAAATGTCTGCCGTTTGCACGAATGCATAACAACCACCTTCTTAAAAAGTTCCGTTTTAGGGCTCGTAGGTTTATTGTTGAGATTTCTTGAGCAGCTTGAAAAATGCGTTGTCTTAAATCTTCTTGCGTTGTTATTGCTTTAGCATAAACTCGATCCTTCAGGCTACCCCAATAAAAAAAATCGAGGGGGTTGAGGTCTGGCGACCTCGGTGGCCACAGAATTGGCCCAAGCCGGCCAATCCAGCGCCCAGGATAAGCCTCATCTAAGTAGGCCCTCACTTGACGACCATAGTGTGCTGGACAGCCATCGTTCTGTAACCACATGGTATCTCGGAATTCCTGTGACTCTTGTTCTAAAAGTCCCGGCAGCGTGTCTCTTAAAAGTTGTAAATAATTCTCAGAGTTGAGAGTCGACGGTATTTCCACAGGTCCTATGATACGCCCGTTTAAAATACCAGTCCATAAATTAATTTTGAACTGGTATTGCGAATGGTCTTGCCTTGTCTCGTGGGGATTGGCTGTCTGCCAACTGTGCAGGTTGTGCAAATTAATGTACCCGTCCTTCCGGCAGGCGGATTCATCGGACCACAAAGTTTTGTTAAGAAAGTTTGGGTCTTCCCGTTTAAGCTCCAACATTCTTCGGCAAAATTGAACCCGTGGCGCATAGTCCCGTTATAGCAGAGACTGCACTTTTTGGATTTTGTATGGGTGATATTTTAATCTTTGTTGTATGCGATGAACTGAAGATTTAGGGATTCCAGTTCTTCTTTGAATAGCCCTTACCGACGTCGACGGGTCTTCTTTTACTTCTTGAATAACAACGTCCACATTCCGTCCGCGAGGTCTTCCTTCACTGCCATGGCCACCGGAAAGTCTTCCTTCGGAGAAGGCGTTGTGAACACGCAAAAACATATCATATTGTGGGTGATTCCGACCTGGACAACGTTCTGCGTAAATCCTCGCTGCTTCCATCGCGGAATGAGATGCTCCCCCTCTGGTGTTAATTCGCCTGGTTTCACCGTAAATGAGATGCATATCGACATAATCAACGGAGGTATAAACATGTTCATCTCGTCGTCGATTGGCCATAATGGGAGAGAAAAATCGATGTCTGATGTAGCGCCAAGTCGTATGGATAAGTTCAAAAGACGAAACTGCGATCAAAATCAATGTCCGTTGTAGCGCCAAGTCGTATAATAACAACAAGTCAGTTCAAATCACGAGTAATCTCGAAACACAAACGAGAACACAGGTAAACGGGTACAGCACAGAGTGTTAGGCTTGACTTCCTCCTAAGCTGACGTCGGTGACCGCCGTCGGCGGCGCGTACCGTCGGTCACGTATGAACACAGAAAAGCCCCGCACTGCGAAACCGATCACTGTACGGAACAGTCGTGTGCTAAATTAAATTGTGATTTTTAATAATAATCCATTTATAAATTGTTTAGTTGCTGCAATATATTTACGTAAGCGAAGGAGACGTAATAGAAAAAGGTATCACATTCACCCACTTGTTGCACAAAGAGCAGTATATGGTGAATTTTCTACTTTATTTGGAATGCTACGTATGGACGAAGAAAAATTCTTCAATTATTTTAGAATGTCAGTTGAAACTTATGATGAACTGTTATCAAAGTTAGAAGACAAACTGAAACACTGCTCTGTGATATGATGAGGGTTGGTGGTGGTGTTGGTGATCAAAACGTGATTATTAGTTGAAGTTCATTTATTGAATGATTCTCCAAAAACATACATTATAAAGTAATACTTAAAAACTACCAATATTGCTTACTTGCAAATAACTACTTAGTTAATGACGCATGTGTTCGATTGCGACATGACCTATTTACACTTCCGTAGGTATACTACTACAACTCCCCGGAAAAGTCCTGCTCTCCCTCCCCTTTCAAAGGAAAAGGAAGAAAAAATATTTTTACTTCGTTACGGTAATTAGGTCATATTGCATTACAATCTAAAATAACTTAATAAAATATAATTCCTTAAATTATGCGTTATACATTTTTGTATTATTTTTGTGAATAAGATATTCCTTTCCATTCCTTAAAACTTTAACATTAGGTGACGCTTCCTCAATAACTTCGAATGGACCATTATACACATTTTGAAGTTTGTCTCCAGTTTGATTTTTAATTAAAATTAGGTCTCCTTTCTTATACATTGTGGGATGTGTCTTTTTATCATATATAAACTTTCGTTTCATTTTACAATTAATTAGATTGTTTTTTGCATCATATTGCGCTTTTTGTAAGCGATATTTCATTTCCTTTGGATAGTCATCATAGTTATACCAAGGTTCTACAGTAATACCTAAATCTGAAGGCAATTTACAGAGTTTTCCGAATACTAATTCGAATGGGGTGTATTTTGTTTGTGTGTGCACTGTTGTGTTATAAGAAAATGTCCAAAAGGGTAACCAATCGCTCCAGTCAATGAAATTTCTATCACATCACATCATTAGACATCATTAGTCATTCCTGGCCAATAATACGAGGGCGGGTCAATAAGTCCGTGACTTTTGGAATAAAACACAGATTTTTTGATAAACAAATCATTTTATTTTTCAACGTAGTCTCCCTTGAGCTCTATACACTTTATCCAACGCTTCTCCAATTTTTTTATCCCTTCCAAAAAATATGATTTGTCGAGGTCCTCAAAATAGACCTTTGTTTGCGAGATCACTTCATCATTGGAGTCAAATCTTTTTCCACCAAGCCATTTCTTCAGGTTTGGGAACAAAAAGTAGTCACTCGGAGCCAAATCTGGAGAATAAGGCGGATTAGGGAGCAATTCATAGCCCAATTCATGGATTTTTGCCATGGCAACTGCACATGTGTGCACCCTTGCATTGTCTTGATGGAAAAGAACTTTTTTCTTGGCCAAATGAGGTCGGTTTTTTTTCAAATCGTCATTGAAGCGGTCCAATAAGTTGGCATAATATTCCCCATTGATTGTTCTTCCCTTTTGAAGGTAGTCAATGTGGATTATCCCACGTGCATCCCAAAAAACAGTCGCCATAACTTTATTGGCTGACAAACCCACCTTGGCCTTCTTTGGCGCCGATTCACCCTTAGAAACCCACTGTTTTGACTGTTGTTTGGTCTCTGGTGTGTTGTGATGGATCCATGTTTCGTCCACGGTTACAAAACGGCGCAAAAACTCCTCCATATTGCGACTAAACAACGCCAAACCTTCCTGTGAAGTTGTTACACGATTGCGTTTGTGGTCGACTGTGAGCAAACGCGGCACCCATCTTGCGGAAAGCTTTCTCTAGCCCAAGTGATCTTTCAAAATTGAAACCACTGAGCCATGCGAGATCCCTACGGCTTCCACAATCTCTTGCACTTTCAATCTTTGGTCGGCCAACACCATATCGTGAATTTTTTCGATTGTTTCGGGTGTGGAGACCTCAACTGGGCGTCCAGGACGTTCGGCATCTTCAGTGCTTGTACGGCCACAATGAAATTTAGTAAACCACTTTTTTACCATTGAAATCGATGGTGCAGAGTCCCCGTAGTATTTATCAAGCTTAGCCTTGGTCTCGGTAATGGTTTTTTTTCGCAAAAAATAATGCTTAATAAGCACACGAAATTCACTTTTTTCCATTTATTCCTCAAATTACTGGGTACTTTGATAAAGATAGCTGTCGGACACAAACTAACTGACGCAGCAAGTTCAAATTTTGATAGGAGTCAACTGACAGATACCTGTTGCCAGGAGTAGTGTTGCTTTTTCGGTAAAGAGGTCAGAAATTCAAAAAGTCACGGACTTATTGACCCGCCCTCGTAGTATTGTTTCAAATTATTTAACATTCTGCTAACCCCTGCATGACCGCTAGTAGGTAAAAGATGAAAGTCGTTTAATATTATTTTCTTATCTTCACGACTATTTATTCGTATAACGTCTCTCGTAATTAAAATTTTTGGTACCCCTAGATGCAACTTTTTTATATAACTTGCAAGTATTTTAATGTTTGTTGCATTTTCCTTATTTTTAATAATTAATAATTCATTAATATGTTCTCTTGCGCACAATGAGCCTAAATCTCTCGCTAACTCCTGCGGGGTAGATAACGATCGAGTATCTAGGTAAACTGCATAATGCGAGGGTAAATAAACGCAATGTTTCATATTAGAGTAAATACTAAATAAGTTTTTAACTTTTATTTCACTAGTGAAAATTAATTCTATCACATCTTTAGGTTTCTTCAGAATCTCTACAATCTCAGGTTGATCAGGCCTGCTACTGATAGATAATTCTTCAGTCAAATCCGATTTCTTAGACTCTAGCTTTTTAGTTTGCGCTCTAGTCAAAACTGACACAACTTGTTCTCCGATTGATTTTAAATCTTTACATGTCATTGATACCGGAAGTCTACTCAATGCGTCTGCAGCTACATTAGTTCGACCCGGGATGAACATGATTTCGAAGTCATATTCCTCCAAATAAAGTCGAAATTTGGTCAATCTACTGGATGGATCTTTTAAACTGAATAAATATACTAGTGGCTTATGGTCTGTAAAAATTTTGAATTTTCTGCCATACAAATAAGGTCTAAAATGCCTGACCGCCCATACAATAGCTAGTAATTCTAAGTCTATGATGGGATATCTACTTTCAGCGGGTGACAAATTACGGCTTGCATATGCAACTACTTGACCATTTGAATTCGATAAAACGGCGCCTAAACCTGTTTTACATGCATCTGTTCGTAACTCAAAAATATTTGTTTCCGAAAAGTCAGGATACTGTAAAATGGGTGGGGACATTAAAGCTGATTTTAAATGTTGAAAAGCTTGTTCGCATTCGGATGTCCATTCAAATTTTGAATTCTTTTTACATAATTTGTTTAAAGGGTACGCTATGTTTGAAAAATTTGGTATAAACCTTCTATAGTAATTAGCAAAGGCTAGGTAGCGCTTGACGTCATCCGAGTTCGATGGAACCGGATACTTGCGCAATGACTCAATTTTGCTATCGTCAGGAAGAATGCCTTGCGATGTTATTTTGTGACCTAGATAAATTATTTCGGTGCGTAAAAATTCACATTTTATTGGATTTAACTTTAAATTAACTTGCCGTAAACGTTCTAAAACGGTAACTAGATTTTTGTTATGATTATCCATTGATTTTCCTATAACGACACAGTCATCTAAATAAATAAATGCCTGTTTATAATTAATTCCCGACATGGCTATTGTCATCAACCTTGAAAATACGCTAGGAGATGTCTTTAATCCCATAGGTGAACGCTTCATCTGATACATTTTATCAGTTGTGAAAGCGGTGTATTTTCTCACTTCAGGATCTAACTCAAGTTGATACATTTTATCTACACTAAATGCCGTATATTTACGTGATTTTTCGTCTAAAGATAATTGATAATAGCTTTGTGAAAGGTCCAATTTTGAAAAATAAATACTACCGGATAGGGAATCTAATATCTCTGTTATATTTGGTAATGGAAATTTATCGTCTTTTATCCTGTTATTAAGTTGCCTATAGTCAATAACTAATCTCCACTTCTTCTCATTTAACCTATCTGCCTTTTTAGGGACTAATAAAACCGGACTGGACCATTCTGAGATGGTTTCTTCTATAATATCATTAGCTAGCATATCATCAATGTGTTTTTGTATTTCTTGTTTTAAAGAATGAGGTATCCTATATGGTTTCGTATAGCAAGGTGAAACATTATCCTTTAATGATATTGAGTGTGTCATAATATTGGTTGTCGATAGTTTATCACCTGGAAGATGAAAAACATCGGCATATTTTGCACAAATATGTTCAATACTACGTCGTTCTTCCTGGTTCATATTTGACAAATTTAATAGTTCAAACAAAGTTTTAACTCTACTAACACTATTCTCTTTTCCAGAAAGACAACATACTTCAAAATAATTTAAGTCATATATAGTAAAATTTTGAAAATCGTATTCGATTTCATTGTTTGTAGTGTTCAATATTCTCAAGGGAATGCGACCATTATTTGGCTTCGCGATTAACCCTGCTACATAAACTCCATTATGTATCTCTTTTGATAAAACTACACAATCACTAGTAGAAGTCGTAGGTATAAACCGTATTACTTCGCATCGGGGCGGTATCAAGTGTCTATATCTAGAATTATACTTTATTTCAATAGAAACGTCTACATTATTGTTCGTTAAATGTAATAAACTATCTTTGTAACTAATTATAGCTTGATATCGTTTTAAAAAATTATCACCTAAAATACCATTAGCTGAACATGACATATTTTTAAAAACATAAAACTTTTCTCTAAAACTTAATCCATTATAATTTAAATCTAAAAAAATATAACCCTCTGACTCTAACCTACCGCTTACTCCTTTTATAGTTATTTTTTCATAGCATAATTGGTTCAGTAATTGCGTGTATTTACAAAGCCATTCGTATTTTAAAACGCAAAGACTTGCTCCACTATCAACCAAAAGATTAATTATTTCATTATTTACACAAAATGACACAGTGCTACTGTTATTAAAATTTAATATAAACTCGTCTTTATTAACGAAAAAAATCATTTGATGCGTCATTACTGGCGCTTTGGCTGTTATTATTGCTATTAGTAGGATGCAACTCGTTATTTACGGGTGCTGTATCCTGAATCATGTGGCGCACTGGTACGGCTGGCCTACGCGACCTTGAATTAAAAAATCCACGGCCACGACCACGGTTATAGTTTCCACCGCGGAATGAACTACACTGACCACGGGAACTATTGGGATAAGATGGTAAATTTCGGCGATTATAATCTTTATTACCCGACGCTCTAAATTTGTTGTAGCTGTTATTACCACAGTTTGTATTGTTTTTGTAGTTGCGGCTACGATAAAAAATATTTTGGCGTCTAACGTTCATAACTTCGAATGAAGATGACATGGACTGCTCGTCCATGGCAGTTCTAATAGCTTTCGGCAAGAAATCAAATTCTCTTGCTGCTATAATTGTACTTAACCTGCGATCTGATAAACCGTCCGCGAAACGTTTTAATGCAATTCTTTCATTTATCGGCTTAAGATATTCATATTCTTTAGAATCTCCATTTGACTGAGCGATGGTTAAATTAACAAACAATTCCTCCAATTCAGTACCAAACGATTCGATAGATCGACTACCTTGTCTTAATTGATATAATTTAGACTGTAAAGCGACTTCTGATTTTTTCTGAATCAAATGTTTTCGCATATCAGAGAGAAGATCATCAATTTTATTATAATGCGAGTTTAAACGTAACTGCGCACTTGAAGATAGGCGCGTTTTAAGCACAAAATCTATTAATAGCGATTGAGATGTGTCTGAAATCATTTTACTGTACAACTCTATGCTGTTAATGAGTGAATTTGTAACATCTTCTTGACCTGTCATCACTGGTAATAAAGCGATGGCAGTTTTTATGTCAAAATCGCTTTTAGTACTCATCTTGGTTAGCTGAAAATTTTCTGACTCAGACTCAGACGACATAGATAACTTAGTTATTTTATTAAAGATTTGATGTATCTCATTAATTGTTTTATGAACAGAGGTAATATCACTGGTACTTATCTGTTCTAATTCAATTTGAGTGTGCAACACAGACAAAATACTCTCCAATTTCGAGTACAAAATTTTTGCTTCATTAACTTTCTTTATTCCTAATTCTTGATGTCTTCTAATAGGTCCTAATTTAATTAAATAATCTTTTAAATAAAATAATGCCTTATATAACTCATGTAACTCAAATATTACACCTGACATAATCTAACTTAACTTAAAATTACAAGAAATGTTTTACATACTTTTCGACGCAAATTGACATAATACCCGAAGAGTTGGCTTGCGAGGTGCACGCTGAGGAGACGAAGACGAAGACGGGCTGGTTCGCTGGCACTCGATGCGCTGGCGCTGCTGGTGCTTGACATCACTGATATTGGGCTGCTTGAGTACGATGATGGGCCGGGAAATCCCTGGACACCTGGGCCGGGCTATACCCTGGACTCCTCTTGATTAACCTTCTTAGACAGTAGATGTGGTGAGATCAGCACGGGAGATGGTGGCAATATTATTCCTGTTAAGTTCTCGTTGAATTGTACGAACGAACTGTTTCTTGCATTTTTTCATAATATAATAAATTGATGCTGCCGCCACTATGACGACGATGACAACGATCAAGATTTCAACGATGGCGATTTTCTCGTTATGTTTTTGTGTAGTCGTTGCTAAAGCTTCCCCGTTAGCGTTCTGAGCTATTACAACTTGTTCTTTAGATGCCGATTTTCCCATGATGTTGAAGTTGTGGCTTGAGTTTCTTTCTTCAAAAAATTAATCCATCTTCTGTTTTCCTAATGATGTTGCTTGGTTCCAATGGCAGGATCGCCATGTGATATGATGAGGGTTGGTGGTGGTGTTGGTGATCAAAACGTGAAGTTTGAAGTTCATTTATTGAATGATTCTCCAAAAACATACATTATAAAGTAATATTTAAAAACTACCAATATTGCTTACTTGCAAATAACTACTTAGTTAATGACGCATGTGTTCGATTGCGACATGACCTATTTACACTTCCGTAGGTATACTACTACAGCTCAATATATCGGGAAGTTATATCTCCCAACAAGCGCCTTGCTGACAATACTTTTTTTATGTTTTAAATTATGAAGGTTACAAATAAGAACAATAGCTTTCTTGCAAATAATTAAATATAAAGTTGTCTCAATCATTGCCTAGATAGTAAAAAAACAGCAAAATCTAACTTTTTACAGGTGCCTATGTTATGTTTTCACGCCTAAGAGCGCCTTAAAATTTGCCGTACAGTGCCGCGCGGCAGCGCTTAGCGGCTTTAAAGAGCTGAACCTAATTTCATAAAATAGCAATGATATGGCTAGAATCCTTTGGTAATTAAAATAAAACAATTAATGATTTAAATATCTGTTTATAATTTTTTGTGGACATAACAATCAGTTTTTTGAAAAATAATGTTAATATTAGCAAATTTAATTTCCTTTGTTTATTTCTGTAGAAACAGTTTGGTATCCTTGACTAACCATAGTTTCAGAGTCCTGTGTAGAAGAAGTGGGACGCACATCGTATACAGTAAAAGTGTGCTGTGTATCGTCGCCCTCTCCTGAAATTACGGACACTTTGGAATCCTTGTGGATATGTTAAGTCTGATACAGAATAGAACGAATGTGCAGAATCTGATCTATTTGTTTCATATGGATTTGACATATTTCCAATTTCCATAGCTTTTTTCAAGACTTCTGTGCGGAACAGCAATTTTTGATGTACCGAAAACTTTTCCATTGTGGGCAAAAGAGACATAAAAAAAGCTACGTCTTGCCCACCTCTAAACAGCACGCGATCAGCCTATAGGACGACGGTGACTCAGGATCTCGCCCCTCCTTACAGAGAAGGCAAAGGCGGCCCTTCCTCCAAGGCTTCAGGAACTGTCCCACCCTAAGGGAAAGGTCAACCAGCTACCCGAGCTCAACCCCCAGATGCTTCAGCGCCAGGGCCAGTACCGTGCCCGGCACTCCATCGAGCCCCGGAGCTCGTTGCCTGTTGCGCACCCGCTCAACTCCAAGTGGGAACTCGGAGTTCGACACCGGAGAAGCTTCTATCTCCGACAGTCTCCTAGATGGAGGGCAAATAGCCAAAACAGCCTCTGGTGGTGGCTCAGGGAACAAACAGCCGACTAAGAACGTTAAACCTACACGGGAGGCCCCATTGTGCCGCACACGTACAGGCCCTCCCGGCGCTCATTCCTCCACCGCATCTTCCCTGAGGTCTGTAGCGTCCTCACTCCATGCCCAGCTTGGGGCCCAAACACCTGGTGAACGGGATCGGATCGAGATTGGAGAGAAAATTTTCCAACCCTGCTAAACCCCGGTTCGGGGAAAAGTACGCATTGACGACCATGTATTCTCCACATTCAGCCATCAAAAATCCTGGACCCCTATCCCGCAGGATCGGAGGGGGCCCATCTGCTCGGGCAACGATGGACGGCAATCCGGCCATCGCCCCGAACTAGTTAGGACTCTGGGCAACAAAGTACGGCTCAGAAACCACTGCCACATCGATCTCCCACAGTCTTGGAGGAAGAGGTCCTGGGAGCCAAAACAGTGATTGAGATTGACTTGGAGGAATCAATAACTGCGTCTGGGCATCATCGCATAGATTCCTCCGTAGCAGTGATCCAGATCACCTCCAGGGTGAATAATTCGTGTTCCTAGGGTCATCACCTAAACTTTAGGGGGAGGGGGGGTTTACATTTCCTTCCTCCCATTATGTGCTCGGCATGTTTGCCGGCATCTGCTCAGACTGCGTAACGGAGGTCCATTTCACAGCCCTGCATCTTATGCCCAGTCTAACCGCTACGGTTTACGGGCACAGCTGCCCAGAATGGCCGACTCCCATGCATCTGAAGCAACGCATATGTCGGCCCTCCATTATCTGCGCCGTTGTCGAGCACCAGCTGACGAGCACTCGTCCCCTAATGATGGCCCTTGCCGCTTTTATCGGGCACCGGACAAACACGAAACCGTGCCGTCGAAGCGATGCCGAATAATTCTGGCGTGGACTTTGCCAGGCTGGCAACCACCTATTTTGGCCACCGCACACAAAACCTCCTGGACAATCGCCGATTCGTCGAGATACCCGATGCGGAGACCCACCAGGCTGAGGCTGGTACACCTCCACTTCTTTCACCAAAACGAACTGCAGGTGCTCCACTAATTTGCCCGCCTTCTCAGTGGACTTGGTGCCCGGAACTTAGATCATCCGGACACCGATGGCTGCTTGGTGGATCTCCACGCCGCCAATATCCAAGTTGGTCCCTACCAGGCTAGATCTCCACGCCGGCAATATCCAAGTTGGTCTCTACCAGGCTGGATTTGGCCTAAGTGAGGACCTCATAGTAGCTCGCTACTTTGGTAGCAACCTCAGGCCACAGTGTCATGATGATGGTTGAAGAGCGCGGAGGAGCAAGCTTCGCTGGCTTAGAACCTGCTGGTTTGGCTGCAAGCTTGGCAGTGGGAGCAGCAGGGGTAGAAGGGGCAGGGCCTTCTTCTTGCCCTTCCTTACCACCATGGCCCATTCTTCTTCAGTCGGCGTAGCCTTTGCGGGCTACGCTGCTGGAGCCACCATTGAAAAAGCAGCCGTAGGTATCTCCTCTAAGCCTTCGCTCTCCACCTCGGCAACCTCCGCCTCCACCTTAAGCTCCGCTACCTCCGCCGTTGTTGAGTTATCCGCTTATAGATCGACCGCTTAACTGAGTCCCTTCTGACGTCAATTTTGTCTTCTTCATTTTCATTTCCCTCCCAATTCATGTACTCCATACCATTTTTATGAATTGAAAGATATTTTCACTACCCAAAGGAAGACGATTGAATTCATAATAATAATATTGATAAAAAAAATGGTAGGGAAAGACAACAAAGCTGACGTCAGAAAGGACTCAGTTAAGCGGTCGACCTATAATCTGCAGCTTATAAGGGCAAAGTTGCGAAACGGCAACGTCGCAGCTGCTTTCAGCCAATCCGATCGTTTGCAGTGCTCTGATTGGCTGATTTAAATCGGATCAACATTTTCCGTAACTATCGCAGGGTGGATTTGTATATCGGATCAACATAAGCGACCGCTAGTAAACGGTCCCGTGAATGTAGATGTTGATCCGGTCGGAGCCACATCAGTTACCAAAGATGCATAAATGATCAACATAAGGCGTCGGATCAACATACGTTTTCGGATCAACAAAGTGCTCGCGTGAAATCGCGTCTGATCAACATTTACCGTGAAAGTATCTCTATATATATACAGTTGTAACCAATTATATTAATAATATGTCAGATCAATCACAAATCTTACAGCATTAGTAGTAGCAACAGCACACTCACACAGTGGTACCAAGCAGTCTTGTACTATGTATTGGTACTTTTATACTCTTTGGATAATAGAAATCAGCTATTACTTATATTATTTTTAAAAACATAAAGCATGTTAACTAGGAACACTTTATGCTAAATCTAATCACAAATATCACAGAAACACTATTTGTTTTTCAAAAAAGTGCCTTTTAACAATTTAACACATCAATAATTGTTAGGCATTCTGTATTTCGCTAGCCTATAAAGTTTCTACTTAATCAGTCTTTTCTCTTGAAGATCATTAGGTTTTGTTAAAGTTAAATTATTCTTGTTAAAAAAGTTCTATCTGATTAATCAGTTTCTAATTATAATCTTTCTTCAAACTATTCTTTTAGCTGTTAACGAATCAATATATAAAGTGTGTTTTTAGGGAAAACACAATAATCACTTATTGGCTCAGACACATGGCACAAACGTAATCTAGAATTATGTTGCTGCAGGATAAACAAACCCAATTGCTACACACCATGCATTTCGCCATTTCTTCCAAATTAAAATCCTTACGTTTTTTGCAGATAAAACATAGAAATGACCTAGATGAATTTTTTCGTAACTTGTTTTCTTTATTTAGAAGCATTATATTATAGTGCTTTGGCTCTACTTTTTTCGGGAGTAGTATTCTAGCCCTTTTGGCTGATGGCCTAAAGGTCATTTCGTCGTGTATATTTATTGATTTAAGAATTCTAACTTTATCGTTGGACATGGAATCATCTTTATTTATTGCGGGTGACAATTTTTGAGAAACAGGGAGTTTGTAACCTAATGGTAAATTATCTATTATATCTTGGTTTTGCAACAAACATGACTTTGTATTCTCAGTGGTGTCTAAAATTTGGCCACTTAATGAGAAAGTAGCGGGATAGTTACATTCTGAAAACTCCAGGTCGCAGTTAAGATTTTAGTTATCATTATGATCCTCGTGACAAAGCTGTGGCACTTCACAATTCAAAGGCACAAAATCTTGATGAAAATCGTCCATAACGTTATCAAAATTAAGTGACTGCAGCAAATTGGGTTCGTTTGTATCGGTTTCAACCACACTTATGATTGGAATCTCTGCAACCTCACTAGTACCAGCCGTTTCACTAGCAATTTTAGTCACCACTATCGGTGCAGCAGGAATGTCTGAACGCCCTCGTAGAAAAATGTGTGTTTTAGGGTTGTAGCACTCACAGAAACCACGTACCTCACCACAGAAACAACTTAGTTGCCTATATTGAATTTTGTTCTGTTGATATGTGGTAATTTGGTGCAACTGCATTGTTCCGGGTACCACGTCCAAATCAATTGGAACTAGTTTTTTGAAGTTCTCGATTTCTTCTTCCAGTATTAAAAAACATTTGACTGATGTACCGCTTCTTTGCAAAATCTTGTATGCATCATCGGCATTTGTAATGTCTACTTAGGAGACTCTTTTATCAAGTGCTCTCTTTATTGATCCGCCTATACCATCGGCGATGCTTTTACCGTGGCCAGCTTCTGAAAAGGACCAAGTGGAGTAGGATAGTCCTAATTTGGCCGTGAACAAACTTAACAAAAAAAAATTTTATTTTTGCCTGTACTGGCTGCTAGACCCATCTGAAAAAAATTGACTTATTTTGCGCTGTTGGTTCATATTTTTGGAGTATCTTAAGACTGGCATAAGGTGTGCCCAAATTGCATGAGGTTCGTGGCAATTATTATCCGACACAGAAGCAAATGACTGAGAACCATTTTTTGTGAATATCATGCCGGTATGTAATGTAACTGAATTCTTTGACGCACCAAAATGAGTAGATTGGATCGCCTGACCGTATTTGCATTCATAGTTCTCAGAGAAATCACAAATAATTGCGATTTCATCGTCTTTCAAGTTATTAATGCAAGTTCTTTACTGCCTTTGTTGCTCTTTCCAATTAAAGTAGTGGGTTTTGAATAGCGGCATTTCTTTTTTAACTTCTCTTAGTAGCTCGTGGATAGTTCCTTTGATCTGGGTTTTGACTGTCTTTTTTGTAGTTAATTGTTTTCCAGCTTTCTGATAATTGTGGCTGACTCTGACCCATTTGATCCATTTTATCTCTTCTGTTTGAGTGTTTTCAGTATGTTGAAAAGATATATGTTTGCATTGTTCGCATTTATTATACATGCATGTGTACGATTTTATGTCACATGCTGCAACGACCAAGAGCTCATCAAGATTCTTGTGAGTTATGACTCCTTTGTGTTTGAGAGCGATAAACATAAACTCCATGTTGGCGTGTTTTATACAGAGGCATGTTTCTCTTCTTTGCATACTTGGAGATAACACATAATAGGGTTTGTGTCTACAAAATGTCGAGAAGCTTATTGTTCCTTCTTCGTTTTTATAAACTTCGTGTAGATTTTGCAAGGTATCTACCAAATAGCGAATTTGGGACTTCTTTTTTGCTTTTGTCTTTGTTTCTCGCTTTCCCGCGGTCATCCTACTTACATCATCTCGGTTAAAAAAACATTCTAATTCTTCTATAATTTCCTTTCTGATACTTCTATTCCTCATCTGTGTCATTCTTAACGGATATTTCAAGCCTAGAACTTTCGCTTCAGATTTTTTGCAAAGTTTTGTGGGTTGTTTTTGCATAGCCACTTTAATTTTCTGTTTTTCTACTAATCGATCGGCATTTTGATATACATTTTTTAATGTTGTTTCCATTACTTCCTGTCTGGCTTTGAGTTTGTCATTTTCACATTGCAACTGCTTGATCTTGTTTTCTGATTTCTGTTTATGTCGAAACAAAGATTTTCTGAGTCTGTTATAATTGTTTTTATACTGCTCTACTGCTTTCAAAGTTCTTCTGTGTTCAGTTATTAATTTCTTATATATAAGTACCAGAGTATTAGCACCGTTTCTGCGACTTTTGCCAGTTGCAGTCGTTTTTGAAGTTGAAGCCTCATCAACATTTTGGTTTGATTTATTTGCAGCTTTTCTTTTCTGTGCTTGTTGTTTTTTTGTTCTCTCCACTTCTTTCGTTGTGCTTCTTGCTGTTCTTCTGTAAGATCTTTAATTTTTTTACAGTACGACTGTGTTAGAATATAGGTATATAAATATAATATTTAGGGAAATTAAGAAAATATAAAAACTATTTCAAAAGTATAACATTAAATTATTTATTCACAAGACAGCAGAAAAGCAAATGAAACATTATAAAAGAAACAATTATTTGGGTTAATAGAATTATTTAAACAATATCAAACAATAATTGTTTTGTACCAAATTTGGTGCATAGGACAGCCGATGGGTTAATAACATTATTTACACAGGTTAATTATTCAATTATAAAATTCATATAGAATATTATTATGCATATTTAATAGGTAGTAAGTACTTAACTCACGTAAAGAAGATTCTGTATTTGATGCTTTACTGCTTAACTAGAAGAATTTGACAGCTTGTTATAGGTATAGACTCCTTGACTGAACTGTAGTAACTATTATCTTGAGTAAGGTATCGAAGTAAACTGGTTTATCCAAGCAATTATTCCTGATTTTATACCCCAATATCCCCACTTTAAGACAAACCAAAAATGCTGACCAAACTAAAAAATATTGTTTACGTAGCAGTAGCGTCGACCAATAGGAATAAACTTTACAATAACTTATTGAATAATACCTAAAAATGTTTAACATTGTATGGAAATTCTTTTGAAACACATAAAGAAGATTCTTAAGTGTTAACATTGTTTTTACATAGCTTGAACTAGACTTAAATTGGAGGAATTATGATCGACCAATCACAGTAGTCGTAGTAATTTAGGCAATAGAATTTTACATTTACAATATAAACATGATTTATTTGTTATAGTTGTTTTTAAAACATGTTAGGAACATTTAAAAATTACATATACACATATTGAATGGTAACATAAATATTTCTGGGAAATAAGTATTTTGATTGACAAATTACGAATCGAGTCAACCTTGCTAGTGGGGATGGCGTTATAATTTTAGTTCAGCGGTAGTAGTTTGACAAACAACATGTGTAGTGTTAAAAGTACTTTGTGTTCGAACGTGTGCAGTTCAACAGGCAATACAAAAGGACAAACTATGAAGGTTAGTTTTGTATTATTTTATATTCCCTGTCAACTGCATACGCTTTGATTTTTTTTCTCTTGAGTTCTTTATGTTTTACTGGGTCCTGTTTGATTTTATTTCTATATCGTTTAGCTCTTTCAGCGGGAGTAAGCGCCATGATTGTACCTAGAATGAAAGTAGGGACTTAAATCTAGCATATCCAAAAGTAAGAGGAAGATAATAGTTAGTAGTACCTCTTTACCTCTCTGTTTTGGTAAGAAAGTTAGTGATTTGAGTGAGGTATATGTAGGGTAAGGCAAGATAATGTAAGGTAAGGTAAGGAAGGGTAGGGTATGGAAGGGTAAGGTAAGATAGGGTAAAATTAGTTAAGGAAAGGTAAGCTGGGTCTTTTTTACAAAAAGAAAACCGCCTTCAAAAAACCGGCCTGTTGAAATGCACAAAATATTTTTTGTGTTTGAAGTTGGTCGGTTTCTTCTTTTAAAAAGATTTTTGATACCGTTTTTTTAAATTTTTGTTTTGGTTTATTATTTTATACAACGTGTTAATGAAAAAAGCGCAAAACCTGGTATAAGTTTGTTCAAAATCAAGAGTTGAATCGACTTCACTAATAAACAAATTATAGATTTATTTTTCACACAGAGTTCTACGACGTTTTCTTTTTAATTATTTACTTATATTGCTTTCTTAATTTCTCAATGTACTTGTAATAAATATTCCTGGACATCCCCGTGATTCCCACACAACCATAAAACACTACGTTAGAAATTCAATTACAATTTATTTATTCTTTGAATTTATTTCTATTTTTATTGGATTCCTTGAGGCCATCTCTAAATACAAAATAACCTATGTCACTCACACAGTAAAGTCGAATCTAACGACATCTCATACGTCAAAATCCATCCAGCCCTTTAGGCTGTTGGTAGCGACAAAGAAATGTACTGGGATACATACATACATACCCTCGAAAGTACACACAAGAAAACAAAAGAAAGCTAATATCTTCGTAGATTGTTCTATAATAATTATAAGTTGAGGTGTCTGAGGTTAGCGCTTTTTCATTATCAAATTGTATAAAAATCAAATTCAATGCCTGATACCATATAAACCAAGCTTTAGTGTTCCAAAGCGTCACTTAAGTACTCCTTAGCGTCACATTCGTGAGAACGTGACTCTTAGGAGGTGACGCATTTACACTTTCATTTCTGTTAAAAAAGATTGCTACTTTGCCATGAATTATTTGTAAGTAATGACCACATATTCTTAATTTATGTTATCAAGGGATTCTTATTACACATGTTGACAAATCAATGAACAGCTCTTACCTTGTCAAATCCAAAACGCTAGCGGAAGCCTCCTAAATGTTCTCCGTGACGCGACTACTTGACACACACTCTCTCGCGTGAACTGAGCGCCCACAGATCAAAATGGCGGTTGTAAATGAAATAGCAGTGTTGCCGTATTCCGTTAAAAAATATACTTTAGAATTATTTTTATTGGAAGGGTAGAAAATGCCCGTGACGCCCATGGGAATTCCGCAATCACCATTTTAGTGGACAAATTAAAAGCATAAAAATAAGCGTGTTTCTTAATAAACATGTATTATTTAATGATATACTATTTTAGATTACAGTTCAATAAAATTGAAAAATACGGCAACTAGTTTCATAAAAATTTGGAACATTATGAATTGTTACTTCAAACTTGTTAGAATGTGTTTGGGACCACCAAAAATAGTGAGACTCAATGTCGAAATTCAGCTTTATTTCAGTATTTAGTTGTAAATTTAGTATGTTATTATTTTTTGACAAGAAATTATTAGCTTCTCTACTATTACCACAAAGATTTTGAACAAAATATTGTTTAGTAATTTTTTTGTAAGCATCTAAACTCAGCGGACACATTATTTTTGTGAGCAAACTTCCTAAGAATAGCTCATATATGCACGTCTTTCCATACTGTAGCCTACATAGTTTAATTTGATTAATGTAAAATAACCAAGAAACAAATAGACAATTTATGATTCTGTACTGAATTTGATGGTTTTCTGTGACAGTTTTATTTTGAACTGTCACTACAATACTTCACCTGGTGGAAAATAGTCCTTGCCGCCTCCAGTCTGTAAAAAAAGAATAAATCACTACATATTTATTACTTTTGTTCACTAATGCATTCTTTTTTTTGCCCTGGCAACCCTAGCTGTCAGACGCAGTGCAATCAGCTGCTGTAGTTTTAATTAATTTAACCTTTTCACTCGGAGCAATGACGTTTTACGTTACCTACTTTCGCTCGCGAACCTGTCATGGCGGAATGTCTAAAAAAATATGGTGTTAAAAAACTAAGTTGTTTATTTGTATAAGGTAGATATAACTGCTGAAACTTAGTAAGATTCATCCCGAATATATAAGCTATTATGTAACAACATTTACAGAAGTATTCAAATCACAAATAATACAAAAATACGTAACTAAACTTGAGACTTGAGTGCTCTTTCAACTACTTTCACTTATAAGAATGGTGATAACAAAGAGATAACTTGACTATTGTTTGACGAACATATGAAACTATGTTGAGAAATATATAATTTTATTGACTGTATTATTCGTTTTAGTTGTCTCTACAAAAATATTTGCATAATCTTGAATGAAACATCAAGAGAGTTTTTGGTTAGGAGTTCTATAATTTCGAGTTTCAACAGCTGTCATTGGTCTTTTCTAGTACAGGAATGAAATAAAACTATGCAAAACTTGTTGGAAATATTTGCTAGAAGGTCTATTTACAAACATTTACACAAAATAATACCTGAAAACAGTACAATTCGTCATGAAACATGCGAAAGTCACTAAAGCCAATCCACCCGTTTTAGGTCACAAAAGCAATTTTTCAAAAGGAATGTAGTTTATTTCATGACACGCGACTTTTTGTATTATTATAAGCAAAAAAGCACTTAAAACCCAACACAAACTGTACACAACATGTGTAAAAAAAACTAAAAACCAAAAAGTGATGCGTCGGAATAACCATGTTATCGATATTTTTATCGATCTTATGCTACTGATACAAATGTGTTTTTTTCTATCTCTGTAACAAAACTACGAGTATGTAACAAAACTAAATAGTATGGTTGAATTAACATTTTAGAGCTACACTAGGTGTCTACGCGCGACAGCGCCGACAGCTACGTCATAGCTACGTAATAGAATAAGTTTAATTTTGTATTTAAGATAGCTGTTAGTAGGTGCTTTAGCTAGAGATCTATAGTTTTAGTTATGTTGTAAAATCACCTCATACATCATACGATTTATTAAGCCAATCATAGCTCTCCCTTCACTTTACTTGTTAACCTTGAAGCCCAGAGGTGAGACTCTCAGTAATATTGTGTTTGTATCTTAATTTTATCATGCTAAGGTCTAAAATAGTGAAGTGTTAATTGCCTTCGTATAGTAGTTTAGAACGTAACTCTTGACAGCCACTTCACATTTGGTCGCTGTCGGCTTAGCACTGTCCCTTGTTAATTAATTATTATTTTAAACTTATTAAAAAAGGAGCAATTATAGTTTTAAACAAGCTTTTATTTCTCCCTTTGTTCGAGTAGCGAACAAAATTGGCGACCGTGACAGGACAGTGCTTAGTTTTGAAGCGATTTTGGAGTTTTTACAGAGCCTAATATCTTCTATTGAGGACGGACAGAGGTCATCACCACGTCATCCGCCACATCGAGCATCACCGAGGGTCTAGGAGAGTATCCGGCCTTATCCTGTGCGTTGGGCGCTGACGTTTGCGTGTGCGTGCCCCGAGTTCTACGTGCTCAACGTGAAATTCTCCAGAAAAACCGTGAAGTCACCGTTTGGGAAGGCGAATCAAGGTCTCATCGACGCAGCGAGGGACTCCCAGGGCGCAGAACAACTGGACTGCGCTGCCACCTTCCCTGTCTGATTGTCAAGTGAGCCCGTTCCTTACTATCCTTCCAATAATTTCCCCCTTGATTTGTGTATACAGGGGCTAGCCTTCAAGGTACCGATTTAGTGCTAGGTATCGCCTTTAAAATTTACCTATTGCAATACCTATTTGTGCTTTCTACTTCTTGTGTAGCCTTTTACGCCTTCATGTGGCGCTTTCTTTGCACACAAGCCTAATTGAAGCACGCCTACGCATCATCGGCCTAATTTTATAATAATAATTTATTATCCTTTGAGATTTACAATAAGTATTTGTGCCTGTTAATTTTGGTGTAGCCTACTGCCGCATTCATAACCTAAGCTGAGTTGCGTATTTTTATTGGCTTACAATCCTATCGCATTGCCTATTGAATCTTCTAATCTCTTTGTTTTTAAGGATTAAATTGCTCTCAAGACTTACCTAGTTCATAAAGGCAATCCATTTGTTACCTTTCACCATCACTATATCACGAAATATTCACTATATTGCCTATCTTAATCGCACTAAATCACCGCAAATATTTGCCATCCTTACGTGCTTTCTCATAACTGTTCTCATCAGGACTGGCCATAATTTACTACAAGGCGCATTCCAATACCTTTATTATTCAATAGGTACGCATCATCTTGCTTCGTTCATTGTTGCTTATCTTTGTGCCCCGTGCATTCCAGCTCATCAGCGCTGCATTTCTACCGCCACGCCCGCATTGCTGCCGGCCGGCTACATCGCTGCAGCGCTTACTGGTGGCGTGCACCTGATCTGCACTTCGCATCGGAACAAAACGAGGAGCGTATCGTATGCAATTTACCTAATTTTTGTGCTTAATTTCGTAGTTCTTTTGTAAAAAATGCCTGAAACTGATGTTTCAAAGTCTGAAATGAGTCTTAAAGATTTGTTAGCTAAACGTAGCTCAATCAAAGGGCGCGTAACGAGGTTTAAAAACTATTTAGATTCTGTGAGTAATTCTGATAGCCTTTCGTCGCTAGAATTACTTAAGCTTAAAAGTAAATTGTCTAAATTCAACGCATTATTTACAGAATTTGATTTAGTGCAGGAACAGATAGAAGTGATTAATGTTTCCACTCAGGACGTTGAATTAAGCACGAGAGACTCAATCGAGCAGGGTTTTCATAATTATTTAGCTCAGGCGCAGCAAATTGTTAATGCGAGTAGTGATGATTTTAAGTCTTCCTCGTCGCGACGGTCTAGCGTTCATTGCTCGAGTCATCATCATGATGATGATAACGAAATTCTAGGTTTCAAGTTGCCTGTCATTAAGATACCTACTTTCGATGGAACCTATTTCAAATGGCTGGAGTTTCGGGATATGTTTGTCTCACTCGTTCATGAACGTAAAATTCGGGAAGTTCATAAGTTCCACTATTTGAATTCTTATCTCGAAGGGGAGGCGGCGCGAGTAATTAGTAACTTAGAGGTGACCGATAAGAACTATGCAGAGGCGTGGAAGCTTTTATGCGATAGGTATAATAATAAACGCCAGCTGATTAATAATCACTTGAAATCTTTATTTAGTCTCGAGTCCGTGCGTGAAACAGAAAGGTCATTACGGTTTATTATTGATCACATCACAAAGAATTTACGCGCTCTTCACACTTTAGGTTTACCTACCGAAAAATGGGACGTGTTAATTATTTATATTGTTGCGCAAAAATTAGATTCAAGGACATGTTTTAAATGGGAGGAGCACCGGAATTCGTTGAATGAGATACCGGGTCTTGATGATTTCTTTAGCTTTTTGAGAAGTCGTGCTGATGTTTTAGAGACGGTTAATTGTAAATCACAGCCGGCTAAACAAGCTTCGTCGTCTGGCAGCACGGGTAGGCAGAAACCACAGACTAGGGCTATGCTAGGTACCTCTGCGGATAGCTCATCCCCACCTATGCAGTTGTCGTCGATGCAATCTTGCAATGTGTGCCAGGGTTCGCACCGTGTTTATGAGTGTCCTGTTTTTAAATCAAGTCCATTGATGACAGGATGGATGTCTGCCGTCGAGGTATTAAAATTGTGTCACGTTTGTTTAAGGCCGGGTCACAAGTCACAGCGGTGCAAGCTGTCCGGTGGTTGTAAAACATGTAAGCAGCGCCACAATACGTTACTGCATGATCGTTTCTTTAAAACCAGCGGCCCTTCTGCGTCTCAACCTGTTGTCACTATGTGTGCGTTGTCGTCCTCCGAAGCGCTTCTTTGTACGGCTGAAGTGGATTTGATCAACCCTATTACTAATGTTGTGGTTACAGCGCAAGCGGTTTTGGACAGCGGGAGCCAGTCTTGTCTTATAACATCTCGCTTGAGAGATGCCTTGCAACTGACTTCTCAGATTTTGGATAGGGATTTAGTCGGTATAGCCGCCACACAGTGGTTTGATATTGAAAATAGGTGGACATTCGAGTGAAAGTCATAATTTCACCAAACAAAAAATTGATTCGGATAGGGTGAAATTATAGCTGCGTGAATTTTATCTACGTTCCAGTATAGATCTGAAAACTATGTTCTTCGTTCGAATCATTAAGTTCCTATGCATAAAATTGGGGAGCGCTGCAAGCCACTGTTCGGGCGTGAAGACGCTAGCTGCATATTCAGCCTCTGATATTCTGGTTGACTCGATTAAGGGAATATTGGCTAAGTATAGATCCGGCCTCTGCAGGGCGTCCTGATCGATAGGGGTAACATATATTTTTCTTGGTGCGATGGTGAGAGCTTTACGGACGGTGTTGTTGCGTCCAATCTTATCATATTTCACGTCGAACGGCGCGCTTGAATTCGTATTTAGGCTCGCCAGCTCTATCGTCAGAGGCGCGGGAAGCGTAAGCACTATCGGCCGTGCCAAGCTCCTTTCTCTTAGCGTTTCCATTGCGCTGTAGCTGTTTAGCAGAGCCTGCAGCGCCGCAGGATTTATCACTTCCATCTCATTTCTAGGCATATCCTGATCCGTAAAGCGATTCGTGTATGGCATACCTCTTGTTGCGAGATCGCGTAAGGTCTGCAGTCTATTGCGGATTATACGCGGATCGAGAATTATTTCGCGAGATATCCCGAAGGCAAGTGGATTGTCTAAAATTAGATCTACCACTCTATCATATACATCATATATGGTAAGCTCGGCTGCCGCCATCTCGAAATTTCCGATTAATGATACATATCCGACCTCGCAGATATGCTTCATTATAACACCGAGTGGTCCTTCCTTTGGAAGAAACATGGATGCGTACTCCTTCCTAGTAAAGTCATTTCGATCGAGCGCGAACCGCTCGACTATTCCGTCCATAAGTCGTCGCATGGCGTGGGATATGACACAGTCATGCATTAGCCCGCTCTCCACCTTCAGTTGAGTGAGATATTCCACTCGACGTGCTCCCAACGAGTCTTTGTGCAAAGATTTGAATAGATAGAGTATGGTTCGCCCCGTTATCTCCACAACCATAGGCGACTCTGAGTTACGGGTATACATCAGCTCCGCCCCCCTCTCAGTGAGGCGCAACGATGAATACCAGTTTAAGCGGTTGTAATTATTTTTTAATAATTCGGATAGCATTTTAAATGCTGATCAACATTTGTCATTATACATTTTCAATAAAAACGATTCTTTCATACTTGAAAAAAATATGTCCAAAAAAAATGTATGGAACAAAATCATTTTTATTTTTTTTCTGGCCGCTGTAGCAAACTGTAGCAATAAAACCTCATGCAGCCGTAAGTACCTGTTATGCCTAACATATCCACATAAAAACTTCTCGCGTGCACGCGCGGCCAAGCGTGCAATAGACATGAAAAGTTTTAAATATTATTAATATACACCGTGAAATTTTAGTGGTTGTTTTCCCGCAACAGAACGATTTACCTTTAGTAGCACCATCGAATCGTGCGAGTTATTTTTTGAAAATAAAGATATCGTTGTTCTCAACTAATCAAAAAAATAATCATCAACTCAAAAGTGTGAGATACGATAGTATCTTTACAAAATGTGACGTGTTTGGGTACTGCTTGCCGCACGAAATCAATGTTCAAAGCAAAAGAAGCTCTACGCACTAAGTAATACAGCATAAACTGCACCGCGCGAGGGGCAATGACCCCGGCCGGTGACCGGCTGCGGCGCGGCTGGTACCATTGGTTCGAGGTTGCTTTCGAGTTTCGTTTATCACAATCGTGAAAGTGCTATTTTTTTATTTGAATAAAAAAAACTGCACAAATCTATTGTACTACTAAGATAGAATCGTTTTACTGCGGGAAAACAACCACTAAAATTTCACGGTGTATAGTATTATTATTAATAATATACAGTTTTTTTATTTTAATGCACATAAAGTAACTAATAGTAATTAACTATATTATAATAAGCAACGTGCATGTTTACAAGTCATATACTATTATTATTAAATAATGTAGGATAAACAATTTATTTATTTATTTTATTTATTTATTTCATCTTAATTAATACTATGGTTATAAAACTGTTTACAAAATGAACATAAAAAAGTTTGAAATATTCATATATGTACATAAAGATTACAATATAAAAATTAAAGACTTAAAAAAGCCCAGTATCGCTGAACAAATAAAAAGTAAATATTAATATTTATTATTATTTTCAAGCTTTAATATATTATAAATTAATTGTGTCATTTTTTACATAAACAATGAAAATCAACCACAAAAATCAACCATGAAAATAAAACACACCAAACAAAAAATTGATTCGGATAGGGTGAAATTATAGCTGCGTGAATTTTATCTACGTTCCAGTATAGATCTGAAAACTATGTTCTTCGTTCGAATCATTAAGTTCCTATGCATAAAATTGGGGAGCGCTGCAAGCCACTGTTCGGGCGTGAAGACGCTAGCTGCATATTCAGCCTCTGATATTCTGGTTGACTCGATTAAGGGAATATTGGCTAAGTATAGATCCGGCCTCTGCAGGGCGTCCTGATCAATAGGGGTAACATATATTTTTCTTGGTGCGATGGTGAGAGCTTTACGGACGGTGTTGTTGCGTCCAATCTTATCATATTTCACGTCGAACGGCGCGCTTGAATTCGTATTTAGGCTCGCCAGCTCTATCGTCAGAGGCGCGGGAAGCGTAAGCACTATCGGCCGTGCCAAGCTCCTTTCTCTTAGCGTTTCCATTGCGCTGTAGCTGTTTAGCAGAGCCTGCAGCGCCGCAGGATTTATCACTTCCATCTCATTTCTAGGCATATCCTGATCCGTAAAGCGATTCGTGTATGGCATACCTCTTGTTGCGAGATCGCGTAAGGTCTGCAGTCTATTGCGGATTATACGCGGATCGAGAATTATTTCGCGAGATATCCCGAAGGCAAGTGGATTGTCTAAAATTAGATCTACCACTCTATCATATACATCATATATGGTAAGCTCGGCTGCCGCCATCTCGAAATTTCCGATTAATGATACATATCCGACCTCGCAGATATGCTTCATTATAACACCGAGTGGTCCTTCCTTTGGAAGAAACATGGATGCGTACTCCTTCCTAGTAAAGTCATTTCGATCGAGCGCGAACCGCTCGACTATTCCGTCCATAAGTCGTCGCATGGCGTGGGATATGACACAGTCATGCATTAGCCCGCTCTCCACCTTCAGTTGAGTGAGATATTCCACTCGACGTGCTCCCAACGAGTCTTTGTGCAAAGATTTGAATAGATAGAGTATGGTTCGCCCCGTTATCTCCACAACCATAGGCGACTCTGAGTTACGGGTATACATCAGCTCCGCCCCCCTCTCAGTGAGGCGCAACGATGAATACCAGTTTAAGCGGTTGTAATTATTTTTTAATAATTCGGATAGCATTTTAAATGCTGATCAACATTTGTCATTATACATTTTCAATAAAAACGATTCTTTCATACTTGAAAAAAATATGTCCAAAAAAAATGTATGGAACAAAATCATTTTTATTTTTTTTCTGGCCGCTGTAGCAAACTGTAGCAATAAAACCTCATGCAGCCGTAAGTACCTGTTATGCCTAACATATCCACATAAAAACTTCTCGCGTGCACGCGCGGCCAAGCGTGCAATAGACATGAAAAGTTTTAAATATTATTAATATACACCGTGAAATTTTAGTGGTTGTTTTCCCGCAACAGAACGATTTACCTTTAGTAGCACCATCGAATCGTGCGAGTTATTTTTTGAAAATAAAGATATCGTTGTTCTCAACTAATCAAAAAAATAATCATCAACTCAAAAGTGTGAGATACGATAGTATCTTTACAAAATGTGACGTGTTTGGGTACTGCTTGCCGCACGAAATCAATGTTCAAAGCAAAAGAAGCTCTACGCACTAAGTAATACAGCATAAACTGCACCGCGCGAGGGGCAATGACCCCGGCCGGTGACCGGCTGCGGCGCGGCTGGTACCATTGGTTCGAGGTTGCTTTCGAGTTTCGTTTATCACAATCGTGAAAGTGCTATTTTTTTATTTGAATAAAAAAAACTGCACAAATCTATTGTACTACTAAGATAGAATCGTTTTACTGCGGGAAAACAACCACTAAAATTTCACGGTGTATAGTATTATTATTAATAATATACAGTTTTTTTATTTTAATGCACATAAAGTAACTAATAGTAATTAACTATATTATAATAAGCAACGTGCATGTTTACAAGTCATATACTATTATTATTAAATAATGTAGGATAAACAATTTATTTATTTATTTTATTTATTTATTTCATCTTAATTAATACTATGGTTATAAAACTGTTTACAAAATGAACATAAAAAAGTTTGAAATATTCATATATGTACATAAAGATTACAATATAAAAATTAAAGACTTAAAAAAGCCCAGTATCGCTGAACAAATAAAAAGTAAATATTAATATTTATTATTATTTTCAAGCTTTAATATATTATAAATTAATTGTGTCATTTTTTACATAAACAATGAAAATCAACCACAAAAATCAACCATGAAAATAAAACACACCAAACAAAAAATTGATTCGGATAGGGTGAAATTATAGCTGCGTGAATTTTATCTACGTTCCAGTATAGATCTGAAAACTATGTTCTTCGTTCGAATCATTAAGTTCCTATGCATAAAATTGGGGAGCGCTGCAAGCCACTGTTCGGGCGTGAAGACGCTAGCTGCATATTCAGCCTCTGATATTCTGGTTGACTCGATTAAGGGAATATTGGCTAAGTATAGATCCGGCCTCTGCAGGGCGTCCTGATCAATAGGGGTAACATATATTTTTCTTGGTGCGATGGTGAGAGCTTTACGGACGGTGTTGTTGCGTCCAATCTTATCATATTTCACGTCGAACGGCGCGCTTGAATTCGTATTTAGGCTCGCCAGCTCTATCGTCAGAGGCGCGGGAAGCGTAAGCACTATCGGCCGTGCCAAGCTCCTTTCTCTTAGCGTTTCCATTGCGCTGTAGCTGTTTAGCAGAGCCTGCAGCGCCGCAGGATTTATCACTTCCATCTCATTTCTAGGCATATCCTGATCCGTAAAGCGATTCGTGTATGGCATACCTCTTGTTGCGAGATCGCGTAAGGTCTGCAGTCTATTGCGGATTATACGCGGATCGAGAATTATTTCGCGAGATATCCCGAAGGCAAGTGGATTGTCTAAAATTAGATCTACCACTCTATCATAATATACATCATATATGGTAAGCTCGGCTGCCGCCATCTCGAAATTTCCGATTAATGATACATATCCGACCTCGCAGATATGCTTCATTATAACACCGAGTGGTCCTTCCTTTGGAAGAAACATGGATGCGTACTCCTTCCTAGTAAAGTCATTTCGATCGAGCGCGAACCGCTCGACTATTCCGTCCATAAGTCGTCGCATGGCGTGGGATATGACACAGTCATGCATTAGCCCGCTCTCCACCTTCAGTTGAGTGAGATATTCCACTCGACGTGCTCCCAACGAGTCTTTGTGCAAAGATTTGAATAGATAGAGTATGGTTCGCCCCGTTATCTCCACAACCATAGGCGACTCTGAGTTACGGGTATACATCAGCTCCGCCCCCCTCTCAGTGAGGCGCAACGATGAATACCAGTTTAAGCGGTTGTAATTATTTTTTAATAATTCGGATAGCATTTTAAATGCTGATCAACATTTGTCATTATACATTTTCAATAAAAACGATTCTTTCATACTTGAAAAAAATATGTCCAAAAAAAATGTATGGAACAAAATCATTTTTATTTTTTTTCTGGCCGCTGTAGCAAACTGTAGCAATAAAACCTCATGCAGCCGTAAGTACCTGTTATGCCTAACATATCCACATAAAAACTTCTCGCGTGCACGCGCGGCCAAGCGTGCAATAGACATGAAAAGTTTTAAATATTATTAATATACACCGTGAAATTTTAGTGGTTGTTTTCCCGCAACAGAACGATTTACCTTTAGTAGCACCATCGAATCGTGCGAGTTATTTTTTGAAAATAAAGATATCGTTGTTCTCAACTAATCAAAAAAATAATCATCAACTCAAAAGTGTGAGATACGATAGTATCTTTACAAAATGTGACGTGTTTGGGTACTGCTTGCCGCACGAAATCAATGTTCAAAGCAAAAGAAGCTCTACGCACTAAGTAATACAGCATAAACTGCACCGCGCGAGGGGCAATGACCCCGGCCGGTGACCGGCTGCGGCGCGGCTGGTACCATTGGTTCGAGGTTGCTTTCGAGTTTCGTTTATCACAATCGTGAAAGTGCTATTTTTTTATTTGAATAAAAAAAACTGCACAAATCTATTGTACTACTAAGATAGAATCGTTTTACTGCGGGAAAACAACCACTAAAATTTCACGGTGTATAGTATTATTATTAATAATATACAGTTTTTTTATTTTAATGCACATAAAGTAACTAATAGTAATTAACTATATTATAATAAGCAACGTGCATGTTTACAAGTCATATACTATTATTATTAAATAATGTAGGATAAACAATTTATGTATTTATTTTATTTATTTATTTCATCTTAATTAATACTATGGTTATAAAACTGTTTACAAAATGAACATAAAAAAAAATTGGTTGCCTGTAAAGTCGGTATACGGGCGAAAGTTTTACGTGACAACGACTTTGAGTGGTAAAATAATTTTAATGTGAATATTCATTCGTATAGTAGGAAGAAGGATAAAAAAATAGTAACAATTTGAAACATTTATTTATACAAAGAATTATATTTAAAACATTAATTTATACAAAGAATCTCGCACTGAATTTCATATTAACAAAATTTTATTGAACTGGATTTTATAGAAGCGCAAGACATGAACCGGTGTGTATGCCTATCTCTCTCACTCTCTCTCTCTCGCTCTGTCTCTCTCGCTCTTAGGCGGGCTAACTGTGCCTCTCACTCGCTCTCATTGTGAGCGCATAACGTGAGCGGAGCGTAACGCAGTTTCTTGAAGTGTCACCCGGCAAACCAATTTATAAGACGTTGTCACGTCAAAAAAAAGTTAAGTAAATAGGTAGTCGATTGTAACATCGCCATTCTATTTACAACTCGACGAGCAACGTTTGATTGACAGTAAAAATGACTTATTTCAATTAACTCTTTAACATTATAATAAGACTGGCCACTTGTAATAAGAGACATATTTTTAAAAAACAAGGCATTCGGCGGGCCTCTCTCTAGTTCGGTGACTCATCGTAACGTTACCGAGCGTTACACTTTTTCATAAGTGACTCCCAGCCGCAACCTAATTTAAGACGTTGTCACGTCAAAAAGTTTGAAATATTCATATATGTACATAAAGATTACAATATAAAAATTAAAGACTTAAAAAAGCCCAGTATCGCTGAACAAATAAAAAGTAAATATTAATATTTATTATTATTTTCAAGCTTTAATATATTATAAATTAATTGTGTCATTTTTTACATAAACAATGAAAATCATAACATGACAAACAAAATTAAATAATAATACTTATAAAAAGGTGTGTGTGTGTGTGAGAAAGAGAGAAAGTGAGTGTGTGTATGTGTGTGGGTGCGTGTGAGTGAAATGTCAAATAAATTTGCCTTAACGGGTTACAATAGTGGATCAGTTTCTGTTTGGTTTGCGTCTTGAACTGTAATTTCTATTTCTTCTGTTGGGTAGTCGGACATTATTATCAGTTCTTCTACTTCCGGGAAAAGATTTAATTTATTGTGATGTTGAGTGTATTTTGGTCTAATTTATTGAGATATATAAGGATCTGAACTTATCAAAAAGTTATGTAGTATATCTTCATTCGTTTTTATCCTATTCACTTTTTTTGTGTGGTTTTCTCGAACATTTCTAAAGCCCTTATTTCTAGACTCGCCTGCTTCTTCCGAAAGAATGCCAATGGGCAGAACACCAAAGTATTGGCAAATATCTGCACCATGTACCAGCAGTTTGTGTACACTGGCTGGCATATAAAACCATGGGTAAAGATGGACGAAGAGATCAGCAGTCTCTCTGCAGTAGCTTCTGAATTTGTCGATGTTGACGGTATTCCCAGATGAAATAGTCTGAAGGATAACTGCAAAACTTTTCAAAAGATCTTTGTCAACTTTTGTAATTTCGGCAGACTTTTTAAAATTGGAAAAAAATCTCCTTGCGGTATTTCCGTCATTAGATGTCCCATATCCCTGCTTAACAAAATCCACGAGAATTTCCATCTGATGCTTAAACTCATCTTGTGTTAATTGTTTTTTTGCAGCTTTCAATTCTTTGTTAGATCCTCGAGCGCTCCACATTTGGAAGTCCATATTATATGATATATGTAGCACGCATTCAATACAACGGATCCACATATGAAGAGAAGAAAGGCCATACTTGTAAATATCTTTTCGCACTGGTCTTGAATCAATTTGTGATAAATTGTTCATCTCACTCGGCTTAGCTGGGCATATATTGCAAACAGATGCAGCAGAAGTGTCTGTAATAATTGATGCTACTTTGCCATCAATCATAGTCATATGAAGTTCGTGACTAATTTCCAAGCCATCACATTTTGTAGTAGTTAGGTTGTTAATATCCTCTTCAAATCGAGCTTCTTTTTTTTTTAATAAAGTCAGCAGTCTCTTTCTGGAACTCGAACATAATGGGTCTGCAATAATGTGTAGAAGATGGTTTCGGATTTTCCCATATGATGATATCGTTCGACATCACTAACTTGAGTGGGACCAGGCTTGCCATAAAAATTGATGAATCATCGAAATTGATATCTTCACTCCTTTGCTTGTATGTGCTCTGCGACGAAGCTCCGTCAAATCCCTATTTGCTAATCAACTTTAAGCCCTCAAATGATGAATCGCACTTTTTCTTCGCAAATTCTAGTATTCTTTGTACTGTCAAATCTAAAAGATACTGCAGCTTGATTCTAGCTCCACTCTCACTAATTTCTATATCACTTGGATAGCATCTTTCTTTTGCTTGAAGAAGTTTGTAATACGATGGTAAAACTGGAGCAGCATAATTTGACAACACTTGTCGTAACTTCCATTTTGACAAATTTAATGACGTATAAAGAGCCAAAGCGTGATCGTTGTCAATACTATCCTTTTTATCTTTCCCGAATAAAGTAGTTTTGATAACTGCCACACTTTCTGGGTTCGATAAAATGTGGTCAATAACACGGGCTGTGTCAAGTCTCTCGTCTGATCGTAACTTCGTGACCAATGCAAAGGCAAGTTCTTCTGTTGAATACTCCAAGAGAGATCCAGAACGTCTTTTCTTCTGTTTGTTGCCTAACTCACTGAAAGGTTTTCTAACACAAGTTGAAGTTGATGTTCTCACGTTGGATGTTGATGCGACTTCCTGTTCTTGAAAATGAGTATCTTCTTGAAGATTAATGTCTTCAACGTTTTCATCCTGATCTTGAAAAATTTATTCTAAGTTCACAGAAGTGCAACTAGGCCATATGATATTATTTTGTAAACACTCAGTGTATCTAGTTAAAAAGGTCTTTTGATTGCTTCCAGCACTTATCCATCTACGATGTAAATTACTACAATATGACATCGCAAATGATTTGATCATTTTCAAATCTTCAGCACAGGTATCACTAGGGATGCGGTTCACAATAGCTTGGTATATTGAATCCCCTTCATATCTCCGATATTACGTAAAAACATGTAAATATACAAATTTGTCACTAACACAGCCATTATATTAACAAATAATTAATATACTGTCGTCACTGATAATAATGTATGTTGCGTCTTCAAAAGTAAGTACGGTAGTTAACATAAGAACATCAATGTAACCAACACACTTAGTAAGCAATAAACATTTTGAATTTGAATTTGAATTTGAAAAGTTGAAAAGCTACTAAGCTACTATCTTCTTGCACCTTTATTGTAAGCTCTCACTAGGGTCCATTTAGTGACTATAACCTCAAGTAATGTCAGCCAATCAGCGTTAAGTATTTTTCGTAAGAGATATAATGCGTGAAAGAGAAAGATATAGTGTGTGAAAGAGAGATATTGCGAGTGAAATATGTATATCATCCAAGTTAAAACCAAATAACTCAATCGCTGAACAATTAAAAAAAATAAAACCTTGCATGTCCATTGCACGCGTGGCCGCGCGTGCACGCGAGAAATTTTTATGTGGATATATTAGGCACAACATGTAATTACGGTTGCATAACGTTTCATTGCTACAGTTTGCTACAGTGGCCAGAAAAAAAATAAAAATGATTTTATTCCATACATTTTTTTTGGACATATTTTTTTTAAGTATGAAAGAGTCGTTTTTATTGAAAATGTATAATGACAAATGTTGATCAGCATTTAAAATGCTATCCGAATCAATTTTTTGTTTGGTGAAATTATGACTTTCACTCGAATGTCCACCTATTTTCAATATCAAACCACTGTGCGCCATTCGTGTTGCGAATAAAATTGAGCGATGCGCGGTACGCGTTCAGTCTAGGTGCAGCGCCTTTAGCGCTTTATTATCTTGTATTGTGTTGCCGATTATTTCTGATAAATTACCGACGCGCTCCTTTAGCAGTGACCATTTAAATTTAGCGGGAGTTCAGTTGGCCGATCCTCAATTTAACAAGGCGCTAGACGTCGATCTGCTTCTTGGCGCGGAATTATTTTGTCACAAGGATTTTTCCTGGCTCCGACGCTGTGCCTCGCGTTGCTGACGTTACCACGTTATAAAATATCGGCTATACAAATACCACTGTAAAAGGTAGTAGGAACATATGGCAATGCATCAGACTATGTAAATTAATTAGCATCTTACAGCGGATTTAGCGTGTGTCACCAAGAAATACCACACAACGATTACTCTATTGTGTGGTATTCCTTGAAACATGTTTCAAGGCAGAGCGGTGGCTTACACTCGGAACACTCGTATACAGTTTTGGTTTGCGGCAATTGCGGCGGCCTAGGTTGCACCGGTATTTTATTGTTCCACAGTTCAAGTGATACCTATTGTCCTTTTAGAAGAATTAAGTGATTGGGAATTGGAGGACGAAAATGTATTGGTGAAACCCGTAGTTGCTCAGATTTCCGTGGGCTACTGGTTATCATAAAATTAAATGTTTACATGATTTTCGACTAAGACGCGAACATTCCGCGAGAAATGCGCGGGGGCCCCGTCGTGTTGATAAAATACCTCACGTAAATTGATAAGAGGTATGTAAAAACAGAAAGTACGTTTCTCCTGTTAATGTTGGTAAGAAAACTGGCCCCAGTACATATGAACCGATGACGTCCGCCCAGACGTTAGCTGAAAAACGGTGCTGAAAGAAGTCTACTCGGCATGCGTCTGGGTTTTTGTGCATCCACAAATGAGTGTTGACAGCGTCTCAGGTAGAATGGATGCTGGCCGTCACTACAAAGCGTTCGCCACACGAACTCGTGGCTAACGTTAAACTGGGGCGCTTCTTCACGCGTGCTACTATGGGGATTCTCGTCAAAGTAATCAAGAATTTCATCTTGAAGTCGAGTACTTCTGCGCACATTGTCTTCTCTGTCGATCGCTGTGTTCGGCCTAAACGATCCGTGGTCCCGGAGCCGCTGGGTAGCAGCCAACATTGTTCTGAGGTCCACATTTGTCCCAAACCTAGAGTTAAAGGTTCTGCACGAAAGAGCCACATTGTCATCACACATCACATTCAATTGACAAATTGTATAGCCAATTTAAAAAAGTCTTATTACGGAAAAAAAATGATTAAGTACCCACGATGCAGTCGACGAGGGGAGGGGGAAGGCGGGGGTAGGGGACTACCCCTTGGTACCATCCCCCCCCCATTCGGAAATGCTTCGTTAAGGAGATATGATTTTTTTAATATTATTGAAATCTAAGCTCAAAATGTATGAAGAATGATTCTTACGAGATTCACTACCTACTGTAATGTCAGATAAATGGGAAGTATAATTAAAACAAATTTAATTTTTATTTGTATATTTTATACACATAATTATATACATTTTAACAATTCTTCAAAATATTTTTTGTGGTGAATTCTGTTATTTCTTCTATATACACTTTCAATCAACCATTACGTAAAATTTGCTTAATAATTTTCTTTTCCGAATAGCCTCTTCATTACTCGCCAATGACTTTCGATTTGTTGAGTGTGGACCCCATCTGGTGCAACAAATTTGTTTATGGGGTCACTGTGGTTTACTATTTTATGAATAAAGCCATGTTCAGGAAGACAATCATAGGCATTCTAAAAGTCTGTGTGGATGATTGTGCCTTCCTGAACATGCTTTTTAATTAATTCCACCAATGCTTCTGATGTCCTCAAATTGTCTGGACAGACCTCTAGGCTGAGGTCATCACTCCCGTCTTCTATCATCCCTAAAACCCAGTGCCCTTCAATATTTCGGGCTATATTATATTTTCGCCTCCCAAATTTGGACTCATCAATATGAACGATTTTGCCTGGACCTCCAATTTTTGGCCTACTTTCTTCATTATCAATTTCAAATACAATTACGGCTTCCCGACAGTAATTGTACCAGTCCGCGGCTGTGGCTTGAGAAACTGCTTCTTCCCTTCAATGGCTCGCTTCTCGTCGCACTGCTTCTGCACGTCGCACTCTTCTAAGTGTATTCTGCACTGAACATATACATAATTTGGAACATAAGGGGCAATGGCAACCTTGCGTTTTTGTACCACGTCCCTATTGCACGGCTGTAGCTTTTGTTACGGCATTTGCCCTTGCGGCAGCGAAATTGGCCCGGCCCACCTGGCCTTTACTTGCCTCAAATTCATTAGCTTTTTATGATATGTACACATTTTTTCCTTGGGCAGTAGACCTCGTTGTTCAGTAAACTCAAAACACTACTCAGGTCCTGTAACAACCAAAAATTACCACTTTTATTAAAATTGTTTTTTGACAGGTTTGAAAAAAAAAACCTAACTTATATCCAGTGAGGTGGTTTTTGACAAATAAAGGTTAAAGTCAACTCAATACCTAATGTAAAAAAGTGAAGCTTCGATCCTGCCTTGCTTCGAACCTATTTCCAGCGAGGTCGTTTTTGACAAATAAAGGTTAAAATCAGCTTGCTTAATTCAAACACAGTTAAAGTCAACTTAATACCTAATGTTAAAAAGTTTTTACAGTATTGAAAAAAAAAACATTTATTAAATTTTAAAACTTAATTTTAAAAAACCAGGGTTTTCCGAGATCTGATATTTTGTGTATAAGTATAAAAAATATTATCTTTCTAATGGTAAGATTCGTAAATCGAAAATCGTGGGCTCTTAATGTAAATCTCAGCCTTTTACTTCATTTCAAATATTTTTAAGAAAAAAAACCTATATATAAAATGATTGAAATCGATTCAGTAGCTAATATTGAACAAACTACTTTCTCAGCTTTCGTCAAATGCAAGAAGGCCTAGTAGACTGCTACGAAGTCCGTCATTGTAGGAACTTAGTCTCATAACGTATAAAAACTATTTTATATCATCATATCATATATCATATCAATTATTTTACAGCGATGTTTAAACATTATATCATCCATGTCTTCGATATTGTTAAAATCTAATTGCTGCTTTATATTCATAAATGAAAAAATATGTTGTTCTTATTGAGTAGTTAATGTTGAGTAACTATTTTGTGAGTGAATTAATGAGGATAGAGAGAGGGCGCCACGGCGCAACGTTAACATCAGTGTCGACAGAAAAATTGTAAATAAAATCAATAAGTACAGTTTTCCAAATAATTCGTATAATTTCTAATAGTTTTATCAACAAGTTATGTGCACAAATGTTTTAGTAACAGAAGCCACAGCGAATACAAAATTATACAGTGATTTGTGAACCAGGATTCTCCAAGTGAAAAATTGTATGTTGATACCCTCGAACTAAAATTTAGTCAAAAACTCGGTGAACTCGGTGTGTGATAAATAATCAAAAAAAGTATTATTGTACTAAAAACCTTGGTCGATCAACACTTATTAATACTAATAATATTATCAATTAATATTAAAACTACTACAACAAAGAAACAAAAACATACTAGGATCGTCAACGCCACCTATTGACGACGAGACTAATCTGCTGTCGATCCAAAGCAAGTGCTATCGATCTGCATTTGATCAATAGGACCATATTGTAGCGTAAGGTAACTCTGCAAACAGCTAGAGGGCGCTAATATGTCGTCTTGTGCTGGATGTTTTCGAGCATTACCAAAAAGGGAGTACCTGACTTGTGCGAAATGTAATGACTCACATGATTTGGAATGCGCAAACGTTTCTAGCCAGCGCTTCTATAACACCATGACGCCAGACCACAGGAAAAATTGGAAATGTCAAGCATGCTATTGCAAACTGCCTAAGACAGGGAACGCAAACACACCAGTAAGAATCAGGGAAAATGACTTAACTGTTGATCAGTCCCCCTCACATGAGAGCAGTAGTAACGTAACGATAAGAAGACACATATCAAATCGAACTATGGATACGTCGTGTTTTGACAGCATACTGGGCGACACAGCGAATGAGGATGGGACGGAAAAGCAGATGGGTAATGCCGAAACGTTGTTAAATGCTACAATACAGACTGTAAGCGAGTTAATTACACAGAAGCTGAAAGAAAACAACCACAACATCATTTCTCAAATTTAAACAGAAATTATGAAAGCAATAAACGAATTGAGAGGCGAACTTTACCAGGAAACAAACATTATAAAAGAACAAGACAAATTAAGAAAAAAAGAAGTTGAACAATTAAATAATAAAATTGAATTACTTAAAAAGGAAACTGACATTTTAAAAAAGGAAATGATTGAATTATGTACAAAAATTACTTCTACGACGCCTAGTAGTAATTATTACCCAGTATGCAATAGTAAAAAAATTGTCCTGCATGGTTTACCAGAGTTTTTCAGGGAATCGGAGTGTGACCTGCATGATAAAATAATAGCAGTATTTCGGGATACCCTGAATGTCGACTTAGTTGGATATATTGAAGAATTTCATCGGATTGGCAAAAACAGAAGCATACATCGCCCACTTGAAATCGAGTTTATAAGTAAAAGAATGGCCAAATATATACTAAATAATAACAAATACTTTAGTGGAACAGGGTTATCAGTAACTGAATATCTAGACAAAACAGCGAGAATGGAAAGACAAAAAAAACGGAAATTACAAATAATTCTAAATAAATTCAATTCAATTCAATTTAATTTATTTATTTAAGACTACAAGGTCCATTTTGTTAGTAGACAATTAACTTAAAACCTATGTTAGTACTTAATTTTAAACAAGGATTTGGTACGGTTAGCTAGAGCCCAGACAAGCGGGCTGTCTAGCCGGTCGGCTATCGCACGCAGCATGATGTTGGGGCTGCCGCGCAGCCTGCGCAGAAGTGAGCCAGATTTTTTACGCCAGGTGGCGTCAAAACCGTCCGAGTGAGCCTCGGCGAACATTGTCGACGCGCTGCAAAAACGCGGCAGCCGCAACAACGCCCTGAATGCGTTGTTGTATTGGACCAATGTATACCAAAAATTAAAACAATTACTCAAACAACAAAAACTAGAAAAGGCTACAGTTAATTTCGATTAGACAAAGCTTCTTCTGGGGTATAGGGTCTTCTAGGTTCGTGTTTCGACTTTATGGTAGTTGCAACTTTTTTGGAACGAGTTGGGGTCTTTAGACATTCGTTAACGAAAAACTCTAAATTCTGAGCAGAACTTTTGCCAAGTTTTTCTCCAGTTTTTTTTATTCACAACCACCTTAGAAAGAACTTTAACTATTTTGGAGGGTGGTTCGTCTTGCAGATTTTTTTTAAAATTTTTACGAGCCTGTCTCTTTTGACGATCACTTTGCGCATCGTAGGTAGGTGAAGTTAATAGGTTGTCAGTGGAAGTTGATGGGATATCAGTAGAAGATTTTTCTTGTTTCATAGTAGTTAAAAGATTCAGGTTCTTGATTAAAAAGTGGATTCTGTGAAGTTGATGGGATATCAGATAAAGTTAATGGGATATCGGACGAAAAATTTTCTTGTTGCATAGTAGTTGAACATTCAGGTTCTTGAATAGAAAGTCGATTCTGTATTTCTATGGTTGGCCCTTTAATATCAAAAATGGTGTCAAGCCATGTCTTATTTTTTTTTGCAGAAGTACTGAAAGTTTCTTTTGCAGTCTTTATAACGTTTTTCACAGTAACTCAAAAATTGTGTAATAGGTTCCTTAAAATATGACCTATGTATATTAACATTGAGAGGTACACCATTGGGATATAGTGCATTAAATACAATATCTGTCCGCTCTTCGATGTCAATATCCAAAGGCCTGTTTTTAGGTCCATATGAGTTTGCCTTTTCCAAAAATATATTCAACATATCCAGTTTCGTGAGGTTAATCGGAGCCGTAGTCGTGCTAGAGTCGTGGTTTATCCCAAATGCCACTCGCTGACAAGCGTGAGGGTTGGCGCCCTCATCGCCCTTGCATTAAGTCCTCTGGTCGGGGCCCAGAAGGACATCCCCCAGCAGAACGGGTCAGTCCCTGCTGAGGCAAAGTAGTGCCATGGGTCTTTGCCGGCTCCATGACACCTCACCCCCGCTTCTCCAGTTATTGTGTATAGGTGTTGAGTTTTAGCAATGGCGTCACGAGGGCGGACCCCTTCTCAATACCACACAATAACCTTCATCGAAGAAAAAAATAACTTTTTAAATCAAACTTGGATATTTTTTTCTGCACACAGAACACATACATACTTATTATTACCATAAACCTACGACTAACAGCAGCGCCTATTTATAAAAAACAGCTATTTTTCATTATATAAAATTTGCTAGTTGAAATTTTTTAGGCATCATCGAGTTGACAACCCTGATCAAAAATTTAAAAATTCATATTTCCTAAGTCCTGCGGTTGTAGCATCTGATTTTTTTTGTGGGAATAGTTATTAATATTATTAATCATCTCGCATTAAAAATAAGCTAATATGGAATGATTCCTTAATAAAAAATACATAATCAAAACCATAGAATTTTAATTTAACTCAAAACTTTGAATGTTTTTCAACCGTTTTTTTTTGTCATACAGTACCTTAACGATAACCATTTCAATCTACAATGAGTTTTATGAATTATATATAAGTAGAGAAAATATTATTAGTTTTTCTGATTTCTATGGATTTTTCTTCATTTTCTTTATATTTCAAAAACTATCGTTCGAAGAGTGACGAGTTTTATTCTTATGTCTATTTTAATGAGATCTATCTAATAAACCGATAAACTGATGATGGCCGCTAAAAAGGTCAAATAACACACTGTGCGCGGTGCGGTGAGGCGGGAAGGGTGGGAGCGACCAACTCGAAACGAAAGCGTAGTAGTCTATTCCTTGTATTGTTTGTATACCCATATACCTATAATTATAGTTTTTTATACGACGATAGTTTGTCATTCTAGGTAGGTAGGTACCTAACTATATTTTATTTCATTTTTATTGATCTGGCAGTGCGCTGGCGTGTAATGATAGTACCTACTCGCTTTGTTGCATTTGTTCTATGTTACATAACTGTTATTTATTTTGTTTGCATCTACACAAGTCGCGTTGGCAATGAAATTGATTAATATTTCACATACGGTGAACAGTTGATGGAGTGTGGTTCATAGTTAGGGGTAGGTATAGTGAGTTTGATTCATCATACCTACTTTTTTTTTTCACTTGCCATTATCATCTTTATACTTACATTTTCGTCTTGCCTCGACCTAGATCATTCCTTTTTTTAATATTACTAGAATTCTTGTTACGAGCTGCTTTCGACTTCAAGAAGGAGAAAGTAGGTGTGCAGTGGGAGTCTACCTTTTGCTCATAGCTCTTTTATATAATCTTTAAATGGATGACTGTAATTGGCCTTAAATTATGTACAACTTTATTTGTAATCCTCCATTTACTTATGTGCTGTTGTTATCCTTAATAAAATAAATAAATGCCTTATTAAATCTAATTATACATAAAATTAATTAAATCTAACTTTTATTTAATAAATGGATTAGTATATTTATTTAAAAGTTTATTGCACAAACTTATAATAAGTCAAGCCAGTCAACCATTAGGTCATAAATTGATACTACTAATTACATACTTAATTTTTCTGAAGATTACTGGCTATATTGTTGAGGGAATTTGCAACTGCTTGAGCCCCTTCCCTAATTAATTGTCACTAACATATTCTCCAATGAGGTATTAAAATTGGAGATATTCTGTGAAATATCAGTAAGGGCTCTTGATGAATTGCAGAGTCACAGCCAAAATGATGAAATAATACCTTTTATCATTTAAAAAGTATTATTTCATCATTCTGGCTGTGACAAACATTATATTGGTAGATAATAATGTGCTGACCAACATTGACTCAATTGGAAGCCCTTGTTGAGTTCTCGGAACAAAATCCTTGAATTGCCAAGGGGCTCCTGGGCACATAAAAACAAATATTGTAGCGTACCTTACCTTTCGTCTTCTCTAAATGAACAATAAAGTCATTCAAACTGAGTCGAAACTTACTTATGCGATGCATAAGTAAGTTTCGACTCAGTTTATCACTTCAATCACTTCACCTTACAATTTATTAGTAATGCTTTCAAGTGTTTCACACTTTAATGTGAGAATGTGTGAAAAACATCGGTAACATTTTTTCAAGCACAAAGTTATTTTTGACGGGAGATTCCGGGGGGAAGTTTTTTCACACAGACATAATTAGCCACTTTAACTTTAACAAATTCAGCTGTAAAATATACTTTCACTAAGCAAAAATGGGAGGAAGGTACGTGTTACAATGAATAACATTTTATTGAACATTAAAATAATAAATTTAGCAAGATTTTACGATATTTTTGTTACGATATTTCATTCTAGGTAGTTTAAATTTTTTTCTGTATGGTTACCCAATTTGATCGACGGTACTCGATCATGATGTCGAATCCGATTTCATAGTCGATCGTGTTCTAGAGTGCCCAATCTTTGCAGATTGAAATTGAAACTGGTTCGGATTGGAATTGAGTTAAGATAGAGATTGGTTTCAAGACTAAGCCTGCAGGTAGCTCTGGCCACGTTCTGGAAAAGTCACAGTTACTTCATCAAAACTTATAATGTGAAAAAGGAATGCAAATATGGGATCATTGTAAAGATTTTATATTGACCTGCACAAGAATCAGAAAAAATTGCAAACTTACGGCAGTCGGTAGGTAAAATGTTCCAAAAGAAATAGTTCAACATGACTTCAAATTTTTTTTAAAGCAAACTTGCTGTGCACAAATCGGGGAACATGACCAACATTAGATTTATTTCATGTGCAGAATTATTTAAATAATTACGTATTGATAAAAGTAGCACATCATTCTGCACAATGCATATGATTCTTATTGGCATATTTCAAAGATTCCTTATAATCATTGTATTCTTCAAAATAAATGCAGTCAGTTATGTATTCTTTTATAGTAAATTTACATAAATACGTGCATGCTTTAATTTCACCACTACATTCTTTCAATATAGTTTCATCAATATCAATGTTTATTGCCTGCACTAAAAGTCATCCATTAGTGTCTTCTCTGTGGGATTTATGTGGGGCATTTGATTTTAATAACAATTTAAAATTATCAATAATGAACTCATTTTGGTCGTATTCATAATTATTACAACTTCCTGTGTGGAAGAGGTCGCCGAAATTGCGGTTTTCATGCCTGCAACAAATTGGCCAGTTGTGGGGTTGCTATTTGAACCACAATTGCCTCGAATACACTCGAATAAATTTTCTAAAGGGTCTTTTTGTAGCCTTCTTTTGGACTTATTTAAAGTTTTATGTTTTTGCCTTAACCTTTTTCAAAACCTCTCAACGACATTCAACGTGTAATAGCTAGCCATCTTGTGAGCGTGAAATCACGATTTTTTTTTCAAAAAATGTTTTTATTTCTCTTATTGAAGGTTTACGTATCAAAATAACGATATGTCACAGAAGTATGCTAATTTTATTAATAATTCTAAATTAATGTGATTCTGCATGCACGTGCAAGTACGTTACCTTTATTTACAATACAGCTTGACACCGTTCACAGCTGTCATGAATAGTTAACTAATGATGGGGTGCAGTAGAAACCCGATTTTAGTTCTCATAAAAAGTCAAAGACAAGGGAATATCTTTAAAGATGACCACGATTACTAATATAATACTGCCTAAGACAATTGAAACAGGTAATAAATCAGTTCACAGCTTACCTTTTTTTATTAATCTTCTCATCAGTTTTTTTATTAGAGTTTGCTTTAGACTCCTCTAATTTGACTCTGAAAACAAAAAGAGACACTAATTAATAAAAGGACATTATACTTGATGAACGCGAGGAACTGCTTGATGATGATGAGGAATCGTATTCCTCATCAGACAATATATTGGTCTTAGACCTAAAAGAAAACATTTAATATTAGTTATAAAATAGTTATGAAAGCTTTAATAAACCGAGTCATGTGAACTCTGACCAGAAGTATCCATCCGACCTTGTATTTGTTTATTTAGATATTGACTGACTCTAGCTGCGCAGATACTAATGTTTCAAAATTATAATAAACTGAGTACTGCAGACCATAAGTACGAAAGTATCCGTCCAATCTTGTATTAGTTCATTTGAATATTGACTTATTCTGACTCTACAATCACATGAGTAAAAATCCCTACAGAGTACAAGCTTCTTGACTTTTAAACTATTCTGATAGGGCTGACACCTGTTGCAAGTCAAAAAAATAGGCAGTAAAAATTAAATACGGTAAGTACCTACCTACATACTAAAAAGTGTATTTCAAAAGGTATATAATATAAGGTTTAGTGTAATTTGACAATACTAAAGTTAAATTAGTTTATAAATGGCTAACCCTAAATAATTTATTTTTCTTCAAATATTTCTTATTTCTTTATAACGTGTGTTACAGTCTAAATCTAATACCTACAGTTTCCTTAAATAAGTGATCGGAAAATATTCGCATAGCATGTCAAAAGATAATTAATTTATAATTTTATTATTATACTTATCACATTATTAAAATAATCTTGGTACTTATGTTTTTTTTTTCATTTCACCAATAAAATTAACATAATTATCTGGACCTGGCAGTATTTTAAGGAACCCAGCCTGTAGATATGTTACCTGCATTAAAGCCTTTACGATGAATAAATAAGGAATCATTGCTTATATTTAAGGCATTTTCCGATAGGATTCCGATTTCTTGCACTTGTGTCGATCCAGACATTTCCTATACAATTATCATGCAACAAACCATAGCAGTGCGTAACTGACCCTTTGTTTATCACCAATTTTCCTAAATCAATATTATATAAATAATTGAATCATAGAAATGGTACAATCACAATTCGTCAGCCAAATCACTTAAATAAATGTCGTCTAGTGCGCGCGACGTGCAGGCGGCAGCCCCTGTCATTTATACCGCAACTGAATCGGCGAAAACCAGTTTTTACCCCGGCGACGCGTCGGTGAACGCGTCGGTGAGATGTTACGCGCACATCGCCGCGCTATGTGTGAGTGGAACAACAGCGGGCCGCTTATAGGTAGCTTGTATTCTGGTGCGAATATTTATTCATGTGCTACAATACCGAGTCAATAAATACAATGAAAAAGGTACTTACATTGTGGTGTTCCTTTAAAAAAACTTATTGCCACTTTAAATTCAAAACTGATGTTTGTGAACGATTGTAAAACTTGATCGGACGACTAAAAAAATTAGAACATCAAGATATATTTATAATCTTTTTCTTTACCTGTGTTTTTTTAGTATCGTAAATGAAGCCGCTATCGCTGGCTCAGTATTAATACCAAATATATCCCGCATACGATATCAATGAAACAGTAAAATTATGGTTCGATGTATGTATGTGTTAATCCCTCGATCGTGAGTTATTCCAGACACAATTGAAATCAATTGTTATCGCGGCACGCGCATGCCTCCTGGGGGTTGAGGGATTAAAATATATTCTGTTTGTGGATGGAATCAATTGACTTTCCACCTTAATGACCAGAACATAGAAATCCAAATTATTTGTACTACCTGTCTTATAAAAACACATTTAAAAAGTTTCTTGAAGAGGTTATTTAAGTATTTTTTTTCATTGCAAACGGTTGTAGGAACTCCAGCGAATTATGATGTCGGTAAGTAATACTAATATTTAAGTTCAGTCATTAAGTTACCTGTTTAACTAAATATCTGTATTCTTGTGTATTTTAATCAAAACGTTTATTTGTACCAGGAGGCTGAAGAACTCTTCCCGTTCATTCCCAACATACCGCCGGAACTAAGCAGTGACAGTCAAGGCCAAAATAGAAATCATCGATGGAAAATCTTTGGAAGGTGAACAAAAATCTTGCGACCCCGAGATAAGTGTTCAATATGTCGCGCAAAGCATATTTGATAACGTTTATTGTGATATACGAGGGATCATTAAAAATATACAAGACTCCATGTGTGACCTATAATGTAATGTACATACTTAGAAAATAATAACAATGCATTACTAATACAATATGAGTTTTAGTTTTGTTCCCGATCGCTTATTAATAACAAAGTGCACTTAAGTTGCATGTGTGTTATATGACACCATAGATACCTATAATGCTGTAATTCAAGTGATTGTTTACGACTGAGCACGCTTAATATTAAAATAGATTGAAAGAATCAGTATTATCAAACTTAGTTAAAATCATTAGTCTATTTAGAAACTTTAGAACCCATGGTTAGGAACTTGAGTATACAGTGCAGAGCTGATGTATGTAATAGAAGACTCATAAATAATGTAGAATTATAAAATTGGGAAAGCTGGCTCACGGTTCTCTGTGAAAGGATCTGGGGCCTTATTCAGCTATTTCAATTGCAGTTCGATCGTGATTGAATTGGGCGATTTTCAAATTTAGCCCATACTAGAACTGTCAAAAACCTGCTATTCAATTACGATTGTGATACGGTTTGGTTACGTGAATTAGGGGCCTGGAGTCTGAGTCTGGAGTTCTCATGTACTCGAGTACCCCGGTAAACTAGATCCGGGAAGAGTAAACACACAAGAGCAGCGCCTCCAAAGAGGCGCTGTGGTGTGCCTTTTTCACTCTTCTTAGATCTGGTTCGCTGGGGTACTCCAGTACCTGAGAACTCCAGACTCAGACCTCAGATCCTTTTACAGGGAACCATGAGCCAGCTTTTCCAATTTTATAATTCTACATTGTTTATGAGTTTATTCTTTATGATTCAGGAAACTCAAGACACACCAACATAAGCTCTTTGAAGATATTTCTCTTTGATGCCTCCATTTTCGTAAAGAGCCATCTCTATTTTTATCATAGTTTCAACATCAGGGTTATTCTCACTTGGGTTACCCTTGACGCAAATAGTTTCTTCTATTGCTATACTGAAATTATTTTTTTAACGAAACCCTAAACGGGGGCTGACTTTCTAAATCGGTAATTTGCTTGTGTTGCGGAGAACTGTTAAGCAAATCAGAAGTTTCCCCAAGCTGGCTCAGGTCCATGACATGTTGTCTAATTTCTTCAGGGTTAGGTTTAGAAAATGTCTCGGAATAATCGGAGGACTGAAAAAATTCATCTGGATAATGTAAGTATTTCAGTGTTCCAGCTATTAATAATCGAAGTTCATTTATGCTGCGTTTCAAAGCCTCAGCAAGATCATATGTTACGCTTACCTCCCCTGACATAGCATCAATTTTCTCCAGCATAAATTTTATAGCGGAATCAGCAATAATTAAATTACAATTTCTTTTACATAATTCTTTAACAGTAGCTTTAAGAACCTCTAATAAATTATTTAGAATTTGCATCCTTTCAAACTCTTCTTCAGTGACATCCAGGTGTGTTTTCAAGTCAATGAGCGCCTTCCGAATAGGACTTTTTAATTCCACAAATCGTTTTAACATGTCAGCTAAGCTACTTCATCGGGTCATCAAAATGCCGTCAATATCAAAAATCTCGATATTGTCAAAAATAAAATCGATATTTCGATTTATCAATTTAGCCCCGATATTTCGATATTTTCGATATTTCGATATTCAAACCCTACTTGCTATACTACTATCACTACTATTGTTTATTAACTTTTTTACACACTGTCAAAGGTCAAACGTCATTCTGCCAAGCTCATGAACAATACTTCGGCTGCGTGAAGTTTCATTAACTAAGTTTATGTCAACACATGTCGTAAAAATATAACAAATAAAACCTTTGTTAAATAAGTATGTGATCCGTGCTTTTGCTTAGTGTAGACAAACGAACGAAACGTTATTTTAGTGCATCGGAGCATTCGGACAGTCGCATGCGCATCTGACAGCTCTTTGACATTGACAGATCAATAACCAATACAACAAAATTCGATTATTATTGCAGTGAAATTAAATGTGTTTTAATAATGAAACAATGAATGTGTTTACTAAATGTGAATATTTAAAAGATTAGTGCGCAGCTCAGGAATCACAATATGACAGTGGGTACCCTGTTTTTTAACAATGTTTACATACTCCGATATAACCTAAACAAGCAACAGATTGATTGACACTGGACACAGTGTTCCCCGAGACCTCAGGAGCAGTCATTTTTTACTGACCCTTTAGATTGACGTAGTTAGTTAATTATGCTGATCAATTGAGTAAAAGTAACCCCGGGTCAAATATGGATAGTTGTTGAAAAAAAAAAACTTAAAGTTGGCAGTTTGGAAGTGGTCCAAAAACAGACAAACTGAAATATTTCTCTTTATATTGGTTCTTTTCAAATTATTTTATTTTAATCCCTCAACCCCCAGGAGGCACGCGCGTGCCCCGATAACTATTGATTTCAATTGTGTCTGGAATACTCGTAACTCACGATCGAGGGATTAAAAGGAAATTACTGAAAACTTTAAAGAGTTTTGGAAAAACGCTGTTTTTGAATTAGATTTTTTTATTGTTCAGTTTTAGTACGAAATTATGTTTGCCATAAAACATTAGCTTTATATCTACCTACATAAAAAAAAAATAAGCTCGGGATCTTGCGGATAGTTTTAAGATATTTGCGATTGTAATTTTGTGTTAAGTGACTGCAGCATTTTTTATGGTAATGTTGCATGCACGTTATTTGCTTGCAGTTTTAATTTCCGTTCGGGAAGGGGACCACCCCGGTAGGCTTTTGCTAAAACCCCGAGTCAATACACGTAGACTTGAGGAACGGGGGCGAGGCATCAATTTGCTATAGCCTAATCGGTACTAAACCGGTCATAAAAATACTACTCTCGTAAAACTCCGTACCAGACTTTTGTTTGTAATTACTTTGACCTGAAGCACCATCAAAACCCCATTTGCTCACAAGCTGTAAGTCAGTAGCAATGGTCAGATCCAAAGAATACGCATCTAAAAGTATTTAGACTGTTAAATCCAGCAAAGCTTGCAGTTTAATTGATGCTCCGTCTTCAGTAATCACAATGTCTTCTGTCTTTGGATAACAGTTCTGTTTTGCCTGTTTAATAAAGGTTACAACTCTGAACCATTTTCACTTGCTGCCTCTCTTAGGTTTATTGATTGCCACTTCGAAAGTCGTCTTCGCTTTTGCCGGGAGCCCAAATCTTCAAATGGTTTACTTGGTGTTAAACATAGATGTAGAAGGTTCTGACGTAGAAGTCTTTCCTTCTCTGGCATTCATTTTCTCTTGAGGAAAATCAAAAAGGTTTTTTACTATCCAACAGTGATCCCAGCTTTTCTCTTAAAATCATAAACAAATCTATTTACTTTATTTTCCTTCTTAGCGAAAAGAAAAAAATGACGTTCACTCACAGTCACAGACACGAGAGATTTAAATTGTACTTGAACGAAGATTAAACGAATACTAGTTAAAATTTTTTCATTACGGATATTTTATACCCTTTGTAACACCAGCAACTATAAAATGTTTATAATAACATACAACCCTTATTAGTAATTAGCAAAGAAAAAGAATTAGTAGATACTTGAAAGTGATTAGTGGTATCACTCAATAATAACAATGAAAAGCATAGTTTGCTAATCACCTAATCATTAGTTGCTTAAACAGAAGACATTATTATAAATAAGCTATTATGTTTACATTTAGTAATCAATTTCTTAATGTTTTGTATATTTTTAAGTACTTAGTGATAGTGAGTGTTAATGTTTTTGTTTGTTTTCTAAGCACAAATGTTGTAATTAACCATCACCAACCATTTAACGTTCAATTTGTTAAATGATATTCAAAAACCAATCTTTTGAACGTATAAAATTTGATTATTTTCCGATCGCAATAAATCGAAGAATTGTGGACTTATGCACAAGCTTTTAGTGCCTTTTTATAGTAGACTAGGCAATAATTAAGAATAAAAACGTTTAAACGTGCGATCTCTCTTGGTTTAACAATAATTTTGACTTAGTAATCCGTCAAAAACAAAAAATAATAATTTGAGCGACTATAATTTTTTTATACCTAAACTATGAAGTTTATTACAAAATGCCTTATGACAACTTGATTAAGGTCATAATGGGCTATCCATTAGTAAAAAGAAAAATGTGAAACAAGAAAGTTATTTGCTATGTCACTTAAAACGGAGTTTCGACCCATTGTATCAACTTAAAACACAATACATGAAATATGATTAATATGCTATCATGAAACACTCTGACTAATAGCCAAATGGTTAACATTAAAGATGTAGGTATTAGATAAAAAAATATGCAATGTGAAAAGATGCTCGAAAACGGCGTGCCTCCGCGACGCGGTACTCCAGACGATTGAGCGGGGCGGAGAGTATTGCGTGGCTGGACTGGCTCGTTGGCGAGTTTTTAGCGGTTAGTCTACCTTCCCCTATATTCAACCATCCCCGGTCTCCCGTAATCCCTGATTAATCATTTTGGATAAAATGTTTTTAACGACCAGAATACAGGTGTTTCTCTATCGTCACCTGCTGTTTAGGATGACAACCGAGCACTCCGACGTCTCTCGATGACCCCGTTGTTGAGAGATGTTGCCTGTGGTCGGACGCTGGCTGTGGCGAGCTTTTGTTGCGTCCGACTTAGGAGTAATCTTCCAAGGCATTGCTTTGTTGTCATCAAATATGGCGTAATTAGAAAAAATATCAAATAATTCATTATCAAAAATTTTTTACGACTAATAAAAATCCAAAAACATGAAATCATAAATATCGTTCCAGCCGTTCTCGAGTTATAGGTGGTGTAACTAACACGCCTTTGAAATTTAAGATATGTTTACGGATTTAGTACGTGTTAATTTTTGATTTAACCCGACGTTAAAGTCGGGTTCGACCATAAACGATGTAAAATCTTCGAAACGTCGGGTTAAACTCAACTCAAGGAAACAGTATGTTAACACGACTTTCTTTTTTATAAGAAGATATTTATAATAAAACTATTTCACAAGATATTTTATTTATTTAACTAAATTCTACGCCTTGCGTTCCTTTCGTACCACTGACGATTAACTAGGACTCGTCGGTACTCTCTTCCCTGTTAAAGATTTACCAATTCCGCGACGTCCGTGAATTTGGTCAACATCTTCATCTGCATTGGCCCTAGTATCAGCGCTGCTTCAACTTCGTTCTGCTTCTACCTCCGTGCGCTCCTTATCCGGCAGGTCTGGTAACTCAATCGTAGCTCAATGTGCTATGTTCTGTAAAAAACAAACACTTAATGCAGCACACGGAATACCAACAGACATCTGTAAAGATTAAAACTATATTTTTCTTTGTGTCGATGACGAACTCTGTCATATCTTACAGGCCCAGTACTCTGCCACTTTAATGGCATTATCCGTGGCCTCCATTAGCTCCCCGTGAGTGCAGGTCGCACTCGCAGTCGGGCACGCGGGGCAAGATGGTAATTGGGCTATGGTCTGCGGATTATAACCGTACTGGCACCGCAGGTCCTGGCCCTGCGAAAATCCCCACCTGAAGCGATTTTCTTTGCTCCGGCCGCCCTGAGTTCGGAGCCTGTTAAGGGACTTCCATGTCGGCCTCGGCAGCTTGTGTCCAGGCGGAAGACTTTCCGATATCGGAACAAAGGGTGTCGGCAGTGAGCAGGAGTTTTGCCATAGACTTTGTTTCTCTTGAGAGGCGTCACCAGAGACTGGCTCGACACACTTTATAAAGTTTTTACGACTCCTTGAGTCGCTGTGGCACGGAGTGGTAGTCGTGCATTGGGTGTCGAGCATCAGTCTCGAGCTTGGCCCTCTCGATAGAGCTGGTCACGGTTCTGCGAACATCCAGAGGTGCGATTCTGGTCAGCGGATACAGCATTTGTACCGGTGTCGGCTTGAGACAGCCAGTAATTATCATTTAACGCTGCATCCACCTGTTCAGTATGACATCTTCTTCTCATACGCCTCGCTGCAGTTGTATAGGATTATAGCTGTGAATCTGTAATGACTGTCGTGATAGTAGATGGACATTTATTAAATAAATGGATACTCTCTCGCGCAATATCGTCGAAGGAGAGATAACAATATCATGACAATATTTGGCTACAGGACTCCTATATCAACAAGTTAAGACAGGTATCCCAGCCTTCGTCGGTCGCGTCCCATTGAAACGTATACAAAATATATTTTTCGTAGCAGAATATGCTTTCTTTTTATTCTTGCTAATATTAGTAAAAGATTTTCGGCCGAAGGATGTCTTTGCAGCAGACTGCTGTCCCTTTCTGTACTTACTTCTAGTGCATAGGAACCTTGAGCTCTCAGCAGGTGCTCCCCATAATACAATCGTGCTTGTTTTAATTGATACATTCCGACGTGTAATTAACATTGTTAGCTTTTATGAAATCTGCTTAATCATTATTAACATTTAATATGGCTATTACTTTTATTTAATATTTGCATTGCATTATCTTTTATCTTTCACACGATAGTATAATCTATTTATGAGGACAGCAGCTGGATAGGGTCCCAACACATGTACAATATAGACATCGGAATACACAATCAGAAATGGTTTCACAAGAATCCTATACTTACTATACTTAGGCAGCATTTTGTACATAGATGTATGTACCATCAAAAATCACTATTGGTTTTCTATTTTCTCCATCAAACAGTCCATTCGGTGTTAATAAATTCCGGTCTGATATATCTTCTCTGGAAATATGAATTAATGCAAGATTTGTTATAAAAAGGGCAGAATCTCTAGCTTCAAACATCAGTCTTCTTAAGGCTTTTAAGTGTTTTCAATAATGATGAAGCTTTCGTTACTGTCTCCTGTACGCATTTTCATCAAAAAATTGCAATTGCAAAAGGTACTCTATGCCAGTTTTGCAATCTTGCACTTAATAGGGTATTGAATTTTTTTTTCTTAAGAAAATCCAAATGGACTAAGTGTTCGTCCATATTTTCAATATCTTCAAAGTCAATGTTACACTGCATTTTTTGTTTAAGCAAAGAAGCAATCTCTTCTATCTGCCTAGAGCTGAATGCATGAATAGGATTTTCCACTTAAGTCAAAATATTTCCAAATATATGGTGTAAAATTTACACATTGCAGAATTTAAAATAAATTCTGGCATTAAGTGCTTACACATACACATTGTAGTCACCAACCAGCTTTCATATCTTGTTTGACTTTTTTAGGTCTAAACCTTGAATTAATAAAATTTTCGATTTAAGAACTTTGGTTAATGGCACGTTCACATCTCGTATTAAGGTATGATTCCGAACTCGGCAACAAGCAGCAGTGCTGCTGCCGCAGTGCTGCCACTAAGGTGCTGCCCAGCAGTGCTGCCTGCCGCGCTGATTCCGACCAAGGCGACAGTGTCGCTCTGTTCGCGGTGGTGCGCTGTTGTGTTTTCGTTAGTTCACTTTGAGTTGACAAGATGTCGATTGATGACCAACTATTATTTTTACTTTTGGAAGAAGAAGAAGATGACGATGATTTATTGTTGCTTCATGCCAATAGTAAAAGAAAAGCAACAGATTCGTTTTTTAAAAGCAGAAAACGGGAAGGATGTCACAAGACGCTGATCAAAAACCATTTAAACCAACCAACCAACCAACCATGACGTAAAATTCAGAGAGTACTGTCGTTTAAATAAAAAACAGTTCAGTTTTTTCAGACAAAATTGAAGCAAAAGTTTGTCGCAAGGAAGTTATCAACGCTGAAGAAAAATTATTCTTAACATTAAGGTGAGTTAAGTTGATAAATTAAAAAAGTCTTGGAGACTATCATCGGTGTCTTGATTAGTTGTACTTAAATCTGTAGGTTCTGGTGATGATACATGTCCTGGTGATGGAACATCCGTAATAGGAGAATATGGGCCCGTAATATGTTGAACAGGGCTTTGGCCAAGTGTTGGTAGATGATGTGTATCTCCAGGGCCTGGAGATACATTCGTTGAAGACCCGGACCCTTCTGGTGAAGATATGTAATACGAGGAACTCATCGTACCTGATCTCTCCGTTCCAGTCGCAATTCTTGCTGCCAAGATTTCATAATCTGATACAACAGAGCTAATATGCCTTTTCGCTTCAGCCTTTTGTAAAGGCGGTAAACTTCGTAAAACGTTACCAATATAATTGCAGAAAAGTTGTACGTCATCATCCTTGCGTTAGACAATCGTCTTCATCAAATCTTGCCTATTTTCATTCTTTCTTTCCACATTTTTATTATATTATCGTCGCTATGTTTAAGGCGTTTTACTTTTATTGGAGTCTCATTTAGAACCAGTGATGTTTCCGTGTTCTCGGTATGTTCATTTTGTGATTCTCTTTCTAGGTGATCTAAATCAATACTATCCTCATTATCAGTGACATTCGGAGGTGAGGCTATTACACTCGTACCCCCCGATCTGTGTTCGGGAATATTGTCTAGGAACGACAACTGTTGGTACCTTTTGTCTTTTGCGTTTTTGCTGCGGCTGACCCAGTACCCGCCTTATTTTTTTTTCTTTATCTTGTATAGGAATCGCGTACCATTTTTCATTTTTTCTTGCAGTCATCACCTAAAACCAAAGACTTTAGTGAGGTGTGTTTTTTCTGGATAAGTGTGGTGTATCCTACGGACTTAAATACATAACTACAGCAAACTATACTAGTATTGTTTAGATACGAGTATTTAAATAAAGGTAAACAATCTTGATGTCAACTTTTTAAGCAAAACACATTTCAAACTAATAAACTACTGCCTAAACTATTGTTGTACCTATTTAGATTGGTTTTTAGCTGCATTTTATTTACTGAGTTTTTAAAATTAAAAAGAATAAAGAAACACACCAAGATTAAAATTAAGTTAAATACCTAAACAAAATGAGGTTTTCATCATGCCTCTCACTTTAGTGCTAGCGGTACATCCCGAAATTCAGTAAAATGCTGCAAATGGTGTTAAAAGCATGAAAATCGGAACGATTAATCTTTAGACCATAAAAATCAATTTGACCCGTAGCACGAAAAAAAGGGGAGGCACTATAACGTCACCTTTTATTTGTATGGGAAAACATTTTTTTTTTTCTAAAACCTATCGTGTGTGGTGTCGAATGAAAGGGCTTATTATGTTGATTCTAAAAATGTAGCACATCATTATATTTCAAATCATTGTTTTTAATTAATATAAAAATCATTTTCAAAACATACCTACCAAGTTTGGGCTTCTCTAAATAATCCGGTTGAAACTTGGTATGTTTTAAGAATGATTTTTATTTTAATTTAAAACAAGTGATTTTAATATAATGATGTGATATATTTTTAGAATCTGCTTCGTAAGCCTTTTCATTAGATACCACACACGATAGGTTTTCGAACAAAAAAAGTCCCATACAAATGAAAGATGACGTCATAATAACTCCTCTCCTTTTTTGTTTTTTTTTCGTGCTACGGGTCAAATTGATTCTTATGGCCTAAAGATCAATCGTTCCGATGTTCATGCTTTTAACACCATTTGCAGCTTTGTTTGGCGTACCGCTAGGGCTACTTTGTGAAATAGTATTATGATTTTTACAGTTTCATGGCCACCGGTGAAAGTTTCAGATCTTTATCATATTCATACCGTATATCTGAGAGCTATATATCACGTATCGTGAAACATGTATTGAAAGTTTTAAGGCAAGAATTAGTACCTCTCCTAATGAAGCCTCTGGAGGAAAACGACTTTACAGTCGTTGAAACATGTTTTTGGCATAAATGGAATATACCAAATTGCGTTGGAGGAATAGATGGCAAACATGTGCGTATCAAAGCTCCAAAAAATAGTGGATCCCTCTTTTTCAATTATAAAGACTACTTTTCAGTTGTCTTGTTAGCTATTGTGGATGCAAATTACAAATTTATAGCCGTTGATGTAAGTGCTTACGGTAAAGAATCTGACAATGGCATTTTTCAAAAGTCAAGAATGGGCAATGACATAGCAAATGAGAGATTTCATATTCCACCACCTAAGAATTTGCCTGGAACAAATGTAACTCTACCCCACTTTTTAATTGGAGACGAGGCGTTTGCTCTTAGTAGCTTTATGATGAACCCATACCCAAGAAGAACAGCGAGATTGTCTAGAGACAAATAAATTTTTAACTACAGATTATGACTAGAGTGACAGAAAATGCTTTTGGTCTTTTAAGTCAAGTTTTCAGAGTTTTCTATTCACCTATCGGTATATCGACAGAGGTGGTTGACGACCTTATACTAACAGCTTGTTGTTTGCACAATTTACTTTGAGATGGTTACCTCGAAGAAAATAGCATTCCACATTATCAAACAAATAGATTTTTTCGTTACTGAGAACGGTTCAGTTTCATGGCAAAAAGCAGCCATTAGTCGAATATAATATATTTCAAATAAAATACATTTTTAACCGATCTCCACTAAAGGAGGAGCTTTTTAGTTATGAATTTTTTGCTTTTCAGTGCAGTAATTATTTGTTATTTGAAGTCTGTTAAATTGTCTCATTAAAAAGAAATAAATGATTGTAACTAGTAGGTATGTAATCAAAATAAAGTTAAAAAGAACATTTACTCACTTGTTTTATTGATTTTCTTCGATATATCCTTCCATATATTTTCTTTTATTAAATTATTACGATAATTAGCATGACTGCCATCGTAAAGGGCTGGATATAAAGCCACATAGTTAATTAACTGTTCCTTTTCTGAATCAGAGAAATTCATACTATTGTTGTCAATTTACGTCACACTCACGTAGGTACTCTTGCTGCGGCGGCAGACGCGTCACTACTGGTCTGTCGCGGCGGCAGGGCGACACTGATGCGCAGCAGTGCTGCCGCTACATTGCTGCCGCGACATTGCTGCCTAGCTCGGAATGTAATCTCACATAAGCTTATAGAAATTGTATGGGGACCAGTAGTGTCGCGGCAGCACTGCGGCAACAGCACTGCTGCTTGTTGCCGAGTTCGGAATCATACCTTTACGTAACTGATGAACAGTGTTCTACTCTGTAGCTGCGGCCCTGTTTGTACCGCGGTCCGATATATTGTATGTACTTAAATATACTAAATAAATGCACCATGTACGAGTTACAATCTAATAAGTACGTTTAGTAATTTTGAAGTACTCAGAAAATCTGTAGTGGCAGATGCAAATAAGCATAAAACGGTAACCGATTACAATTTCTGTATCATTTTATCACCTGCTTACTACCTACATTGCATCTGGAAATAAGAATTCTAAGGAGTGCGGCTAGAGATCATGCTCTGCAGCCGCGCCCTATAAAATATTCAGTTTCTTCAAAAATGCTGAACGTAGATACTAGATTGTACATGGACGTATACTAAGGTATAAACAAACAGGGGCGCGGCTGCAGATTATATCTCGAGGAACAACATCTGGTAACAGATAAATATTGATATAACATATTAACTATTAAGGGTTAAAATATGAAATTGTCGTTTTATTGTAATAGGTTCTTTGAATTGACATATACAGGGTGTAAAAAAAGGCTTAACGAAGCCTTAAGCCTCGCATTAGGTTTATCAAACCAAAACGCATGTAACAAAAATAATCGCTGGGAAACGACTTTTTTTTTGAGGCATTAAAAAAAATCAAGTATTTATTGCCCGCAATGTATAGCGCGCACGAAATGCTAGACGAGGTGTTGTGTACGTATGGGCTACGCGGGGCGGGGCGGGGGCAAACGCGGACCGCCTCGCTTTGCCCCTATCGCGTGTACATCGTCTTCGGTTGTAACTTGTAGGCAGGCACAACCTACTAAAATTGCACAGAACACAAATTGCTAAACAAAAGTACCTACTTACCTACTCTTCATCCGTGTCGTCCAGATCAGGCCTCTCCAAATGAACCAGCTGTGGCTCAAACTGTCGACCTCCCATCTCCAAACAAACACGCGCCCGATACCGCGTGTTCTGATGCACTCTCTCGAGAATGCCTCCTCGCACCGACCGCTGTTTAAAGTCTTCAAACACGTCAATGATTTTTTGACGCATTTCGTCACTCGATGTGCATGGCCGGTCAAAAACTCTGTCTTTCACGTAGCCCCACAAAAAAAAGTCGAGCGGTGTTAAATCTGGTGACCTGGCTGGCCATGCCTGAGGCCCATACCTCCTGATCCAGTGGTCACCAAACCACTCCGTCAGGCGTTCACGTACTGGCCTAACGATGTGAGGTGGTGCACCATCGTGCTGGAACCACGTCTCTCGCAGCTGGGCTAGTGGCATGTCATCCAGAGCCTCCGTCGTTCCATAAAGATGCAATGCTTCGGATGCATTGCCATGAGCCATCCCATTGCAGAACACCATGTTCACAAACTCACGAGCACTAAACTGATGCCAAGGCATTTCTAAAACACTTCACTGTCACGGGATTCACTGAAAAGATAACTGAACAACAACAAAAAGCACGCGAAAACAGAAAATTGCGATTTGCTAGCGGCTAGCGCATTCGATGACGTAAGAAACCGAACTAAATAAATTTCAAGTATGATTTTTGCTTTTGATTTCGCTGACGCCGACAAACGCCGGCCTTGTGACCGGCGCTCTCGGTTTCCTATTGGCTCGCGCGCGCGCCGCATCGCTTGCGGCGCGGGGAAAGCCCCCGCTCCCCGCGAATCCGCGCTAGCTGCTCTAAGATTTTTAACCGACTTATAATGATTGCTATTTTCTTTGCTAAGGATTTTGATCAAAGGGACATGAATGAATTGTTTTTTTTTTAGTAGGCAGTCATACCATGCTTAGTACATTTTATCATTTGTAAGTATTATTTTAAACCGAAAAAAGAAGGAATTCAGTCAAATGGCGGTACTAATACAGCCTTACAGCTTTATTTTTGTTTTGGTACATTTAAATCGAACAAAGTATTCGCTAAAATTTGCAATTCGTGATTTTTTGTATCTCAAAGAAGTCATTTGGTTGCTTACTGTAGTAAATAGTAATTAGAATGGTAAAAAGAAATTCAAAGAACATTAATGTTGTTTTTAGTTGAGTTTAATTTTACGAAAGAAGAAACCTTATTGCAATTGTACGGTTTAAATGAAGATAGAATGCAAAATTGTTGATAAAAGTTACCTACTTTTATCAACAATTTTGCATTAGATAGTATAGCAATTGAAATATGCCTAGCTATAAATTAACTAAACCAATCATTTAGATGGAATGTTGCCAAATCCTTTAATGCAGGCGTTTTCATCAACAGGACTTGAATCTTACGTATTATCCATTTTTCAGTAACTTATTAACCGATGGAACTCATTACTCGTATGAAACGAAAAAAAATCTTAAGTCATGATGTGGTACTACGCTACGCCTCATTTTGATGTTAGTTTAATCGACCAAATTATCCGAAAATAAAGCCAGTAAAGTGTAATTTGTGAAACTGTAGTGGGTGTAGGTGCTACGAGGCATGTCTTAATTTTCTAATGGTTAAAGTGTAGGCTTTTGATCGTAAGGTTCGATGTTCGAATCCTAGGCTGGCAACGCAAACAAAGTCAGAAAATCACCTACTTACTTAATGTATCAATAAGTGATGATTATGTAAATGTATGAGTATGTTGTAACGTTTGTGTGAAATGTACTCACAATGCTGTGTAGTAAATAAATAATGAATCTACCTAAAGTTAGATTCATTAAGATGTCAACTTATTTACTAGCGAGCAACTTTTAACTCCCGTCCGAAATTGTTCGGTTGTTTAGTAGCGTTAGAATGATTGCTATCTGTTTTGGTAAGGATTTCGATCAAAGGGACATGAATGAATTGTTAAGGCATACCATGTTCAGCACATTTTATCATTTGTAAGTATTATTGTACTACCGAAAAAAAAAGAATTCAGTCAAATGACAGTACTAATGCAGACATACAGATTTATTTTTGTTTGGTACGTTTAAAATGAACAAACTATTCGCTACAATGAATTTTTGTATCTCAGAGAAGTAATTTTCTTGCTGACTGTAGTAATTAGAATGGTGAAAAGAAGTACTAAGAACCTTAATTTTGTTTTTAGTTATGAGCTTAATTTTACGAAAAGAGAAAACTCATTGATATGCGCGTAGGTTTGCGCTCGGAAATGTTGCTAAACCTTTTTAGCTAGGCGTACAGGACTTAAAATTTCCGTATCCCATTTACGTAAGTAAGAAAAAAAAGGTAAACATAAGAGTTATGGTAAGTTCGTTGTGAGAGTAAAATAATTTGATAGCTTGTTTTCATTCGTGTAATCGAACGAATTATTCAAATTAAACTAGCAGCTTACAAATTGTACGGTTTTAATGAAGGTCGAATGAAAAATTGTTGATCAAAGTAGGTTACACAGATAGCATAGCAATTGAATTGATATGAAACTTTATTTTGGTTTTTGGATACGAGCTTAGTTATAAATTAACCAAACCAATCATTTGGATGGAATGTTGCCAAATCCTTTTATGCATCTGCATGCAGCCTGCGCGTTTTCATTAACAGGACTTGAATCATACGCATTCAGTAACTTATCAACCATTGGAACTGTAAAGTGCTCATCACTCGTATGAAACGAAAAAAAAACTTAAGTCATAATGTGGTACCTACTACGCAACGGCTAAAGCCTTATTTTGATGTTAATTTAATCGACCAAATTATCTGAAAATAAAGCCAATAAACTGTAATTTGTGAAACTTGAGTGGGTGTAGGTGGTAAGAAACTACGAGGCATGTCTTAATCTTTCTAATGGTTAAAGTGTAGGCTTTTGATCCTAAGGTTCGACGTTCGAAACCTAGGCTGGCAACGCAAACAAAGTCAGAAAAATACCTACCTACTTAATCTATCAATAACTGGTGATTAGTTATTTTGTTAGTTCATTAAAATCAGGATCAAGTGGTAAAGTCAGCAAGCCGTTCATTTAACTTTTCGAAGAACGACACAACAGCACAGCTACCAGCTGATCGTGCGGGGTGCGGGCATTGTACGAACGTTCATCGACCTCAACGCAAGCGTTACACAGCGAGTGCGCGCACACAATGAAGGACATTCGTGGTTGTGTGCGTGCGCGCGGTTTATTGCGGGTTGCTCTCTTTAAAGCGATTTTTATGAAAAAGTAGCGAACATTTTCAACATGTTTCTAAAGAAAAAAGTTTTGTTACAACAAACAGAAGATTTTCATGCAAAAATCTTGAAAAAAAAACTTTCACTTTGACCCTAATTATTTCAGGAACTATTCATTTCCCAGGTATGGTTTCCTGAAAAAAATTATCGTACAAATGAGTAGAATATGTGGTATTCGGCTTCGTTAAGCCTTTTTTTACACCCGATATAATCTTCATGGTTTGTGGTTTTCGAATGAAACTTTTTTCACATGGTTTTTATGATGTTCTTCTTTTAAAAAATGTGAAACATTTGAATATCGACTTTCAATTGTTTTTGTTATTTAACTTAGACAAGAAAGATGGATACTGCGAAAATTCGAGTGATTTTTGAATACGAGTTCCGACGCGGAAGTAACGCGGCAGAAACAGCCCGCAATATCAATGTTGCGTTTGGAGAGGGATCTACTCGTATCTGCTAATGAACGCACCGTGCGATTTTGGTTTAAACCATAGAGTATAGAAAATATACCAAAAGGAATAGAGAGCTAAGTCGTCGCTTTTTTTTGTCACCCTTTTTCAAGCGCGCCATATTTGTTTATCGACAGTGCTGCTCTCTGTAATTTGGGGTTACCCAAACTAATGACACTTTCCTTCCCGCCTTTTTATTTAAAAGTTTTTGTTACTTAAAAGTATTGCTAATTTTATTTGTTTTGCAAACTTTTACGAAGATGTTAAATATGTACTATAACACATAAAAATAGACAGTATTTAACTCAAATTAATCTCACGAATCGTAAAAATCTGCAAAGCATCAAGGTAGAAAAAATTAAACACAATGTATTTTATTTATGACTTTTATTTCTATGTTTATTGAAGTATGCTTGCGCTGCTAGTTTCAGTTCGTCGTCATTTTCGCAATAACTTATTTTCCCGGTCAATATTCTATTTATAGACCGGCACCAGCTGTAAATCAATACTTTGATCGTGACGTCCTCAAAATGGGCCTTCAGTATTTCAGCGTGCTTATTACATGTGAATGTAAAATCTATAAAAATTTCGCACATCATTTTTATTTTGCTCCGAAGACCACATTCCGGGACGTCTCTTTTTAAATAATTACAAGTAATTTTTTGTATTTCTTGAAAGACCCTTGTTACATTTTCATTGGGATAGCACAACCATTTTTTACTTTTGTGGTATTCTTTTCTCCTTATTAACTCATGTGCAATACTGACTGACGAGTCACTCTTTAATAAATCGGCTTTACAAACTATACAGCCTTTGACGACATTTTTTAAACATTTGGTTAGGACCCAGCCGCACACATAACTACTTTGGCCTTTATCTGCCACAACCTCACTATCATACAAAATATCGTTATTCAAAATTATTTCTTCATTTTGTGGAACATTAGGGCTAAGCTTTTCTGTGAGGAAGAAATCTAGTGTTTCCAAACAATCATTATTATCTTCCTCACAGTTTCCCTGTATGGAATGTGGCGTGCTGTAATTGTTTAATAATAATGATTTATATGCACCTTCAAACGCAATACAGTCAGGAGCCACATTCCTATAACCATAGCTCCTAATGTTCCCAAAAAAATTTTCGACTGGATCCTGGTTTAGATTTCTAGTTAATAAGGAGTCAATTAAAAATTTCTCATTAAGGGTCTTCCAAAGACGTTGCACTCCTTCAATTGTTTTTATAAAATTTTCAACAGATGGTACATTCGACTCCAAAAATCGTACTTTGTCTCCTATATTTTTTCTTGTAACAAATTTAATTGTTTTTAACAGTTTAATTGATTTTTCCCATAGAGAATGGTGAGGCGAATTGCGTCTAACACATCCCTTATATAATTTTCCATTGGGAATATGAAATGTACTACTATTCAGCGAATCGAATAACTTATCTAATAATAGTACTAAGGGAATGAGGTCGCGGCATTCTGACGGTAAATCACCTCTTGCGCTCAAGTGTTCAGTCGCAACAGCAACGCTGTGACTGAACACTTGAGCTGCAGTTTTTACCTTAATTTTTTTAATTTTATTTTTAATGACATGTTCCTCAGTAACTTTTGGCGCGACTCTCAATTCCCCATATGATTTATCAGCCGAATAGAGCATTTCAAAGTATTCCCACTTTATTATTCTTTTATTATTATCCTGATCATAGTACACCAAGTCTTTAGTAAGTAAATTGTTTCTTAAGCCTTTTAATAAATGAGGGACATCATATAAAGGTATTATATTTTTTTTGTTTATTTTAAAATGTCTGAATTTATATTCACGTCCCTTTCTTAAGAACTCTGACTTGGTGTCCTCAATTAAACTGTTAATAGTACTTACATTTACGGTACTTTGATCACATATTGTTGCTAAAACTTGTAAACCAGTGGCCTGTACACTTTCAATAACTTGTATTAAAATTTGTTTTAATTCATTTTTCTTTAAACAGTTTGTAAAATAGTAAGCCACTGGTTGTTTAAAATTGGCTTTAATGCCTTTTACCATGAACACCAAGACATGGTCTGCAATGGTTCTTTGGCTTGTCAAACCTTTTAAGATATCCTTCGCCGCGTCATAATTTATTTTCGGACTTATGGACATCTCATCAAATATTAGAGTACACAGTTTGTCTTCGGTGTTCATGGTCTTAACATGTTTTGCTATTTTATCAAAAAGAATTGCATTGATACCAGTCTTAATATCTATTTTCGAAAGTAACATTTTTAAAGATTTCTTTGATGGCAGAACGAAATCTTTTGATAACAATGGATATAACTTCGGGCTTCTTTTATAATATGACAAAGCAATTATTTTTTGTTCTAACGTGAATCGACGGCCTTTTGGCTTTTTAGAGCACTGAGTTTGCTGCATTTTTGTAAATATTTTACCAACTCTTGTCATATTTTTTGTGACTATTTGGAAGGCCACATTTTCGGTAATTTTGCGTGCATTTTCAAGTCTGGCCTTAATTGTCAGTCCTCGCTTTTTTAAACGCATTACTTCTCGTTTTAAGTTTTTAACTTGCCTTATTGACTCTTTAAGCTGAGTAGTTAGGTAGACAGGAACGGATTTTTTCTTACCTGTAATAAAATATATTCAATTAGTTTTATTTTATTTAACTGAACTTAAAATTTAATTTAACAAAACCATCATAAATTCTATTCTAAGTTATTCAAAAAAGTAATTTATCAAATTACACAAGATATAAGCTATTGTAAAATATAACACATTTTTATTTTACATTCATACTACCATTAGATTTTATTACTCGCTTGACCTTATAAACTTGACATTACATTGTCATAATATCAATATTAACGTCACAAAATAACACACAATTTATAATAGTATCTAGACAAACCTAATATAAGATTTAAGATACTACTAACCAAAAGCATGTCAAATATTAAGAGTTTTGAATAAATGAAAATAAATAATATACTGGCTGACCCGGCAAACATAGTTTTGCCATTCATATAAAGAAGTAATTTTTTATGAATATTATATTTTTAATACTGATTATCCTATTTCGGACAAAAACACAAAAATTATAAATCGAATAATTAGTGGTGTTACTAACATGACTTTCTTTTACATAAAAAAAAACCTAATAATAATGATGACTTGTGATAAATTACTTATTACAGTGCATTATCTGTCATCAACAAATAAATAACATAGATAAAATAATTATTCTATAAAAAACTTAAAAAGTAATTAGCATAGATCGGATAGTCGGATTAATATTTACCGAATGCTCTTTAAAAAAAAAAAGAGGTTTCTTAAAATATATAATGTCGATTTTAAAACCCCAGGATGTTTTCAATAAAAAAAAGTAAGTTCTATAACATCGACCACCTCAACTTTAGGCAAACATGCATCTGATTATCCGATCTCTAGTAATGAGTTATACTAACCCTGTCGAACAGGCATTCGTCTTGTATAATTATGCTCATTTGCAGTGACATCTACAGCAAATGATCCACCCACTGAAAATAATTACAATTATTTTTATTAAACAAATAATTAATTTCATATACAATGTATGTACTTAATAAACCTGTCATTACCAGACTATGGCAAAACCAATGGGAACGGTAATGATTTCAGAAGTCTATGTATATATGCACTGTAATTAAGTGGGTGGGTGTATGTGTGTATTTATGTGGGTTCCAAATTTTCGTCTAAACTTCTGAGAGGGCATAAGGTATCAATTGATTCCTTATAATAGTCTGGGTAACATGAGCTATCCTTTGTAAAAAAAGCTATGTGGTGAATGCTACAACAATACATAATATATTAGAGTATTTAGAAATAAAAAGTTTGCAGCTATAACGAGTGGGGTATCAAATGAAAGAAGACAAAATTCTGAGTACCAAAATGTTTGAACAATACAGCAAATACACAGGGTCTCTGAAATTATTGCATTTTCGTAGTCAAGTTACAGTTTTTTAAACTACAGATTTTTTAATAACTTTACACTTGTTTATTACTTGTGTTTGAAGAATCCTATCACCTTGATCAAATGCTACTAGAATAATACCTTTTGGAATTGCCTTATGCTTAAGGTGTCAAAGCATTTTCATATTGTCATCTTTTTAGACTAATTGACAGTACAAAAGACTTTTAGGCATTCTGTCTATATATTTGGAAGATTCTACTATCAGACATTGATGTCATAATATTCCGCTCCATTTCAAAAGATATTATCCTAATAGCATAGGTACATATCAGTAAGAATAGCTTAACTTATTAGAATTATTACCATCCAAATCACAATTAGTAAATTAAAATCTTATTCCTTAAAAATATTAATATTAAAATCATAGATGGTAAAACAGTAGAATTTAAAAAAATTAAAATAATCAAACTTACTCATTTCTGAAGATTTATCTCTTGGGCAATAGTTATGTTCGTCTTCAACATAAGTTATTACACCAAGAGTGTCTGTTGTAGTAGCCAATTCAGGAACCATATCTGTAAACACATACATAATTTGTTAGTATCGTAGAATCAATTAAACAGATTTTTTTATGTTTTGTGTATTAGTTTTTGCTTACTGTTAAATAGTAAAATAAATACAGAACTATTAAAACGAATATTGTTTCCTTGAAAATAGGAACAAATCATACAACAATAAACATCCTTTGATTAAGGCATTGAAAGGTTTTGTACCTACTTTCGATTATGGTTTATTATTCGTTATTTGATAAGACAAGATCCTAAACAAGACTTAAAAGAAGATCCTTACCAATTTTTGCAGATTCATCTTTAAATGAATAGTTATGTTCATCCATAACAAACTTTGTTGAACAAAGTGCATCTGGAGATGTAATATGTACAGCCGATTCAGAAGTTGTGCCTGGAAGTAGTAAAACATAATTAATACCTTGTTTAGCTGACGCTTAAATTATGGTGTGTAAGTATTCAGGTGTAAAGAGTTTAGTATTTGCAGATAATAGTATCTGATTTTATAATAGTATAAAATCATTTATAAATATGTATAATGTAACATTTTGATTATGTACCTTTTTCTAAAGCTGGTTCAATGTGTTGTTCCCTTAATGAAGATAATTGGCTTGCCTGAACCATATGTCTGTTACACCACACTGAAATATCAATTATAATGGATAAGACACATACATTTTTAATGCTAACAGAAGACACTATAGTATCAAAAAAGCCACTTACTAGGTAAATGCAAGGAGGGAACTGCCAAAACATTCAATCGGTTGTTCCGATTCCGATCTTCCTGTCTAAAATGAATATCACATATTCTTTTATTTTTGTATTGCAGAAAGTCCTTCGAAGACTGCAAACTTCCTCCTTCAATTTTAACCCATGCTTTGAACTGTGCAGGGTATTTTCCTGCATTGGGAAAGCGATGAAGTGGAGTACCTGTGAATAGAACGTAAACACAATTTAAAACAAATATAAGCCATTCTTTCCCATTTAGCTTTGCCTGTTATCTCAATACTGTTAAGATTTGCCTCATATCAAACTTAGTAGCAATCTGTGGCAAATAATAGTACAGAAGATTTGATATACTACAAATTAAAGGATGCTTGGGACACACAAGTCAATTAATTACCTATAAAATTAATTTGACAAAACAAGAATAAAAGTCGACTAAGGGTAATAACAAGAAATCATTGCCAAGATTACAGTAAGTACCTAATTGTTTTTTAAAATGTCGGTCCGTTTACATGTAATACCTACATGGGTAAACCATTTGTGTACATAAAGAGTGAATACTGCACTATTAATTGTTCGAAAAATCCCTAAAAAACACATCCTGCTTTATTAATAGTTATCTAACAATCAACAATACAGACTTAAAAAGGAAACAGCTCTTACCATTTGGTTGGCAGCCTAGTGCACAACGACCAGGCATTTTGTTCACGGAAATTATCACAAAACAAAGCGTCCAAATCGCACAAAACACAAAGTAATTAAAAAGAGTCACACTGCTCAACACAAAAGTGACCGGGTAAGAGTTCAGCACTAAGCGGAGGAACCGAAGCTCAACTCAACGCTAGTCAAAACAGAAAACACCGAGATCACCGAAAAACACAAATTAAACTTCAACACGTGCGTATACGCAGGGAAGCAGCCAATTTGTGAAAAAAATTGTTGTGACAAATGACATTTTAATGACTTTGACATGACAAGGAAAGATTATACAAATTACAAATGACTATAATTACTAGTTGTTAGGGACAATACAAATAATTATTTGCTATTGTCAAATAACACAGTAAATAGAAATGTAATAAAATAAATTCATTGCATAAAAAATAATGTGTTTTTTGTATACATAAATTTACTACTTTTATAAGCGACATCTATTGGGAAAAAACATCAATATTTCGGTCCCAAATTAAGCAATCGTCTAGTTGTTTTACTAGATGGCGCTGAAGTCAGTTTTAAAACCTGTCAAAGTAGGCATTTGTGACTGTGACCCGCCTGGTTTAAACGCTTTCGTGATGGAAACTTCGACTTGAAGAACGAGCCACGAGTAAGACCGCCCACAACACAGGTGATTAACGATGAATTAAGAGAGATGGTGGAAGCCGATCCTAGTCAAACTACCCAGGAATTAGCGGCATGGTTTAACGTAACCTTACCCACAATATTGACTCATTTGCGTCAAATCAATAAAATAAAAAAAAACAAAAAATGGGTGCCTCATGATTTGACTGATGTGCAGAAAGAAACGCGTGTTGAAACTTGTGTTGCCTTGTTGAATCGGTACAGAAATGAAGGAATATTAAATCGAATTGTGACATGTGATGAAAAGTGGATTCTTTATGATAACCGTAAAAGAAAAATGCAATGGCTGACCCCAGGTCAAACGCCACAACAGTGTCCTAAAGCAAAACTTACCAATAAAAAGGTAATAGTAACTATTTGGTGGTCTAACGTAGAACACGCGCGTCCTCCAGCTGAATTGTCCCTCGACGGCGGGCCAGCCGCGCGAGCGGAATCATGGCGGCAATGGCGGAAATTGTTTGAGGTATTCGTAAAGGCCTCTGGAGTGAGCAAAGAGCCTAAAGAGATTCAGGCTAGTTTGGAGGGTAACCTCATCGGATCGGCGGGCTATGAAGTGTACACAACTTTTACGTTTCAAGACGGGGAAACGGAGGACGACATCGATTGTGTATTGAAAAAATTTGACAGTTATTTCGGTACAAAACCAAATATCACGGTCATACGATACAAGTTTTTCTCTCGCAATCAGGAAGACGGAGAAAACATAGATCAATTCGTAACGGCCCAGCAGTGTGAATTCGGTGATTTACAGGAAAGCTTACTGCGGGATAGAATTGTTTGTGGAATAACAAACAACACGGTCAGGGATCGATTACTACGCACAGAGGAGCTTAGACTGTCGAAGGCGATTCAAATATGTCAGGTGGCTGAAATATCTAAGGAGGAAAGAGTGTGCATTGACAACAAATCGGCGGAAGAAGTAGCGGTAGCGCGCGCGCCCTGCCCCTGCTGCGGCGGCGCCCGGTGCACCGGAGAAGAGCGGTGTCCGGCCCGACAGGCGTTGTGTTTCGTTTGTGACAAAAAAGGTCATTTTTCTCGTGTGTGTGCAGAAAAGAAAAAGATGCGGAAAGTGTTAAATTTAAGTGTAGATTCGACGGAAAGTGTTTGTGAGGATATGTTTTACGTTGACACCTTAAAGGAGGACAAAAAACTGAGTAAGTCTTTAAAAGAGTGGTTTGAATTTGTAGAATGTCAAGGGAAAAGAATTACGATAAAAGTTGAGTTCGATGATAAATGTTATTTCTAAAGAGAATTTTTTGCAGGCAGGTCTTTCTATTAAAAATCTGAAGCCGTTTACAAAGCGAGTGCATTCTTTTACGGGAAACCGGTTACCTATTATGGGTATTGCCGATTTGAATATTGTTCATCGAAATAAATAATAGGGGTTAAAGTATGAAATTGACGATTTGTACTGAAAATCAAAATTGTTTATATTTTAATTTTTAACAAATTTATTTAATCAAAATAGTTACCATTATTATCTATATATTGCTGCCATCTAATAGAAAGGTCATTTATGCCTTTGTGATAGAACTCTGAGGATCTAGACTGCACAAACTGTGTGAAAGCATTTTGTACTGCCTCCTGGGAAGAAAACTTCTTGTCACGTAGATAATTGTCCAAATCACGAAAAAAATGGTAGTCCGTTGGAGCAAGGTCTGGCGAATACGGAGAATGTCGAATGGTTTCTAATTGCAGTTCCTGAAGGGTCAAAACGGTTTCTCGTGCTGTATGAGGTCTCGCGTTGTCATGGAGCAATAATGGTGAAGATCGATTTATGAGTCGGGGCTGTTTTACTGCTAGTTTTGCCAACATTGTTCGGAGTTCGGCACAATAGACATCTGCCGTTATTGATTGACCAGATCGGAGAAAACTATAGTGAATAACACCATGCTGAAACCACCAAACAGTTACTATTACCTTTTAATTGGTATGTTTTGCTTTAGGACACTGTTGTGGCGTTTGACCTGGTGTCAGCCATTGCATTTTTCTTTTACGGTTATCATAAAGAATCCACTTTTCATCACATGTCACAATTCGATTTAATATTCCTTCATTTCTGTACCGATTCAACAAGGCAACACAAGTTTCAACACGCGTTTCTTTCTGCACATCAGTCAAATTATGAGGCTCCCATTTTTAAGTTTTTTTATTTTATTGATTTAACGCAAATGAGTCAATATTGTGGGTAAGGTTACGTTAAACCATGCCGCTAATTCCTGGGTAGTTTGACTAGGATCGGCTTCCACCATCTCTCTTAATTCATCGTTAATCACCTGTGTGGGCGGTCTTCCTCGTGGCTCGTTCTTCAAGTCGAAGTTTCCATCACGAAAGCGTTTAAACCAAAATCGCACGGTGCGTTCATTAGCAGATCCCTCTCCAATCGTAACATTGATATTGCGGGCTGTTTCTGCCGCGTGACTTCCGCGTCGGAACTCGTATTCAAAAATCACTCGAATTTTCGCAGTATCCATCTTTCTTGTCTAAGTTAAATAACAAAAACAGTTGAAAGTCGATATTCAAATGTTTCACATTTCTTAAAAGGAGGACATCATAGAAACCATGTGAAAAAAGGTTCATTCGAAAACCTCAAACCATGAAGATTCTATGTCAATTCAAAGAACCTATTACAATAAAACGGCAATTTCATATTTTAACCTCTAATATTATAAGTTACCTTTTGCTGTTGCGGATTTTAACTGTCAAAATATACTTTGATTAGAAAGTTGTATTGCAATGAGATTGATTGATTGTATTAATACTATAAACTTCGATGAATATTCTAGTTTATTTAAAGGTTTGGGAAAATTACCTGGCAAATATTAAATTGTTATTGTTAATGATAAAAACTATTATTAGCAAAATGTCAATAGATGGCGCTGTCACGTTTTGACTCGCACTAGTAAGTGGTGTCGTTGATTTTAATAGGAGTCCATATGTTTTATTTTGTTCCTACAATCAACAATAGATGGCGTTTTCGTATTGTTACTCGCGCTTGTAAGTGGTGTCAATCAGATCTTTAAGTTTAAAACTATTTTTGAATAAATTAATTACCTCTGCTTAGATCAGTACTTACGGTGGTTTTATTTATATACCCCTATAGTATCAGTGCATAGTTCAAACAGTTCAACCAGCAGATCAGCAAGATTTTTACATGTTCCTTCGGAGCCGAATGGCATAGAGGACATCAGTTAGTGATCAGTGTGATCACCAACCTGCACTCGCAGTGGATTGCTGCGGATAAGGTGCGGTTATTGGCGACAATCAGGAGTCAGTCGCTGTATGAAGTTGGATGCAGACGCTGCAGCCAGGACTAGTGGAGAGCGGCTAACGCAGCTACAAGGCGGACAGGACATTACGACATAACAAGAAAGGTTCAGTTTAGTGAAGTGGTCAAGCGTGAGTAGTACTTTTATTAGAACTTTATCAAGCAATTTTCAACTCTATTACATTGGCTTCAAAAACTTAGTGAAATCAAGATATGGAAGAGAAAATTATGGACTTGTAATATTTTTATGTGTTCGGTATTGACTTAGAATAATTTGCATGTTAGTTAAGGACTTAGAATAGTTTTATTAAAAACGAGGGAACGGGAAAACCTATGCCCGATTTCCCCTAGAAGTGTTAAAAACTTAGAAAATTTCAGAATAAAACATTTCACTTTTTAGAAATTTTGTATTAAGATTCAGATAAATTTAAGAAAATCCATTCAAAGAGGTTTGTCTAATTTTAAGAAAAGTCCCAAAGAGAGAATCACTAAAGAGTATTTAGAAGCCAGGCTTGAAAATTTGGAAAGCGACTGGTCTTTATTTAGGCTAAATAACAGCAAATTTATGAGGATTTAGATCCAAACGAGTTAGCTAATTCAGATTATGTAAAAAGTGAAACTTACAAAAACACAGAAGAAGATTATTTGCTTTACAAATCTTTAATTAAAGTTGCTCGTAGTAGATTACCAACTCAGCAAAGTGAATCGCAAGTTAGAAAAAGTAGTGAATCTACGAGTCAATTGGTGAAACTTCCAAAAATTACCATTCCTACTTTCTCGGGTGCCTACTCAGAGTGGCCCACTTTTCGTGATTTGTTTATATCATTAGTGCATAAAAACGAATCTTTAGACAATGTTCAAAAGCTTCACTACTTGAAAACCCACTTATCGGGAGAGGCAGAACAATTAATTAGGTATACCCCGATTTCAGATGCTATCTACAGTCAGTGCTGGGCTATTTTAGAAAAACGTTATAATAACAAAAAATTCTTAGCCAATTGTATTTTGAAGCGTTTATTTGGGCAAAAACGATTACATAATTCGTGTCAAAGAACCGGATTTGCTTTAATTGTTTAGGTAGCAACCACATGAGTCATGAGTGCCAAAAAACAACGACTTTTAGACTTTGCAAAAAGCGTCACCATTCACTCTTGCATCCAGAATCGATGCAAACGGCTGTAGTGGAAACTGTCGCGAGTTCTAGTTCTTCTGGTGATACTTTGCCAATAGTGTCATGTATGTCTGCACGACAAATTCCTAAAAATGGACAGGTTTTATTAGCTACAGCTTTAGTAAATGCCGAGTCTGAATTCCGCGTACAGCAAGTTGTAAGAGCCTTAATCGATCAAGGCTCGCAAGCTTGCTTTATAACAGAAGCAGCAGTACAATTACTACGACTTAAAAAAGAGCCTATAAGGGGAACCGTGACTGGGTTAGGAGACAAAGGATCAATGACATTTAGACATGTGGTTACAATAAATCTGCAGTCAAGGATAGATAAACGATTTCAGATTAAACTTAGGGCCTACGTTCTTAGAAATTTAATCATATCTCATTCACCAGAGCAACAAATAGAGTCTATAAACTGGATAGGTCTAAATAATTTATGTTTGGCTGATCCGCAGTTCAACACTCCCAGTAAGGTTGATTTATTGCTAGGTGCCAATGCTTTTAGTCAAATCCTGAAAGAAGGAGTGCATAAAAGTCCAGATGGCATGCTTATTGCCCAAAATACCACATTAGGATGGATTGTGTCGGGAACGGTAAACGATGGGTACCAGAAATCATATAAAGGTCAAGTTAATCCTAAAATATCGGTAATGCACGCACAAATAAACGAAGACGATACACTAAAACGATTTTGGGAAATTGAAGAACAACCGCATAGTCCAAGAAGTATTTGGACAGAGGAGAAACAAAGATGCGAAGAAATTTTCATGAGAACAACGAAAAGAACACCTGAAGGACGCTATATCGTTAAATTACCATTCCGCAAGCACCAGCCTAGTTGTAAGGGTGGTAACTCGCGACACATAGCTGTAAAAAAGTTCAATGCATTAGAGAAAAGGCTATCGAAAGATGTAGAACTAAGGAAGAGCTACGCTGAAGTCATGAATGAATACTTGCAGTTGGGCCACATGAGACCGGTAAACCGGGATGACTCACAAAAAGATGAAGCTGTATACTTACCGCATCATGCTGTAGTTAGGAATGATAAAACAACTTCAAAGGTTAGAGTCGTATTTAACGCTTCTAGCAAAAATAGTTTAGGAATATCGCTGAATGATACTTTGATGGTGGGACCCAGGCTTCAGGCAGATTTACGTCATTTGGTATTGCGCTGGAGGGAACATCAAATCGTACTAGTGGCCGATATCGTGAAAATGTATCGGCAGGTCAGAATAGCTGAAGAGGATTCTGTTTTTCAACGTATAGTGTGGCGTGAAGACCCTGAGGCTGAAATACAAGATTACGAATTGATGACTGTCACGTTTGGGACTGCTTCTGCCCCTTACTTGGCGGTTCGGGCATTAAATCAAATAAGTTTCGATGAAGGCAAAAGCTTCCCATTGGCTTCGCCAAGGGTGGTTACTTCGTTCTACATGGATGATTTAATGACAGGGTGTAGCGATGTTACGGAAGGATTGGAATTGTATAAGGACATGAAAGGTTTATTGTCTAAAGGTGGGTTTCAATTACAGAAATGGAATAGCAATAATAAGCAATTACTATCTGAGATATCTAAACTGGAAACTGAAAATATTATTGACACAAATCAAAGGCAGAACACTATAAAAAATTATAACATACAGAATAGTAAAGCTAATATGCAACAAGAGAACACTTATAAACAAAAGGACAAAGTAATAGATATGAAAACAGAAAACGTAACTAAAATTTTAGGTATCACCTGGGATAGAAGTGAAGATCATTTCCGCTACTCGGTGAACCTTCCTGCAGCGTCACCTGGGCCTGAAACAAAGAGATCTATACTATCAGTAATAGCACGGTTATATGACCCGCTGGGATGGTTAGCTCCAAGCATAATAATAGCAAAAATGTTCATACAAAAGTTATGGCTAGCTGGGATAACTTGGGACGAGCCAATACCAGCGGACTTAAAACGTGAATGCTTTACTTACCGTGATTGTTTATTTCAACTCACTTCCGTTCGAGTCCCTCGATGGTTGGGTACTATCAGCACGGAGGACACCCGCGAGTTGCATGGGTTCTGCGACGCATCCAAGTTAGCCTACGCAGCAGTAGTTTACTTACGGGTAGTAGACGCCAGAGGAAATATACATGTATCGTTATTAGCAGCCAAGACAAGAGTGTCACCTATTAAGCAGATTAGTATTCCTCGATTGGAATTATGTGGTTCGACTCTTTTAACACGGCTTTTGGCAGAAATAGTCGAAGTACTAAACGTTCCTAAGAATAACGTCAAGGCCTGGACTGATTCAACGGTGGTGCTGGCATGGTTGAATAGTCATCCAAGTAGATGGAAGACTTTTGTAGGAAACAGGGTTTCAGAGATTTTGACTACATTGGATTCATCGCAGTGGTATCACGTATCAACCAAAGAAAATCCTGCCGATTGTGCCTCTAGAGGTGTTCAGCCAGATACGCTTGCCAGTACTGAGTTTTGGTTTTCCGGACCAAAGTTTCTGCGTGAACAAAACATACCCTACAATAGGCCTAAAGACTTGAAGGTTAATGTAGAAGAAGCTGTAAAATCCCATTTAAATACAATGACAGAAGATAGTCTACTACAACGCTTTTCCTCCTTACAGCGACTGCTTAGGGTAATAGCTTATTGCAGAAGATTTTACAAACGAAATGAACAACATACAATTTATTTGACCAAAACAGAAATAAAGAACGCCCTAATCTGTTGTATTAAGAAAGTACAAAAGGAAGAGTTTGAGGAAGAATATTTGCAGTTGCAAACCAAGGGTTATTTACAATCTAAGGGTTCAAAATTAAAGGCTTTATGTCCGTATTTAGATGACAAGGAAATAATGCGGGTGAGAGGTAGAATTAATAAATCGCAGCTACCAGAAAAGACAAAACATCCTATTATACTGCCTCACACCTCATATTTCACAAAACTCCTGATCACAGATGCACATCTTAACACTTTGCACGGTGGAGTCTTGTTAATGATTAACTACTTAAGAGAGGCGTATTGGATAATGGGTGTCAAAGGTCTTGTTAAGCAACATATTCGAAAATGCGTGACTTGTATAAGACAGAGTGCAAAGGTTTATAACCAGTTCATGGGGTCTCTTCCTACTGTAAGATGTATCCCAGCTAGAGCATTTTTACATAGTGGAGTAGACTATGCCGGTCCTATAAAGTTGAGAACAACGAAAGGTCGAGGAAACCGCTCCTATAAGGGCTATATATCTCTTTTTGTTTGCATGGCAACTCGAGCCATCCACTTGGAAGTCGTGAGTGACATGAGTACACAAGCCTTTATTGCAGCTTTCAGACGGTTTGTGTCTCGGCGTGGACATTGTGCTCAACTATGGAGCGACAACGGTACCACATTCGTAGGTGCTTCAAAGGAACTAAAAGAACTGACAAGCATTCAAATTGAAATTGCAGCACATTTGGAAAACCACGGAACAGAGTGGAAGTTCATACCTCCTCATGCGCCCAATTTCGGAGGGCTTTGGGAGGCAGGTATTAAATCCACTAAATTCCACTTAAAACGCGTCATAGGCGAGACTACCCTTACTTTCGAGGAGATGAGTACTTTTTTGACTCAGGTGGAAGCTTGCCTAAACTCGCGCCCACTTACTGTAGATAGTTCAGATCCAAACGATCCGCGACCTTTAACACCAGGTCATTTTCTTATAGGAGGTCCACTGCTAGCGGTACCTGATGTAACTAATTATATACAGTCCAATATCAATTCATTAACCCGTTGGCAAGTAGTGCAACGAATGCTACAGTGCTTTTGGAAACGTTGGTCCCAAGAGTATCTATCTAACCTGATGAATAGGCATAAATGGAATTATCAAGTTCCTGAGCCAAACATAGGCGACATAGTTCTTATCAAAGAGGACGACATGCCACCAAGTCGTTGGTTAATGGGCAGAATAGTGGAAAAGCATCCAGGTAGTGATAACGTTACCCGTGTGGTCACTATTAGAGTAAAGTCAACAACACTTAAAAGACCTACTTCTAAACTATGTGTGCTGCCTATCTGTGATGATGATTAATGTCTATTATGTTAAGTTTGTAAACTACTCTATCCTTAAGCTAAGTTTATTTGCTACATTTGTTTAAATTCAGACCACCGCTTGCCAAACTGTAAGGCACGGTGGGCGGATTCTATAATTATAGATTATTTAAGACCATTTGTCACTAAATGTCCTTAGTGGGCGGAAATGTTAATGATAAAAACTATTATTAGCAAAATGTCAATAGATGGCGCTGTCACGTTTTGACTCGCGCTAGTAAGTGGTGTCGTTGATTTTAATAGGAGTCCATATGTTTTATTTTGTTCCTACAATCAACAATAGATGGCGTTGTCGTATTGTTAATCGCGCTTGTAAGTGGTGTCAATCAGATCTTTAAGTTTAAAACTTTTTTTTGAATAAATTAATTACCTCTGCGTAGATCAGTACTTACGGTGGTTTTATTTATATACCCCTATAGTATCAGTGCATAGTTCAAACAGTTCAACCAGCAGATCAGCAAGATTTTTACAGTTATAGATAAAGACGTACAACCGGTAATTTCACCAACTAGCAAAAAAACCGTTAGGGCTTAAGGACAAATTGTTATTAGAGTTGAAAAGAATGGAAGGCCTGGGGGTCGTTAGGAAGGTTACTCATCCTACTGATTGGGTTAATGCCATTGTATTAGTAGCTAAAAAAGACGGCAGCATTCGTGTATGTTCGGACCAGCGACCTCTCAACCGAGCGGTGCGGCGCGCGCAGTACCCGCTTCCGACGGTGACGGAGCTGGCGGTGCGGCTGCGCGGCGCCTGTGTGTTTAGTGTGCTCGATGCCCGCTGTGGGTTTTGGATGGTCCAAATAGATGACGCTAGTGCAGACTTGTGTACCTTCAGTACACCCTTCGGGCGGTACCAGTTTTTGCGCTTACCTTACGGTATAAGTTGCGCGCCAGAAATTTTCCATGCAAAGCTTAGACAACACTTGGAAGACTTGGAGGGAGTAGATTCATTTGTTGATGATGTCATCGTGTGGGGTCGCACGAAGACTGAGCATGACAATAGGTTACGGGCCCTATTAGAACGAGTTTTGACAATAGGCATTAGGTTTAATCGCGATAAATGTAAATTTGGTGTCTCTGAAATAACTTAGCTGGGTCATAAATTTGATGTAAATGGAATGAGGGCTGATGATTCTAAAGTTAAAGCTATAATGGATATGCCTTATCCAACTGATAGAAAATCCCTAGAAAGGTTTTTAGGAATGGTTAATTATTTATCTAAATTTATTCCGAACTATTCGGAATCTGTTAATGTGCTTAGATGTTTGTTAAAAAAAGATGCAGAGTGGGTCTGGGATGCACATCATTCAAAAGCGGTTGATATATTAAAAACGAAATTGGCTAGTGCGCCGGTGTTAGCGATATACTCGAGCGACGCGCCCGTCGTGCTGTAGGTGGCATGGCGCTGGGCGCCGTGCTGCTGCAGGCCGGCCGCCCGGTCGAGTTCGCCTCGCTCACGCTCACCGACACGCAGACTAGGTATGCGCAAATAGAGAAAGAGATGTTGGCTATAGTTTTTGCGGTCGAAAGATTTAGGCAGTATATTTATGGAAGAGCAGATGTTACAATACAAACTGATCACGACAAACCGACACGCAGACTAACGGCTTGTGAAATAGATCTAGAAGCTCTATTTCACAAGCCGTTAGTCTCCGTACCGACCCGTTTACAGCGAATGATGATGCGAGTTCAGGGGTTCAATGTTAAAGTTGTTCATACGCCCGGCAAGTTTATGTATATCGCGGACACCCTGTCTCGAGCACCCCTTAATGAACTCATGAATGAACACGTTTCTGAAGAAGTAGATATACAAACTTGTTTCGTAATAGATAACGTATCGATTGATTGCAGGCATTTAATTAAATTTAGAAATAACGGGTGGCCCAAAAATAGGCGCGATGTAAACGATAGAATCGGTGTTTTCTGGCCATATAGGGAAGAACTTCACTATAGAAATGGTATAATTTTTAAAGGAGATTGTATATTTATTCCTCTGAGCTTACGGCCGGAAATGTTGCGGATTGTGTACGAGGGCCACCTGGACATCGAAAGGTGCAAGCGTCGAGCGCGTGACGTCATGTTCTGGCCGGGCATGGCGGACGACGTGGAGCGCGCAGTGCGGCGCTGCGAGGCGTGCGCGCTGCACGCGCCGCGCCCGCGCCGCCAGCCGCTGCTGCTGCACGAGGTGCCCGCTCTGCCCTGGCGTAAACTGGCCTCCGATATTTTTGAGTATAGGAGGAAGAGATATATTATACTCGTAGATTACTTTTCTATCTTTTTTGAAGTCCAGGAGTTAACAGGAATGAGCAGTAATCTAATCATTAATTTTATGAAATCTCAATTCGCACGGCACGGCATTAGTTACTGACAATGGGCCGGCTTACAGTTCTAGGGAGTTTAAGCAATTTATGCAGGAATGGGAAGTACGTCATGTCACATCGTCACCTCACTATCCACAGTCTAATGGCAAAAGTGAGAGAACTGTACAAACTGTTAAAAATATGCTCAAAAAGTGTATAGATTCCGGTCACGATTTTAATATGAGTTTGTTAAATCTAAGGTCTGCGCCACGTAACGGATTAGATTCTCCTGCGCAAATGTTAATGGGTAGGCGAATTAAAACGAAATTACCAATCTCAACGGAATTATTAACCGAGCCGGTCGATAATCAACGTAATTACCAAATTCTGATGGCACAAAAATGTATGGGTAAAAATGAATATGACCGGTCTGCAAAGTCACTCGAACGAATTAATTTAAAAGTGACTTTGGTGTCTAATGGTCAGAGGAAACTAGTTACTGTAGTTGAGCGGGCAAGCGCGCCGCGCTCATTTATAGTAGAAGACGAAAATGGGGTTAGATGCCGGCGCACGCGCGGTCAGCTGGTGTTACGCGGGACACGCGGGTTCGATTCGGCCTCAAGCTACAATGCACCAAATAAGAATGTGATTGAACCTTCGGTTACCGAAAACCAGGGTTCGGTTTTATTTAGTAAACGTATAGCTACGTCAAGCATTTGTCGCCGGCGGCGCACCAGAGTAAACTTAGATCGAAATTCTCAAACTATTGGTACTTCACACCAACAGACGAGTGCACTGATCTCATCGCCGTCAACTTGCAGTCATTTGGCTAGTGTTGACACGAACGAGTCCCATGATAGCAGCGATAATGAGATATCGCCATATTGACCTCAAATACCTATAGAGAGGTCTAGGGAAAGAACTGCACGAATGCTGACAAGTTTTTTATTCGGTAACTCGGAGTGAAAATTTAGGTGTTATTTTCGTACAAAATAACTAGTTATTATGAGTATTACTATATATTTATAAGTTAAAGCTTTTGTTTTTATGATGTATAAACTTGTTAATTGATGTAAAGTTTATCCAAAACCGTTTAGTGGTTTCAGCATGGAGGACTTACCTGTCCGGTTCATTCATGCATTCATTAGTAACTTCTCAATAATAATAACAATAAGACTTTACATGTATAAGTGCTTAATAAATAATATGTTATTATTACTTGAAAGTGAAAAGGTGAATAGGGCACGATTTTGTAATAAACAGTAAATAACTTATTTTATAATAAAATAGGTACTTATGGTATTTGCTATTTTTATATAGTTTTATATAGCTATAGTTTATCTTTATTTACTATCGTGTGGCATGTCTTAAAATAAATATAAATATATCGAGTTTAATTTACAATACTAAGTTTAGTAGTTGTTTAGTATGTACTTTGTGTTGATTTTTCCTATTTTGTTTATTCTATAAGGGGGAAGGATGTGGTATGTGTAGGTTGTAAGCAAATAATTATCTGTACCATTTGAGGGTAACTGAATGAATAATAAATCAGTGTTAAACCAACTTGCGTGTGTTTTACTTCACCCTAGAAGATTGGTACTGCAAGCTGTAACATCTACGATACTTGTACACAGCTTTCCTCGGCGGTACTCCTCGAAGGTAAGTGTGTCTCCAACATTAAGGATATGGTTCTCCATTTCGTTTAGGAAGGAGCTGTAATCTTCGCCTCTTTGGTCTTCGGATACGCTGCCCCACCACTGGCTCCAGGCGTTAACGCCTCCCCCCTGCAGAATGTTATTGGTTTTGAGGTTGTTGCATATTGTTTTGGTTTGCTCTAGGTACGGCTCTATTGGTTAATCTCCTTCATAATAGACACACTACTCCCAGTCGCAGTGATCCGGCTTCCACAGTTAGTGCGCAAATATTTTCTGAGACAAGCTGCGGGTCGTGGATGACTCGAAGCTTGTCACCGAAAACCATAATTGCGGCCTTCACTGGTTTTTGCCTATCGAGGTTGCACTGAATGACTCGTGTGCCCGGGTAATTCTTGATCATACCCTTCGCTCCTACGTATGGCTCTTGTATCAGTGCCAGAGCGATGCCTCGTGTTTCTGCTGCGACCAGAAGTTCGTTTGTGGCTTGTTTTGATCTTTGTAGATTCGCCTGTACGATCTTAAGTGTTGTCGTGCCTGTCGTTACTTCGGAGATTGAGCCGTTGAGCCGTGGCTGCCCTTAACAATATGCTATTTTGGAACGTGCTATGCCATCCCATGTTTGCCACTGAGGGCAGGTTGGGCTGAACGCCATGTGCGGATGTTCTGAGGTGTCTACCTTTGCCCGGGCACAGTTCTTGCATTTCGGGCTTTCCCCATTCTGTCGACATGTGCAATCCTGCCAGTTGTGTTTACCACCGCAGTAATTGCACAGTTAGATACGCTCTTTGCAAAGGTTCTTTGTGTGTCCGAAACCTAAGCATTTAGCACATTGGACTAGGGGGGTCTACCACTCTCTTTTCAAGACCTATGTGGACTGTCCGCTCTTCCAATAGCCTTCGATGTAGTCTAGGAGACACCTCGAGCACTGGATGGCACTGCAGTTCGTTTCTTGCTCTTTTACGGTACCTCACCTTCGCCTCTTTCTCGCCCTGCTTTAGGTCCTGGAACAATTTCTTGTTTTGGGCCCTCAGCTGGTCCACGATGTCCTCGTCGGTGTTGTACGCCATTAGGTTCTTGATTCTTATTAGGGGGTTTGATGTTTTCGCCGTTATGTGTAGGTTTTTGTTAGTCTTAATCTTGTCGCTGAGAGTCTTTTCATCCTCCTCCCTTTCACAGCAGAGTATGACCTTTCGGTTTTTCGCCTTCCTCATACGATCCACTGTTACTCCCGATTTCTTGCATTCCAGTGTCTCTCTTATTGAGTCTATTATTTGATCCCCGGTCTTGGTGGGATCTGTAGAAGACACTATTACTGCGTGATTCGGTCTTGGCGTTGGTCTGATCTTCGCCGCTTCTGCGTATGAGGTTGGTTTAGGTCTAGGCGGGTGGGGTGTTTTGCCTGCTGTTTAAGGGAGGAGTTGATCCAGGTCAATGATTTGCTAAGGGCCTTTGACTGAGTGGCCAGTTCAGTGGCGTCGTCACGAATAGGATTTATTAACGTGTCTAACCTATTCGCGGTGTCCGTGAACGCCATTTCAGCCGCTAGTCCCACGTTGCCTGGTTGCGCTACGCCTCCGTTTGTGTATGTGATGTCCTTGACCACTAGTAGCTCCTCCAGGATCCTCTCAGTTTTGTTTAGGATCGGGTATGTTACTGTATTAAGGTCTTGCCCTAACTCCTGTCTTGTTAGTGGTGCTGGACGCGCTAGGAGTTCCTTTATACATTCTGTATCATTTTTCAGCTGATGTATGCCGCCCAGCACCTCCGTGATTTTCGACTCGTTTATATGTAAGATATCAGGAATAGGCGACCTTTCCCATCTAGATGTGTTGCTGAGGGTGTCCTTTATATCCTGGCGGAGGTAGTGCTGGTCATGTGTCAGGTCCCCTACCGTGTTCTGCAGCTTTTCCATAGCTGGCTTCAAGTCCACGCCGCTTGCAGGTGCTGGTGTTGGGGGTTTTTCTGACGACTTCGGGCAGGGTTTTGGTGGTGTCGGGATGGCTTTTTTGATGACTCCGTCTATCTCAAAGTTGAGCCATCTCTGAATCCCTTCCACTGTTTTGTTAGGCGCTGCCCAAGTGCTTTGTGCTTCTTCCAAGCGGCTGGTGAAGGCCCTCTCTTGCTCCAGGAGCGCTTTGTTGTGAGCTCTTTCCACTCTTATTAGCTCCCGTGCAGCCCTTGTCCTCTCTACTTCCAGGTTGAGTCTGTGTCTGTTTCTGGAGTCTGCTAATGATAGGACTAGTTCGTAAAGGCTGCATAGGCTCTCCACAGCGGTTTGCCTTAGCTCTCTCTTTAACGTCCTGAAGCTCGCCAACGCCTCCTTTCCAGCGTGCAGATATTCCCTCGCCCTCTCGGTTGCTAGATCCTTGCATACCCCCGTTCGTCCTCCTATCAGTGGCAGCATGCTAGGTCTGCCACCGTCGCTTTCCATGTCAGTCCACGCGCCTTCTGTTGAGGCCACACTGCCCGCCTTCTCCCACTCGTCCTCGGTTTCTGGTTCGGAGGGGGGGGCTGTGTCCGCGGTTGTTGATATCACTATCGAGTAGTGATCTTTTCGCGGCGTGGTACTTATGGGTGTCTGGGGGGGTATTTGGGGAGGAATCTCTGTGTGGCCTTGTGCCTCCGTCACCATATTACTCTCCGCGTCGCAAGGTGTGGTCTGTGTTTCGGACCCTATTTCCGATATGTCGTGTAATGTGATAATGGGTCTGCCGTCGTCTAGTGCGGTCCTTCTGGCCACTGCCTGCGCGCTTCTGAGTGAAGCAGTTCTTCGGAGTCCTCCTGTTTTCGTTTTTTTTTTGATTGTGTGTTGTGTTGTAAGATGGTTATACCGAGGTCTTGCGGTCGTTCAGCCTTTGCTCTTATCGTCTTCATGGCTGCTCTCGACATCGACCTATGTTTTTTAGTGGGTGTGAAGTCCTTCTTACACTGGTATCGTGGTGGTGATGGTTTTGTTGAGGTTGTTGGTTGGGGGTGTTTGGTTGTTTCGAGGGCCTCGCCCTCATTTGTTGTCAACGAAGAGGTTGTGGGGTGTATTGGTTTTAGGGGGGAAGGCTCTCCAATCCCTGCCACTGGGACGGGTCGCCGCCTGGATTTGCCGCCATTTCGCAACCGTCGTGCCCCTCCTTTGTGACGGTGGAGGAGGTTGTGTTGGAGGGTTGCGATGGTGACGACATATTTGGTTAAAGTTAGTGTTGGTTAAGTTACAGATAAATTTGTTAGTTTTTATTTATTTACAAAAGTTTATTTTGTCAAATTTATAGTTAAGGTGTTAATTTCGGTTTAAAAGCTTATATCTAAAAATTTATGTATAATATAAAATAAGTTGTGATGTTGTTTTAATTGGAGACGACGTCGCAGCGATGAGGTGTTGTGTCCGCTGCTTGAAGAGGTGAGTAGAAGTATTGTTGGAGTTTTGATGAATTTTGAAGATGAAAATTGGAAATCCCTTGGAGCCAGTCGATTGGAATTTTCACGCCGATTCCAATGAGTCGTCGCACGACTCTGTACGACGTCTGGGGGGTATTTGGGGAGGAATCTCTGTCTGGCCTTGTGTTTCCGTCACCAAATCACTCTCCGCGTCGCAAGGTGTGGCCTTTGTTTCGGACCCTATTTCAGATATGTCATGTAGTGAGATATCCTCTATGGGTCTGCCGTCGTCTAGTGCGGCTCTTCTGGCCACTGCCTGCGCGCTTCTGAGTGAAGCAGTTCTTCGGAGTCCTCCTGTTTTTGTTTTTTTCGATTGTGTGTTGTGTTGTTATATTATACTCACAAAAAAAATAGTATTGGATATCATTTTTAGTCTCCGGATCGATCTTGAAAAATTTTTTTTTTTTTAAAAAGAAGACTCAATTTTCTATTGCCAGTGGTGCCTAGTAGTTCCTATTAAGTGTTTTTTATAATTAAAACACTAGTTTTTATACATATAAGTTTATTGAAGATAAAGAGAATTATAAAGAGTTACCAAAATTTTTAAAGAAGGACGACCACCGCCCATACATGAGTTGACCTGTCAAATCACTTTTTGTTTTATTGAAGAATAACAATACAAATGATGTGTGGGGACTGCTATCGTGTCCGTTAATTCATATTTAAAATATGGTTTCCTTTGGCAATCTGAAATCAAAGAAAATTGTAAAAAAAACATTTTTAGGTTATCCTTCTATCCTATCATAGTTGTCAAAGAAAAATAAACCTTATGTGAAGGCCATAAACGTATACTAAATTTATGGTAAGGGCCGAGTAGTTGATGGATAATTTGGCACTAGTTGAAATCCGATAAAAAATCGTAATGTAAACTGTATATTATCTACCACTAAACTGATGTCAGTTTAAATTGACGGGTTGTTGGATGTTCTTTTGCGACACAATCTTTAGATTGTTACATTCATACATGGGCGACATGTCTGTAATTACACGTGCCTCAGATTCATCGATGGCGTTGGGATTGGGACCCAATACTAGCGGTCGAACCCGCTAGGCAGTTGGGACCGTGACTGCCAAAACACACTTGTCCTACAGTCTGGTTCCATTCTAGCATGCTCAAAAATCAAACAGGTGCTCTTATAAAACAGTATTAAGAATAAGGAGGCAGGTGGTCTAGTAGTTCTACTACCAACTTACATTGACATAAGCCAAGCCTCTCCTATAGGCTATATATGCATATAGTATACAGCTATAGAATGATAAGCATAACTCATTTAGTTTGATAAGCTTTGATTCAACTTAAGATACATGGCAGATATAAATTAGGATGATAAAAATGTAAGTTTTTAATACACAAACATTCCCTTTTGCGGGAATCGAACCTGCAACTTTGTTGTCTGGGGTATGGTGTACTACACAACACAAGAAAACCAGTATCTGCAAATTGATTTTGATTTATTATATCTGACTGAGGAAACTAGGTTAATAAATAATAATACAGTTATTTGTTTTCAATTTATTTATTCGTTATCTTCTCTTAATATTACACTGTCTAAAAATCTTGCTTGTGGTACAATATTGGTCTGGTGTCTAGCCCACCCTAAATACCAAACGATTGCCATAACGTGGGCACAGCAGCCGACAGTGCGCCGGCCTACTAGGCAACTACAACAGTATTCTGTAATACCTAGTTATGGAACCCCCTCGCCCTTCTGTACTAGATTAAGGGGCTGGCTCAACACTATTAAGGGCTAGCTCATCATTTTGTATTTTGAGTAACGCATCCGTTTCAGAGTCAACGGGCACGCGAGTGCCTTAGTTTTAAGACAGTATTAATTCGTCTCCACATCGATGTACTAGTGCTCAATAAGTTAATTAAATTCAATTTCATATAATTTGCTTTTTAAAAACATTCCACCCGGTTCCCGAGATTTAACTGGCGCAGCCGTATCGGATTTTTCGGTGCTTTCCGTGCTTTTCGCGGGCGTCCAAATTCGCCGTTTACGCAAACTCACGTGAAATAGAGAAATCTGTCGAACCAAACAAATACGTTAAAAAACGGGTGTGGAAAAGCTGGAATATGGGTGTAGCGGTAGCTGGTTGGTGAGTAAGACTTTTTGCCAATCCTTTCCCTCATCCTTCTTTATTTTAAATTTAGTTAAATATAATTTAGTTATTTTGAGATAAGACTTTTCTCATTGTAACGTTCATGGTGACTTTGTATGAACTTTTATCGAGCCACCTTAGTTTGTATCTAAAAATAGATTTTTACAGAGTAGTTTTGAACATAGAGTATACATATTTAAATGTCTTAAAAATACAATTCTCAAGTAAAGCAAAGTAAGTAAATCGATGCAACGTAATTCAATTATTATATAAAACGTTTTTGTGTTAAAACATTTTTTTTATATACAATTTTAATTTTTTATGTCTAAACTTTTAACCTTTATGTAAATTACCCTTATTGTATTTCATTTTATGTGCTTTTATTCTGTGTTATGTAAAATTTGTGTGTGTGTATATTTAGAAAAAAAAAAAAAACTGCTAGTGAAATAAATTAGCGAGTGTTGTTGCGTTCTCTGAATTTTTAAGCGGTCTACAATGGCTACAGCTAATTCAATAGTTCCGATCCCAAGTGAAATGCTTAAACTAATACCATTATTTAGCGGTGATAAAAAACAGTTAAATCTATTCATACGTAAATGTGAATATGTTATTACGAAATATAGAGGTGACGAAGAACAAAACTTATACGTGTATCATGCGATAACGAGTAGGCTTATTGAGAATGCAGCGTCGCTCTTATCGGAACAGGAGGATGTTATGGCTTGGTCCGATTTAAAGGAACTATTACAACGACATTTCGGAGACCCAAGGAGTGAAGCTTGTATAAGCATTGAATTAGAGTCCTTAAAAATTAAATCAGGAGAAAGTTATTTGGATTTTTGCAATAGGATACAGAGTGTTCGGTCTTTATTAATTTCAAAGGTGAATGCTATTCAGGACAAGGATATTAAGAGCGCAAAATTAACGATTTATAACAATACAGCTCTGAATGTGTTTCTATACAATCTCCCTGAAAATTTAGTTCGGTTAGTAAGGCTTAAGATGCCAGCGACTATAGAGGATGCCTTAAGTGTCGTGTTAGAGGAGATTAATTTCCTCGAACAATATAATATGCGTAATAGGATTCACGGTCAAAGTTCTAGGCCCATAGTAAACTCTAATGTAGGCCTGTCTCAAGGCCTGAAGTTCGGAGGGTCAATCTCTCAACCCACTGGGTTTAGGCCCGTATTTCAAGGTAATGCAACACCCCAATTTAAATTTGGCATTCCCCAAAATTCCCAATTTAAAATACCCCAAACACAAGGTCAACCACAACAATTCGGTTATAGGCCGCCACAACAGCTCGGCTACAGGCCGCCACAACATTTCGGTTATAGGCCGCCACAACAATTTGGTTATAGGCCGCCACAACAATTTGGCTACAGGCCGCCACAACAGTTCGGTTATAAACCACCGCAACAGTTTGGATACACTCCGCCGCAGGCACAGCCACCTCACATGCAAACTACGGACGTATCTATGAGGACAGCACCTCTTAGACCACAACCTGGATTTAAATTGAATGAGTTAACACTTAACGACTACGAAGACCAGGACTACTGTAATTATTATCAGGACAACTACAGTGACAATGAATTATACCCGGTAGAGGACGAACAAAACTTTGTATGGACAGAAGGACATGTTGACGAAACTGAACAGACTGACACACCTCAGACTCAGGATTTTTGCAAGGAAGCCTCGACTCAACAGACAAAAAAGTAGTACTTGAGATAAACTGTGACCCAAACCTAAAATTGCCCTATATTTATTTAAAAGAAATTGACGCAAAAATGATAATCGATACCGGAAGTATGAGGTCATTTTTCAGCCCTCGCATAGCACATCAATATTTTGAACATTTTATTGAAAAGGAACCGTTCCAAGTGGTTAGCACTCACGCGAGCAGTATGCATGATGAGACTATTACGATCCCTCTTTTACCTACATTCAACAGCCATAAATGTCACAAATTTTACATTTACGACGTCGATGCACGTTACGAAGGTTTAATTGGTAATGATTTATTACAACAGATGGGTGCAGTCATTGATCTTAAAAACCAAATTTTGCAAACCAATACAACTTGCATCCCCATAATTAATAATAACTTAAATTACGTACTTGATATAGCACCGCGAACGGAACAACGAGTTAAACTACCGGTTAACCAACACTCAGGAGAAGCTATCCTTGATTTTAAAGACTTCACAAGTGGGGTACGAATGCCCAGTGCGATAATTAATTGCTTTAATGGATATGCTTCTACCGTCATTCAAAACACCTCAGAGAAACCAATTACATTGACTATTACACAGCCTTTTTCCGTAACTGAAGTCAAAAATTTAGATTGTAACTTGAATTTTACCAAAACCAGTACAGACATAGAAACCACGAAATTATTAGAGGAAAATTTATCAAAGTTAAGATTAGATCATACAAACGATGAGGAACATGAAAAAATTTACCAGCTTTGTAACGAATACAAAGACATATTTTATTGCGATCAGTTACCTTTGACGTTTACTAACCAAGTGAAGCATTACATACGCACAAAAAATGAAGACCCTATATATGTGAAGCCATACAGGCAGGGTCCAATTCAACAAAAGGAAATTAATGAACAGGTAGAAAAGCTATTACAAAATAATGTGATTCAAGAGTCTCATTCACCTTGGAGCGCACCGGTGCACCTAGTCCCCAAAAAGATGGATGCATCCGGTGAAGTTAAATACAGGATGGTAGTGGACTATAGACGACTAAATGACATAACCATTGACGACAAGTACCCCCTACCGAATATTACAGACTTATTCGACAAACTAGGTAAAAGCACCTACTTCAGCACTTTAGACCTTGCCAGTGGCTATCACCAAATTGAGATTCACGAAACAGACAGACAGAAAACTGCATTTAGCACACAGAATGGACACTACGAATTTTTGAGGATGCCGTTTGGTCTAAAAACGGCACCAGCCACGTTTCAGAGGGCAATGGATAATGTCCTCCGGGGCCTACAAGGCTTGCATTGCATGGTTTACCTCGATGACATTATCATTTTCTCAAGCAGTTTAGACCAGCACTTACAAAACTTACGAACCGTTTTTGACAGACTTAGAGACACTAATTTAAAAGTACAACTTGACAAATGTGAATTCCTGAGGAAAGAAGTACTTTACCTGGGACACACGATTACCAAAGACGGACTGAAGCCAAACAATGACAAAATTCAAGCTGTTATAGACTTTCCATTACCAAAGACCACAACAGAAATCAAAAGCTTTCTTGGACTTGTCGGATATTATAGGCGATTCATTCAGGATTTTTCCAAAGTAACTCAACCATTAACTGCCTGTCTAAAAAAACGAAATAAAATTATTATTGATCAAAAGTACATTGACGCCTTTAATAAATGCAAAGAACTTTTAACACATGCGCCCTTACTACAGTATCCTGATTATAGTAAGCCATTCATCTTAACTACTGACGCGTCGAACGTAGCCCTCGGTGCAGTCCTATCCCAAGGGCAAATAGGTAGCGACAAACCAGTGGCATACGCTAGTCGTACTCTAAGTGAAACGGAATCACGATACAGTACAATTGAACGTGAATTACTTGCTATAATTTGGGCAACCAAACACTTTAGACCGTATCTATACGGACGAAAGTTTTACATATACACCGATCACAGACCCTTAGCTTGGCTAAACTCTTTAAAAGACCCTAGTAGCAAACTTACCAGATGGCGATTACGACTACAAGATTTTAATTTTGAAATCATATACAAAAACGGCAAGCAAAACACTAACGCGGATGCCTTATCTCGCATAAAAATAAATGCTATAGACTCAGATGATGAAGGCCACTCAATGCAAGTAAATTTAGACAAAAAAGAGGAGCAACTTAGACAGTATCTTGAGGAAGTAGTTAAGGACATAACAAATCTTGCGGCTAAGAAAACTCAACGTAAGGACTCTTCAACAGTATCCATATCAGACGCAAGTAGAACAGCAACCTTAAGTCCGTTTACAGTGTCAGATCAATCAATCTCTAATGAACCTCAATACCCAGCAAGATCACCTTCAGAACATAGTAGTAAGTCACAGACAATCCATTCAGCGGTAGATATGGAATCATCCGGTATCCCCATTTTACGCGAAGCAATTGATACAAAGCCTAACCAAATTCTAGTATTTTATTGGCATAAAAATGACATGCAAGTTAGTAACATTTCTAAAGAAAAGCAAAAGGTTTTGGAAGTATTTTTACCAATTAATAATCCAGAACTAATTAAGGAATTTTTGAAAAAATACATTAGGCCAAAAATTAAGTATTTTATTTATTTTGAACACGATGAACATCGCAAGCAATTTAGTAACATAGTTATACAGTTATTCAAAAAAGATATGGTACAGTTGTATGAATGTACCGAGCGTGTAGTAAGCGTTGAGGATGAAACTGAACAGAAGGCTATTGTTTTAAAATACCACGAAGGCAAAACCTGCCATCGAGGCATTAAAGAAACACTCGTTAGGCTTCGTAGAAACTACTTTTGGAGTAATATGCAAGAAACCGTGTCAGCTATTATTGACGCATGTGAAGCATGTAGAAGGATGAAGTATGACAGAAAACCCATTAAACCCGTATTACAACTAAGTCAGACACAAGATGCCCCATTTCAAGAACTTTTCATTGACCTTTTCTCGATAGAAAGCAACACTTATTTAACTTTGATTGATTCATTTAGTAAATTAGGACAGTGCATAAAAATTTCGAATAAATCGACACCTGAGGTTGTCAGGGCTCTCATGAAATATTTTTCCTTCTACGGTATTCCAAAGCGAATTAGTTCCGATCCGGGAACTGAATTTAATAATGAGTTGTTAAAAGAATTCCTTTGCTTACACAATATCGAACTTCACATTGGCACGCCTAACAACCCCAATTCGATGGGCTTGATTGAACGCTTTCACTCAACCATAATTGAAATATATAGACTTGCAAAATATGAACGTAAATGTACTGATGCTGCATCCGTAATGACATACTCTGTAATGGCATACAACCACGCTATACACTCTGTTACGGGACTTACACCGTTTGAGGTAGTTTTCGGTCACACAGATGCGGATACTCCTTTTAATATAAATTTCGAGAAATCTTACATACAACAGTTAGTCAAAGATCATGCTAAGCGCACAAAATTCTTATATCAACATTTAGCAGAAAACATAGTGGCAAATAAAGAAAAAGTAAGGGAAAAACGAGGCGGTGAAGGTGAGATAGAGTTGGCAAAAGGCAAGACGGTTTTTGTCAAAGGAGTTAATAAAAGAAAGAGTAAGGACAAGCCAAGATATGATAAAGGTGAAGTTGTAGGTGAGGTAGAAAGGAATGTAGTTCCAATAAGGGTGGGCGAACGAATCACTAAAGCCCCTATTAAAAACATTAAACGCCCTCCACAGGTGGTGCATTCTGACCATGACGCCGGTGCTGGGCCTTCATCTTCAATCACTTGAAGGAAACCCAGGGATACTCCCGGTAAAAGAAGGGCAAGCTTTCTTCCAAATCGACCATTGGACTATTATTAAGGTCATTAACTTAGAGAATATTTGCAATGATTTAAACCATGTCAAAACGAGTTTTAAACAGTTTAACGATTTAATAGATTATAATAACCCCATTTATCATGAATATCTAAGTATTAAAACACATACAGAGTTTGTACGTGACATTACTATTGAAAAGTATCAGCAACTTGTTCCACAACGTCAAAGACGAGGCCTCATCAATCATCAAATTAGGTTCTATAATAAAAAATATTACAGGAAACCTTGACCATGACGATGCGTTGCGGTATGATAACATTATTTCTAAATTAAAAAATAACCAAATAATAATTTCAGATAAACTAACCTTGGTCTCCCAAATGTTCGATAGCTTTATTAATACTACGGAAACCGTTTATAATAATTATGTTATTCTGGAGGAACGCCTAAAAACTGTTGAGACTATGTTAAATAATGTAACCATAAAACAAAATGAATAGATGTTTTCTACATATATGTTAGGATTATTTAATATATTCATAAGTAGCTTTCGTACCATTTTCATAAGACTAAGTGAGATTGAAACTGCTTTAGCTTTAAGTCGGTTATCTATTTTACATCAATCCATTGTTAATTCTAAAGAACTACTGCAACATTTAAAGTCTATTTCTAAATCTGCAAACCTAGTGTACTTACCCACTGAGCATAATTTGTTAAAATTAGAAGAATCCATTTTTGTAAAATCTTATGTGAAAAGGAACCAGGTAACATTCATTATGGAAGTTCCATTAACTGATAATTATACATATAACTATTATAAGATATATTCCCTACCGATTTTCCAACAACCAGAAAACGTCACAATATCCATTTTCCCTAAATTTCCTTACCTCCTGGCGAAATAGTCTAATTACTTACTACTTGTAAAACCATGCCGCCCGCTTGCTGCTGGGGAACATTTCCTGTGTACTGCTGATAACCAAGCTCTCTACCATGAGCCAACCTGTGTGGAGCAACTTATGGAATTTGATAACACCCTTGACCGCTGCAAACAGCATCAGATTCATCTCGAAGAAATTAAGGTCCAACGGATTAACACTGACAGCTGGATCTTATATACCCGTCTCAAAACTACATTAACAAAACAGTGCGACAATGAAATAAGTAAGCAGCCTATTTTTGGAACATACTTGATAACTATTGATGAACCCTGTGATTTAGAGATCCATGGAATACACCTGAAACACCAAATCTACGTGTCTGCGGAAATAGTACAGCCAATTCCGCTTATCAAGTTACCGGAGATACGTGCCCATAGTAATCTATCAAGTGCACGTGTACTGAACATGAACGGAGTCAACTTTGATGAAATTAAGTACATGACCCACGCTCTGAAACACAGTGCAGAACTGGACAATATGTTAAGTGATAAAAGTGACTTTAGTGTTAACTTAGGTTACTTTACCTTTAGTTTACTTTTGATAGGTTTTCTTTTATTTTCATTATTTTTCTTTCGTAAAAAAATGTTTCAAATTTTAAGGCGAAATCATCGGAAAAATGAAGAAAATATTTCCGATAATTTCACTCTTAGGGAGGGAGGAGTTATGGAACCCCCTCGCCGTTCTGTACTAGATTAAGGGGCTGGCTCAACACTATTAAGGGCTAGCTCATCATTTTGTATTTTGACTAACGCATCCGTTTCAGAGTCAACGGGCACGCGAGTGCCTTAGTTTTAAGACAGTATTAATTCGTCTCCACATCGATGTACTAGTGCTCAATAAGTTAATTAAATTCAATTTCATTTAATTTGCTTTTTAAAACATTCCACCCGGTTCCCGAGATTTAACTACCTTCTCTGCCATTTACATTTTTTCAATTAGTAAATATACATAATACTGGCGTCTGCTGACGTGCCTTGATTTTATCTTTCCTCTCACTAAAGTATTTTCGCCACTACCTCTCAAATTATTTTCTATGACATTAATTTCCTCTTTACTTACTTCTATTATATATTCGCCTTGGGAACGTATATGCTCACCGTAATACGAGCGGGCAAGACGTATTTGGTATGTTCCCAAAGCGAATAATATTAATTCATTATATTCCATACGGGGAAAGGTCATGTTTTCATTTACAGTTATGCTTGTAAATAAGGATGTCCTTCTATTCAGATTTTATTCATGTACTACTCGTGACAAATTATTTTCTAAGGACATCCTCTCTCTTAAATCATGAAGTATTTCTTCAGCATCAACCCTGTCTTGAAGGCGAACACCAAACTTATTAATTAAACTGGCTGCTATTTTAAAATATGTCATCATGTGTGGAACCGTTTTATTAAAGTGGTCAAATCGAAAGAGCCTATAGTCCCTTTTAAAATAGCCATTAACTACTTCCACCACCCATCGGCAAAGAGTTACACACCTACTTCTCTTTGCCTGAGTGGTGGTCAATTGATGTTCACCTTGCAAAACTGATTCAGGCATATAGGACTGATAATTACAGCTTTCTAATAGGTTGATGCTGTCTCTAAAACCACTATCTAAAATAAATATGTTATTGGCCTGAAAATACTGCCTTAGTGGAGAATTATCATCAAACAGAGAAGTCATTATGTCTGCATCTGATGTAGTCGCCTTGTATGGACCGTAACAGTCAATTATGTACCCATTACATGATACTAAAAGAAAAGGTTTTAATAGATTTCGGTATTTATGTAATGAATAAGTTTCTTTTTGAAATAAATAATTAGAACTTTTATTTAAGAATATGTAAGTACCATCACATATAACAATAACTTGGGAGTTATTTTCATTATAAATTCCATTTGGAATTAATAAATTATTTGTTATTAATTCATCTCTTGTTACATGACTAATGCCCAGGTTTCTGGGTACAAAATCTAGAAGCATTATGTCCCTTGCTTTACCCATCAGTCTTTCTATGGTAGCACGTGGTACTTTTAATAAAGTAGAAAGACGATCATCGGATTCCCCTGTGCGCATCTTTATGATTATGGCAGCCAAACCCAATATTCCTTTGCGCATTTCTAAAATGCGGGGCAAATCTTGTAACATTGTAAAAAAGTTTTCTTTAGGCATTCCTAAATAAAATTGACAAATATGGTCATCTAGTTGTCCCACTGACTGCAAACTTGTGAAGTAAAGGAAGGGTTTAACAGGTGCCATTAAATGCAAAAAAATATGCTCAATTTGGTCAGCCGTAAATGTGCTAATACTGTTTGGAGCATCAAACAATACATCCCATATGTTCCGTCTTAAATGTTCAGAACATACTCGGGCAAGCATAGGAACATAATATCTATGATTGTGAAATAAAGTATACCGCAGAGCATCCGATATGGTGTGTAGATTTCTCAAGTTACGAGTATCACATTCATAAATTATGCAATGAGATGCTGTGTTTGGAGCTCTTCTGAAGTTTGGTAGTATTATATTGCTTGGCATACCTGAGCCATTATTATTAGGTTGGCCACTAGGTAAAACTTGTGGTTGTTCTGGTATTTCGATCGCAACTGACTCTTCATTAGAAGACTGAACCTGAGTGGAATGTACTTCTGGGTCTGCTAGTACTGTCACATCAGTTCTCCTTTCATCCAGTTGTTGGTTTCGAGTAATTTCCCTCCTTACTGACATCCAACATGGATGGCATGTGCGATCAGATGGTAATATCTGTAATCAAATTACACAATTGTATTTTTACCCCATTATAGAATCTGAAAACAATAATAGCTTTTGAATTTGTATGGAATGTTTTAGTTATTATTTGTCAGTCTTGTAGATTATTTGATATTCTATATGCAAAGTGACACTAAAAGATTTATTTTTTAAGAGATTTTATTGTAAATAGCTAAAAGTTATATTAATTTTACCTGAGGTGCTGATCTATTCTGTATTATTAGAACCGCGGCTTCATCATGATCTGATGCATTTTCTTTCAAAATAATATGACTTTGTCGATTAATTAAGGACCGCCCACAGATAACACAGACTTGCGTATGACCTCTACGAGATGGGCCAGCACATCTATCAAGCTCATTGTTTTCCACCATTTGGGCATTTACAGTTCGCATGGAAAGGTCAAAACATGCCTCACAGATGTATCTTCAGTAATCTAAAAAACAAAAAAAACATTTAGATACACAAAATAATATAAAATATTGATATTAAGTACTGTATAACCTAATAAACAGTAGACAAGTAGTATTGCGGAGGTACACTTGTTTTTTTATTTTATTTAGGAAAGTTATACTTACAATGATTGGAGATATCCAATTGCTGATTAGTGAGACGACTCGTCTATCGAGTTGGAGGACTTGTTGAGGGTGACGTACACAATTTCAATACCCGAAATAAAGATAAACTTGCCGTTCCAGGATTCAGACTGCGAAAAGTAGGTAATTCGTTCATGGGAAATTGTATTCGTATTTTCAACAAATTACCACTGTCAATTGCTGACCTCCCTGTACATAAATTCAAATCATATATCAGAGTTGTTTTAATGAAAAAGGGCTATTATACTCGTACTATTAATGATTATATAAATAATAGGAACGTTTGGCTTTAAATTGTATCAGCTCGCACTGGCATATATCTTATGTAAACATGTTTATTTAAAAAGAGGCTGACAATAGTGACCGAGTTTCTTGCGCTGCTTCTTCTCGGCACTAGCCCACATTTGTCCCGAAGCAGTGGTAGGTTAAAAATTGGGACGTGTAAAAGCGCCTCCAGGGGCCTATTTGCAGAAATAAAACTGATTTTAACTGATTTACCCGGTGATAAGTCCTCTTCTAACTGTGTACCAACATGGTTTCGTCTCCAAGCGGTCCACTGAGACTAATGTGTGTGAATTTCTTGATGTGGTCCTGAATTCTATGGATGCGGGGTATCAGGTGGACACTGTCTACACTGATTACTCAAAATGCTTCGACAAGATCTCACATTCATTGCTCATTTCTAAACTCGGTGCATTTAGTGTGCACGGTGATCTTCTTAGATGGTTGACTTCCTACCTCCGGAATAGAACACAGGCAGTTGCGGTTAAAGGTTATACTTCTAGCTTCATTCCAATCACCTCAGGCGTGCCCCAAGGCTCGCACTTAGGTCCGTTATTGTTTAACGTTTTTATAAACGATGTTGTGAAGTGTTTTTAAGATTCAGAATTATTATTGTACGCTGACGACGCCAAAATATTTAAAGTCATTAAAACTGTAAATAACTGTATTGATATGCAGGCAGATTTAGATCGTCTCTGTAATTTTTGCTCTTTAAATAAATTGCAATTGAATGTTGACAAATGTTACACAATCACTTTCACAAGGAAAAAGGACAAATTAAATATAAACTGCACAATACAGAATTAAAGAGAGTAGGTGAAGTTAGAGATTTAGGTATACATTTGGACAATGGACTATATTTTGGTTCGCTAATAAATAAAATCACTGGCGGAAAATAAAACCAAGCATTTTATATGCCTTTAAAATGCTTGGTTTTATTTTCCGCCAAAGCACGGGCTTCAAGAGGGCTGACACAATGATATTACTTTACAATGCGTACGTTAGGTCGCTATTGGAATACGCCTCGACGGCTTGGAATCCAATGTATATGAAATACAGGGTGAAATTTTAACCCCTTTCCAGATTTGAATATAGCAATCTACAAGACTTAAAACAAATGACGTATTTTTTCTTTTGGTATAGCCCAGTACAAAAATGTCTAGATAAAGCACTTAGAAAAAGTCCGCCAAAAATCTAAAATTTTGCACTAAAGTCTAAAACAAGCGTCGTGCTGCATCTTTGCAAGTAGGATGAGTTTTGATACCAAACCAAGTCGGAGCGTAAACTTTAACAATGTACGTTGCTAAACTTTGAAGTTTTTCAGACGGAGCTTTTGTAGAAATATACAGACGAAGAATGTGGTTGGCTCTAGTTAGCCACCTTGCATGCGACATCTTGCCAGGTGATTTATAAGCTAAATCATCAGGGTAATGTCCCGTCGTAACAGCTAATACAATGTTGTAGAGATATGATTGGTCGGTACTTAGGTCTTGTGCTGTTAAATTTGGAAACTCTGAAGAGATCGGTTGAAACTGAACCACCGGCTTATTATGACAGTTTTCTAATTGTTTTCCAATTGGTCCTTTGAACTGGTTTTCCAATTGGTTCTGGTCCTGATGTAGCACCGTCAATGCATGCAAATAAATGTCGAAATGGTAATTCGTTCATATGTAGCAGACAAATAAATCATTGCAATGGTTTGTTTAATTGTTTTTCTAATAAACGTATGACACCTCACTATTTACCGACATTAACGTTCGTGCCGTCACATCCCACCGCCAACAAAAAGTCCTAATAATGAGTAATTGCTTAAGCATTTATTTTTTCTGTTTTTTCAATGTAAACTAGATGGCACCTTTTTATCAATATTAGATTACAAAAATATTAAAAAAAGTTTTTTGAGCCACCCTACTGTCTAACTAAACAATGTTTTTCCATACACTAATTTTTCTAACTTCAAACAAGAAACTACTGTTACCTTTTTTAAGGTATTTCATTTACATATTGCTTTTAAATTAGATCAAACGTAATGTTTATAACTACATATTATTTTAGTAAAATAATCTAAAATATAATCTATCACTCCGTTTTTACCGTCGAAGGAAATGCCGGCCCACATCATACAAGAACCGCCCCCATAAGCCACCGTCTCAGCGAAACAGTAATGTGCAAATCGCTCCCCAGGCTGCCTGTAGACCCAACCTCTTCGGTCGCTGCCTTGCAAACACATTCTGCACTCGACGGAGAACAAGACTCGCATCCATCGCTCAACCTCCCAATCAAGATGGAAGCGAGCAAATTGAAGACTTGCCGTCAGTTTCGTGCCTGTGGCAGGACTATTTGGAGTCAAATTAGCTTACTTAAGTCTTTGACGAACTGTCCACTTGCTGGCAGCTACCCCACGACCATTCGGAGCTCCTGTTGGACTTAAAGAATGTTCGATCCAGGTGCTTTGTATCGATATTCTGGATCGCAATGGATCGTAATACACTGTATCGATTTATTCGATATCGATTAATTTTATACAATTTTTTGGATCGATTCAGTACTGTATCAAGTATTATTTAAAATAAACATGTTGTCTTTTAAACTTCCACCAAGTTTATTATGAACAAAAAAAAATCATTTTTTTACATAGGCTTATCCGTCACTCTTGACGTCCACAGGTCAGTCGTGATGCAAATAGTTTCTACTTCTTGAGTTAGTCAATTCCTGACATCGGTCTCTAATTTCTTGAAGGATTCTTGCAACATTGATTAAGATAAGGTTTTCCGGGTCGGCAATTTATAACCAGGAATCCACCTACAAAATTTCCTAAATCCTCGTTCCTCCACGATCGAGAAGGGATGAACAGTATCTATATATATCTATTATATATCTATATATAGATATAACATATCCAGTAGATTCCTGTCAATTTGGTTCCATAGGCTAATAGGCTTCAATTTCGATATTGAATGACGTATTTTGTCTACTAAAATGTTATCAACACTTACCTCTGACTGTGTGATGTAAAAGTCTCCTGGTAACCGCAATGTACGCCCAAAGGTCTTTTTAGCTGCGCTGACGCTATTGTCGCTTCTCAGTGCAGTACGAAGTTCTAACATTACTATGGGTAACTCATCAACCCATGAAGAATCAATTAACCTAGCTATAAGCGAAGCTTTTAACGAACGATGGAATCGCTCAATCATGCCATTGATGAGCATGATATGCCATGGTTCTTTGCCTTTTTAAACCAAAAATATTTAATAAACTTGCAAACTAATTACTTTCAAATTGCCTACCCTGATCGCTAGTCAAAGTGATTAGCGCTATATAACCTTTGCGACACTCTTGGCTGTAATGTTTTGTACTGGAAAAGCTTCTGGCCAACGCGTTTTCCTATCAAAATATCTATGGCCTTGTACTGTAGTCGGTAAGGGTCCAATAATATCTACATGAATGTGCTCAAAACTACTATCGACTACGGTCGACTACGGGAAATTCACTGAATTCTGATAGTGTATGTCTATTAACTTTACATTTTTGACATTGTATACAACTTTTTGCCCATAAATTAATATCTTTTCTCATATCTGGCCAAAAGTTTGAGCTAATAATTTTCTAGTGGTACATACTTGGGTGGCTCAAATTATGTACTGCGTCGAATGCTAATCTCCTAAAACTGTCTGACATATTTCGTCGATGTTTCACAATTCAATGTACAGTCAAACCTGGATAAGCGAGAGTTCAAGGGAGCACAATCTCATTCTCGCTTATAGAGGTTTCTCACTAACCCGAGTTTCTCGCTAATGCAGGTACATGGGTAGCGTTTCTCTCTTATAGAGGTACGCAGCAATAACAAGTCACAGCAAGTACGAATGTAGTAAATATATATGTATATATTTTTAAATGCTTACGAACACAAAACAAAAATTCATGCACTATGTAATTTTATTGAAATGAAATGAAATGATTTATTTGCATTTGAAAAAGGGTACATTGGGGTGGTCAATATAATAGCATGGTTCAGCTTTTTCAGCCATATAATATAAATAGCATGCAAAATACAAATTATAATTATGTCAAACTATTACATCATAAGATTAATTAAATATTAAATGTCGGAATTTTAAATAAAGCATCTATACATTAATAATATCAATAAAAAATTTATGAGTATGTCAGAATTTTAAATAACAAAACACAAGGACACAATGTAACAAAAAAAAAACAATAGGTCAATACAATTAAAACAACAAAAAGTACTACACTGTCACATAAGGTTTAGGTATTCATTCACACTGTAAAAGCAATGTCCATTAAGCCATTTGTAGAGGGCACCTTTAAATCTACTAAACGGTAAATCTTTTATAGACTGCGGTATTTTATTGTATATGACCATACACATCCAGTAGCAATTCTTTTTGTAACGAGCACTCTTTGGTATGATTTCGGATACCAGTCTATTGCCATTTCTGGTATTACGTGTGTAAACCTCTTTGGCCTGCTTGAAGTAATGCATATTTTGTTTAACAAACTTAGAAATTTCAAATATGTATAAACATGGGAGGGGTAGAATTTTCATAGAAATGAATAGCGGCCTACAAGGCTCATCAGGAGCGGTGCGACATATTGCTCTTAAACATTTTTTTTGGGCAATGAATGCTTTATGTACATCAGTGCTATTGCCCCAAATTATAAGTCCATATCGCAGAACGGACTCAACATAAGCGAAATACGCAGTAACAGCTGTATTTTTTGTGGCTACTTGGCGCAGTTTGTAAAGGGCGTACGAAAATCTGTAAATTTTTTTGCAAACGACTTCTACTTGATTTTTCCAGTTTAGTTTTTGATCTATCCATATACCTAGAAATTTTAAATTGTCTGTACTTTTAAGTTTTTGTCCTTCGAAATTAATATTCATAGTCTGAAATAATGTGTCATTAAAATTTAAAAAATAATTTTATTCTATTTTATTTAGAACTTATTTGCACTCAAAAAAATCCGTCAATTTTGTTTGGGTTTCTGTTTTTGTATTTTGAATGTTTTTTTCTAACTCATAAATTTTGTCGAATATTGCTTGATCAACAACCGCCGCGTATTCAAAGTACTGATGCACCGTCTCCAACGCATTTAAAGCTAGCTTCATTGGCATGATCTTTATTTCTGTTTCCGGAATCTGTGCCTCGTCTTCACTGTCATTTCCAGCAATACAGGTGTTCACACAATTCTTAATAATATCGTCGTCGGTTTGTTCTCCAGCGGTAGTTACGTCGTCGTCAATTTGAACGAAATCTTCGAAAGCTCGGCATTAATTGGATTCGTGAGACACAAGCTTAGTCCATTCCTCGTTGCTAGGTCCAACTTCAACATCATTTTCCTCTGGCAGGTCTTGCTCATATGTACTTTTCCGAAACCCAGCTTTCTTGAAGCAGTTTTTGACAGTAACGTCACTGACTAAGTACCATGCTTTTCTAGCAAATTTCATAGCTAGAAGTACGTTAATGTCAGGGCTATTGTTTTCTTCCAGACTCGTAAGAATATGTTTAACGACTTCTCTGCGATAAAAGCGTTTAAAAGTGTGAATGATGCCTTGATCTAATGGTTGAAGTTTACTAGTGGTGTTAGCAGGTAAAAACATTACTTTTACGTTTGCAAGTGTTGGCAAGTCCGTATGGGCAGCACAGTTGTCAATGAATAGCAGTTTTTTTTTTCGGTTTAGCTTCATTTATTTGTTAACTTTTTTCAACCAATCTTTAAATAATATCTTGGTCATCCAAGCCTTTGTATTATTGGCATAATCAACGGGTAGAGTCTTGACACCTTTAAAACATCTAGGTCGCTTTGATTTCCCGATGATGAGAAGTGGGAGTTTGTCCGTACCACTCATGTTTACACACTGGAGAAGTGTAAGGCGTTCCTTGCTTTGTTTTCCTCCATGGCATTTTTCGCCTTTAAACGTAAATGTTTTATCCGGAAGGCACTTAAAAAACAAAGCAGTTTCATCCGCGTTGTAAATATCGTCTGGTTTATACCCTTCTAAAAGATTTGGCAGATCTTCAGTCCAATGGTTGCACACAGCTTGGTCCACAGATTTACTTTCTCCAGCTGCTTTTTTGAAAGCTATGTCATGACGTCTTTTAAAACCCTCTAACCAGCCGTTGCTAGCAGAAAAGTTCTGGATTCCCAGTTTTGTAGCAAACTCTTTTGATTTTTCTTTTAACAAAGGTCCATCTATGGGAATATTCTTATCGAGAGTTTGTTTTATCCATTCCAAAAGGCACTTTTCGATATTGGGAAATTCAGAAACTCTAGTCCTCTTAATATTTCCATGTCCATCAGAGCACTCAGACTTTATAGAGTCTTTTGATTTTATAATTTTATAATAGGTGGATGCTGGTAAATTGAAACTCCCTCTGAATTTCATTTCGCGATTTTCCGGATTCAAACGCATTCACTATTTTAAGTTTATCACTTAATGACAGTACTTTAATTTTCCGTTTTGACATGATGCAGAACAGAACTTTCCTTCGCAATTGATAACTATAAACTGAGTAAGTCCGACAAACAGGACGGTACACAGGCACACGTGTCCATTTGAAAAGAATGCGATAAAATAACAACATTATTTCGTTCCACGAAATAGAATAGGTACAATATTGACGAGAATACAAAAACAATGGTAGAAAGTTCCACGAAAGTTAAGAATGAGTCATAAAATAGCACATGTTAAATTTGTAAATAAAGCTCGACTATCGCTTATAGAGGTATAGATAAGTAGTAGTCTCACTTACGGAGGTCTATGAGGGAAAAACGACTCTCTCTTACAGAGGTTTCTGTTCCTCGCTAATAGAGGTTTTGGGAGCTTAAAATGATGGGTCCTGGCTATTACTCCCACTTATAGAGTTTTCTCACTTATCCAGTTCTTACTTATCCAGGTTTGACTGTATATCAAATTATCGTCGAATCGAATCAAGTCGAATTATCGTAATATTAGTCGAAAAACTTGTTACCGAACTTATGCTTGGCCGAAATAACATTTCTTCGAAGTATTTTCTTTACACCACTGTTATATTTGTCATATTTTTATAAAAATTTTATAATACATTAAATTCATTAATGAACTCGATGGTAAAATTGTTTTTACATAGATACTAAAGCGTTTCATAATGGTGTAATGTACTTTAGCATGCAAGCAAGCGTGCAGCATGCAAGCAAGCATGCAGCATGCAAGCAAGCATGCAGCATGCAAGCAAGTATGCAACATACCAGCAAGCATGCAACGTACCAGCAAGCATGCAGCATATAAGCAAGCATACAACGTAACAGCAAGCATGCAGCATGCAAGCAAGCATTAGGAGTTCCTCTTCTTCAGCGCTGCGGGAAGTGCAGCCTCTTTGCCCTTCCGTAACAAGGCGCAATCACCCACGCTCGCCTCCGCAGCTTCGGCTTGATGGTCGCCTTCGGCGACCAGCCGAAGTTACAGTGGGCGGAGGCTGGGCCTCCGGCTTTTAAATTACACTCTAGTATTGGGCAGACAAGTACCACGGCGAGTCGGAGTGGCGGGCACCTACTAAAACATAAATAATTGTAGCCTAATAATATTTGGTAAGATGTGATTCAGGTCAAGTAAACGTATGGCAAATAAGCCATCTGGTAAATGAAAAAAGTCCAAAAGGAACTTCGGCCAACAGTAAAAAGTTATCATGAAAATCGATGAAACGTAGTTCGGTAAAATTATACTTATGTCAAGAGATATTGCGATGGACTAAAAATATGTCAAATGATACATATAGCAAAAGAAATGACGGTATATAATTTTCGGACAACTGAAATTCTGTCAAGTGAATTTCGGACAAGTAATCGGTTCCCCTTTTTACCATACTTTATATGATATTTTAAGCAATGATATTGCAATTTTAATATCAGTATTGAAACTTGAAAAATTATGTCTCAGGCGGTGCTCTAACCCGCATCTCCTCGCATAACCATTTAGCGTGAGTAGATGCGGGTTCGAGTCCCGCCTGAGACATAATTTTTCACCTTTTTACCAGCTAACAAATATGTAAAGTCTTGTATCCTAGGAATTGAGTATCTGTCGGGTTTTGTGACTGCATTTCACCGTCTATAGTCCCCACATGGACGTATTTCCCCATTTTTCTTGGGTACATATGTAAAGGGCTGGCCCAAGGACTTTTCGAAGGTCGACAGATTCCTAAGTCTTGCATTAATATAAACTCCTCCTTAGCTTTTCTTTATCTATCCGGAGGTAAGGGTCTAGCTTTAGAAAATACGGGTGAACCTTTAGTCTCTATATGATGACATACCTTATGTTTAGGTTATTCCTCAAAACAAATTGGTTTTGTAATTTCAAAATACTTGCTTAACAGTGAATGATAAGGATGCTTCTCGTCCACAGTCTTCACCGCTGGTTCCCTGGAATTAGTAACAGACGCATTAAAAAGTCAGCACCTAATATTGGCTGTTTAATGTCAGCTATTACAAAAGTCCATTTAAAAGCTCGTTGCAAACCTAAATTTAATTCAAGCGTTTTAGTTCCATACGTTTTAATTTCTGTACTGTTTGCGGCATACAATTTATAATCTGAACATTCGTTATTGCAAAATTTATTTTTAACCGAATAACTGAAATGTTAACACCTGTATCGATGAGGAAGCGTAGACCGTTGTTGGATGGAGTCGGTGATACATAGGCGGTGGGATGGCTGCACCGCTTGCAAGCTTCCGCCACAGCCTGCACGTCAGCTAGTTTTTCGCCGTCATGTTCCACGAACATGGTTGTTCACATCGGAGAGCCTTTTCTCTGTATCGGAAATGGTACGAACGAAGCCAATCCGGACTTTCTGGTGTACGCCTGTTGGACGTTGAACGTGGTCTTCTCCAGTTACGGTTCTGGGACATACTTCTTCCTCTTGGTCGATAATTACGATTGCGTTGCCTTCCTTGTCGTTCTTAAATGTTGGCCGTTAAATCTCGACGTTAATTTAGCTATCTCAGCCAAAATCTGTGTTGATGTGTCCTGTTCACTGGTACCTGGTATTACTACCTCTGCTACTTGTATCGGTCGCGTAGCTTCTGCCACTGTGTCTGCTCTCGTAGACAGACAGTCCAAACTTTTACTATCTGACACTGCTAACACTGCCCTTGTAGCTGGCGGTAAATGGTTTTGGCACAGAAGACGAAGTGTGTGGTCTGGAATCTTACCACGTGCTAATTCTCTCATGTGCCGTAGGAGTTGTGACGACTTTTGCTCACCGAGTTCCATCTCACTCAGGAGTTTCTGTAATTGTCGTGTAGCGGATTCCTCATAAATCGACAATAATCGCTCTTTAATTGCTTTATATTTACCCGATGCTGATGGTTGTTGTGGCATGTTGATACCTTACCTTTCTTTTTTTTTTCATCTCATCATCATTTTGTCTAGTTTAGCTTACAATTTCTTATAAATTTACGTATTTTTTAATTATTACATTTGTAATAAAATTTTCTTGTTATTTTGGCAGATAGCGTTACCATAGGCAACCATACTGTCAAACTCTTTATTTTCTAGTTTTTCTCTAAATTCTTTTAAATTTCGTATCTGAAACTTTTGGTTTGCCATTTTTAGATTAAAACTCACTTTTTTAAATAATTTTTATATTCTAATATTTGAAATTCAAAATTGTTCGATCGTGCCTCTAGAAGCCCATGTTGGGCTAGCACGGCATTCAGATTACATTCAGCTTTCGTAGATTTTACTCGGCATTATCATACGACATTCGGCATTAGAAAAACCAAGGTCAATAGATAAAGTGAACTCCTCGCACATTTGTTCGGTGCTTCTGGACCCACCGCCGGGCCACAACTATCCAGTGCTTCTGGACCCTGGCACTGTCACGTAGACTGCCGGGCCACCTCTATCCTGCGCAGCTGGACCCTGGCATGGTCAGGTAGACCGCCGGGCCATCTCCCCTTTGCTGCGCAGCTGGATCCTGGCGTGGTCGACCGCCGGGCCACCTCTCCTCCTCAACTTCAATTTGTATTCATAATTTAAAATTTCAAGTTACGTATGCTTATCCTCAATATACTCGTATATTCTTAATCTTAATTATCTTGTGTTATGTTTAATAATTCTTAGGGAATAGTTATAGAGAGGTAGGTTCCCTCAACTTACCCCTATCATAATTTTCTTTTGTAGCTTAGCAGAACCTTTGAGGGTATTTCTCTTCAAGGGTACCCCAGATTGTCTGCTACGTTATATTGTATCTCTAAATCGGTTCTCTATTTTGTCTCTTAAAATTTTTATCCATAATCTAACGTGTCATAATGTTTTGTGACCTAATAATCACTTGTCCGAATAATAATTAGCCCTAACTCAATGTCTCATAATATCACTTGCCCTAAAATCTAAATCCCTAAATATAATTTATCCTAAAATCTTTTGCTATAAATATTGCAATCTATAATGTTTAAAAGACATAAAAGGCTTTTCTATAACAGTTTTAAGTCCTAACGTAATGTGTCATAATACATTTAGAATTGCGTGTGCTCCGGCGCTACGGGAAGTGCAGCCCCTCCGCCCTAGCGTAACAAAGTACAGGCACCCACGCTCTCCGAGAGCCCGGGCGCCTGATCGTTGTTACAGAGGGCGGGGGCTGCCTCCCTCCGCGCCTCCGCCTTTTTGAATTACTCTCTAGGGGTAGGGCGGACAAGTACCACGTGAAGTCGGGGTTGGCTCATTCGGTTCTGAAACAGATTTGACATGAAATCCTAAATCCATACAATTACAAGTGTATGATAATGTGACTTATAATAACTAAACTACATGAGGATAACATAACCAAGATAAACCTACTTTTAAACACGTGTTTTAGGACTAACAATATTATAATAAACCATCATTAGACTTTAGTATTATCTTATCTGTGTTAGAACTAACAATATTATCATAAACCACCATTCGGACTAACATACATTATACAATTTAACACTTAGGACATGTGACATTATAGCAAGAAAAATTAGGATATCTAATTATTATAGCACCCGATATTATGACACAAAAGCTTTTCTAAGTCATAAGTAAGGCACTCAAAAGTTTTATCATTTTATGACTTTTCAATATCATTTTTCATCATAATTCTCAAATTTTCAGCAGTCGCTAAATGATTTTCTTTTCTTGTAACGAACTCGCCTTATTTTCATCTGATATGCAGCATTTAATTTGAATAGCTAATCTATCACATATGTTGCATGTATCTTTTTTGAGTGCCTTACATGTTAAATAAAACTTTCTGAAAAATAAAACTACTCTGTCAAAGTATAGTGTTCCTGTAGTGAATAAAATAAATAATAATAATAACCAGTTCAAACCTGACTTTAAAAACAAAACAGTTAAATTATTAAGAAAACTATACTTCAAAAAAATGATTGAATTGGTATTATACAAAAAAATTAATGAAATGCAAAAATTTTGATATGAAAAAATTCTACAAGATTTGCAGGTAAAGATTTTAAAGAAGCAGTTGGAAGAAGCTGTCAAGGATAACACATCTTATTAAAACCAGTGTGCCAATCCTTTTTACTCTTAGTGTTTATCTTAGTATTTTTTGTGATTAATATAACTTTGTCAGAATTACAGTATTTTTTGTAATTAATATAACTTTGTCTGAATTATAGAATTTTTTGTGATTAATATAACTTTGTCTGAATTATCATAGCGTTTTGACTGCACTCCCTCAACACCTATTGTAGCTTGATCGTTTATAGCCTTCCCCAATTTCATGGACATACACAACTTACTACTTTGTTCTTCACTATCTGAGAAATAACTAATTAAATAAATAAATATTTATAATGTCTAAAAGAAAAGGTGGTTGGTCCTAGAGATTATTTATGTCACATACGATTTGGTAAGATGTACAGAATGCGATGTTTAACGCTTAGTTTAGCTTTTTGTTAAACCCTGTATGTATGCAATACTGAATGAATAATGAACTGTGGAGGAGGCATAGATTAGGCATAATAATTTAACATAGGTTCAGGAGTGTGCCTACTAGCAGCGATTTTAGTAAGTAATAACTCCATAGAGGGTATTATGATGATTATATTCGTAAAAAAAACACTATTTATAATATTAAGAAAAATAACTATTTACAATTGCTTTTCTTGCTGCAAAATGTTGAGCACGTTGATTTTGCATCTGTGGGATCTCAGCTTCGTTCACCTCCTCTTCTGCTGCGAGTTCATCATTGTCCATTACATGGTCATCTAAATCAAGAGCCATATTGTGTAACACAACGCATGCCACAATCACCTATAAAACTTTTGGGCGCTTTTTTTGCATGCCGGAATGCAGGCACGGAAATCTTCTTTTAAGCACACCGAAACATCTTTCTATAGTGTTTCAGGTGCTTATTTGCGATCTGTTAAATGCTTCCTGTGATGGTGTGGTGGGATTCAAAAAAGGTGTCATGAGATATCTCAGACATGGATATCCACTATCTCCTAAAATAAGGTATGGGCTAAACCTCCCACTTTCGAATTGTACAGCTAGTCGAGAGTCATTCCAAATGGTTGTGTCGTGCACAGATCCTGGCCAACATGCTATTATGCTCCTTATTTTAAGACTGGCGTCGCAAAACGCTTGGACGTTAATGGAAAAATAACCTTATCTGTTTCTATATAATTCTGCCCTGTTACCTCCGGGTGAATTAATTTTAATATGGGTGCAGTCTACTGCTCCTATAACTCTTGGGAACCCTGCTTTGTCGAAAAATCTAGCTGCTACCGATGGCCGCTCTTCAGTAGTGGGCATTTTTACTAATGTGGTCTCAGCTTGCAAATTGCAGTAGAAATCCTTTCTATGATACGGCACACAGTCGATTTGCTAACATTTGCCGTGTCTCCTACGACTGCTTGGATGCTGCCAGTAGCAAAATATCTTAGAGCTATTAGTAGCTTTTTTAAAATTGATTTTGTACTCTACATTTTAATAATAATAATAATCGATCTATTCCGAGATAAGTAGCTTTTAAGCACTTGTGTTACCGATATCAAAATCAGCAGCGGTACCACAAGTATATACAGGGTGGGCCATAAGGGTGTTGGCGGTTTAAATATTCGATTTAAAAAAACTACGAAACATAACACAAATATATTTGTATTGTTAAAAAGTAGAAGCATAGGAATTTTTAAGAATTAAAAATAATGTTGTCCAAATGGCTTCCCTCGGCTGCTTGGCACTGTTGGAACCGAAGTCGCAAATTTTGGAAAACTCGTTGAAAAGTTGTTCTCGGTATTTTGTTACTTTCCTGAATAATATTCCTCTTCAGCTGCTCTAAATTGGTCGGATTATTCTCGTAAACTACCGATTTGAGGTAGCCCTATAGAAAATAATCGTATGGAGAGAGATCGGGGCTATGTGGGGGCCATTCAATATTCCCCCTTTTCGAGATGAGTTTTCCGGGAAAAACATTTTTCAGCAGCTCTGGATACCCTAGCCGTATGACATGTGGCCCCATCCTGTTGAAACCACTTCCGCGAGGTATTGCCTTGAAGTTCTTGCAAAGCTGGCACCAAGAAGTCTGTTATCATGTTGCAATAATTGTTAGCTCTAACCGTCATCGCTTGCCCTCTTTCGTTTAAAAAAAGTATGGCCCAATAATACCGGTTGACGTTATCCCAGCCCACACGACAAGCTTAGGGCTGTGAAGTGGACGTTCATGCAAGCGTCGGGGATTAGTCTCGGACCACAACCGACAATTTTGATTGTTCACATGGCCATTAAGGTGAAAATTAGCCTCATCACTAAAAATCACGTTGTTGAAATTGTTGAACCGCTCGAGCATCAAATTAACAAAGTTAAGTCGGTTATTGGCATCATTGGGTTTAATTCTTGGACTATCTGAATTTTATAAGCCTTCAAATGCAGATCACGTTTCAAAATTCTTCGCATAGTTGTTCTTTTGACGTCTAAAAACTGACTTCTCTTACGTGTTGACTGTTGCGGATTTCGCTGAACTGAAACACGAACACGCTCCACAATGTCGGCTGATCTTGCAGAAACTGGGCGACCACGAGCCGTAATTGGTACTGTTGAGCCGGTTGTTTCAAACATTCTGATCCATTTTCGTAACACATTGGCGCTTAGAACTTCACTTAAATCTCGTAAACCGTGTTCATGCCGATACAAACGTCGTGCAGTAATCACTGATTTATTGTTTTCGTAATACGTTCGGACACAAAATGCACGCTGCACTCCCGTGTACGGCTCCATGGCGACTAAATTTTCAGGAAGCGGCGCAGCGAACAACATATCCCCCCGCCACCCCGCGCCGCGCGTTACCGAGAAATTGAAGAATTAAATCGCCAACACTGATATGGCCCACCCTGTACTTAAAATATATATATTTTACACCCAGACACAGAATAAACAAATGTTCATCACATGAATGTTTGTTCTAGGTGGGGATCGAACCCACGACCCCTGACCAAATGCGCCATCGGGCCTGTCAACATAAGTATGATACTGAAACATTATTGTAGAAAGGATTGCAGTGTCTCCCCTTACACTTTAAGGTCGAGCTCTAAAACGAGTCTTACTTTTTTTTAGGTGGCAATCACCTACATAGATAAACGTTTCAGTACTTACTTTTGACAGGCGCTATTACCTGTTACTTAATATTAATATAAATATCGTATTATAATTTTACCAATCAAAGCTTCAACAAACTACTTTCTACAAAATTCGATTTATAAGTATAGACAAAGAGATGAAACTGGAGATCTATAAAAAAATCAACTTACTTCTTGTTGCTGTTGCAAAGTGCTAAACATGTACTCGACAAAATCTCGGTGTGATTTCAAAAACTCAAAGAGATTAAAATATGGCGCTTCCTTCGCAGAACCGAACAGCCACAGGTCACACAACGGCTATTTTCAGCCATTCCAAACAATATTCGATCATATAACAACTCTTTAGTCCAGTATAACACGCCACAGTATCAAATCGGTAAGGAAAATCGGAGTCCAGTATAGAAAAAGCGAGGGTCAAGGTATTCACGGATAATAACAAAAAGCACAGATCACGACGGAAGCAAACGAAGGACTGCGTCGAGTTATGTACCTGAACCAGAAACCTGTTTAATACAAAGCGGGCGCCAGCGCAAAAACCTTTCTAGCTTTAATAAAAAACAAAGGATAGCGGGTTAAGATACATGGTGAATTGCTATTTTAATGATATGAGTGTACTCCTATGACAAATATCCATTAAACGGCAAAAAAACCAAAATCCTACAGTTTTTGAAGAAAATAAATAGGTTCATAATAAGACCACTCAGACCGCACATAAGAAGTTTTTGTCGACTCTGGGTTTTTTTCGGGCCATCTCCTTTATTTTAGCTAACTGGAATATGGAATGGACAAATAGATACAAAAGTGTAAACAGGGATCGCGAACCAAGAAAATACATATTAGACAGTGTACAAGTATGGTTATTGAACTGAATGAGCACAAATTATCCTCACTTTTTACGCTTGGGCTTGTTAGTGGTGGTGTTATGTAACACGCCCGAACTCGTCGCAACAGGAGTACTATGAGCTGCAGGTGTTGCGGCCGGGATTACCGCATCCAGCTCTCCCAATGTTGTAATGCGGCGATGCGAACCGTCCGCTGCTGTGATAACAATGATGCCATTTTTGGTCCAGCATTTACTTACACCAACTCGTTTTCGGGCCTCCATAAAGGTGTCATGTCTGAGTTTTGTTAGAAACTCATACAGCGTTATCTCAGTGCTTTTCAAAGCTGTCTTGGCAAAACACATCTTGTCCCGAACCACCATATCACCAAACTTAACAAGAATAGGCCTTTTCTTGCTTTTAGAAGGCCTACCCATGCGATGAAATCTGCTGAAGTTGTCTACCAAAAGTGAAAGGCCCAGTCGCTGGGAAAAAGCTCTGCTACCTTCTGGCCAACCCTTTCATCTTGCGTTTCTTGAACACCATGCACCATCAAAATTTTTCGACGTCCACTCATCTCAAGCCGGTCGCATTCTTGCTGGAGTAGGTCAGCCTGTCGCTGCAAATTTGACAGGGATCCAAGAATAAACCTCTTGAAGGATGAGAACTCTGCCCCCAATGTAGCCACTGTATTGGTTGGTGCTGCCCGTTCCAGGAGGCCGCGCTGAAACTCCCTCAGTTGAGCAGTACACATTGTCTGCATCTCCGTCATGGCTTGCTGCATCCTCCATTGACTCCATTATACTTGTAGTGAAGTGAAGTGATTTATATATTTATATTATATAAACTCAAAAGAGAAATCAAATTTAATTACAAGGAATTGCTGGAAGGTACAGTAGATGCATTTAATTCATTTATCAATTAATTTTCACTGTTACTATAATATAAATTGATCTTAATCCCTCAACCCCCAGGAGGCACGTGCGTGCCGCGATAACAATTGATTTCAATTGTGTCTGGAATAACTCACGATCGAGGGATTAATTAGTGATGCAACGAATACGAATATTCGTATTCGCTGAATAGTAGACATTTGCCGAATATTTGTATTCGACGAATACTAAGACGAATATTTTAAAAATATTTTTTGTACGTAACTCTATTTACTGCAGATTTGAAAACGCGCGTAAAAATAAGACGTGTGCAAAGGCCCTTAACCACAACGACGACGCCAAGGGGGTCTCCCTGGCCATAGTTTATACACTTTCCGCGGCTCCGGGAGTTTCCCTATTATTACGATAACGAACCATGGATTTATTAATTCATTCCTTTCTTCCTTTAGTTATTTCATTTGTTAGTCGTGAGCACAAGTCAAGCAAGAGAGTGTTGTTTTATTTATTTTCTGCAAATTGAAAGAAGTTGAAGTTGAATTGAAAATCTCTTTTATTAGCACGGCGAGATATTCGTAAAAGTAGTATTCGTTGCATCACTAATCTTAATGGTGTACTTAACTCAATTTTGGACATGCTGTGGGTTGACATGTTTTTACTAATCTACTTCCATTTGTGCTTTAATTTTTTCTTGTTTGATATTGCTTTTTATATATGTTGACACAGACTTCTCAGAAGCTGGACATTTGATCTCCATCTCAAAATCATCACCTATGCCATCTGGAGATGCTCCTAATATGCCATTAATTAGCACAAACATAGATTTTTTATCCTAGTCCTATCCTAATTTTTGTCCTGTGTATGCACCTACGGATTTGGGTGTAAGCGGGTCTACGATAGCCAAAAAGGTAAGGGAGGAGTTCTGGGATAGCATGAGAGAAGTTTTAAAGAAGTGTAAGGATAATGAAAGGATTATCATGTTGGGCGACTTTAATGGATGGGTACGTGTGAAGCGTGATGGGTATGAAAGGGTTTTAGGCACGTTTGGTGATGAGAGAATAAATGAAAATGGTAAAAGTTTGCTTGAGGTATGTTTGGAATGGAATCTTTTAGTAGCGAACACAATGTTTGCTCATAAAAGAATCCATATGTATACAAGGGAAGTATGTGGCATAAGAAGTATGATTGATTTTGTGATCGTAGACGAAAGACTGAAAAGGCAAGTTCTGGATACAAGGGCGTACCGCGGTGTCGGTATTGATACAGACCACTTCCTGGTGATGTCCAGGATAAGTGGTCTTTTCAAACGATGGCGACATAGGACAGCGGAACCCAGAACTAATCTAGAAAGCGTGAAAGTAGAAAATTTGCAAGAGGAGAGAGTGAAAGAAGAATACGTTAAAAGGTTAAAAGAACGATTTGTTAATTTGGATAAGGAATGTGAGATAGAAAGTTTTTGGAAGACTTTTAAGGAAGGTGTAGTGAATGTTGCAATTGACGTATGTGGTGTCTGTAAGAGAAGAAAAGGAAGAATGCAGAAGAAAGAGTGGGTGGATAAGGAAGTGCAAAAGGTTGTAGGTAATAAGAAGAAAGCATGGCTGGATTGGTTAGCAACCAAGGCTAACCAAAGAGTACAAAAGGCGACATTAGAGGATGTGGATAAGGCAAGAAAGGTTTATAAAAATATGAAAGGGCTAGTGAAAAATGTGATCAGTACGAAGAAAGAAGAGCAAAAGGATGAGTTTGATAGAAGACTCTCTGATAGTTTCCAAGACAATATTAAATTGTTTTGGAAATCGATTAGATTAGCTCGAGGGAAAACATCAAACTCGGAGCTATCTAAAATCAGAAGTAAGGATGGGAATATTATAAAAGGAGAAGAATGTGTGCTGAGAAGATGGAAGGAATATTTTGAAAGTCTTTTTATTGAAAGAGAAGAGGGCCTAGCACAAATGCAAGCACCTCCTCTTGAAGTGAATGAGAGTGAGCATGAAAGCGATATTAGTATGGAAGAGATTATGAAAGCATTGAAAAGTATGAAATCAGGTAAAGCTGCGGGATATGACAGGGTTTCCGTCGAAATGCTGAAGGCTGGACAGGGAGTAGTAGCAAGTCAGTTGTACTGCCTTTTCAACTTGTGCTGGAGGAACGGTCGGGTACCGGGAGACTGGTGCAAGGCTGTGATCGTGCCGTTGTACAAGGGAAAAGGGTCAAAACAAGACTGTAAGTTACCGTGGAATAAGCCTCCTCAGTGTTGTCGGCAAACTGTATGCTAAAGTGATGATTGAAAGAGTAATGTTAGAAACAGATGACAGAATATGGGATGTACAAGCGGGATTTAGGAAGGGAATGGGATGTACGGATCAGGTCTTTTCCCTACGATGCATTACGGAAGGATATTTGGCAACAAACCAAAAAGTCTTTTGTGCATTCGTAGATTTGGAAAAGGCCTATGATAAAGTGGTGAGGAATGAGTTGTGGTCGGCATTAGCTGTGCATGGGGTGAGCAGTAAGCTGATACGGGCATTGAATTCCCTCTATAAGGATTCTAGTGCTTGTGTCAGGATAAACGGAGCGTACACTGACTGGTTTAATATCCAAAAGGGTGTTAGACAGGGATGTGTAGCGTCTCCGTGGCTGTTCAACCTTTTCATGGATAATTGTCTGACAGATCTGAAAGAGAGTGATTTTGGCCTAAGAATGAATGAGTTACGCGTCAAATGTCTTCTTTACGCCGATGATCAAGTATTACTTGCATCAACGGCTAAGGATTTGCAAGCGATGGTGATTATTATGAATGAAGCTTTGGAAAGAAAGGGAATGAAAGTGAACACAAAAAAGACAAAAATTATGGTGTTTGAAAAGGAAGAGAGCATGACAGAAGTATGTATTCGGATTGGTGGTAATGAACTGGAGCAAGTGAATGAATTTGTATACTTGGGGTCGGTGTTTACTAGGGACGGAAAGTATGAAAGTGATATTGAAAGAAGAGTAAATGCTGGTAACAGAGTAAATGGTGCGCTGCACGCCTTTGTAAATAGCCAGAAGATTTCTATGAAAGCTCGTCTGGCTGTGCATAGAGGGGTGTTGGTTCCAACACTCATGTACGGAAGTGAAAGTTGGGTATGGCAGAAAAAGCATGAAAGTAGAATAAATGCAGTAGAAATGAGAGCGCTAAGAAGTATGTTAGGAGTGAAATTGAGTGACAGGATAAGAAATAGTGTGATAAGAGAACGTTGTGGTGTGAAAGAAGGTATTGTCACAAGGATTGAGAAAGGGATGCTTAGATGGTTTGGACATGTAGAGAGGATGAATGAGAGAAGAATGACTAGACAGATCTACAAGACGAGTGTGAAAGGGAACGTTGGAAGAGGAAGGCCTAGACGAACCTATCACGATCAAATCGGGGATGTTCTGAAGAAAGGTCAGGTCAAGAGTACTCTAAACCGACGAGCATGCATGAAAAGACTGATGAATGTGGAAGAAGCGAAAGATGTATGCCAGGATCGTAGTAAGTAGAAGGCCTTGGTCTCTGCCTACCCCGTTGGGAAGGAGGCGTGATAATATGTATGTATGTATGTATGTATAGAATTTTTAATGTCTAAATTTAACTTCTGTGCAACCTCTTTCAAAACTCTTTCCTCTAACCTTCTCCCACGTTGAATGGGTTCAGTTTCTGGAATTTTATATCCTCCTAATATTTGTTCCACCAAAGAGCCATCAGTCTTGCAGTTTGCAGCTTCATACAACTTGGAAGCTGTCAATCTTCCCTGACGTATACTATGCCAGTATTTACTGTTTGATAGACCTTCATTTATTTTGGCTATATTTTCTATTACTTCCTGGCTAAAAATTGATTTTAAATGTGATTGGAAGTTTGCAGGACTTTGTACGCTGTTTTCTTCAATAAAGGTGAGCATGAGGTCAAAACATTTTTTTAAGTGTTTTTTGCTTGTTCATCAAACTTCACTATCAAAGAAGGAAGAAAGAAGGGAAGAAAGTCATGTAACTAAAAGAGTGATGAGTATGAATGTGGAAGGCTGGAAGGGAAGAGGGCGACCGAGAAAGAGATGGATGGACTGTGTGAAACAAGATATGAGTGTGAAAGGTGTGGATGATTCAGTGACGAGTGATAGAATGGTGTGGAAGAGAAAAACATACTGCGCCGACCCTAGATAAACTGGGAAAATGGCAAAGAGAATGATGATGATCAAACTTCACTATTAGTGAATTTTTTATTTGTCTTCTTGCACACTCTTCTTGAAACTCCAATAGAACAGAATGGTCTTTAGGATCTAGCTTAGGTTTTTTAGCATTAGGGAATATGTCTTTGCTTGAAACATGTAGTGTACGGGCAGAGGATAGTGTTGGTTTGCTCCAATAGCATGTAACTGTTGTTGAAGATGGTTCAGAGCTCTTTTTTTCTAGCCAGAAAAGGAGCAGCAGCGAGTGCTTGCAACCACCTGTAAATAAAAACACAAATTAGGTAATGTCTTATTAACATTTAATACCATATATAATAACACAAACTACAATATAATAAAGTTGAAACCTGCGGCAGCTGCACAATCCTCACAAACAGAATCAATGATAATGTCATCTTTTTGGTTAATATTACAGGTGACAGTGTACAACATACGAGTATTACTGACTCTGTTCAGGAACAACTTTTGCCTTAACTTTTCATTCACTGCCAGTCCTCTTTACTTCAACATATCCAATGGCAGTATTTAAGTAAGAATCTCGAGAAGACCTGAAACAAGACAACCGTTTAGTAACTCGGGTTACATTACATGAAACATCTATTTCTAGCTTATGTTAAACTAACAATTCAAAATTTAAGAAAATAAACCTTTAATAAGCCTAACTTAAATATATATTTAGTTATTACCTTAATACTTTGGTTATCAAAAGTTTAACCTTCTAAGACCCAGATAAAAAATTAAATCATAGTGATTAAGTCCCAGTGTATAAAATTTTATACAAATTAAATATTGGCCGTCAGTCCCAGACATTGTTTTTGTTATATAAGGTCACCTTCTTTCATGTGATATGACTTACACAAAGTCTCTGTTTATATAAAATAAAAATATCCATATAATTTTTTCCAAACAAAAACATGGCTAGATATAATTTTATTTTTTTCTAACAAAAGAAATAATTATTTTAAAAAGCATCCTGTCTAACTCTTAACGTAATCGGCTCCGTCTCACTCATTCCAATGCCCCACTCTTCCCACACCTCATTCATATGATAGGCATTCGGCGCTAGTGCCGCGGTGCGCGAAGCGTGGGGAGAGAAGTAAGAGTTCATTTACCTAGGTACCTGTCTCGAGCGAGCACTACGTAGTAAGTACTGCTTAATTTACTTTAAAAAATATGAAACCGGCTTTATGACACCTCAATCAATTAGTTATTCCAAAAAAAAACGAATTATAGCGCGATTCAAAAGCGGACAGCGGTATCTATTGATCGTGACTAAACAGCTGGTGAGTAAAAACCAGTTTTATAATTATCAAGTAAGTTCTGGGCAGCGCTAATAAATTATGCCAGATACATAATACGAAATAACGTAAAATGATAGTGTGTAAGTAAGCACTACCCAACGAGTAATTAAAATAAAGTATTATGGTCGGGCCCGGTGGACTTCCGTCGCACGGCCCCTTACGACGTCGCAGGTACAAGAAAACCCCGGTTTGTCCAGTTCAGCAATTTATTGACCAACAAAAATTCACAAATCACACACACAGGTTGTAGGTACACACTTCACACAGAGTTGAGCAGCGCGGGCGCTGACTGGCGTACGGAAGGTGGGTAACGCGGACGCGTGTTAATGGAGAGATGCGCGAGCTCGGACGCGTATTAATAGAGAGGCGCGTGGGCGCAGACTGGCGCGGTGGCCGTTGCCGAGCGCATTCGAAAAAGGGAGCGGTCGCGGGGAGAGATCGCGTCGCATGAGGGCTAGGCGTCGCCCATTGGTGGCGTGATGGCCTGATGGTGGCGTGATCGCCTGGGCGTGTAACGGTTTGCTATATACTCCCCCTCTAGACCTGGAAAACGCCCTCGTTCCTGGTCTAGCGTCATCATCACCCATCCTATGTCCTAACCTCAGGTTGTCTTCCACGTTTCCTTTTTGGAATAACGGGTTTAGGGAGGGTGCTGGCTTCGCTGCCTTGGTAGCGGAAAAGATCTTGGCTATGATATCTACCTATAACAATGTCAGGCTGGTCTGTACTGGAGATATTATAAGTGGTAGGGCTTACCTTTCCTGCAATCCGGTACGGTCCATCACGGCGTGGGAAGAACTTGGAAGTGAGGTCTTTGGAGCCTTTGCTTAGGAGGTGAGACTTAAGAAGAACTAAATCACCAACCTGGTAGGAGTCGGAGTTTCGACGAGAGGCATCTGCGTACTGCTTGTTCTTATCCTGCTGGATCTCCACCCGTTCTCGCACAGCTGACAATGACTTCAGGAATGCCCTAAGATATGGAGTTATTTGAGGAACAAAGTTGTCTTTGTCCAAAATAGCACGAATGTCGTGAACGACCTCTGTGGGGGACCGTATTTCCCTGCCAAAGGTCAAAAATGCTGGTGATTTGCCTGTGGTCCGACATGTGGCACTATTTAGGGCAAAGCGAATTACCGGCAATTTCTCGGTCCATGAGGTGTGGTCCTCTTCCACGAGGTGTGCTAACATCGCTTTCAGGTCCCTATTTTTGCGCTCGGCAGGATTCGCTTCTGGGTGGTACAATGGAACGAAGTTTTGTTTTATACCCAGAACCAGCATGCATTGGCGCATAACAACAGATACAAACTGGACGCCGTTGTCTGAAATAATCCTGCGAGGTAGACCGAATCGCATAAAATACTCCTCGATGAGGGTGTGTGCACAGGCTTCTGCTGTCGCGTCTTTGAGAGCGTACAGTTCCGTCCACCTGGTTGCTGTATCTTCAACGAGTAGGATCCACCGCTCCCCCTGGTCTCCTTCTAATAACGGGCCAAATAAATCTATAGCGAGTACCTCGTTACGCTGGTTCATGACCGGTGTCTGAAGTAAACCTTGGGGTTTGGAGTTGGAGGCTTTATATCATTGGCAGTGAATGCAGGTTTTGACATAGTCAGTGATGATTCTCCGCATCCCTGTAAATTAATACAACTGAGCAACCTTTTGGTACGTTCTGTCGATGCCTGGATGGCCGGCTGTTGGCGAGTCGTGAAGCTCCTTCAATATATCAGTAACTTGACCGGCAGGAATTACTAATTGAGGGGTTTCATTCTCAGCGTCCGGATTGTAGCGGAACAGGACCCCTTGATCCATGAGGTAACCCCTTTCTAACCATCTTTTTGCAGTGAGATCGTCGGCGTCTTCGAGCTCCTTAATGATCTTTTGTATTTCAGGGTCGGCGAGTTGTTCCTGACGCAGCTGGCCTGGAGACTTTGATGGCAGATCGCAAATGACTGAGCAGAGGCCACAATCTTCGCGGGTATCGCTAGTACAGATGGGTCTGCTAAGCGTATCTGCCACGACATTCGCCTTCCCCGGGGTATACTGAAATTGGATGTCAAAAGACTGGAGCCGCAAGGCCCAACGGACTAACCTACCTGCTGGCGATTTGAGAGATAGCAGCCAACGCAGGGGTTGATGATCACTGCCGATGATGACTGGCTGGCCGTCTAGGTAGGGTCGAAATCGCTCTACAGCCCACACTACAGCGAGTGCCTCCCGTTAAGTTGTCGAGTAGTTGCGCTCTGCTGCGTTGAGAAGTCGGCTGGCATATTCAATCGGCCTTTCCTGATTACCGTCACCCTGTAATAGAACTGCCCCTAAGGCGTAGTTACTTGCGTCGGTGCGCATAACGAAGGGCTGACTAAAATCGGCTTGTACCAGTATTGGAGCTGTGGTCAATAGACGTTTCAGCTCATGAAAAGCTTGGGTTTGTTCAGATCCCCAAATCCATACTTGATTCTTTCTAGTCAACCGAGTCAGAGGTTCGGTGACCTTAGAAAAGTTCGGGATGAACTTGCGGAACCACGAACAGGTCTGCAAAAAGGTCCTCAGGTGTTTTAGGTTACCTGGTTCCTTCATCTCGAGGACAGCACTCACTTTCTCTGGGTCGGTAGAAACACCTTGTTGTGTTATAACGTGGCCGAGATATTTGACGCTCTCTCTAGCAAAAGTACACTTCTCCCTATTGACGTGGAGTTTGAACTCTGCGAGTCGTTTGAAATCATCCAAATACGCTAGGATAGTTACATTTTGTAAAGCTGAGCAGGAGCGGAGACGAGATCGTCTCCGCTCCTGCTCTTGCTCATAGATATGAGACGCTGGAACGTCGCCGGTGCATTCTTCAAGCCGAACGGCATTCGCTTGAACCGGTAAGTACCTAAGGGGCAAATAAAAGCAGTTTTGTCTCTGTCAGCTTGACCGTACCATTACCTGCCAGTACGAGGATTTGAGGTCCAGGGTACTCATGAAGCAGTTTCGTTTGGTGCTCTGTAGCAGCTCGTCGATGCGTGGCATTGGGTAAGTATCGGACTTGGTGACGGCATTCAAACGTCTGTAGTCGACGCAGAAGCGAATATCACCATTGGACTTCGGCACCATCAGCGCCGGGGAACACCAAGCCGATTCGCATTCTTCAATGATGTCATCCTGTAACATTTTGTCAATCTCTACCTTCATTTGCTGCTTCTTCGACGGGTTCAGGCGGTAAGGAGGCACAGCTATCGGTGGGTGGTTACCTGTCTCGATGCAGTGTTCTGTATACGGTGTAGGGCCTCCCCCTGCTCTGAAGATATGCGCGTGCCTGGTGAGGACATCAGCTAGAGCGTCGCGCTCAGCTGGATTGAGATGACAGCCTTCATCATCCCAAAGAACCTCTGTTGAAGCACAGGACACGATACGCGAGGTAGGTTCGAACGACAGATTATTATTACAGATACAGAAATATGGTATTTTAGTGGCCACTGTTCAATGAAATATTTCATTTTATTTTAGTTTTTATGAAATATTTCATTGAACAGTGGTCACTAAAATACCATATTTCTTTGTGAAAATCAATAACAACCTTAGCAGCTGTGATAAAGTCGATACCCAATAACGTCTCGTTATTTGTAGCGTCGGGAAAAATCAAAAATGGGATTGTGATAAGCACTTGTTCTAATCTCACCGGTAAAGTGGTGGTAAGCACCTCCATATTTCGGACTACGCCGTCAGCGAGTTTTACTTCGCGCGAGGAAGAGTGGAGAGGATGACCCAGACGTAGAAGGAGAGCATATAGCGTGTGACCCGCAATGCAGTGCTTGGCTGCTGTGTCTATCAGCGCGGTGCCATTGAAACCTAAAATATCGATATTAAAAATCGGACGTATCTCACGACCTACAGGGGTACGCGAAAAATCATCACCGCGCGTGCACGCTACATCACCTTCATTATCACATTGTACACAACAACATTTTTGTAAATTACAAGTACAAGAATTTTGAAATGACTTGAAATCTTGAACATTACTATTCTGTGACTTTTCACAGGAATGAGAAAAACTATATTTTCCCATTATGCCCTTTCTATTTTTACATAAGGAATTTACATTTAAAGAGCACTGTGATGAATTATGATTAAAGCAATCACAGGAATTTAAAAAATTACATTTTTGCAAATTGCGCCTACTATTGTCAAGTAGGATTTTATTACATTGGACACTATCGCACTGTGATGAATTATTATTATGTTCACAGGATTGGGAAAAATTATATTTTCAACATTACACTTGCAACACGTATGTAAGGATTGACGAAATTCATTATTATTGCGCTGTGGTAAAATAACATTATGCTTACAGGATTGGAAATACACAGTATTACTCTTACAACTTGGCAAGGATTGATTATTTTTACTTTTAGGACAATTGATTCAAACATACTTCTTCTTCTTATCGTGTCGATTCAAACATAAAATTCCGTTCATCAAATAATCGATTTTCCGAGTTACGCCGTTTTGACATCTCGGGGTCGAAAATATTACGATGCGAATCGTCATCAAAAGTGTTATCACGTCGAGTAGACGGCTTAGAGAAATGAGTAGATTTAGTATTTGATTCGTTTTGAGTAAAAATAGGCAAATAGGGACTTTGAACACTATCTGGAAAATTATTATTTGTACGGGCCAGCCATCGTACATTCAACTCTAGTTTTAGCTTACGTTGCGACCTAGTCTCGTTTGGGCGCAAATACGATCAAATAATTATTTTATCATTAATTTAGTACGTCACAAACTGTCCAACCAAACACTATTCAAGGAAAGATTTGCCACAATTACTTTGTAAACCTTTAATAAACCTTTTAACTACGGTAATCTTTTCTGTTTGACGTGCTCAACAACTAACTTACCTTTCTTAAATGTATGGCCACTACAAAACCATACATTTTGTGGTCCTTCGAGTAAAAATTCATCAGTGAAGTGTAATAGTGTGTATCAGTGATAACTCTGCGGTAGCGAATCGGTTGACTGGCCTCCCAGAAGCGGGAATCACCAAATCAATTGAGAGTGCGCACATATCGCAGTTAAATCCTGGTACCTACTTACTACACAATACCTGAAACGAACCAACACCAAACTCTCCGTCTGTCACCATCGACTGCGTGCCAGATCAACGAGCAACGAACTAACAACGCATCTTTTGCTAACTTGTCTAACATACAACTTACCACTCCAACAACAACATGCTGGAATTACAACAACTGTGTTTCAACAACATCAAAACTCTCTGTTCTAACTACAAAAAGGACAGCCAAGTAAGGAAAAACGAAGAATACGTGGAAAAACGTCTGGAGTCCCTCGAAGCTCAGTGGAGTGACTTCAACGAACGACACCCGCACCTTGTCGAATCATTTGAAAATAAGAACATTAACTACTTCACCGAAAATATCTACGAAAACACTAAACAACTTTATGAAACCACTAAGAAAAATATGGAAAAACTACTACAAAAACTACGTGAAAATAAGTCGGTGGAGTTTGACTTAACAGGCATGCTGGAAGATAGCTCGAACGAAACTTCATCTTCGACTTCGCTATTATAAATACAAATGTGTAATTTTAAGGCTCTCGATCGTGCTATGTCCAAAATTGATCTCAAAACCATCACCGAGAAATGGGAGCTTCAAGACCATCTATCCATTTTAAAATCTAAGTGGCAAGTCATCGACAAACTACATTGGCCATTAGAAGCTCAGTACAAAGGCTCTAATGTGAAATACTACAACTTATTCGTCGAAATGGAAGACAAGTATGATGAAATTCAACGAATTAGTTTAAAAAAAAATTTTTTTAAGCTTGTATTATAAATTTTTTTTTAAGCTTGTATTATAATATTCTTTAATGCATTAAGATTACAAGGTTAAAATATTATTTATGAATAAACATGTTTAGAACAGTAAAAAATAATATACAAAGATTATAAGTTTAGTAAGGAGATTCATATTATGAAAATGAGTACATTTATTCGCTTATGAAATGCTAATAATTCACACCTCCACCACCACCACTTATAATATCAGGTTGACGTGTTTAAATTCTTGTCTAGTCGCTTTTATAAACTGTGTTAGGTGTGACCATGCCTCTGTATCTGAATCACATTGTTTTTTTGTTGTAATTATGGCATGACGCCACCTATTCATTGGTTGAATATGTTTGATTTCATCACACCTGTACACCTTTAACTCAATATAATGTGAACCGTTTTTATCTGGATCGGTTTGACGGGAAATGCCTTGCGTGACTCTTTTAGTGAGATATGAGGAAATCTTTGTTGATTTTTTACCAGCTTTAGGTTGTGCTAATTTTTCGTCATCATCACTGTCGCTACCGAACAGATCCCTTGCTGACGCCTTAACGCCGGGCTCGAAAAGCGTACTGGTTGAGGTGGTAGCGTGAAGCTTCTTCTCATTTCTTTTAAATTTCTTCGGTTCTGGCTCGATGCTCTTACGTACTGTCGATGTTTTCTTCGACTCACGTACTGCATCTTGAAAAAAAGTATCATACTCGTATCAGTGGATGTTTTTCATTATGATCATTCTTAATAAACATTTTACACTGTTATTTGTCGTTTTGTTGTTTGGATAAATTTTATGAGATGTAACCATGCTTCTGTTTCATTGTTAGTTTTATTTTTTATTATTAAATCTGCTATTATTAAATTAAATTTCATTTGATTATTTATTTTCTTTTTATCTATGTTATTTATTATTTTCAGATCAATGTAATATTCTCCAACTTTTATTTTATTTATCTGTCGACTGTATGCTTTAGGGTATTTATGTATAAAGTATGAATACATATTATTATTATATTCAGAGTTATTACCTTGACTGCATTTATTATCATCGCTATCGTCTTCGCTATCTGTCCCGAAAAGCTCGTAGCTTGACAATTAACGCGTGGGAATTGGTGCAATAACAACATGTTTGCGCTTTTTCGATGTCTTCGTATTTGTGGTGGGGAATGAGGATGTCTTGTTCTTGCCAGTCTTCACATCGTGCGAAGTTGAAGGTCGGGCGACGTCATCTGAAGAATATTCCGACAGGTGGTAATTCGATGACCTGAAATAATAAAAAAAAACTGGTTACATACTTCAAAAATATCCGCAGTACACATGTCAACAGGTCAACATATCTGTCGAGGTGTAATTGACTCAATATCAATTAATAAGTTCTAACAGATTAGACTAGATAGTTTTCCCTCTTGAAAGCTATACTAAACATGAAATAGAACTCAGTCACTTTATAAAACAAAGAAATAAATTGAATTAATGATCTGTGATAGTTAATGTGATAAAAAAAAAATTGTAGTATTGAATAATCTATGCAGAATAACTGAGTAGATGATTTATGAATGAAATACACTTACCTTTTGTTTATAGTTGGTGCTTGATGATAAAGATGATTTTCCGAAGACCCACTTGCACTCCACTAGTTGAACTGTGTTATTTCCAGCCTGCATCCCGGCTTAAATATGCATCAGTCACATGGATCTCTATCCATATTTGTAAAAAATCAATGTGACAAAAACACATCTTAGTCGGTAAAAATGCAACTAAGTAATCCTTAATTAGGGAGATAGGTGATATCAGAGCGAGATAGTGCTATATGCGCTATATAACAACATCCCATTCCCGCATCACTGGATTTGGTTTGTACGTTTCCACTATATTGTACCGATAAATAGTCCGTTCTAAGTGTCATGACATTAAATTATTATTATTATTATTATTTTTTATTGGGGTCAACAAACAGTGTCACAATAAGGATAACTTAATTATTGTAGGTACACGTCACAATAGAATAATCGTGAAACCAACGACGTTAACCACAAATTACTTTAATAGAGTGTACTTGCTGATTAAATTTAATTGTCAATTAGTAAATTTGACTTAAATTATTTATGTAAAATGAACTGTGGGTTCTTGGGTGGTGTTAATATCATCTAACAGATTTGCAATTGCTTTTTTAAATGAATTAATGTTGTTTGTGAATATATCTATACCAGTAAAGTATTTGTTATAAATGTCAGTCAGTCGACTCAATGGTGAGCGTTTCCCAGCATTAGTTCGATATTTTTCTGTAGCAAATAGTTGCGGCTTACGGCATGCTCGAGCGAGTGGCCTGACGGGCACTTTATAACATATTTTATTTATTATATCACTACAATCATACTTATTATTACAGAAATCATACAACAGCTTTACCTGCTTTTGTAACCTTATATTTTTTAAATTTAATAATTTATATTATTGCAATAATTTAGAGTAAGACAGTTTACTATGAAAACATTTGAAATGCATGCAGCGTAAGAATTTCTTTTGAACTTTTTCTAAGCGATCGGAATATTTATTGTAGAAAGGGTCCCACACTGGAATGGCACTTTCCAATTGTGATCGAATTAAGGATTTGTATAAATACAAATATGTGCTTGGCTGTCTAAAATCGTTACTAGCCCGGATTACGAATCCATACATTTTGTATGCCTTATTACAAATATTTTCAATGTGTGTATCTAGTGTTAGTTTTGTGTCCAATGTAACTCCTAAATCACAAATGCTGTGCACTCTATCAAGACCAATACCGCACAAAGAATAATTGAAATAACTTATGCTTTTTTCTTGGTAAAAATTATACATTTACATTTATCTGTACTAAGTTTCAACTTACTATGGTCACTGTACTAAGCTCAAACTTGAACCGATTGGCAGTATGCCAATCGGTTCAAGTCTTCTTGGAGATTTAAATGGTCAGTAATATTTTCAATTGTACGGTATACTTTAAGGTCATCCGCATAAAGTAAGAAATTGCTATTTTTGAAACAACTGCTGATATCGTTGATAAAAATTATAAATAGCAAAGGTCCAATAATGGAGCCTTGAGGGACGCCTGATGTTACTGGCACAACATCTGATTTATGACCTTTGATTACTATTTTTTGGTTTCTATTCGATATATAAGATTTGAACCATCTCCAGAGATTACCTCGAATACCATTGAAGGCAATTTTTTCCAACAAGATTTTATGGTCGACACAGTCAAAAGCTTTCCTGAAGTCAGTATACACGGCATCCGTCTGTTATTAGAATCCAGATTGTCAAATAACGTTGTTGTATAAACTACAAGGTTAGTGACGGTTGAGCGCTTAGAAACGAATCCATGTTGCTGTGGGATAATATTTTTATGAATGTGTGAGTACAAGTTGCCGTGTATAAGTCTTTCAAGAAGCTTTGCAAGAGTGGGTAATATCGAAATAGGTCGATAGTTAGTCACATCGTCTTTCGAGCCACCCTTGTGTACTGGAGTAATCCTAGCCATTTTCCATATCTTAGGGCAGACACCCTCCTCTAAACATTTGTTGAATAACATTAGAATTGGTTTATAGATAGTTTTAGCGGTTCTTTTAAGAAAGATAGGTGGTAAATTATCCGTGCCGGGTCCCTTTGTTACGTCTAATGATTCGAGTTCCCTGATGACATTTTTATCGGAGAATATTATATTGCAAATAATATTATCTGTATCAGTGTTTTTATCCAAGTGGCATATGTCAGTAATGTCATAAGAGTCTGGGACAAATGAGGGCTGGAAAACAGATTGGAAAAATCTTGAAAACAGGTTACATATGTCACTAAGGTTTACTGCTTTTAAATTTTCGTAACTCATATTATTAGGAATATTACTCTGACTTGTAGGATTTCTAATGTAACTCCAAAAATATTAAATGTTGTATTTAATACTATCTTCAATTTTTTTCATGTAATTGTTATAACACACCTTTGCTTCCTTTTTAAATCTTTCTCGGTACATGGAAAATACTGTGTAATCCGTTATATTTTTATACTTTTTCCATTTAATCCAAGCTGAGTTTTTGTTTCTGAAAATATGTTTAAGTGACGATCTAAACCAAATGGGAAAGTGTGAGTTAGAAACAGCTTTGCAAGGAATTTGTTTAGGCAGGTTTACCTGTTTGTAGTGAATAAGTGTAGGCTCACTGAGACCATATACGTCAAGTTCATCAAACAACATTAAATTAAAAATTCTTTTTCCGTGGGTATTTATAGGGCCAGGCCAGACCAATACGGATGTCTAGCATTTAGATCAGCCATCATGAGAGTCTTGTTAGAAGAGGACATAAGAGCAGAAATATAACTAGAAAGTAGTGTCTTATTTGGTGACTGGTAGACTGAGTAAATAGTGATTTTTCCACTAGCTAGATTGAGGGATATTCCTATGGCTTCTATGTTTTGAATTAGTGGGATAGGAGCAAGGCTGTGTCCTAAGTCAGCTCTGACTAATATTGCAACACCCTGGCCAGAGCCATCAGGTCTCTTATCGATTCTGTAGCAAAAGAAGCCCGGGACTCGAAAGTCAAGCCGTCTGGTTAACCTAGTTTCATTGAGTGCGATGATGTCCACCATTGAGGTCACTTACCGCAAGCGCAACAAGTTCCTGTTGTTTTTTGTGAATGCCGTCAGCATTCCAATAAAGTATACGTAGCTCATTTAACTTATACATAGTGTCCAAAGTGAGTCATAATAAGGATCACCTTATCCAAGAAGGTAGGACATTTGATAAAATCCTGCATAAGGTTCCTGATGGTGGAGAGAATTTGAAGCATTTCGCTTGTTGCCGGATCATTCTGGATGTTGGTGGTCTCCTTACTATGAGGAACAGTCTTCGAGCTCATGTTGGGTTTGGCTCTTTACGCTGTTCGAGAGTCTTTGGTAACTCAGCGCGATGTGTGATACGTGACGGGATGCCCGCAGTACTCTTAGTTACCTCTGCGAATGATTTAGTAGGAACTATGGTTCTCATCACGGTATTTCGAATTAAATTCCGTTTAGTTTGGATGCGTTCTATGTAATTAAGACGTTCTTGACACTTTGAATAGTTAGCTGGATGATCTTGCTTACAGTTACAGCAGCGAACTGGTCCCACTACACCTTTAGTAGGACATTGCGATGTAATACTCGTATGATCTAGGGAGCACTTGACGCACCTAGGAGGTCTATTGCAATTACGTGAGGCATGGCCAAAGCCCTGGCATCGATAACATTGGGTGCCGTTTTTATTACTGGTTTTAAAGCGCTCGATCACAATCGCGCAGTTCAGGAGGTATTTTATTTGTTTGAATTTAGATATCTCTGATCCTTAAGGTTTCCAGTTCAGCGACAAGGCAATCTAGGAGATTATTCGGAAGTCCCTTGATGACTACTTTGCGTAGTTTTTCGTCCTTTCTAGTAAAGGTGTAAAATGATGCTTCCTCTTCCTTAAAGAGGCCATTCTTGATTGCCTGATGCCCGTTAGGGGTGTAACATTGAATTTTAACCCTGTTGTTGCCCTTGTACTCCAGATGGTAGTTTTTGTCATACTTGTTGATCAAGTCCTTGATAGATTGGTGTGTCCAGTCATCGTGAAGCTCAATGACAATCGGGGGAATATTTCCAGATTTTTTCTTCTTGAATGCCCGTTTGAGAGGCTCCAATACTTCGCTGTCTTGATCCACTTGTAGTCTGCTGAAACTGTTGCTCGTGCTGGTTTCATTTCCTACCGATGGTTTCTTTGGAATAGCGATTCTTTTCGGATACCGCCACTCGTTAATTTCGTCCCCAGGTCTCTTAATTGGGTTGCTGTCCAGATTCGGGGTCGATGACGAACGTGTTACAAATTTGTCCATTTCGTCGATATCGATAATATCAGTAGGTGGAAAATTCCACTTTTATAGGTCAGCAGCTCGATTAATGAAGTTTTCATAAATACTTCCTGTAATCCAATTCTAGAAAATAATGTCTTTTTTCACAGTTCTATGAATGTAATTAGATTATTAAAGTTGAATTAACTGAGTAATTATCTACATAACTCAACAATTTGCAAGCAATCTTTAACTGTTGTGGTGAAGACACAATTTTTTTTATCTGTTTTCTAGACCTCAACCTACTCGCTTTACAAATGCCAAGTACTTCGAAGATAGCTATTAAATAATAATAATAATAATAATAATAACTTTATTCAAAAAACTGACATTTACATTTCTCCTTATAGTTAGTTTAGGTAGGTTACATTATTTACGAGTAGCATAAATATCTAGGGTTTTGGAGTAATGACCACTGCTGCCTATGGTAGGATAAACCTGGGTTACAGGCAACAGGTCCTCTACTCTTCGGTACAGTCATTTTAATTAAGGCTAAAGTGTATGGGTTATATGTAACAACATCAATTATGTTTTTTATATATATATATTTTTATTTAAATAATAGATTAGAAGAACAGCATGTCTGCAGTTTGTATGTGTATGTAAGTGTGTAGTGGTGTGTTTGTGTGGTTAAGTATGTGATGGTGTGTTTTGTTGGGTGGGTTTTTATTTGTATGTGTGATCGTGTGTGCATGATATGTGTTTAGGCGGCAACACTAAATAGTTTTTCAGTATCCTCATATGACAAGGTAAGCAGCCATTGATTCACTTTCTTTTTACATTCATATTTGGATCTGTGGTGTATGTCTAAAGTGTGGTGTATTTTATTGTAAAGGAAAGCACCAAGATAACAAAAGTGTTTTCTTGAGAATTTGGTACGGAAGCGTCTGGGGGCGCAGACTTTTTCTCGTCGTCTTTTTATCGAGTGAGTTTGGGGTTTGTTGTACGGAGTTTGTGAATGTTGTACAAGGACACTATTGAGAATGTACAGCTGGCGTACTGTTAGGACCTCACAAGACTTGTAGGAAATAGGTAAGTACTAATCAAATAAAAAGATTAGCTTATAAATCCTATGAGATTAACCAATCTAATAGATCGCACCATGTTTACTTATCCAACCATAAAGGGAAGGGAATCATATTGCATAACGATAGACAACTCTTCTACCTGATACTGTACCCATTTCTTACACATGAGCTACTTACTTTATAGCATTCTAATTATTTAATACTCGGATTAAAACTTGTAGGTACCTAAGTACTTAAATGTTTAAATTAAATAAAACAAAATTGATTTTTGAGTAAGTATTGTGACTCATATATTTTTATTGCGACATCTTATAGTACAAATAATCATTATTATTAAGTAGGTACCTATATTAACTTTTTACACATTTTATGGAGCAAATCTTTAGCACACTTATAAACATCATCTGAAAACGTATAGTCAACTATATGCTGTGCACAAACGCTAGCTTCGCAGTGACACTTTAAGTTTTCAACATTCTTTATTTCGTCGACATCGAATATTTGTAGTCTTATTAATTTAGATTGTGGGCCCTTGCACGGTTTTTTAACGTACGAATATAAAACCTCATCTGCTTTTCTTTTCCTCCCGTTGTCACCGTTTCGAGTAGTTCCCGGACCGGCTTCACTCAGGTGCTCGTCAGGTAGGAAGAATTCTGTGACTTTTAAATCGTACCTGACTAGATTTTTATATGTGACTGTGCTTAGTGCTTAATCCAACTGTAATAGCTGCAAATATAGATATATATATATCACTATCAACCTCTTCAATTTTTATATGGCTCGTGAATTGGAATAGATATATATATATATCTATATTATATATCTATATTTGCAGCTATTACAGTTGGATTAAGCACTAAGCACAGTCACATATAAAAATCTAGTCAGGTACGATTTAAAAGTCACAGAATTCTTCCTACCTGACGAGCACCTGAGTGAAGGATTTTATCAAATGTCCTACCTTCTTGGATAAGGTGATCCTTATTATGACTCACTTTGGACACTATGTATAAGTTAAATGAGCTACGTATACTTTATTGGAATGCTGACGGCATTCACAAAAAACAACAGGAACTTGTTGCGCTTGCGGTAAGTGACCTCAATGTGGACATCATCGCACTCAATGAAACTAGGTTAACCAGACGGCTTGACTTTCGAGTCCCGGGCTTCTTTTGCTACAGAATCGATAAGAGACCTGATGGCTCTGGCCAGGGTGTTGCAATATTAGTCAGAGCTGACTTAGGACACAGCCTTGCTCCTATCCCACTAATTCAAAACATAGAAGCCATAGGAATATCCCTCAATCTAGCTAGTGGAAAAATCACTATTTACTCAGTCTACCAGTCACCAAATAAGACACTACTTTCTAGTTATATTTCTGCTCTTATGTCCTCTTCTAACAAGACTCTCATGATGGCTGATCTAAATGCTAGACATCCGTATTGGTCTGGCCTGGCCCTATAAATACCCACGGAAAAAGAATTTTTAATTTAATGTTGTTTGATGAACTTGACGTATATGGTCCCAGTGAGCCTACACTTATTCACTACAAAGAGGTAAACCTGCCTACTTCCCGACCCCGACCGAACGAATCCCGACCTACTTTTAGCTAAGAACATACATGTTGTAGAATCAATTGATACTTTCCATGCACTCTCCTCAAATCATCTGCCAGTAGTCGTAAAACTGGCCATCAATACCCAACGTAGGCCTATACAAAAACTAAACTTTGCAATTGCTGATTGGAAAGGTTATCGTGATTATCTGAATACTCATACGCACCTAAATAATAAAACTATTAAATCCCCTGATGATATTGACCAAGACATTACACAACTTCAAAATTCTATAATTTCAGCTAGAGATTCAAATATTCCCATAACTACTCTAAAACCTTGGCTATCCACACTACGAAGATCTATAAAAAGAAAAATAAAAATCAAGAATCAACTTCGTCGTTATTATGCTAAAGAAACTAACATTTTTACACGTAAATCACTCAATCTTAAAGAAAGTGCCTTCAGCAAGAATTTATTTCGGCATTAAAAAGTTAGCGCGATGAAATGTGGAATTAAAAATTAAAGCTGGTAGATAATCCTAGTTCCGACATTTGGCGCATTGCAAAGTGACTGAAAAAAATTCAAACTCATTCACCATCCCCCCCCCCCCAGGCATCAAACGGCATTCTAAGCTCAAATGTTGAAGAGCAATCAAACATCTTGGCGAGCACTTTTTCTAACAATATGCTCCTCACCCATGATTGGGCTAGTGATGAGCAATTTGCTGTTGGTAACTCTTTGCAATCCCTGGAGGACCCTTCTCCAATTGGAGTAACTCCTCCTACTGGGCGGTCCTAGACAAAGATAGAAGTTTTTGCTCAACCCGTGCGCTAAAACAAGCAGACACCGATCGTGAATTGGACCCTGCGCGCCAGCAAGCGACAGTGCGTGGTTTGTGCGCTGACTCACTGAGCCATCGACGGCGTAAACAAGTTGACGAAACGGTCGTCCGGTTTCTACGAGTGACGTCATTTGCTACAGCTTCCCTCGCGTCGTAGCGGCCTACTACGGCATCATCTACTACGATCGGCGTCTACGAGGTGCTACGGACACCGAACTGAAGTAACTATCAACCTTATTCCTTCTAACATCATGCCGAAAGTACAGCGCACGCCGCCTCTTTCTCCGTCGAGTATATCAACACACTCTCAGTCTGAGTCGGACCTATCTGCGCTTATTAGATCTGGAGATGGCTCCCAAATCATTATTCGCTCCAAACGTGCACGTACTGAAACCTCACCATCTCGTAATATAGATGATAATCCAGTGTCACGGCAGGACCTTAATGATTTTAAAAACGAATTAATGTTAATGTTATCTTCCTGGAAATCGGAGCAGGACTCCATCATGTCCAAACTCGTCACGGACGTCTCACTCGTCAAATCACAATGCTCAGAGATCCAAAAGTCTAACATCGAAATTGAAACTTCAATATTGTCCATTAAAGAAAAGTTTGAAGACGTACAAGAGAAAATCAGGAAACTTGAAGTAGAAAACAAAGAGGCAAAAGACCACATAAACTTACTTGGAAAACAATTAGAAGAAGTTCATCAATTTACCAGATCGGCGTTTATTGAGATCCGCAACGTTCCAGTTAAACAAAACGAATCGGAATGCGACCTTTTACAATTGACTGGAAAATTATCGGACACAATAAAAGCAAACATTCAAGAACAGGAAATCCGTGACATTTACCGTCGCCCTGGAAGACCTGGCACCATCAAACCTATTATTGTTGAGTTTAACTCCGTCCAAGTAAAGGATAAAGTTTTGTCCACTGTTAAAAACTTTAACAAGCAGAAACAACACTCTGAAAAACTTAATTGTGAACACCTTGGCCTTTCCGGCGATAAACGGCCAGTCTTTGTGGACGAGCACCTTCTTTCTGCCACCCGGAAATTATTTTTTCAAGCCCGCGAATATGCCAAAAACCATGGCTACGCATACTGCTGGATTTCAAAGGGCAGGGTGCTCCTGCGAAAAGACTCAAATAGTAGCTATATTTATATTAGATCAGAGAAATCCTTACATGACTTACATGTCTCAATTAGCTAAATCTGGAGTAGAAATATTACTTAATGTTCTCAAATGTTTTTGTATCATTTATACACACTATGTTACACACTATCACAGTTTTAACATATCATCGTTCATCATACAACCATACATTCACACTATACATAAATCATTACTTTCATCTACATTCACCTTTACACTACAACTAAACCATTTTTCACCGGCAATACCCTTAACCTTGGGATCAATTTCGTCATCTGACTGGAGTGCAATAGTAACTAATATCTTTCAAGAGTCCGTAGGAGTCATAGTAGCTCCGTACGGCTTCTTTCATTCAATTTCATAAATAAAATGGCCAACTTAGAAGAGATTGTCACTGACATTGATAGCATCAATGTCGCTAAATCGTGCTGTTGCGCTCCTGAAAAATGTAAGGATTTGATCTATACTGGTAACTTAGCTCTCAATATAATTCACACCAACATTAGAAGTATAGGTAAAAACCTCGACAGTTTTATAGCGACCTTGACAACGACTAACATTGATTATGATCTGATAATCCTGACAGAGTGTTGGCTGAATGTCAATGTTACACTCCCACTCTTAAATGGTTATTCGGTATATTCTTCCCTTAATAACCCCATACAGAACGACGGTGTTGTGATCTACACAAAGACTACTCTAACGTGTCGTGTCACCGAGCCTATTATTGGTGATGCAAACTGTCTTCATTGTCGTATTGGTGATACTTCCATAATTGCCATTTATCGCTCACCTGCTTACGATAAACTAGACAACTTTTTCTGCAGCATCGAAAGTTTTATCGCCTCTATAAACTCTGCAAATATCGTAGTGATTGGTGATCTAAATGTTGACATCAAAAAAGGTAACAAAAACCGTCATTCTGATATATATTTAACTCTTATGGCATCCCTGGGTCTCCTACCAGCGCATCTCCTACCCACAAGAGGAAAAAACTGTCTAGACCATATCATGTTAAAAACCAAACTTCCTGCCACCGCTATTGTTCTACAAACAGAGATTACGGACCATTCTCCTACACTTCTATCACTCAAGTTAAAAAAGTGTACAAATGACCCGAACATTAACACAAGTGCTAACTACAACTTTGAGGCAATGAAACACGAACTAGATATTACCAACTTTAGCCCCGTATTGCAAGAAAATGATCCGGAAATTGCCGCGAATACCTTAATCGCAATTATTCAATCAGTAGTCGACAACCATACGGTAATTAAAAAAGTTTCTCGTAAACGCAAAATAATTAAACCATGGATTACTGCTGGTATGCTCCGTTGCATCCGCAATCGTGATTCCATGAATCTGAAGTTAAAGAGAGATCCAAATAATGATATTTTAAGAACAACCTATAGAAGATACCGAAACTTTTGCAATAACCTTTTAAAAAAATTGAAAACTGCTTACGAAATGTCTGAATTTGAAAAATCTAAAAACAATCCAAAGGCTTTATGGAACGTCGTAAAAACAATAACTTATTCCAAACGTCTTAAAACTTCTCCAAAGGAACTTCTACAAATTGCTGGTGACTTTAAATCATCAATAAACTCTGTCAACAAGTTCTTTGTTAATGTTGGAAAAAGTTTGGCAACAAAAATCCTAACCACTAAACAATCAACTTCTCAAAACCGGCCCTCACCCGCTAATTCTCTGGCAATTCTTCCTATTGAAGAGTCCGAAGTTGAGAGGCTGATAAAGAATCTCCGCAGTGACAGTGCCACTGGATGGGATGACATTCCCTCACGAGTGATTATACAGTCTTCTGACGCCTTAGCCACCCCACTAACGCACATTTTTAACCTGTGTATTTCCCAAGGAGTTTTTCCTACAGTCTTCAAAAAGGCAATCGTACACCCCATACATAAGAGTGGGGACAGGGACTGTGTCACAAATTATAGGCCTATTTCAGTCCTATCTGCTCTGTCAAAGATTTTTGAACGTTACCTAAACACATCACTAAGAAACTTCTTGGAAAAGCATTCTATTTTATCAGATAACCAATATGGGTTTCGTAAAGGTAAATCTACCGAGGACGCCGTGTCCAGGTTTGTTGAAACCGTGGTAACTAAAGTGGACAACAAACTTAAATGCTACGGTGTATTCCTCGACCTTTCTAAAGCTTTCGACACAGTCTCCGTCCCCATTCTCCTAACTAAACTTGAATCCATTGGTGTCCGTGGTGTCAGTCTGGATATTTTCGCCAGTTACCTGACAAACCGCTCACAATACGTAAAGATTGGGTCTTTTGTCAGCGATGAGGAACCAATATCCTACGGAGTCCCTCAGGGAAGCATATTAGGGCCTACGCTATTCCTCATTTATATTGACCAGCTTTGCAGTATGTCTCTTGAAAACTGCAACATTTTCACATATGCAGATGACACTGCATTACTTGTCCATGGTGATTGCTGGGACACTGCCAAGGTCAATACTGCTAATGCACTGGGTACGGTCATGGCGTGGTTATCAAAAAACCTTCTCACGCTTAATTTAGAAAAAACTCGGGACATCCGTTTTGACATCTCTAAGACCAAGAAACATGAGCCAGCTAGTGACCCCATTCTTGTCCATACCTGCCAGGATAAAGGTCTTGTTCCGTGTAGTTGCACCCCACTTAAAAATGTTGGCAGCGTTAAATACTTAGGGGTTCATGTGGACGAGAGACTTGACTGGCATGTCCAAATCGAAACTATTACTGCAAGGGTTCGGAAGCTTATTTATATATTTAAAAATCTTCGTAACTCAGCTGACCGAAGAATACTTTTTACTGTTTACTTTGGCTTATGTCGGTCGGTCCTCTCCTACTGTATTCCGGTTTGGGGTGGAACCGACAAAACTTCAATGTTAAAATTGGAACGTGCACAGCGGGCTATTCTCAAGGTGATGACACGTAAAAAACAAATTTACTCCACCGCAAAACTTTACTCTGAATGTGAAGTTCTAACTGTTAGACAACTTGCCATTCTCAGTCTAGTCCTTCGTAGGCAATCCTCGTTGCCATTTAATCAAAACGTCGCTTCTAGACGTCAGGGAGCAAAAAGAGTATGCCCTTTAATTAAATATCGTACCATTTGGGCAAAGAGACAGTGGAGTGGTCTGAGCACCAAACTGTATAACAAAATTAATAACATCACAGGCATTTACTCTTTGACCAAATATGAAGTAAAAAACGCAATTCGGAATTTACTACTTACCCTTAATTATAATGAGACCGAAGATCTTCTTAAATAGGTGATAACTTACACTTACACACACACACACACACCGAACCCACAGACACACACTCATCCACCCACCCACCCACACACACACACACACACAAACACACACACACACACACACACACACACACACACACACACATATTTCCTCTCCCATATATTGAGAAGCATATACAAACACACACTTCCTCTCCCATATATTGAGAAGCATATAAACATACACACGTACCTCTCTAATACTTAACTGTTGCCATGTAAAATGTTTAATTGGAGGAATCACTGCTGCCTAAGATACAGGATTATCCTAGATTAGGAGTCAGGGTTACACCAATAAGTTAACTACTTATAAGATACATCCCTTGTAACAACAAAGCTTTTTTTTTTTATCTGTAATATTTTAATAATAAAGGATTTATTATTATTATTTATATTATAATTAATCCGGAAATTCAGTTAGTCAAACCTGCAGAAATAATCAAATGCATATCTACTCTCAAGACACGTAAAGCAGCTGGCCCTGACCAAATATCAAATCATCTCATTAAACGTTTGCCACGTATCGTGCCATCGTGCTGCTGACTAAAATTTTCAATGCCTGTTTGCTTTTGGCCTATTTTCCTAATTAATGGAAAATGGCGAAAGTGATAGAAATTCATAAGCCCGGTAAGGATCCTTCTGATCCCATAGGTTACCGCCCAATCAGCTTACTACCTTGCTTAGGCAAACTTTTTGAAAAAGTTATAAATCGCCGCCTCAGATTAGCTACTGAGCATATCCTGATTGACGAGCAGTTCGGTTTTCGCGAATCACATTCAACTACCCAACAGCTGGCAAGAGTAGCTGAATCGGTATCTCATTGCCTGAATCTTAACCAATCCACTGGTATGTTTCTCCTCGACATCGAAAAGGCATTTGACACGGTCTGGCACGATGCACTTATACACAAACTCCTTAAAATTGGTGTTCCTCTATTATTAATTAAAATTATAAAATCATATCTTACCGATCGTTGGTTTAGGGTACAAATAAATGACGTTATTTCTGAACCTAAAATGGTCCCAGCTGGTGTGCCTCAAGGATCTATTTTAGGCCCACAGCTCTTTCTCCTCTACTTGAATGATATACCCATACAAACGCGTACTAGTCTTGCGTGTTTTGCAGATGACACAGCTTCGTTTACATCCTCCTCAGACATGGACTTAATAATTGACCGGCTTCAATTGTCGCTTGACCTATTGACGACCTATTTTAAAAAGTGGAAATTAAAAATCAATGCTTCTAAAACGGGAGCTATTATGTTTACGAGAAAACGTTTATCCCCTTCCCGAACCCTAAAAGTTGAAGGACATGAGATCAAGTGGAGTCATTCTGTTAAATACCTAGGTATTACGCTAGATAAAAAGCTCAACTGGAGCGAAAATACTTTGAACTTAAGACTCAAGGGCATGAAAGCGTTAAATGTCCTATCCTAAACAGAAAGGCTTGTCTCAGCAGCCAGACCAAACTTCATATTTACCGCACTTTAGTACGTCCTAGCATCAGTTATGCATGTCCAGTATGGAGCAGCACATGTCTCACTAATATGAATAAGCTACAAGTGGTCCAAAATAAAGCTTTTAAATATGCTTTCACAACTCGACTTCGTACAAACCTTCAGAAATTACACATTAAAAGTAATTTTCCTACCCTATATGAATACATCTACAAACTATCTGAGAAGTTTTATCTTCATAAAAATTTACATAGTAAAAATAAATATATTAACAATATCTGCAAAACACGGACAATAAACTTACCTTTCATCGATAAGTACAATCGATATAAATTACCTCATCACCTGTTTCGTGAGTGCGATAATGAATAGTTACAGTAGTCGGCGCGGGTAACGTTGCATCGGGTGCTTAGCGCGCGCGCATTACTCGATCTTATTGCAATCGTCATAGAACGGTCGAACTATTGTGCTGCGCGTAATGTGATTGCGAGAACTTGCGCGGGCGACTGCTCCTATTGACGGACTCACTTGCCTACGACCGCTCTTTTGTGGCCGTTTATATTTTACTTTGAATCTACTATTTCTTTCGTTAAATTACCTTCACAATAACTTTATCCGTTGGCTATTGTTACTCATTTTTATAATTAAAATTAGACATATTAACAAATGTAATGCTATAATGAAGCTTGCATAGGTAAATAATTAAACAAAAACAGTAATTCATAAATTTTGTTAACGATTTGTAAACATTTCATGTTCAATTAAAAGTTTGAAAAAGCGCAACAGCTTAATAAACAGATTATTTCTTAAGATTATAACATTCTAGGATTTAAATGTACACTGGAACTGTATAACTTTATTCTTATTATTATGAAATAAAGACATTATGAAATTGAAAAAAAAAAAGATTATAATTAAGTACAGCTATTTATTACCTAAAATTAGTGGGAAAATTGCATCGGCGGTCTTGAGCCAGGTTTTTATAGTTTGGTTCTCGTGAAGAACAGCTAATTCGAAGAGTGTCTTCTAAGTGAGCGTCTGTTAATCTCGAACGATATTTGTTTTTCAAAAAATTCACTTTTGAAAAAGATGTTTCTCATATGTATGTCGAGCCAAACATAATGGCCAAATTGATAGCAAGTTTTTTGCAATTTTGATATTTTTCTGGGACATGTTTGACCCAAAATTCTTCAGTTGACACCTTTTTATATATTTGCAAAGACACATCTTCTTGCAGATCGATTATTTCCATTTGAAGTGATGGCTTTGGCAGATTAAATAACTTGGCAGCCACATCTGTCCATTCTGCTGCTGCATCAACTTCAAAGGGTGACTTAAGAAACCGAGATAGCTTGCCCATCTCTGCAAAGTCTTGGAATCTTGTGGCAAATTCGTTGCTAAGATCGGCCAAAAATTTTGTAAACACTGCAATGTCCTCTTCAGAGTTCTCCTTATTATATTCCAGAATTGTCGGAAAATGAACAAATTCTTGTCTTGCAATATCTTTTCCAAAGATATCCAGCTTACGACGAAAAGCAGACACGCTTTGTATCAGATCACATATTAATTTTCCATTTCCTTGTAACTCTGTGTTAAGCGTATTTACTCGTAGATATTTCAAAATATGTTTTAGAGAAGCCACAACCAACATATTGTGCTTATTTGTTACGAACTCAAGGTGCTCCTTAGCTCCCTGCGTATCTAAGTTTTGCAAGAAGGAGGTTACTTGTTCTTTTATTGACCAAAAACGTTCAATAACTTGACCTTTACTTAGCCAATGAACATTGTTGTGTTGCAGTAAGTCAGAATACGCTGAAAACATTCAAAAAGAAACTCCTTGAAATGTCGGTGCTGAAGAGCAGAATGAGATCTTATAAAATTTATTAACTTCACCAAGCTGTCCATCACTTCTTTCAGTGTATCGCTAAGTTTTCCACAAAGGGCTGTCTGGTGGATTATGCACTGATATGATATAACGCCCCGTTGGTCTAGTGGTTTAAATACCGGGCCAAGATCTCGGGGTCCCAAGTTCGATCCCCGGGCCGGGCAACAAAAAGTTTCGAATTTTCGAACGTTGCTCGGGTTTGTGATCACCAACCCGCATTTGGCAAGCGTGGTGATTATGCCAGTTCCCATCATTGCAGTGGTAACTTGAATTCCATAATGGAGGCCTTTTCCCTGCAGTGGGATGATTATAGGCTGTTACTACTTTTATGATATTAGGCCTGAATTTTTATCCCTGATTCTCTTGACGACACCTTTTTCTTTGCCAATCATTGCTGGAGCCCCGTCAGTAGAAAGAGACACCATTTTCTCGTAACTGATGTTAGATTTAGTAATAAATTCATCAATTACCTTGAATAAATCTTCTCCTCAAGTGTTACCTTTTAACGGCAATATTGTTTGCAACTCTTCCCTAAAAGTTTTAGACTCAATGTCAAGAAATCTGTCAAAAATTTACATTTGTTCATCATTAGTAATGTCACATGACTCATCAAGTGCTATGGCGTAGCAAGGTGCCTTTTGCAGAAGTTTGAGAAGAGTGATCTTAATATCAGCAGCTAAAATTTCAGTCCTTCGTGTATTGCTTCTTGCTGATAATGAAATACTTTGAATTCCAGCGATAACATCTTTTTTTTCTTCAAAAAGCGTTGTGACTACTGCCAACATACATTCCTTCACTATCTCAGAATCCGAAAATGGTTTCTGATGTTTATTAAGCGTCCAGCACACACCTAACGCTGCATGTTGACAGCTAGCCGCCGACTTCTAACGTCGACAGCAAACTGCTGTTCGAGTGTAAGAGGTCTAATATTACTTACGGAATTATTGCAGTAAAAAAAAAAAGTTATTTTTTTATGTCGGGATATTGACGTTATGTGATTTTACGGAGTTATTGTGGTAATAACAAATAATTTTATGAATATTATTGATATGTAACAATATTTTTATGAGGTAATTTAGAATAATAGCTTTTTCGATACTACCGTTTCTTATACAATGTTTAGATAAATTACAATAAATTAATATATATGCTATATATATGCGTATACAATGTACAATATTAACATAAAATTAAGTAATATTAATTAAACTACAGAATGAAATTTCAAATGTAAAACAATCCCCATAAATCAAATCCTGTAATTTTAAACTTGAATTTTATTCATCTTCAGAAATGTTTTCGTTCCTAGCTTCACAATAAGACAATGATTTATCCAAAGGATGGTAACTTTGAGGAATAGCTCCACTTTCACACAAACTCAAGAGAGAGACGAATTCAGACTGTGTGGTGAAGTTTGTTTATTGGTATTGGTTGCCGGTATGCACGTTGCAACTGCATATTATCCATTATTAACCTGTAATAGGTGCATCTTAAGCACTCCTACGCTTTCGTCCACGTCGTCTTCCTTAGGTAAAGCATTTATTTTTTTAAGGTAGAGTGTCTTCAAATGTTTCATCGTGATACATTTTTGAATTTTCGTATAATTTACCCAGATTATAAACAGATTACATTTGTGCTTATCCTCGTAAGAGGCAACGTCTTTCGTAGATCAAAGGTATAGTTTATATAGTTGGATCATCGTTTGCCAGTTCCATATCTTTTTTGAGTTATTGTTGCAAAAATGTACCTTTGTCGATATGCTTTTTGTGGTCTTCTTCGATTGTTCCTTTTTCTTCTTCCGATGCTGGTTTTTTTTTACTTTTATAGAAGTCACATCTTTTGCAAGTGTCTTTTTAACGGGTTTGGTACGCAGGTTAAATTTTGTGACAAACACATGTCTTACTTTAGCGTAAGAAAGCACTCCTTCACCAGCTAGATTTAGCTTCTTTACTATAATGGTTAAATATTTTGGGTAAAGTCATGTCCGATGTGAGAAACTTTGCGTTGTTACTTTTGGATCGACGATAATCTATACTAAAATTATCTCTTATCTGTGCTTATCTCTGGAACTACAGGTACGAATTGAAAAAATATTTTTGTGTTGTATATAGGGTCTCCCAAAATCAGCTACATTCCGTTTAAGGGCAGTATCTATACATCTTAATAAAAAAGATGACAAAATATAAGATGGTGTTTAGTAGTCATTTTACAAAGTTACGTTTTCTTACAAAATTAAAGAACTAAGCTACAGTGAATAATGAGACATGCTGTATCTTTGCATGCACATATACTAATTATCATTCACAGATAGAATTGGTACACGAACTCACTAACTGTATCTTTGCACACAGACTTACAGGCTATCATTCACAGATAAAGTAGCTACATGTACACACACACTCCATCTTTGTTGCACACACACACACATTCTATGGTTCTCATTTCACGCACGGCACAGTCAGTACCTACACGTACATAAATTTCATTATATAGACTAGTGTAGACAAACCTTACCTGTGTGTGCCCGAGACATGGCCGCATATGTGTAGCATGATTTGTGATTATGTATCAAATCACACAGGTGCAGTAGTGCTGCGTAGGAGTAGCAGTACAGAGTACCTACATTTTAATACTGGAGCAGCATCTAGGACCTAGCACCTAGCACTTATTCCGACGAGGTAGTCGGTGGATAGTAAAATTAACAAGCGAAGCAAACAGAAATGAATAAGTTGTTTTTATTAGAAAAGCTTATGGACTGTTACAACACCATATGAGTTATGTTAAAACAGTTAGGTAAGTAAGTAGAAGGTATTTATTTACTGAAACTTTAAAATGCACATCTGTATAGGTCAAAATTATAAAAAGGTCTGCGATTTGAACTCAGTTACCAGCAAACAAAGCGAAAGGAATGTGACACCACAAAACATGGACCCTACACGGCGTATTGGTCTGTTGTACCCAGCGCCAAAAGAGGCTGCCAGGGTGTTGGTGTCATTTTGTCTGCGCGAATGAATGATTGTATGATTGAGTATGAATGTGTGACCCCTAGGCTCCTCTAGATTAGGTTAAAAGTAGGGCTTACCCGAATTATTGTCCTAGGTGTGTATGCACCTACGGATTTGGGTGTAAGCGGGTCTACATTAGCCAAAAAGGAAAGGGAGGAGTTCTGGGATAGCATGAGAGAAGTTTTAAAGAAGTGTAAGGATAATGAAAGGATTATCATGTTAGGCGACTTTAATGGATGGGTACGTGTGAAGCGTGATGGGTATGAAAGGGTTTTAGGCACGTTTGGTGATGAGAGAATAAATGAAAATGGTAAAAGTTTGCTTGAGGTATGTTTGAAATGGAATCTTTTAGTAGCGAACACAATGTTTGCTCATAAAAGAATCCATAAGTATACAACGGATGAATGTGGCATGAGAAGTATGATTGATTTTGTGATCGTAGACGAAAGACTGAAAAGGCAAGTTCTGGATACAAGGGCGTACCGCGGTGTCGGTATTGATACAGACCACTTCCTGGTGATGTCCAGGATAAGTGGTCTTTTCAAACGATGGCGACATAGGATAGCGGAGCCCAGAACTAATCTAGAACGCGTGAAAGTAGAAAATTTGCAAGAGGAGAGAGTGAAAGAAGAATACATTAAAAGGTTGAAAGAACGATTTGTTATTTTGGATAAGAAATGTGAGATAGAAAGTTTTTGGAAGACTTTTAAGGAAGGTGTAGTGACTGTTGCAATTGACGTATGTGGTTTCTGTAAGAGAAGAAAAGGAAGAATGCAGAAGAAAGAGTGGGTGGATAAGGAAGTGCAAAAGGTTGTAGGTAATAAGAAGAAAGCATGGCTGGATTGGTTAGCAACCAAGGCTAACCAAAGAGTACAAAAGGCGACATTAGAGGATGTGGATAAGGCAAGAAAGGTTTATAAAAATATGAAAGCGCTAGTGAAAAATGTGATCAGTACGAAGAAAGAAGAGCAAAAAGATGAGTTTGATAGAAGACTCTCTGATAGTTTCCAAGACAATATTAAATTGTTTTGGAAATCGATTAGATTAGCTCGAGGTAAAACATCAAACTCGGAGCTATCTAAAATCAGAAGTAAGGATGGGAATATTATAAAAGGAGAAGAATGTGTGCTGAGAAGATGGAAGGAATATTTTGAAAGTCTTTTTGAAAGAGAAGAGGGCCTAGCACAAATGCAAGCACCTCCTCTTGAAGTGAATGAGAGAGAGCATGAAAGCGATATTAGTATGGAAGAGATTATGAAAGCATTGAAATGTATGAAATCAGGTAAAGCTGCGGGATATGACAGGGTTTCCGTCGAAATGCTGAAGGCTGGACAGGGAGTGGTAGCAAGTCAGTTGTACTGCCTTTTCAACTTGTGCTGGAGGAACGGTCGGGTACCGGGAGACTGGTGCAAGGCTGTGATCGTGCCGTTGTACAAGCGAAAAGCGTCACAACTAGACTGTGTAAGTTACCGTGGAATAAGACTCTTCAGTGTTGTCGGCAAACTGTATGCTAAAGTGATGATTGAAAGAGTAATGTTAGAAACAGATGACAGAATATGGGATGTACAAGCGGGATTTAGGAAGGGAATGGGATGTACGGATCAGGTCTTTTCCCTACGATGCATTACGGAAAGATATTTGGCAACAAACCAAAAAGTCTTTTGTGCATTCGTAGACTTGGAAAAAGCCTATGATAAAGTGGTGAGGAATGAGTTGTGGTCGGCATTAGCTATGCATGGGGTGAGAAGTAAGCTGATACGGGCGTTGAATTCCCTCTATAAGGATTCTAGTGCTTGTGTCAGGATAAACGGAGCGTACACTGATTGGTTTAATATCCAAAAGGGTGTTAGACAGGGATGTGTAGCGTCTCCGTGGCTGTTCAACCTTTTCATGGATAATTGTCTGAAAAATCTGAAAGAGAGTGATTTTGGCCTAAGAATGAATGAGTTACGCGTCAAATGTCTTCTTTACGCCGATGATCAAGTATTACTTGCATCGACGGCTAAGGATTTGCAAGCGATGGTGACTATTATGAATGAAGCTTTGGAAAGAAAGATAAAAGTGAACACAAAAAAGACGAAAGTTATGGTGTTTGAAAAGAAAGAGAGCATGACAGAAGTATGTATTCGGATTGGTGGTGATGAACTGGAGCAAGTGAATGAGTTTGTATACTTGGGGTCGATGTTTACTAGGGACGGATATATGAAAGTGATATTGAAAGGAGAGTAAATGCTGGTAACAAAGTGAATGGTGCGCTGCACGCCTTTGTGAATAGCCAGAAGATTTCTATGAAAACTCGTCTGGCTGTGCATAGAGGGGTGTTGGTTCCAACACCCATGTACGGAAGTGAAAGTTGGGTATGGCAGAAAAAGCATGAAAGTAGAATAAATGCAGTAGAAATGAGAGCGCTGAGAAGTATGTTAGGAGTGAAATTGAGTGACAGGATAAGAAATAGTGTGATAAGAGAACTATAATTGAAACACACGGTTTTGAGGAGACGGAGCGAATGAATGTTTATTTTTATTAGCAAAGATTATACAACACTGAACTTATATTACCAACTGCTGAAGTCGATAGATGGCGTTAATGGTAAACAATTTTGATACACAATTAGCACCCCCACTTATCAAAGTAACAAATATATATCATCTTATACAGGATCCAAAATAAATACAAAATCATTAATTTGTAATATCCTGTATACCTAACAACTGCATAAAATAATAATGCTTGACATTAATTAAACCTTTTGTAAACAGGTCTGCTGGCATTTCAGCTGTTTCCAAATATTTCAGTTCTACAATTCCATTATTAACACATTCTTTACAAAAATGATAGCGTATGTCTATATGCTTAGTTCTTTTATTAAAGTTATTATTTAAAGACAGCTTAAGTGCACCCTGATTATCATTATACAAAGTTATGGTGTATGAATCACCAGTTATTTCCTTTGACAAACTAAGCAAATATTTAGCTTCCCTGCAAGCTTCGGCTATACCCATGTATTCTGCTTCGGTACTTGAGAGGGCAACTGTTTTTTGCTTTTTTGCCTCCCATGAAATAACACTACCAGCTAACATAAAACATAAACCCGTATAAGACCTTCTATCTATGACATTATTTCCCCAATCTGCATCAACAAACCCTTCTAATTTTAAATTACCACATTTAGTATATTTCAACCCAAACTTTTTAGTTTTCTTAAGATATTTTAAAATTCGTTTTGCATATGCCCAAGTTTCCTGATTATAGCAATTGTTAAATTGACTTAAATAATTTACTGAAAATGCAATGTCAGGTCTAGTCAAGACTGCTAAATACATAAGTCCGCCAATAAGCTGCTGATAAGGTATTTGACTTTCACAATTTTTATTTTCTATGTTAATATTTATCTTACTTTCTAAGGTGTCTCAGCTACTTTACAATCTGCCATGTTAAACCTATTCAGCAACTGATTAATATAACTCTCTTGGCTTAATGTAACTGTGCCATTGACTTTATCAATATTAACTGTCATTCCCAAACAATTTTTAACCTGTCCTAGATCCTTTAGTTTAAATTTTGAAGCCAATACCTTTTTCAAATTATTACTATCAATAGTATCATTTGTAAACACAAAAAAATCATCAACATACAAAGTTACTATTGTCTTTTTATCACCCTTTATTTTAGTATATAAGCATGGTTCTAATTCGGAACGTTTATAACCAATACCAACTAGGCACTCATCAACCTTCTTATACCAGGCCCTCGAGGATTGCTTTAGACCGTAAATTGCTTTATTCAATTTAAGTACTTTATTTTCACTATTTTGAGATACTACTAAGCATTCTGGTGTTTGCATATAAATAGCCTCCTCAAGGTCCCCATTCAAGAATGCCGTGGTGACATCAAGATGTGTAACACTTAAACCAAGTTTAACAGATAATGCGAACAACAATCTTAAAGTTGAATGCCGAACCACTGGCGAAAAAGTATCTGAATAGTCCACATTTTGCTTCTGCATATAGCCCTTGGCTACCAAACGAGCACGGTACCGAACATTATTGTCATTGTCCACTTTTTTACGCAGCACCCACTTACACTTCACTACAGTTTCACCACCTTTTGGCATATCCACTAGCTCCCATGCATTATTGTCCTTGAAAGACTGAAGTTCTTCTTTAACTGCCTGTAACCATTGTGCCTTTTCTGAACCTTTTAATGCCTCTTCTAGGGATAATCCACTAGCATCATCAAATACATCTTCAGAAATGCACATATTTGAAATCCTATAGCGTTCTGGTTTTCTTCTTATTCTGCTAGACCTAACACGCTGCTCTACTGGTGAGTCGCAAGCTTCTTCATATTCACTCGGAATATATGAATCTGAACTATTGAATGTTTCTTCAACAAATGTATCCTCATCTCCGGTTACTTCTCCTGAACATGGTGCATCATTGTCAAGTGAATCCCCCACTGCACTTGAGTTTTCTACACTTTCAATAATGGTTATACCAATCTCTGGTTTCTTCTCATCTTGACAATGACATCTCTGCTTGTTGTCACACGCTTTGTTCTAGGATTGTATATACGATAACCTTTGATGTCGTCTGGATAGCCCACAAGTATCTGCTTCTCAGACTTTCTGTCCCATTTCTGGCGCTTCTCCTTGGCCACATGGACCATGACACTGCTGCCAAATATTCGTAGGTGACTTACGTCTGGTTTGCATCCAGTCCAGATTTCATATGGAGTCTTTTCATTTAAAGCAGGAAGAACAGTACGATTTTGTAAATAAACTGCCGTGTTAGTAGCCTCTGCCCAGAACTCTTTTCCCATATTTGCATCAAATAACAAACATCTAGCTTTCTCTACAATTGTGCGATTATTTCTTTCTGATAAGCCATTCTGCTCAGGGGTATACGGATTACTTCTTTGGTGAGTAATCCCTTCCTTCTTGAGATAAAAATCAAAATCTTTGTTGCAATACTCGCATCCATTATCACTTCTTAATATCTTTATTTTCTTATTAGTCTGTTTCTCAACTTTTGCTTTAAATTCTGCAAAACATCTCAGTGCTTCACTTTTGTGTTTAATGAAATACACAAATATCATACGACTATAGTCATCAATAAATAGTATGAAGTATCTGAAACCAGCAAGAGATTCATGTTCCATTGGTCCACAGATGTCAGTGTGAACTAAATGAAGTAATTCTTTGCTTCTTGATCCCTCATTTGTGAAAGGCATGATGACTTGTTAAGATCCACTTTTTCTTGGAAGTTCATTCCTTCAACAGCACTTTTCATTTTATTTAGGTATTTACTATTCACATGACCCAATCTTCGATGCCAAGTATTGCCAGATACAGTCAAATTAGCCACAACACTGTCAGGTACTCTCAACTTGTACACTCCATTGTTTAGCACAGCTGTAGCCACTAATTCATTGTTTCTATTGAATACTTTACAGCTATCTGTCGTAAACTGAACATTATTTCCGGATTTTATTAACTGGCTCACTGACAATAGGTTAGTTGTCAATCCTGGAGCACATAAAACATCCTTTACTGTAACTTCAAATTCACATTGATCAGTCTCAGTTACAATGGTCACGTCGCCGGAACATAATACCTGTAGTCTCTCACTATTAGCAACACAGATATCTTTCATTTTGTGATATGTTGCATTCACAATCCACTGTTCATTAGCTGTCAAGTGCATACTCGCGCCTGAGTCGATGTACCAGTCGTATTGATTAAAGTTACCGCTCAAAAACACCGCACTAAACGCATTGGTTTGCTTACGTTGCGATTTCTTCGTATTATTATTGGCGTTATCATTATTTTGACATTGATTCTTGTAATGCCCCGTTTGTTTACAGCGGTAACATGTAACATGACTTTTGACATTGACATTTTGTTTCATCTGACCTCTTTGTACGCTGGCCATAGACGGATTATTTTTCTTATGTTGCCATTTCTGCGCACCACTAGCGAATGCATTGCCAACGTCATTGGATTGATCGACTTCCGTTTCCATGTCCATGAGCTTGGTTCTAATGGCGTCCGTTGTAATATGGATGCCGGAATGCTCGATCGCCATAATCATTGGCATGAATTTTTCTGACAATCCAGCTAGCAATAAACAACCGATCCACTCGTCACTGATGCTAAATCCTGTCCCACTCAATTTTTGTCCCGTTTCGACTATCTGCGTTACATATGACTGCATTGAAGAACAACTTTCTAGGCGAATTGAAATCAAGTTTCGTAATAGCGATATTCTTCGTGTGAATCCCGAATCGTCAAATAATGCCTTCAACTTGTTCCATAGCTCCAACGTAGTTTTCACGTTCTTTATATGTACGTACAACGCACTATCTATAGTCATAATGAGTTTTGCTTTAGTTCTCGCGTCCTCTGCGGCTTCTATTAACTTCCCAGAAACTGGCTTTATGCAGTGCAGCATATCCTCTAGGATCAGAAAATTCTCCGCGGCGAAGATCCATTCGTTGTAGTTTTCGCGGCCTTTTAGCTTGGGAACATTTACTAGGTAGTTCGATGCCATTCTTGCTAATTTGGATTGCAATAACTGAATAAATAACACGTAGCTAACTATGATTCACCACTTTTACTTTAGGAAAAGTACTTTTACACAACAATAACTTGGAAATAACTAAGGACGCTGGGCCCATAACCTATAATTGAAACACACGGTTTTGAGCGAATGAATGTTTATTTTTATTAGCAAAGATAATACAACACTGAACTTATATTACCAACTGCTGAAGTCGATAGATGGCGTTAATGGTAAACAATTTTGATACACAATTAACAAAATTGAGTGACAGGATAAGAAATCAGTGCTACGCGCGACGGCACACGGAGCGCACGTATCAGTTATTGTATCGTAGTGACTCGGAGCGCGCGTCTTTTTTTCTTCTACCCTCAGTTTACGGAGATGGAAGAAGCGAGTGAGGACGATAATAGAAGTGATTCGGAAATTATTAACGAATGTGAACGTGAAATTGAAGCGATGCTAGAGTGGGATAATTCGGGGATTGAGTATAATACTACTAAAAATGTTAAGAAGAGAGGACGCGAAGAAAGTGAGGAGAATAGCGAAGAAGGATTTGTTACAGTTACAAGAAGAAAAGCCAAAAGACTACTTAGAAGCAATTCTCTAATGTTACAAGCGAATGCAAGTGGTATATCTAACCTAGAAGAGGCTCAAGATATGGAAAGCACATTCCAAGTATGTATCACTTCTTTAACCGCACTACCAAAACAGTTTGCGTTGGCTAAACTAATGAAAAATGAAAATATAAATGGCATAAACCGTATTAAATATAAAAGTTCATACAAAGTGCTCGTTGAATTTGAGACTAAAGAGTGCGCTGATAAATTACTTAGCTGCTCAAAAATGGTTGATTATGGGTATAGATGTCAATTTACTACCGAAAATAACATCTCATACGGAGTAATTAAGGGTGTTGATTTGGATATTGAAACTGAAGAGATTAAAAAATCACTAGAAAGCCCTTACGAAATAATATCTATAATACGACTTAAACGACTGGATCTCGATAGGAAGTGGATCGATAGTGAGTCAATACGAGTTATCTATACGTCGCAGGCGTGAATTTCACGTTCTTTCCTTTTTGTTCTCAATATTATTTAATCCAAAATCTCCATCTTATCTAAAGGAGCGTTTTCAATTTTTGCGATCCGCTCTAGGTCACGATATGCGGTCTTCCAATAAACTCCGTCTTGTGACTCCTCTTCATTCTTCCCATTCTTACTCGCGGTCATTCACTGTAAAATCCATACGTCTATGGAACTCTCTTCCATTGTTGATTCGGCAATCTGAATCACTTCCTATTTTTAAAAGCAGACTTAAAACCTATCTTCTTTCACTTTAATTTCTGTCCTGTCTAATTTTAACTTATGTAATTCCTATTACTGATACTTTTGGTCACGTGATCCTCTTTCGTTTAATGTATTTGGGTTTGTAGTTGTATGTGTATATGTTATGTATGTATATGTTATGTATGTATATTTAGTGTATAGTTTATGTAGTTTATTATGCATGTATGTAATACTGTATTTTAATGTTATTTATGTAGTTTACTATGCGTGTAATATTAGATATATTTCAGATTGTAATTTTACATCTCTTTTATTACTTTTCTTTACGTGTACTTTTGAATACTCTCCGCCGCCTTCCCCTTTCAAATCTGTTTCATCTTTCCTCTGCCTGAAGGTTGTCTGGTAGAGATCGCTGCAAGCGATAAGACCGCCTAAATTGTACTAATCTAAATCTTACTCATGTGTTATTTTTCAATTTTATGGTGTGCAATAAAGTGTATCTATCTATCTATCTACGAGTTGGTTTTAGAAGTTCTACCTTACCCTCGTATGTGCACGCATATGGGTGCAGGTTCAAGGTGGATTCATATGAATTTCCAGTAACACAATGCTCCCTTTGCTGGAGATATGGCCACATAGCGAAATTTTGCCCTACTAAAAAAGCATTCTGCCCTAAATGTGGCAAAGATCACGATAATTGTGAGACACAAATCTACCAATGCCTAAATTGTAAAGGTCCTCACATGGCATCAGATAAAAAGTGCCCTATATTTATCAAAGAAAAAGAAATAAGAAAAATAATGCGTCTACAAAATGTAACGTATAGAAAAGCTCTGCAATTGTATCTGCAAATTCAAGCCGCAAAAGAAAAAACTTCGTTCTCTACAAATATAAATTCCAGCCCTATTATACCAATAAATAATAAGAAGTCGTACAGCAGCGTACTAATAACACAGGCACAAGTTCATGAAGAGAAATCGCTTTCAGACAGTGCACTAGATATAGAAGAGGAGACGCAAGCTTTGCACTCACAGGATAGAACTGAAAGGAATAGGAACAAACATAAGATGAAGAAGAAAAACGAAGTTTTACAAGGAGAAATGTTAAGAAATGAAGAAGTGCAGGACATCGAAGAAGTGAAGAAAACTAAACATTCAGAACAAAATAAGCTAAAGTTTGAATTTAAAAAGTTTGTATTGAGAGTTAAAGCAATCATTGTCAACAATAGTTCTTTTGAAGATAAAATAAGCTCGTTTGTAAAATTAATAGGAGAAGTAATCAAAAATTATCTAATAAGTTTTGTCAGCAACGGAGAGGCAATAGAGTTATTATTCAAAAACATTTTTGATGGATAAAAGGCCATCTAAGTGCTCCGTGATTAATATATTACAGAGGAACGCACAATCTATACGACCTAAGCTGGCTAGCTTCGGTGCTTTGCTTAATCAGGAACGGATTCATATTGCTATTTTAAGTGAGACATGGCTGGAACCTGAAGCACCTATCTATCTTAGCGATTATAACTTCTATAGGAACGACAGGTATGACGGGTATGGTGGGGTGGCTATCATCACTCACAAGTCTCTACAAGTACAGGTATGTCCCATAAGATTAAATAATTCAGACATAGACATAGTAAAAGTTAAATTACTAAATTGTAGCCTTTTAGAACACGTAGTTTCTATTTATTGTCCGTCATACATACAAACCTCTCAAACAGATTGGGATGACATATTTGCGCTTTGCCCAAAAAAATCGTTAATTGCTGGGGATTTTAACGCGCACCATACAAATTGGTCATACAAAATAGATACAAGAGGTACGCAGATTTCGGACTCAGCATTAGATAATAACTTTATTTATCTTAATAATGGCCAATTCACTAGAGTTAAATTAGTTGATGGCAACATGCAAGAAAGTTCCCCGGATATTACTTTTGCTTCATCTGATATTGCAATTAACTTTGAATGGCAAGTCTCTCAGGAGAATTTGGGTAGTGATCACCTTGTTATAAAACTACATATGAATTACACTAATAACCTTCCATTAATTAAGCGTCGCAATTACAGTAAAACCGATTGGGTGTCATATAGGAAATATCTAGAAGAAACGCTAACTTCAGCTGATATAATTGAGAGAAATGTTATTCAATCTAAATACGATCACTTTCAGGAACAACTTATTAATGCCGCCGATCAGAGTATACCTTTTATTAAAATAAACTCTAACCCAGAAAGTAATTTTAAGCCCAAACCCTATTGGACTCCCGCCCTGTCTCATGCAGTTGCTCAACGCAGGTTATATTTAAAGAACTTTCGACGCAATCCAACACCCGAAAATCTTAATAAACTAAATGACAAAATTAAAGAAGCCAAACGTCTAATTAGTCAAGCAGAAGCACAAAGTTGGCAAAAATTTTGTAACAGTATTGACGAATCGACTTCAGCAAGAGAGGCATGGCAGAAAATGAGATGGGCGAAAGGTCTTAGGCGGACGTTTTTCAATGCATCGGACGAGAAAAGGAATGAACTATTGTTATCTCTAACACCTGAATCGGTCTCTAACTCTACGCCAGTTTTTAATTCCTCTAATGAGCTCTTAGAATCTGATTTCACTATTCAAGAAATGAAACACGCTTTAAAAAATAAGGATACTGCTCCTGGAGAAGACGAAATCTCCCACACTATGATATACAATCTACCCGAGAACGGAAAGATATATTTGCTCAGTCTATATAATGCAATTTTTAAATTTGGCTATGTTCCTACACAATGGAGAAATGTGCTGATTGTTCCTATTCCCAAATCAGGTGGTGACCCTAATACTAACCCAAAGCTAAGACCAATCTCTTTATTGTCATGTATATGTAAAATTTTTCATTCTATGTTAGCGCGGCGACTGGAGTGGTTTGTAGAAAAAAATCATATTCTTCCAAATTATTCAACAGGATTTAGACGGTCTCAGTCTAGTGTGGACTGTTTGGTTCGTTTTATTTCATACATACAAATTAATTTTAAGAAAGATACTCCTACTGTTGCATGCTTTTTAGACATCGAGAACGCATATAATAATGTTTCAGTTTTACAAGCTACTGCCTTCTTAAATGAGCTTCAAGTAGGGAAGAAGATATGTTATTACCTTTGGTCGTTCTTAAATGAGAGGCACCTAAAAATTAAAAACCAAAAAGGTGATGAGCTAGTAGTTAGATGGACAGATAAAGGTTTGGCACAGGGAGACCCTATTTCTCCCCTTGTTTTTAACATTGTTACCTCTAAAATAGCCCAGCAAATAAGAGATGTATTTGTGTGTCAATATGCCGATGATTTTGTCTTTTACGTTAGCGACAAAAATATTAAAACTTGTGAAGAATATCTACAACATACATTAAATGAAGTTATTAAGCAATTAGAAAAACTGGGATTAGAACTGTCTGCGGTAAAATCAAAATACTGTGTTTTTAGAAAAGGTAGAAGAAAAAATAAAATAATATTAAAAATTAACGATCAGCCATTAATGTCTGCAGAATGTATAAAATACCTAGGACTCTGGTTAGACAGATCTTTGCTTTGGAGGAAACATATCAACGAAACAGTTGAAAAGACGTCAAAATTTTTGAATATTTTAAAAATTCTGGCTGGATCCGGTTGGGACGTTCATCCTAGACATTTAAGGAGAATTTATGTGTCTCTTATCAGAAGTAGATTTGACTATGGCTGTCATTTGTATGCTAGTTGCGCAAAAACCCACTTATCTAAGATAGATAGGATTCAAAATCAAGCCTTACGTATAATTGGAGGATTTATCAAGAGCTCTCCTATACATGTTATGGAGGCAGAACTCTGTATCCCTCCACTTTTTATAAGAAGAAGTTTCTTGGCTGACAAATACTGTATTAAGGCAAATGCACCGACAGCTGCTGTTCTTGAGGAACTTGCATCAACTTATCGAGGCCGATATTTGGCAAGAAACAAAACACCATTACTTAGTACTGCTTTTAGTCGATCTAGAAATGTTTCAGTTATTTCGTCATATCCGTTGGAGATGTATAGTCTTGATATCTGGGTTACTCGTGTCGATGCATTTAATACCATTAGAGCTTTCTTAGATTGTGTTAAAAAAGCAAAACATTCTTTAGAGACTAACGCTTTAAAAAGCAATATTATTAAAGAACTTTCGGAAACATACGATGAAAGTTATTGCAAAATATTTACGGATGGGTCAAAAGATGAAAGAGGGAATGGTGCAGCCTTTTGTGATGTAGAAAGTAAGCATGCTGAAACATTTAAAATAACTTCAAATGTTTCAATTATGTCGGTAGAGCTGGTGGCGATTTACAAGGCTCTTGAGTACGCTAAGAACACGAATCGTGAAAAAGTTGTTATTTGCACAGATAGTAAGAGTGTGCTGCAGCATATTGCTCGGTGCGCCTCTGGCGAAAGAGGTGTACCGATAGCATATGACATACTGCAGCTAATTTACAAAAGCGTTGTAAATGGCAACTCGTTATGCTTGCAATGGGTTCCCTCCCACGTAGGTATTAAAGGTAACGAGGAGGCTGATCGACTAGCCAAAAGAGCTATATTGGATGGTTTTGAATTTCCAATCGATCCTTATTACTCTGAGCTTCTATTTACCTTCAAAAAACAACATCATAATTTGTGGAAGGAACACTTTAATGAAATATCTTTGACCAAAGGTATTTGGTTTAAGACCATGGTAAGTGAGCCTCCTCGCGTACCGTGGTTTACAAATGTAGATTTAAGTAGAAAAATAATCATACTCATGTTCAGACTTCGTTCTGGACACTTTCCGACCAGTAAGTTTGCACATCTAATGAAAAAGTCTGACTCGCCAAACTGTTCTATTTGTAATACAGTAGAAGATGTACAACACTTGCTATCGGAATGTGTTAAAAATCAAAGGGAACGTCAATCCTTGATGAGTCAACTACATATCTCAGCATCTGATGTTGGGGTATTTCAAACTATTTTAGCACAACCTGCATCAGACGCTGCGAAACTGGTATGTAATATGGTTTCGGTGACTCACCAATGATGTATAGTTTTTTTAAGTATATTCGTTTGTGTATATGTTGTTAGGGTATGATGGGACTGACGTACTTTCATGTAAAAGTCCCTAAATAATTAAAAGAATAAAAAAAAAAAAAAAAAAAGGATAAGCTAGTACTAGCCACATACAGGGTGGCCTGTATGATTTCTGACGTCACGGCAGCGAGGTACTGCAACGCGCAAGTGTGGCAAAAATGTGCCGTGTAAAAACAACGCTATCTCGTTGCAATAAGGGCGTTGAGTGAGACAACACTTAAAAGTTTTTATTGAAAGAACTAAAAAATATTATTAAAATTAAAAACTATGTTCATTTTTACATTCATGATAAATTATCTGTGTAATCATGTGCGATCATGACAGTCTTTTTTTTGCTGTTTTCTTAGGAAAACTGAAAAGAAAAAATCGTTCCTGCTGTAACTTTCAACGTCAATTTAACTTCGGTAAATCGATTAATATTCCACAGCCACTTATCAAGAATGGTAAAAATGTGTGTTAAAATGAATATTTATAAAAATATCTCTGTGATAATGTGCAATTTGAATAATTTTTATTATTTTAATGCACAATAAACATAAAAACAATGCCGTCGCTCGCGCGCCGACAAGAACACGTCATTTTCCAAGTTCCAATGAAATACGATTGTTAACACTTATTATAACTTAAAAACTAAAACAATAGATATTATGGGAAAAAACTTACCTTTTCACTCTTAAATACACATAAATTATCTAATTTCAATCACAAGAGCACACGCGCACGTCACCGCGACAGTTCCAAGATAACGACAAACTTCACCAACTTATTTCTTATTTTTTTCTTTAAAACATCCACGACGGTCGAGAAGATCTACAAGAACCTCTTATCAAAATCGAAGATTTCGTACCACTATCAGATGCACCGCCATCTATATTTCTTCCTATAAACTAAAGACCAAACAACCGCGACACTGTGCTTACCAATAGCAGCACTCAACGTATTTTTTATCGCCGCCCCTAGAGGACAGTTTAGTGTACCTGAACGTAAGACACCAAAAATTTTTAAGACCCTTAAGCGTCCCTTGACGTTCAAGTGGATACTTTAGCCAAGGATACACTAGGGGACAAATGTCCTACGACATGTATCGGCGACATGTCAAGCGAAGCCGGCCGATTTCGCCTGACATGTCTGGCGACATCGCGCGATTTATGTCCGTCGCGAAACTTCGCCTGACATATCTGGCGACATCGCGCGACTTATGTCCGTAGCGACGTCAGGCGACTTATGTCCGTAGCGACGTCAGGCGAAGTCGTGCGACTTTGCGCAACTTCGCCTGACATAAATCTGACATCACCAAGTTTTGTTTCACAAGGCAGTCGATATCATGACACCCGCCGAGGTGATGTTGTTGGCTGCGGCGTACATAATTATAAAAAGTCAAAGAAAAAAAAGGAAAAAGACGAGAAGGTGGTGGATTATAAAGTACTTACAACGAAAGAACAACAGTGTCTTCAGTGAATTAAGTATTATTGATGGTTCATTCAAGAATTTTACGCAAATGTCATCAACAGACTTTGAAATACTGATGAATATGATTGGCCCAACAATATCTAAAAAGGAAACTAAGTTTCGAAACCCTGTAAGCGCTAGCGATAGGCTAGCTGTAACGTTGTGATATGTATAAGACCACTTATTTGTATGACCTCATATTACTTTCTGCCTGATTGGCAGATGTCGATATATTTTTTTGGTTCCATACAAATTTAAAAAAAATATACTCCAAAGCCTAAATAGCGTTGACAACAATCATAATAGATCATTAAAAAAACACTAAGATTTTTACCGTCATAATAACTCTTGAAATACGTGAACTGATTTGAGTTGCAGCCAAACAAAAAAAAACACAGTCAATAATCATGTTGTTTTTTTTTAATACGGTCTGATAACACAGGTATATGTAGTTATCTAAAAATAATACATAATTAATACTTAAAGCACTTCGGGAAAATTAGTATAAACTGAGGGCCTCACAAACAACAATTTAAACATCACTGCACCTAATACCTGCTTTTCGGAAAGTTCTTTTGGCGTTGAAGTGTTGGAGCTGTTACTGGCGGTTGTTCATCTATATTGACGTTATTAAAGTAGCATAATTCATTGCGCCAGGAACCTTCTACTAGAGTATTCTCATTATTAACATCTTCATAATCCATCATCCCAGGTGGGTTATATCTAGTACGCGATTGCGAATTACGACGTAAAAAGTTGTGGAGATGTGCGCAGGCCATTACAACTACTTCAGCGTTTTTAGGATCGAGTTCAATCGGACGTCGAACAATTCGAAACACGACAGACATCACCCCAAATACGTTTTCGATAATTCTGCGGCATCTAGAAAGTCGGTAATCAAAAATCCGTTTTATATTCCCTCGTTCATAAATTCCAGGGTAGGGTTTCATCATATTTTGACTCAACGCAAATGCACTATCACCAACGAATACAAATGGTAAACTAGGTCCGTTTCGTGCTATCGGTGTAGGTGGGGGTAAATCTAAGTTGTTCTCATTTAATTTCTTATAAAATGTTGTTTCTTGATAGACTCCACTATCAGAAGATATGCCTTTGGAACCACAGTTTACGTAAATAAAATTATAATTTGCATCTGCAATTTCCAATAATACAATACTGAAATGTCCTTTATAATTAAAATAATCACTGCCAGAATTAGGAGGTGCTATTATAAGTATATGCTTGCCATCAATCGCACCCACGCAATTTTGGAAATTCCATAATGTTTTGAAATGCTCAGCTTTATCTTTCCACTGTTCTAAAGAGCCTGGTATCTGAAATCAAACGTTTTTTTCTTTTCAGACAGCAAATCAACATTCGCAAGATAGTTAGCAGGATAGCCTGGATGATCAAGCCTCGAATTCACAAGGGGATCGCGGTAATCTGAACGAAAACATTAAAAACAAGAGACCAAGACCATCTGATGATAAAGTAGATGAGGCCTATGAAATACTGTTAGATGCTAAAAGAAAAATGAACCCAAACACAGTAAAAGACGATTTCGATGTTAATGGGCAGTATGTTGCTTCCGAGCTGCGTAAGATTAAAACGGAACACGCGCTTATCATGACAAAATATTCAAATTAATAACATAATAATGGAAGCAAGGCAGGCAATTTGTATGGATATAGCTCTGTATCAACTCCATCGCAATGTGAAGGGACTTCTTCGCGTCTTTCGCATTATGACGACCTGAATACATCAAATTCTTTGCAAGATAGAACTGAAGCGAGTGATAATATTACAAGTATTATAGCAGTGTTGGAAAAAGCTGTCGAAAATGAGTGATATATTGTTCAACAGAACTCCTGTTTATTTTATAATAATTCAGTTGAATGTAGTTTTCCTTTTTTTTCTATAATTGTATGTAACTATACATACAGTAATTTAATAGAAAAAAAATAATCCAAATAAAAATGTAACCTACGAGTACATAACGATCAACAATTCGGTAGAAAAATTAAGAAAAGCCCCTCTTGCATGTACATTACCATAGTTACGTCATCTATTCAAACATTTCACAACTACACGCAAGAGGGGCTTTTAAGCTTGGAACATTTAATTTTAAATTACTTAATTTATTCTTACTTTTATTTGATCCTTTAGAGCCTGTATCAGTGCCTTGCATACTTCTGGCACTATTCGGCATATTAATTGCCTTGATATTCGAAATGTATACGATAAAGACATGTAAGAATCCCCACTTGCAAGGTATCAATATGATAAGACTAACATAATATGTATAAGACTAATTGAGGACCACATTTTTTTTCGATTAAACCATTACTTTTACTCATTTCCCTAAGTATTATCTGACTTACCAGCACAGCCAGCTGCTCTTCCTCTCGTTGTGTTTCGTCATTCTGCGACAGTGCTGTCACAACATTAGCATACGGCAATGTTTGTCCCGTCCACAGTTCAACACTGGTTTGTTTTCACTTGTGCAAACAGTCGGAAAGGTAAACTTGGGACCGAGCTATTTCAATAACTTCGTATCTACTGAATTATAGATAGGTATGAACAGACAACGGCAGGTCAACCTGCCTAAAAAGTTAAAGGGCATTGAATTGCTTTTGATGTAAGAGACCGTTTTGCTTAGTATTTTTGTAGTGAAGAAGGGAGTGTTTCATGGCAAAATAACACCGCATAATAAACAAAATGGTTAAAAATCATGTTTAACACAATAATTTAGCACAAATAGATGCGTTTCAATAACTTATACGGTATTGTAAGGTTTGTTACCTCTAGAAACACAATAATGCTAGAGCCCACCGAGTATGATATGAAATATTGCACTTGAACTCAATGTGTTAAGAGGGAAAATAGGTAGTTATTTAGTATTTTAAGTAAATTGTACCATCGCCACAGTAATAAAGAATTTGTATCATAACACTTGTGCAAAATATTTTTTTAGCATTACTTGCCTTATTATAAAAAATACGAGTATTATAACATAATGTTATATATTTTTGGAAATTTATGAAGGATAAACGTATTAATCATTCAAATTTACCATCCAAAATGCAATTGAATGACTCTATTGCCGAGACCGGTCCCGATATTGCAAATCTCTTTGCTACGCACTTTGCTTCTACATTTACTTCTGGTACGCAGGACTCTTATTTTACGTATTTGTCACATTGTGGTTTGTCTACTCACCAAAACTGATATCACTAAGGCGATAAAACAACTTGACATACAAAAGGGAGCAGGTCCTGACCAAATACCTCCTTTATTCATTATAGACTTTGTGGCTCGAGTCTTTCTCTGCCTCTAACATTAATTTTTAACCGCTCTCTTTGTGACGGTATATTCCCCGATAAATGGAAAAAAGCTAGAATAGTTCCAGTGTTTAAAAAAGGTGAAACCAATGTCATCAGAAATTACCGGCCAATATCTGTATTATCTACTTTTTCAAAATTATTCGAGTCTTTAATTAATCCAATTATCAGCGGCCATGTTGAAAACTCATTGTCTGAATATCAGCACGGTTTTCGTAAAAACCGTTCCACACAAACAAATTTAGTTTCACACATATCCACAATTGCTAGTTTAGTCGATAGTGGTTCACAAGTAGATGCTATTTATACAGATTTTGCCAGTGCATTTGATAAGGTTAACCACTTCTTAACCACTTCTTATAACCAAACTTCAGCTAAAAGGTTTACATGGTAGCTTGCTGCGATGGTTCAGTTCCTACCTAAAAATGAGACCACAGTCAGTTGTTGTCGATGGTTTTGAGTCGGGAGTATACTATGCAACATCAGGAGTTCCACAAGGCTCTCATTTGGGACCTATACTTTTTCTTGTGTTTATTGACGATATTGCCACACACATAAAACACTGCAAGTTTGGTTTGTTCGCTGATGACCTAAAAATCTACAGATCTGTCGATTCGATTCTAGACGTAAATCTTATTCAGGAAGACTTAGACAGTATTAACAATTGGTGCAAATCAAATATTATGACACTGAATATAACAAAATGTTACCATATTAAATTTACCAAAAAAAGAAACCATTCCAATCAACATACAATATTAATAATACAGCACTATCTGAGGTGCATGAGGTAAGAGATTTAGGCATTGTGGTGGATAGTCAGCTCAAGTTTACATCCCATATTAATAAAGCAGTGATGAAGGCGTCCCAAATGTTGGGTTTTAAAAGAAGGAATACTAAAAGGTTTCGATTGAATAGTTCGCGTATACTCCTGTATAATGCACTTGTTCGAAGCAACTTAGAATATTCTTTGGAATGTTTCAAGATTCCCAAAATGTCCTTAGAAGAACGAAAAGAACACTTGAAGAAGAAGAATGCATGTACTGTCTGCCTACGTGTCGGACACTACGCGAAGAGGTGTAAGAGTTTCCCGAAATGCTTTGTATGTTCAAAAAGACATACTGTACCAATGTGTCCAAAACTTGACAAGAGGGCGAAAACTGGAAATGAAGATCCTAGTATAAGTAATTGTAGCAATAACGTACCGCAAATATCCCTTTGCCAGAAAAATAACACCACCTTATTACAGACTGTAATGTTATATGTCAGTTATAACGGTAGAAAAATGTTAACAAGGGCCTTATTTGATAGCGGTGCACAACGCTCTTATATAAAACTAGATGTAATACAGTCTTTACATATACCAAGCACTGGCAAAGAGTCAGTCAGTCATTGCTTATTCGGCGGTACACATTTAAAAAAGGGTACGTATTGTAAATATGATTTTGATATACATAGTGTAAATGGTAGTTTTTCTTTTTCTATGTCTGCTTTAGGTTTAAATAAACTTACGGGGCCATTGCCTAAGTTGAACTGTTTATCGACAGTTCAAAAACTTCGTAATTTAAATATATTTCCTTCCGACATTGGCTACGATTCCTCGGATGTAGGATTATTGGTTGGGGCTGATATGTACGGGTACTTACTTTCAGGTAATGTAGTTCACGTCCACGAAGGCCTATATGCAGTGGAAACGAAATTGGGATGGTCTTTACAATTCAGTTCAGTTAATTTCAATGTTACAGATTATTGGGAACTGGAAACATTGGGAATTAAAGAACCTTGTGATAAAAGTCCCATAGAAAATGGAACTAATACTTACCAGTTTTTCAGAGTGACTTTGTCACGTTGTGATTCTACCAATGAGGAGGAAGGTCGCTATGAAAGCTTTTGGGAAAGACTTGTGCGTACATTCAAAGAAATGCTTCGTCGGATGCTAGGAAGATCAACTCTTAACTACGTAGAACTTGAAACTCTGCTCTGTGATTGTGAGGCCACTATAAATTCTAGACCATTGACATTTATGGCTAATGACACAGAGTGTCTTCAACCCCTTACACCGAATTGCTTTATGCAAGACCTGTCAGAGTCCGGTGTACCTGATTTAGATCAGATGATGCCACGGAAACTAACTCAAGACATCGATACTTACAAAAAATACGAGCGGACCTTAGGTCTCGATTCCGTAGCGAGTATTTAGGTAGTCTTTATCAAAAACCACTTAAATGTTTTGCGAACAATTTGAAGCAGGAAGACATTGTATTGTTAGATACAGATAACAAACGACATCTTTGGCCAATAGTTAGAGTACTAGATTGCATCAAGGATAGGGATGGTAATGTACGATCTGTGAGATTAAAGACCGACCGAGGTTCTGTTATAGTGCGACCGATACAAAAATTGTATCCCTTTGAAGTGCAAGGTGAGTTAGAGTAATGCTTTATTTTATTTTATTACTAATAAGTTGATAACTTATTTATCATAAATATATGTCTCTTATATTTTTCTGGCTTGGGAGGATGTTGCGAACTCTTTATTAGACTGTGTCTATGATTTAAATTGACTTTATAAAAAACCATGTATTGATTGATTGTCACTCCAAATTACAAAATTTTCAAATCGAGTTCTCTTTTTATTTTGCCTATTATTTTCCCCGTATTTACAACAACCTGTTATTGATTTTCTCGCTTCCGTTCTGGAAATTTGGACCTGAAAAATAAACCTCGCGGTCGTCCGAAGGCTTTGGTCGACAATGAATCCAAGCTGTGATCTAAGAATTGAAGCTGATGATACACAATCTACGGCTGAATTAGCAGCAGCTTTCGACGTTTTTTTTTTTATAAATTATGTGCTTGTTCTTGACAACATACTTAACTATACAGTTAAGAAGAAGCCTAAGATGGAGCGAGCTTACCCAGAGGTACTGGTTCTCCCACACACCAGCGGAACACAGAAAAACTGTTTGGCGCTGGACTCCGGCAGGAGGGTGGTAGCAACCAGGCGGCCTCTTACGAAGCCTACCACCGCAGAGGGATCTGTTAGCCATCATCATTGGTTAGAAAACCAAAGATGCCGTTGCCCAGGGTGGACCACTTGGAGGTAGATCCCACTACCCCAAAAACAATATTGCTCCATTTGCGTCAAATTGGCAAGGTAAAAAAGCTTGACAAATGGGTGTCTGTTGACAATACCAACATGTTAGCTTTGTATTTTAGTACAACTGTTTAGTTTTTATTTTTGTGTTGGCTAAACTGTCTAGCGGGCTCCAGCACTTGCCAAATGTAACGGGTAGTGAATAAACGCATTTTTACCTCACGGACCTCGTATTAATTATCAGCCCCTTAGAGTTACAGTATTACTCCACCCAATTTCTAACATGGTCCTTCGTATGGTGAGGTACCGCGAGTGTTATTAGTGCAAAAAATTGTTGTTCTGGACAGTTTTTACGTCGCCTGGACTGGTTACAATCTCCGCGTGCGTTAATTCGTGGGAGTGATTACCAGGAACGACGACTACTTCCAGGAGCCGCCAACTACGAGTACTACTCGTATTTAAAATCTACACTACTACACTACACTCGTCACTTGCAAGTCACCGAAAATCAAGAAAGCCGCATTATCAGGGATATTTTCGCAAATTTCATAGTTAGACAGAACTCAGCGAAAGTTCAAATTTTTACCGTGAAGTTGAAGTTCTAGCTACTCGCCGCTACGCGTCATTGGCGCTAGCAGCAGATTCCACCATACTAGAAGCTGGGTTCGGCGATACACGTCAAGAAAGCCTTCAAATTTTGCCGCCATTACATCTTGGTAGAGCATTAGTTCCGCCGCTGTCTGCGCTAGTGTGCAGTGACGTTGCATGCTATTGGTGCATTTACGTTTTGCGGACACGCGTCAACGGAACAATATTCTACGGGGCGCCACGCCAAGTCGCACAGCAACAACGCCACTAACCACGCGAATATCGATAAACGCCATTTTTGAACTTAAGTTTAAAGAGTAAAATATACTACGGAAAAAGAGAGCCCTCTTACGCCGTAAATTGGCAAACCATTGAGCATAAGCGCCATCTGCACATTGGCCCCGAACTATCAACTATATAGCTATAGGTACCTAGAGCTGGCTAGGATAAAAGAAATTTGTCACCCAGAGAATGCTTATTTGAAGTATTCAATTTTAAAAATGTAAGGAAAATATAAAGGTTTGACATTCTTTCCATACATTTTGTGTCAAAATTTAAAACTTCAAATGAGTATTCTCTGAGCAACTAAATTATAGTACAGCAATAACCATTTCCATATTAATATAACGTATGTTTACAAATATATAAATATTCCTATTGACAATAATTATACTGATTGGAAAAGAAAATATTTTTTGACGTGACAACGTCTTAAATTAGGTTGCGGCTGGGAGGAGTCACTTATGAAAAAGTGTAACGCTCGGTAACGTTACGATGAGTCACCGAACGAGAGAGAGGCCCGCCGAATGCCTTGCGTCTCTCTCCCACTCAACTATGATCGGTCTGCCGCGCGCGCAGCACTAGAGAATTAGGCGCATTGAATCGGCGCATGCTTGTGTCTCTGTCTTTGTCTTTCTCGAACGTTCTTGGCGTTGGAAAAACAAGAAAGCGTCATAATACAAGTTCACACGTGTGGTTAAAGTATCGTCAGCTGTGTCTGTAGTGAAAATGTGGAGTGCTTAGATTCGTCATTTACAACAACTACAACAATAAAGGTAAAAATTGTACACTGATATTTCATTATCGTAAACTATGATTGATTGATTAATTGTTAGATTGACACAAAAGTTGAGAAACTGAGTTTATAGGTTATGTCATACTATTGATAAATGTTGATAGTGTTAAGTAAATTATTAGTTTAAAATTAATTAATTAATTAATTATTATTTTACAAATTTTCATTAATTTCAAATTTATTTAGCAAAAATTTGAACCTTCGATCTGAATAAATGTTTTGATTTTCGAATTGATTCTTTAAAATTACAAATATTAAGAAAAAGTGGCAGATATAAGAAAACTTGATTTAAAATGTGTTGAGCAAGAATTTTAAAGAAAAAGACGTTGTCACGTAAAATCTTCGCCCGTAAAACCGACTTTTTTCTAAAAAGAAGCTTCTAGTTTGGAACTGGTTATATTGTTAATACAATATGGCTCTATACTAAACAATAAATTAAATTGCAATGTAATAAATAATTGCATGCCGGATGCATCGTTTGATGAAATAATTAAAACAATAGAAAATACTCAAACATGTTCAACCTCAAGTACCATTATTTTAATGCTAGGTAATAGTCAAAAAATTACCAAAAATAATATTATAAAATCATTTTCTATTTTAGATAAATTATGTGTTAAAAAAATATTCCTTTGTGCCTTTCCATTTTGTAAAAATAATTTAAATAATATTAATGCAAGTATTCACTTAATGAATACTTTATTATATAACCTATGTCAAAGACATAGTGACAAGTTTGTGTTTTTTGACACAAATAAATTTATTAACAATAGTTTTATTTTGACAGGCGGCTCTGTACACCTGCCTCATAAAATAAAAAAACAAATTGCTACTTTGTTAGCATATAATATTAATATTAACTGTCTTGCTAAAAATAGCAAAAGTATAATTTATGAACATGTTAGTACTTGTACTAATTTAAATATTGTGCCATTGACAACCTCTGAGGCTTTAAACTGAGAGGAAAGACAAAAGCTAGGCCTGATATGTATTTCAATATTGTTCATCAAAACATACAAGGCCTGGCCGGCAAAGAGTTAGGTTTAGGGTTATTTCTTCAAGATTATAACGTTCATGTCATATGCCTTACAGAACATTGGATTAAAAAACACCAACTAATGTTAAACATTGAAAATTATAAAGTCGCTAGTTCGCTCATAAGGGAGTCTGCACCAAGAGGGGGGTCACTTATTCTTGTTAAAAATGAATTAAAATGTAAAGAACGCAAAGACATTGTGTCGCTCACGGTTGAACGAACTATTGAACTAGCGTGTGCTGAGCTGGAACAATATATCATAATTAGCGTGTATAGCCCCCCCAAAGCTAATTACCACGTTTTTGAATCTGTTATGGATGAGGCTCTGAAAAAGCTCTCAAAATCGAATAAGAAAGTAGTGGTATGTGGGGATTTCAACGTTAATATATTAGAAGAAACGCAGTTGTCCACCCGATTTCTTAATCTCTTTAAGTCTTATAATCTAATTAATCTTTTTAATGAACCCACCAGGGTGACGCCCACGTCAGCTACTTGCTTAGATAATATTTTTTGTGATGGTAAAGTGTTAAAAAAAATGATTTTAAATTGTCTTATTTCGGACCACAGCGGACAAGAAGCATCGTTCGAGCACCATTATGTCTCTAACAAAGTAGATTCTGTGTATAGGCAATTCACTTTTAATAAAATAGAAAAGTTTAAGGAAAAAATTAAAGAGGGTGTGAATTTGCTAAAGCCTAATGATCAGAATGTTGATGAATTATATGAGAATCTTTTTGGTTTAGTTAAAAAGGAATTTGATAAACATTTTAAACAGAAAAAAGTTAAAATAAACAAACAGAAGTGTAAGTTTAATGAATGGGCTACACCTGGTATTTATAAAAGCAGAAAAACATTATATGATTTATATAGTTTAAAGGCAGATTCTCAAAACCCACATATTATAGAACATGTTAAAAAATACTCTAAATTATTTAAATTAGTATGTGCCAAAGCGAAGTCAATATATCTTTATAATTTAATTTCGGCTTCCAAAAATAAGGCAAAAACCACTTGGAATATTATTAATAAAGAGACATGTAGAGTAAAACCAAATAATCCTACTTACTCTCTCAAGTTAGGGGATAAGCTAATAAACAAGAACACGGAGGTTGCAAACACATTTGAGACATTTTTTTCGAATATAGCTCCCTCTACTACTGAAGGGCTAGCTTCTTCTGCTGATCTAGCTGAATCCCTTCTCAAGTCTGTTGTCGAAGAGTGCAATTCTTCATTTAATTTTAGACATATAAACCCTGATATAATTACAAAAACTTTTAGAGAATTTAATATGAAAAAAAACAGAGGATCTTTGGGGAATTTCTGTCAATATTATCAATACAATCATAAGTTCATTAGCCCCTCAACTCGCTATTATTTTTAACAAATGTATTGATGATAGACAGTTTCCAACTTTAATGAAGTTTAGCAAAATCATTCCTTTGTTTAAGTCTGGCGAAAAATGTGACCCCTCTAACTTTCGACCTATATCTATATTGCCAGGGCTAAGTAAAATTTTCGAGAAAATAATGTTTAATCAGCTTTTATCTCACTTTAGTGTAAATAAATTATTAAATAGCAACCAATATGGCTTCAGAAAAGGTAGAAATACTACCGATGCTGGAGTTGCTCTCCTACAACATGTGTTTAAGGCTTGGGAGAGTAAGCTAGATGCCTTAGGTGTTTTTTGTGACCTTTCAAAGGCCTTCGATTGTGTAGACCATGAAATATTACTTAAAAAACTTAAACATTATGGTGCATCGAATGATTCCTTGGATCTAATAAGTTCTTACCTTAAAGGCAGAATACAAAAGGTTTGCATAAATGGAGCTGAGTCTTCAGGGTCGGCCCTTGTTATGGGTGTCCCACAGGGATCAGTATTAGGACCCCTGCTATTTTTAGTTTATATAAATGACCTTCCCTGTTACTTACATAATCTTTGTGAGATGGTATTGTTTGCAGATGATACATCCATGATTTTTAAAACCAAGAGGGGCAAATCTTCATTTGACGATGTTAACAATACCCTCTCTAAATTATTGCATTGGTTTACAACAAATAATCTCTTACTGAATGCAAATAAAACAAAATGTGTTAAATTTACGATGCCAAACGTAAGGTTAGCTGCCCCTAATATAATTGTTAAAGATGAACCACTAAACTCTGTAGATTTTACTACCTTTTTGGGTATAACTGTAGACTCTCATTTGCAATGGGGTGCTCATATTAGGGGGCTGTCTGGAAGACTTAGTTCTGCTGCTTATGCTGTGAGAAAGATAAGGCAGTTGACTGATGTTGGAACGGCAAGATTAGTATATTTTAGCTACTTTCATAGCATAATGTCATACGGAATTCTGTTGTGGGGCTCAGCGGCAGATATTGAGTCAATTTTTATATTACAAAAACGTGCTGTACGGGCTATTTACGGCCTTCGACCCCGTGACTCGCTGAAAGAGCTCTTCAAAGAGATTAATATACTTACAGTGTCTTCTCAATACATTCTCGAGAATATTGTTTACGTTCGTAAGAACATACATTTATTTCTTAAGAAAAGTAACGTACACAATTTCAATACTAGAAATAAAGATAAACTTGCCGTTCCAGGCTTCAGACTGCGAAAAGTAGGAAAATCGTTTATGGGAAATTGTATCCGTATTTTCAACAAATTACCAAAGGATATTGCTGAACTCCCTGTACATAAACTTAAATCGTATGTTAAAGTTATTTTAATGAAAAAGGGCTATTACACTGTTAATGATTATTTAAATGATAGAAATGTATGGCATTAAGTTGTCCCAGCTCGTACTTGCTTAAACCTTGTAAAAATTACCTTACCTTGTAAAAATTTATTTAAAAAGAGGCTGACAATAGTGACCGAGTTTCTTGCGCTGCTTCTTCTCGGCACTAGCCCAGACTTGTCCCGAAGCAGTGGTAGGTTTAAATATTGGGACGTGTAAAAGCGCCTCCTGGGGCCTATTTGCAGAAATAAAACTGATTTTAACTGATGATTTTAACTGATTTTTAATATTTAATTTTGTTTTTGCAACTATTCGTCTATATTGAGGCAGATCCAAATTAAAAAACAATGCATATATTTATCATTTTTTCTTTTTATAATGTTTATATTTATTTAAATAGTTCTGAGCAATATTCTTAACTTGCGATTGCGATGCTTAAAATGTGATTAATTGATCTGCACCAACTACAAAAAAAAATATCGTCACGTTTGTAAAGTATTATTTTAGTTGGTCCTTGTGACGTGGACAATTAAATGGATAACTTACTAGAATTTCAGCCAGTGCCTTTATGTCTCTTTTCATATTTGTTAGTTTGAGTTTTTTTTTTTAAGTAAAGACACTATGTTAATATTCTGCAGGTCATAAAAGCATTTTTCGGAGTTTTTACTTGGATAACATAACCAATTCTGGTTGCTGTATTCTTTGACTATGATATAAATACTCATTTTTTTTATTAGAACCATTGTCTAAACGGTTTTTTCGGCATTCCTTACATGATTTGACAACATGTTTTAAGCACTGCGTCAGGACCCAGCCACACACGTAATTTCTTTGTCCTGCATCAGCTTCGTAATTTTCAAGTAACACTTCATCATTAAAATGCATTTTTTCATCCTCTTCGGCTGCATTGGAAGTAATTGTATTTTTTCGGTTATGAAAAATTCCAGACTTTTTAGGCATTCACTTACATCCTCCTCACAGTTTACGCTAGTAGAATGGGGGGTGCTATAATTATTTAATGGTAACGCTTTAAATGCTCCCTCAAATGATATTGTGTTGGGAGCATTATTTCGTACCCCATAACTTCAAATGTTGCCGAAAAAGTTTTCCACTGGGTCCTGATTTAAGTTTATAAGGAATGCATCTAAGCCGTATTTATTGGACAACAATTTCCAAAGGGCTTCCATGCCTTCAATTGTTTTTACTAAATTTGTGATGGATGGTACACTGTCTACAATTAATCACATTTTATTATTAACTAGAAGGGTACTGGGGAAAAAGAATCATTGTCAAAAGGGAATCATTATGAGAAAAAGGAAAAAAAACATTATATTTGTACCAAGAAGCTTATACCCTAATGGAGATTGCAACCTAAATATAAAAGTGAAGACAAAAAGTTTGACCTTGAATGACGTCACTTTTATTTCCTATCCCTTTCTTTAGAGCGACCAAAGTTTTGAATTTCTTGGGAATGGCCTGAAGACAGCTATTATACATTACAAGTACCTACATACGCAAATATTTTTATTATTTAATAATATAATAATTATAATTATTTAATTATACTTACAGTAACATTTTGATGAATGTTGTGTACATAAATACTAGAAATTATACTGTAGATAAAAATTAATGGTCAAATGTGTTGCTAAGCTCAAAACTCGAGAGCGGCTCGACTAATTCGACTATTTCTTGATTTATTTGGTCCAAGAATAATTCTCGCGATCGTAGTGAAAAATAGAGAACCGACACATGCATGGCGCTAAGACCCATTATAACTCTATTTCTATTAACTAAGTACGTCGTTATAATGGGCCGCTTCAGTCTCTTGCGCAAAACTCGACTATTATTCTACTATTCTTGATTTGCTTTCGCACTTAAAAAAGTAATTATTTTCATTCTGTTGCTGTACATACCTACAACAAATAAAATAGGTTTTGCAAAGTGTAGCAGCCTTTGGGCCCCTTGATTCATAAAAGAAACGATATCTAAAGAGGTTGGGACAGGCCGTATTAAAAAAAACTCAAAACTCAAAAGTACAAAAAAAAATTATTGGTTAAATAATACAATAACATTTCTTTAAACTTTTGTGTGAGGTGGAGGGGATATTTATACAATGCTGAAAGAAGAAGGAAACAATTACTAATTTAAGTCAATCAATCAATCAGCCTATTGCAGTCCACTGCTGGACGTAGGCCTCCCCAAGGGCACGCCACTAATTTAAGTATGTAAAAGTAAAGTAAAAAGTAACAGCCTATAATCATCCCACTGCAGGGAAAAGGCCTCCATCATTGAATTGAAGTTACCACTGCAATGATGGGAACTGGCATAATCACCACGCTTGCCAAATGCGGGTTGGTGATCACAAACCCGAGCAACGTTCGAAAATACGAAACTTTTTGTTGCCCGACCCGGGGATCGAACCTGGGACCCCGAGATCTTGGCCCGGTATTTAAACCACTAGACCAACGGGGCGTTACCACTAGACCAACGGTATGTATTTAGAAATAATTTATTTGTTTTAGTTTCTTAAGCAATGTCAGTAAACAGTACAATTCTTAACTCACCAACATGTTACAACAATCGCATAACTATGATAAATCATAACATGGAATAGCTGATTTCAGTAAGCGATGTCTACCTGGATCATAGTCGCTTGATTTAAAATGTAAACTTCAAATTTTAGCTGAGTTGTAGTAATTTCCTTTTAGTGGCACCTTGGCTAACCAAGCCTTTTTTAAATTAGGATCACTGAGAAATCTGAAAGAATGTAAATAAAAGCAAATACAAATTTTAATAATGTAATCTTGAATGTAAGTAAACGATCTCATTCGTACGTAATCAAAAATTGTGGTCAACCTCGTCAAAACAAAAATAACTTAAAACTATATTTAATTAAGGCGATTTCAGGTTATCTTGTCAGGTGAAAACTGAATTAAATTATAAACTTTTGTTACAGAAGATGAAAAATCAACAATTTGTCAAACGAAAATACAAAATTGCAATGAAATAACACATTTTTCAATGATGCTGGTGTAACGTAATAAAAGTTCGTTTATTTACTTACCCATGGAATTTTACGCCACAGTTCGGATACCAAACACTTTTGAACTATGCAATTCATTGTAATTTATTACTAAAAACTTCGTAAATCTCGGAAAAAACACTTCGGAAGCAATAAAAACAAACAAATTGTTTACTACGGTGACTTTACCTACCTGACATTAGTTTCAGTATTGCTAGCAAAAAAAACATGTATACGTTAAGGGAAATATGTTGGGTAGTGATATATTTTAACTTGCTTACTACAGTGAAAAATTATAAATGTTATGATCATAAAAATTGTATTGTTTAATCTTTTTTTAATATTTGGTTTCTAAATGGTGCGATAATCGAATAAACTTGACTTGACATCTGCAATGCGGTATTTTTTTTATTCTACTGGCTACTTAGAGGAATGAGCGACTGAGATAAAGATACAAAAGAATAGGATAGAAGACATAGCAAAAGGTCAAAAGAGTTCAATATTTTGGTCTTCACTTTTTTATTCGAGGTGCAATCTCCATTAGGGTTTAAGCTTCTTGATTTGTACCATTATTTATTAAACAATTTACTACAGTAGCAATTAAAACTATTTTTTGATTTGGTTTTGTATTCTCAATTATTTATTTGCTTGGAGTTACCTTAACGATAAAAAATATTTAGAACATATTACTTGAAACACAGATCATAGTCAATTGACATTGATCTTTTTTACAATTTAAGTATTTATTTATCTATACTAATATTATAAAGCTGAAGAGTTTGTTTGTTTGTTTGTTTGTTTGAACGCGCTAATCTCTGGAAGTACTGATTCAAATTGAAAAAATATTTTTGTGTTGGATAGTCCATGTATCGAGGAAGGCTTTAGGCTACATAACATTACGCTGCGACCAATAGGAGCGAAGCATCAGTAAAAAATGTTGCAAATATAAAAACAGAAATTGTCGCGGGGAACAGCTAGTTTTAAATGTAACACAATTCAATTAAAATATTCTAGTTATTCTTATTTTTTTTTAATAATTATTGACAACTAGCTGTTTCCCGCGACTTCGTACGCGTCACTTTATGTTTGTATGATCGCGATTATTTTTGCAACATTTTTCACTGATGCTTCGCTCCTATTGGTCGCAACGTGATGTTATATAGCCTAAAGCCTTCCTCAATACATGAACTATCCAACACAAAAATAATTTTTAATTCGAACCACTACTTCCAGATATTAGCGCGTTCCAACTCTTCAGCTTTATAATATTACTAAAGATAGATTTGAAAAATAATATTTAAATCAGTTTAAGAAACAAACAAGTAAAAAAAATCATAGTCAATGACTTTGATCCTTTTAACATGTACACGTACATCATGCTTCAAAACGACTTATACGAGTAAAAGTAGTTATTTTTTGGCTAACTGTGCATAAAAATGTTGTTAAACATTGCAGGTCGGTATAATTTTCTTTTGATATTTTTATTGTAGTTTAATAAAGATTTTGGAAGCTCTTAATATCAGGGACTAAAGGTTTCCACGCTTTATACATATTTACAAGTCATACCTGCCACTATACTGGCATTTATTGACAAATTAGTTTTTAAACACCTCAAAATAACTTTTAAAAATAAACAGTTCACAATCAATAACTTTAAAAGGTTCAGGAAAACTTCGTGCTTCAGCAAACACTTTGACACAATCAAATGGCAATTCACATGGTGTTTTTTGATTAATAAGACCCATGTTTTTGTCACACTCCATGTATGAGTGGCCACGCACAGGGAATATGATAGATATTTTGTTGAACCTTTTTTTAATATGCACTAAATAGTAGATGTAGTGAAATAAGGTGTAGTTTTTATTTTGTGCGCTACAGCTATAACAAAAAAATTGAATTTCCTCTACCTCTTTGGGCACAAATTGGGTGATAAAGTTATTCAGCAGTGATACAACATCATCATATCCCTTTTTGCCTTTCTTTTCATCATATACATAGAAATATGAAGACCTAGTAGAATGTTTGTGTACATTAAAAGAATAAAAGGAAAGCTGTCTTTTAAAATACACATCATTGGTAGGCACATTAGGAAGTGGAAGGTTTTTTTTAATAATCAAATGCAAACGCTTCAAACGTTGGATTACGTTGTGCCTTTAATCTAGCTTTTCTTTTAAGCTCATAGAATTTATCTGCTTTATGTATATGAAGTTTTAATTGTGTTTTGAGATTGGAAAGCTCCGTTAATTGCTCAATAGAGCTAGATCCTTCCAATGCTTCTATTTTTTCATTCAGTTCATTACAAAACGAACATGTATCACTCCTGGGGTAACCGAAAGAAATATTGAATTTGCACAAAAAGATAAGACGATAATTTTCATAACTTATCTTTATGGACGGATGAGCTTGTATGAACATATCATACATTTTTTTAACATTTTAATCTTCTGGTAAATAAATACTCTCTGAATCGTGTATACTACGTGTACCAAATTCTTTGATAAATCAAGACACTTACCATCTGTGCTTAGGGCTTTTTTGATATTTTGCATTTTTCTGTTTGTGATGCCGAATATACTCAAAAAAACCTTGGTAGCAGACAGGTTTCTCTATAGTGTCACCCTCCACATTATACCGTACTTTATATGCATATGAATGCGCATGACTAGTGTCTGGATTTGCTTTACGGCTTCGACGCTGTTTCACTGGTAAAACCGAAACTAGACCACTTAAGTATAGGGTTTGTTCGTCGTGACTGGCTGCACTGATAAAGTTCTGAATTAATTGGCGTCGTGCTGAATCAGGTACTTCTTGAAAACACTTTTTACAGTTACACTGCATTTACAGTTTTCTCCAGTGGCATGGCTTGCCAAACGAAGCTTCTTCACTACGTCACTTGAACGAAAAGTTTTGGGTCTTTTCTTTGGTTTGTCTGTTACACGGCATGCAGACATTTCACTTTCACTATTAGACATGTTTATATTATATACACGAAATAAATTGAATCAGTATAATTGCAGAAGCTCTAAATAAATACCGCAAAAACCAGATGGCGTACGAAAAATATGAAACGTTTATCTGACAGAGAGCCGGCTGTCAAAATACAAAAAAAAAGATCAACGTCCATAGACAATGATCTTACTTTCTGCAAATAGGGTGACATTGATCTTTCTATGATGCAGCCATACAATCTTTTTGAGTCCCTTGTGCACTACGATTGTTTTAAGCTTTTTTCGTAAATAAAGACAAGAAGCTTTCTTCATTTTTCACTAGATGGCAATGTTAGCTCTTTTTCCCCTGTACCCTTCTATTTAGATTTTTTGGAATTTTACTGTTTTTGATATTACTTTTAAAGTTTCCCACAGTTTATGATGGGGAGATCGTTTTTTAACAGGCCCGTTATAAATTTTCCCATTGTTCCATATGAAACGTATTAACATTAACTCTATCAAAAACATTATCCAAGAGGAGTGTAATTGGAATAATGTCTTTATACTCGGCTGGCAGATCTCCTCTTGCAGTCATTTGTTCAGCTGCGACTTCCACACTGTGGCTTAATACTTGCGTGGCAGATTTCGCTCTCATCTTATTAATTTTTTCTGGATTTATATGCTCCTCTGTAAGTTTTTGTAGTAATCTTAACTCTCCATATGATTTATGTCATATAATTTTTTTGAAAAAGTCCCTTTTGACAATTTATTCCTCATTATTTATTTTATAAATTTAATCTTTACTTAAAAGATTCTTTCTTATCCCTTTTATCAAATGAGGAGCATATGATGCTCTTCATTATATATCCCCATCTCATTATTCTCATCCCATTATATATCCAAAATGTTATCCCCATATATGAAATGGGGATAATATTTTGCCCATTCTGATTAATGACGTCGTGGCGCCATTCTTTCCCCTTTCTCAAATATACGGCTTTACTGTACTCCACAAGTTCCGTAATGGCACCTACGTTAATTGTGCTTTGATCACAAACTGTGTTTATAATTATAAGTCCAGCATCTTGAGCGTGTTTAATAACTGTTTTAATCAAAACCTTTAATTCTATTTTATTCAGCCTATTTGTATAATAATACGCAATAGGCTGCTTAAAGTTTTTTTTAATTGTTGTAGTTGTGTTCTAGTTTTCATGATAAAGGGTATCATAAAAACTAGAACATGATTGGCAATTTTTTTTTCATTTCCCACCATATTGGTAAAACCTTGTATGACGTCTTTATAGACATCATATGTTATTTAAGGGCTTATTGACATTTCGTCAAATATTAGATACTAAGTCTGTCCAACATTGGCTGTTCTGCCACTATTCTTTTTATTTTTTCAAATATAATGGGGTTGATTCCGGGAGAAAATTTTATTTTTCCTAACAATCTTTTCATTGATTTTGCAGAAGGTAAAGTAAAATATTTGCTTAGCAGTGTATAGCTTTTGGGGCTCTTTTTATAAAGTGATAAGGAGATTACCTTTTCTTCCATACTAAAACGTCGACCTTTTGGTTTTTTTTTGGGCCGGTTTAGTTATGGTCCTTATGACATCTTGAAAAGCAGCGATGTCAGCACAAATCGTTGCACATCTAAGTCTTGCTTTGAAGGACAGATTTTTCTTTCGCAAGCGCGATATTTCGGACCGGAGCCGCTTGATTTTCGTGTTCATTGGTTGTGCAAAACTGTTGGTAGGTCTTGACTTGATGATATGTATGAAAAAAATGTTTTTTGAATGTTTCACACACAATTATATAATTGATAACTACTTGAAAAGATAAAGGCATCATCAACATATTTTCATTGTTTGAATGCTTTCTTACTCTAGTCCTATCACACAGGCCATATTCATGTTACGTAATTAAGTTAGAGATGATGAATATACCTACTATCAGTGAAATTGAACTAATAAAAAAACCGGCCAAGTGCGAGTCGGACTCGCGCACTGAGGGTTCCGTACCAAGTTTAACTAAATACCACAATATTTTGATGATTCCAAAAATAACTTTGTTTTTCATAGTGTTTGTATGAAGGACAAAGTTATGTTTGCTGTTGTTGAAAATGTGATAGATTTTCAAAACTACCAGTTCGATCTCGTTCGAACCAATTTTCTTTAAAAGTTTTTGTTAAGATCTACATTATGTATTTTTTCCAAAATTTTCACTTGCATATTTTAAAAGTTAGAGGGGGGGGGGGGGGGCACACTCATTTTACCACTTTGCAAGCGTCTATCTTCCAAATGTTGGACTTTTGGAAAAAATTTAGAAGACCTATCCATAGATACCCTATACGTATAAGTTTGAGTAAAAAAAATAAAATTTGTTTTAGTTCCATGTATTTTTATTTTTTGTATAAGTTTCGCTAAGCGGTCAACAGGATACACCTACCTACCAAGTTTTAACTGTGTCATGCTAATACTTTCAGAATAAAGTGGCTGTGACATACGGACGGACAGACAGACAGACAGACTCGACGAATCTATAAGGGTTCCGTTTTTTGCCATTTGGCAACGGAACCCTAAAAACCAAATTTATTCAATAAATATTTTTAACCTTATCCAATAAAAATATTTATTCGAGCCGTTGTTAAATAAATGCTACTAAAAGTTTTATTCGTATAGATAAATCCACAGACTTGTATTTGAGTAGACAACGCAAGTGCATGTACTTCGCGTGTAAAAAAGGAGTAAAATTCACTTCCTTTAGCGCCGTGTCATTTACTCCGCGCTCGAACGTTCTCGGTGACGGACGCCAAACGAAAACCTAAATAACAAATGTCTCATTGTGCCGTATTGAGCTGTAAAAACTACACAAAAAAAGTAGGACGAGATAAAGGAAACGTTTCCTTTCATCGGTAAGTAGTTTTATTATTAAATTGTGTGTTTTCACATTATTTTATGTCGATTTTCACATTATATTTTGTTGATCATGATTTTACAATGAAAACTATGTAACTGAGTGCTTATCGCATCATTCATAATACACTGCCGCCTTTGGTTACAAAGCTGTGTGGTACATGTCTGTTAAACACGCAATGGACATTAAATTTAACGATGTTTTTGCTGGCCACTCGGCTTCATGGTCAGGAGGCAATTGTTATTTTTCTGTCAAATGAAGCAAATAGTGTTGTGTTGTACAGCTAATTACGACTCACAGCGGTGAATACAAAAAAAACCAAATTCAAGTTAAACTAATTTATTAGAGATAGAAATTACATTTAAATTATTAATCTAAGCGCGAATGACAATGTTCGATGTTAGAACCAAAGTGATGGCCAAAAAGTCCGTGACGGCTGTGGTGGGTCGTGCTACGTTTTGTCGACTCAGCGCTTCGTGCTGTCGATTGACGCAATTAGTAGGTCAGTGGAAATTCGGGTCGGTGTTGCATATGCATTTATGCATTTCAATTAGGGTACCGTGGTATAACACTTCCCCCCGAAGAACAGCAGCTATGCGAGAATTTTCTTCGAGAATGCGGCTGTAGCGCTGCAAACCAAATCAAATCAAATCAAATCAAATTCATTTATTGTGGAACACAGGTACAAAAATATCTTAATAAAAATGACGTTTCACTGTGACCGGTCTTATCAGACATACAATAGTTAATTTGAAATACAATACAATAATTAGTCAATTTAAAATAGTATACATTCAGTTAACATTAATAAATAACAAAAATTAGTGGAATAAAATATAAAAAATTAGATTACTCATGTCAAAATATCATTTAAAAAGTCTTTAACGGAATAATAACATTTTTCTATTAATAGTTGTTTTAATTTTTGAACGTATTTTTGAACGTCACTAAATCTATTTTTTTTAAATCATCTGGCATCTTATTAAAAATAATGGGAGCCATTCCATTTACACTCTTGTTCACCATAGATGTTTTATGTCCTCCAGTTACCAACTTTTGTTTGTACTAGGTTCTTATATGAATTGACCTCATTCTTATATCCGCTACTTTTGTAAACAAGTGCGGATTACATTTAACAAAAGTACAAAGTTCCAATATATAAATACATGGCAACGTTAACAGTTTGTATGTTTTAAAAATAGGAACACAACTGTCTCTATAATTTAGACCAAACATTGACCTTAAACACCTTTTTTGGGCCTTGAAAACTTTATCCTTATCCCCCGAATTACCCCAAAATATGCTGCTGGGTTCATCTCGACGTTTATCTGGAATCTCGGCATATGTCTCCTGATTGTTAGATGGAACTTGACGTCTTATGTAGTATCTTCGAAGAAGGAAGCCGATAGTGAGTGCGGCTGTGACAATTACTATCACATACATAGGAATAGTAGTATGATAGAGGCTGCTTTCTGCAGGATGACTTTCTATTGGATGCAGCAGAGATACTTTAGTATTACTGGCATGTAGACTTTCTAAGTCGATAGAATTCAGTTTGATCAGGGACTTGTGCGAGTCAGATGAAAGGTTTTCTGGCGGTGGTAGATCCATGATCTTAATGGGTGTTCCTCTTGTGCGGTCTCTACTGTTGAAGATGGTAAACTCTGATGTCTGAAGGTAACATCCAGATGGAACTGTGACGAGATAGCTTCCTTGAAGAGTTGCGTATGTGTTTTTACCACAGGATGTCAGGGTTTTTGTAGGTCTCGGGAACGCAATGACGTAGTGTTTGTCATCTAGTTGTTCCAGGGCTTCTTTATCGAGGAGAACCGCAGTGAGCTTACATGTGGCGTCCAGTTTTTGTGTAGTGATGAGGCTCTGGATGCAATCAACTTGATCTTGTGGTTTATAGTTGATCTTCATTTCGCAGAGATACCAAGTATTGGACTTCGAACATTCTGTCTCTATGTACTCGTACATGAAATCGTTTCTATGTATTGCTATGTAAGGAGAGGCTGGGATTAAAACGTTACGGTTTTTATTTGGGACAATGGCTAATTTATAAAGATCATAGGAATGAGGAAAGGCGATCGGTATTTTAAAAACAATTACTATTTTATTACCAGAGTAGTAAGAGCCTAGTTTTATAATGTCGTAGTATTCTCTTAGATTTAAATCTATAACCTCATCTTTATTATATAAAAATCGTAATTTACTCAACATTGAACTTAAAACATCTAAAATTAACATAGCGTGGTGCGTGCTCGATGCACGTATAAAGGCTAACAAGTTTTCTAACTTAACTAATTCTTCTGCAAGATCTTCTATATTATCTCCTAAAATTAAGAGCAATTGAGCTAAATGGGCATATTTAATTAAATCAGTTTCTCTGTATGCTTCACTACTAATTACTAACTGAAGAACATTTTCTATTTTATGCTGATTTTCAGTAATTGTATCTAAGATTTTAGTGTGCTTGGACATCCATTCTTTACTTAAACTTATGTGGCTGTTAAAATCTGAGACTAACTTCTCTTCGTTATTCTGTAATTTTTTTAAGGCACCGTTATAACGGATGGCATCTGTATAGTCTAAATTTCCCGAAATGCTTTTAATAACAGATCCTAGGCCATCTATTAATCCTCTTTTGACACGGTTGATTACGAAAGTTTGCAGCTGTTCAGAGACTTTTTCTAGTTTTTTACTAAAGTAATCAATATGGGGTTCATACAATGACAGGGTCTTATTATTTAATTGAGGCCGAACATCATTTAATTGAGATTTTACCAAACTCACTTTAGATTAAATATCATCAATATCTATGAACTGCAAAAAGGAATGGTAGTGGGAAATAATTTTGGTAGGACCTAGTTTGAAAGGGTGAATGCCTGGACCATCTTCTAAGCTGTCAAGTAGGATCTCTTGCGTGCTTGCTACCCGAAGCAGGGTCATCATTATTATCCTGTAACAAACGAGCAGTCTTAGATACCCTTTTCAGTCTCGATTTAGCTACGGGGCCGCGATTTTTCTTCGTGTAAATGTGTATCGGAAGATCGGCTAATACGGTATCGTTTGTATAACGCGGTGCTAACTTTTGACGACTGGCTATTGGATTTTTAACAAAAATATTTTGTTCAGGTTTATATATTTCTTCAGGTTCTCTAGATCTATTGTGGTTTTCTATGATCTCGGTACGACGTTGGACGGAAGATTCGTGAATCAACTCGTAAGCTTTACTCATTTTAGCGCGATGATCAATTATGTATTGCTGTAATAAGTGTTCTGATAATTCAATGTCTATAGGATCGCGAGGGTCAGAGTGTCCGGTAACTACTTCCAATGGTCTACACTTGGTAAAACTACTCGTATGTATGGAACTATTATATGCTAGAATTGCGTATGCCATTAAGTTAGTAACTGATTCGTCACGATATTGTAATTTTAATAATCTGTTCTAGTAGAGTGGAATGGAAACGCTCCACTATTCCGTTATCGTTTGGGGCTTGGGCTAAGATCTTATAATGCTGGATCTTATGAACCCGAACAAACTCTGAGAACAATTGATTGGTAAATTCAGTGCCACGATCTGAAACTATGATAGTAGGTAAACCGTGATGGGTACAAAATTGCAATATAGCTTGAACTACACTTATACCTGTACCGTCTTTGAGGTGATATGCTTGTGCATACTTCGAAAATGCATCAACTAACGTTAAATATTTCTCGGCCTCTACTGTGAATAAATCAATATGTATGACTTCAAAAGGTCTGGAAGGTGGTGGAACTATTTGCAACTGTTGCTTAATTGGATTACGGTCGTACTTTGCTTGACCGCAAAGATTGCATTCATTTATATATTTCGCGATACTATCTTTCATTTTAGGCCAAAAATACTTGTTAGATAAAGCAAGATAACATTCAGTACTGCCGCGATGGTTGGTCTTACCTTCGTGGTACTTCCGTATCAATTCCTGTTGTCTTAAATATTCTTTGACGTTTTCAAGTTCAACTTTACTTAGTACGAGATTAATTGCAGAGCTTTTAAAGTGATTTTGAATGATAGATATGATCGAATACATCTCTAATGGAGGATGGATAATTATTCCTGTCCTTACTTTAGGGTTGACGTATTCTTTAACTGAATTAACGACATCTTGTTCGAGGTTAGATTTAGATAACTGAATAGCTGTACGTGTATGACTCTTAAATGGTTTGGAAACTGTGGTTTTACCCTTACCACCGCCGTGGATATCACCGACTACGGTAAAACAAATCTGCCTATGGAATTTATTGAGGGGCTCATCCGTAATAGGAACTTCTAGGATTGGGCTCTCAGTATCTGTATGTACCGTTATTGTATCAGAGTTATCTAAAGATGGGGCTTTCTCGGTTGGGTTAGCTACTATGGAACTGGGGGGCTAAAAAGGCCACATTGGCAGAATCATATTGTGATCCTATTATGAATTGTATTAGAAATCGCAAAATGGCCACTTAGAGGCAATTCCTTTAATGAATCATATTACGATTCATTTCCGCAATTCATCGTTTTGACAGTTTTCTATGGAGATTCGTAAAATGGCCTAATATTATGAATTGATTTTGTGTCAAATAGCAGATTCATAAGAAGTTACTCTCGAGTAACTTTTTACAATTCATATTCACTAATTCAAGACTAAAAATTATGAAATATTGTTAAAAGTTAAGATTAAGGACTAAATTAAAGCTTTTAGAGCATCGAGAGCAACTTGGAGCATCTTTTAATGTTAGCAAAGTGAAAATAACCTCTTTAGACAAAACTGAATTTGTCCAATTACACGAAACACAACAAAAGTGTGTGCAGTGATTAAAACGAGTTGGAGCCCTATATTTGCTTACACATTATCGAAACGGAATAAACTATGGTGAGTCATATTTTCAAATCACAAATTAATCAGGATTCATAAGTTCATAATATGTTCGGTTGTCTAGATATTATTCGTACTTAGAGCGTCGTATTCTACTTATCTCACATTGCATTGTCATTGCAAGGTCTGCAGAATATAAAAAAAGATTCTTCAATAGGAAACTGTATCATACTCTACAAATAGTAAGTCCCTAGTGTATATAAAACAGAAACTTCTAACAAGGTGAGCCTTATAATAAATAAATACCTAACCTCATATAAAAATACTTAGTAAGAAGGGCGAGAAGAGGTTGTGCTATTCTGCAGGTGCATAGCACAAAAAAATTATAAACAATTGTTATAACAAAAGGAAAACTTACTAGCAGAATATCCTACTTAATATATATAATAAAGGAAATAATAAGCAAGCTTTTATTAAGAAAATTATTTATTCGTTTAAAATTCAGTTTAACTCTTGTAGACTTAGTAGGAACAGCCATTAAGGATATAAAAAAAAGTGTTTCTTTTAACTTATATAATATACAAATACTTCTTTTACACATTATTATTATGTACATAATTTTGTTTCAGGTTTGTGACTCCAACTCCCAATATTTTGATGATACATAGATGCCAGCTGTGGTGCAGCAAACCAAAATTCATTTGTTTGGAGAATTCATACAATAAAATTCCATCTGGAACACCTCCACTATCCTGAAAATGAAACAAAAAACATTTTTTTTAAGTATGTACTATTGATATAAATATTCATTATATGAGTAATGTTAAAGTGATACAAATTACAAACATACATGCTAGTACTTTTCTAAATGTATTTGAATGTGTTACATTATTCTAAAATTAAATTTTAATTTTCAGGCACATGTACAGACAACCCGGACTACCATGAAGCCGAAGGTACCGCAGTCAGAAATATCTCTGTACGGATAAAATCTAGTCAGCTACACATAAATTCCTGTGTTGTTTAAAGATTGTGTTTGAAGTGGTTAAAATAAAATATGAGGTTATGTTTTTATTTAAAATAAATATGTACATTTTTAATTTAAAAAATAGTTTAATTTTACTTACCTAAGTACTAGTGTGTAGTGTGAGTCTAATAAATTTTAGCTGCCTAGTTTTCTATAGTGGTCCTAAGGGTGACCCAGAAAAAGGTTTTATATTAATATAATAAATAAATATAAAATAATGTCAGTTTCTCTATTGTTTAATTTTAATTACTGCAATATCGAGTATAACTCATTGACAATTTGTTTAGGAAAATGTGGTGCAGCAATGTCTGTCTCATTATTATGGATTAGTGGTTTATGAAATTATAAAGAAAAGAAAGAATTACTTACTTTTACACGAAATGAAAGTCTTGATTTAAATAAACCAAAACATTAATATTATCCATTGAAACCTCTCTATTTAAGCCACAATGCAGCTCCAGCATAAGGAATAAGTGTTTTCATATTCGTAGGATAAGCATTCAATTCACTTATCTAAATATATCCATCCTAAACAATACAATTTATTTTCAAGTTCAGTTTTTGTCCAAAACATTAATATCATCCAATGAAACGTCTCTATTTTAGCCAGAATGCAGCTCCATAAGGAAGGACTACGTGTTTTCATATTCGTAGTTTATGCATACAATTCACTTAATTAAATATATCGATCGTAAACAAATAAATCAAATTATTATTTCCAAATTTAGTGTTAAGTTTTGAGAGGTTATAATTACTTTTTTTTAAACAATGACATCAAATTTATTGCCAGTGTGATGAAAAAAATAAGTTTAAGTCGTAAGTAAATGAGTTTGTTTAGCTCTGAGAATAGCCATTATAACAAAATATATATTTTTCTTATCTTATTTCATTATTACAAACTCTTAAAAGTCATTAAGCTAGTATAAAAATATTGAAAACATTTTTTTCTAATACATTCGTTCACTCGTTCTATGTTTTTTGCATGTTACAACATTTTCGTCAAATATGATTCATCTAATGAATTGAATTGTAAATGATTCTCCCCAAACTTAGGCCATTTTACGAATTTTAGAGGAATTGCAACGGAATTGCCCAAAATTCAGGATATGAATTGCTAACGGATGAATTGCTCAATGTGGCCTTTTTAGCCCCCCTGATCTCTTCATTGTGAATCTCTATACGAGATAGGGCATCGGCATTTGTGTTGCATTTGCCTTGCTTATAGATGACAGAAAAATCATACTCGCTCAGTTTTAATCTCCAACGAGTAAGACGAGAGTTAGGTTCCTTCAAATTCATAACCCATTGTAAGGGCTTATGATCTGTTAAGATCTTAAATTTGCGACCGAAAAGGTATGGACGGAAATATTTAGTTGCCCAAACTATAGCTAACAACTCCTTTTCGATCGTGCTGTAGTTTATCTCGCTTGTGTTCAAGGTGCGAGATGCGTAAGCGATGGGTTTGTCACTACCTATAGGTCCTTGAGATAACACGGCGCCTAATGCGAGGTTGGATGCATCGGTGGTTAAGACAAAATCTTTTGAGAAGTCGGGATACTGTAAGATCGGATCGTTGGTTAGTAATAATTTACATTTCTCGAAACAATCTACGTAATTTTGATCTAAAGTAATTTTTGATCCTTTTTTCAAACATTGCGTCAAAGGTTTGGTGATGTGGGCAAAATCTGGAATAAATTTTCGATAGTATCCTAACAATCCTAAAAACCTTTTGATTTCAGTGGGTGTTTTTGGTACGGGATACTTCTTTATTGAATGAATTTTGTCTGGATTAGGCTTGACACCTTCTTTACTAATGATGTGACCAAGGAATGCTGTCTCGAGTTTTAAGAACTCGGACTTGTCCATCTGTATTTTAAAATTTGATTCTCGGAGTCTTTGGAATACTTTTTCTAAATTAACCATGTGCTCTTGTAAGGAGGTACTAAAAATGATGACGTCATCGAGATATACAAGACAAATGACATGACGTTTTGTAGACATTGTCCATAACACGTTGAAATGTACTAGGTGAATTTTTAAGTCCCTTCGGCATTCTCGAAAATTCGAAATGGCCATGTTCTACGTTAAATGCTGTTTTGTGAATATCCGAGGGCTCCATTTCTACTTGGTAAAAGCCACTGGCCAAATCTAAAGTCGTAAAATATTGGCAGTTACCTAACTTGTCCAAAATATCAGCAATGTTAGGGATCGGGTATTTATCATCGATGGTCTTCTCATTTACCTTCCGAAAATCGACAACGAGTCGCCATTTAGGTTTGCCGGAGGCGTCGGCTTTCTTAGGAACTACCCAGATAGGTGAGCTCCAAGCTGAATTGGATGGTCTGATGATCCCTTGCTCTAACATTTTACTAATCTGGTCTCTAACTTCCTGCCTATGAACATATGGATAGCGATAGCTCTTAGTATAAACGGGTAATTCATCTGAGGTTCTAATTGCATGTTTAATTTGGTTAGTGAATGTAAGGGATTCGCCTTCAATATAAAACACGTCCGCGTAGCGTGCGCATAAGTTTTCTAAGTTTGCGCGCTCTTCAATGTTCAAGTGACTCGTGCGTAGTCGAGATAGCACTTCCGTAGCACGACTAGATAGGCTCGTAGTACCTATATGACGTAGTTCATCGCTCGCAGTAGTCGTAGTATTCGCGTGACGTAGTTCATCACTCGTAGTATGAGAGTGACGCATGCACGCATGATCATTCGTAGCAGAGATAATATTCGTAGTATTAATTTCTGTGCATTTAATTTCATTATAATTCTCGGCACTAACCTGACGGTCGACTGAGAAAATGACGTCATGACGGCTCGGGTTCGAAACTTCTAGGTAGCCGCGATTATCTTTTACGCTTGTTAGGCAGTCGCCTATAATACAATTAGATAACATTTGTTTGGGAATGTACGCATCGCCGTCCGAAATATTAATAGGTAATTTGATTAATTTAGATGAGCGTCCGGGGATGACGTCTTCATATAAGTTAATGTTTCGCGAATCATATACGTGAATCGGGTTACTGGCATTACGTGTCAAGAAAGATTTATTTTTAAAGTCAATAGATGACTCCCATTTATTTAACAAATCGGATCCGATTAAACCGTCGAAATAATTATGAAATTTATAAACGAATAACGTAATATCGCTATCGTCTTTAAATTCGGAGAAGCAGGGTAATGTAATTGAATAGTCGCATCGGCTAACTGCATGTACATTAACTACTTCAAATGGATCATATTTCAGCTCTATATTCGGGAAATACTTATCGACTACTTCCGGGCTAATAAAAGATTGATTAGCACCGGTATCGATCAGTAATTTTAATGGTGGGTTTGAAATTAGTATAAAGGGAAGCTGTCTCTGGGTCTGCAAGTTTAGTTCTATTTTGGTTTGTCTGACCGGCCTGGGTTCTGAAAATCCTCATCCTTGCTAGGTGAAGGACTTTCCTCTATATTTTTGGATACACATTCGGGATTATTGAGTTCAGGATATTTATAATTTAATTCATGGTAATCGACATAGTCATTGTAATCGTATGAACATCCCGGCTCCGCATAATAATAATCTGAATAGGCATCATAGCGGGGGCCGTATTCATAATCAAGGCAATCATTAAAATTCATTCCGCGTTTGGAAATAATTACTGGGTGGAGGGTTGCCAAACCTACGCCAATCATGACCACTGGGTGGCTAAGGGCTTGCTGACATAGTGACTTACTCCGCTCATATCTTTAAGTACTTGAGGGTTAGCAACTGATGGATTCCTATTAGGCATTCTAAATACGTTACTTTGAGGATTGTAACTAGGAGGCAAGGCTCTAAACATCTGTTGAGTACGGGATGGACCTCGATTAAATTGCTGTTGAACGGGATTAGGTCTCCAGGATTGTGACTTTTGAGGCATTTGAAATGATTGACCATGTCTCGGTCCGGGCATATTGAATGCGAAGGGTTTAAGGGGCTCAAACAGAGGTTGCACGGGTGGCATGTGGACAGGAGGACTATAAATAGGTTTAGTTGGTGGTGAGAACATTGGTGGTTGTTTCTTATCGGGCAAGTGTTCATTTCTATGTTGCAAATATAATGTGTTAATTTCTTCCTACACGTACTCTAACGCTTGCTCTATAGATACGGGTCGCATACATCTGATACGTGAGCCTAGAGGTTCTTTTAATCCGCGCAAATAAGACTGTAAGGTTATTTTTTTATAGAGCTGACGCTTAGCCTCAATAGTTGTAGAAATATTATCGTGCAACGTAACATAGGTCATAATGGTGCTAAAAAGTGTCTGACAGCGCTCGTAAAATTCTTGTGGAGTGCTATGGCCCTGAGTCTGCAATGCTAAATCATTATACAACGCAGTCTTATCGCGTTGATCTGCAAAGTTATTAATTAAGGCATTTCTTATCCCTTGCCAGTCAGTGGGAATGCCATATGAGTTAACCCATTTGGACCCAAATACAAACAAAAGCAAAATTAGATATTTGGTTTTTATTTATTTATTGAAAAGAGGCTAAAAAGGCATATTAACACAAAAAAGTAAAAATATATATATTTGGAAGTATTAAAAAAAACACTGTCCCTGTACAGGGACAATGGGCTCAAGTGTAATACTTTTCGAAACAGTTGTTATTGTCAATGCACAATGTTTGTATCCATTTTTGCATTGCCATCGCACCTTCTTATGGCAAATCACACATCGAAGTTAGTTTGGCAACATCTGTGGAAAGTGTCCAACTCCATCGGCTGCCATTCCTGGGACTGCCGATGTTGTTTTTGTTCTTCGATCTTAACGCCCATCAGATTTCAAGTAAGATCGCGTAATAATTGTACAACGTAATTGAAGCTGATCTATTTTGTCTTCATTGGTCAGTATTATATTGGTCATATGCAAACACCAAGCATTAGAAATAGTCAAATCTAGCATATAGGTAAACAATACCCACCACTATTTTTGCCTCGAATCGCAGATCTATACCGCAATAGACTGATATGCTTGGTCAACACCGCCCATTCCTTTATTATAGTTTGGGAAAACATGAAGGATGTCCATGTCTACTTTTTTCTTTTGCATAATGTCGCAACTTTGCCCGAAGGGTGTACGTACGCTGTCAAAATTAGTTGACTTGAAAATATTCCCATTCCCATTGTGCATAGCGTATGCACAATGGGAATGGGAATATTTTCAAGTCATCTAACTAACAAAATTTCATTAGCAGTATCAAATCGATAATCATAAACAGCTCTGTTCTGTTTTTTAATTTTTATGGTTCTATTATCACGAACAGTGCCCGAAAGCCCTATACCACTGGGTATAGGGCTTACGCAGTTCTAGCAGCAGTCAATGTCTGGTGAAAAAATTTACAAAATAAACTTTTCTTTTTCCGGATCATCTTCTTCTGCCATAAAATTTTCTGTTGCTTCTTCAAGCCTACAGTAGTCTTTTATCACATCGAATTTTCTCTTAGCCATTGTTAAAGATTACCAGCTAATTTAATAAGCGAGCAATCTGGAAAACGCATTAATCGATTTAAAATATAAAATAAACAATATTCAATCACTTGTTAGAAAAATGTTACTGATGTGCCCACTGTCCCTGTACAGGGACACCTGAATAAAGTATGTGCTGAAGTTAGCAAAACTCAAAAATACATAAAAATTAACAGCTTATATTTTTGATGAGACTATAAACTTTTAACTATCACAACAATATCATAACACTTTGAAAAAGAACATAAAGTAAAAACCCTTTAACTTTTGAAGATTTTTTTTATCACTTCTCTTGATTCAACTGTCTAATTAATAATTTTTTCAAACCATTACCCATTATTTATAATAACAATTGCAACATACATGTCTTAACTTAACAAATACGAATGAAAACGAAAGATATCTAAAATATATAAAAATTACGGGGTAGTACGAGAACTGTCCCTGTACAGGGACAGCGGATCCAAATGGGTTAATAAGACGGGCGGCGGGCCCTGTGACTTTATTTAAAATGCCATTTAATAAGGCTTGATTTTCTAATTCGTGCCCCAGTTTTAACCTCACATATCGAACTACTAACTGGTCACAAAGATTAATGAATCGGGTCAACACGTTGGGGTTCCCATCAAATTCTGGCACAATGCGTACGGCTTTGAAAATAATGTCTACCGGATCGTCCATTCTAACTACTCTCTGTTCCTCTTCTAATATAACTTCAAACGGTTCTAAGTCTCTATTAGCGTCTAATATATTATTTCTACTTATCCTAGGGGAATGGGACCCCGATTGCCTGGGATGGAAAATTTTGGAAAAGGAAAATTACACAAGTACGAGTATATTAAAATAGGACTACACAGTAAAAGGAAGCAGCACAATGAAAGATTCAAGTGTACTTACAATCTCATATCTTGGTTTCTCTTGTAACTCGGTATCGATGTCTAGATGCCTGCGCTGCAGCTTGTCGTAGGTTCAGGATACCCGGTGGATGTGACTTGAGAGCCACACGAATGGCTTCGAATCGAAACGTGAATGTTCGATGTTAGAACCAAAGTGATGGCCAAAAAGTCCGTGACGGCCGTGGTGGGTCGTGCTACGTTTTGTCGACTCAGCGCTTCGAGCTGTCGATTGACGCAATTAGTAGGTCAGTGGAAATTCGGGTCGGTGTTGCATATGCATTTATGCATTTCAATTAGGGTACCGTGGTATAACAAGCTAGTTGTTCTCGATTATAATTCTAATCGATTTTGAAAACAGAGGAATGATAATGATCGTGGTATTCATGCATTTTTCATATTTTGTTCAGAATGTATTACTAGGCAATTTATTATTATTATTACAGATTTCCAAGTGATGTCAAATTAAAAGAGAAATGGATTGAAGCGACAGGCCAAATAAATTGGTTCCCAACACAATATAGTCGAATTTGCTCTGTTCATTTTAATGAAAACTACTTTATGGAAACAAAAAAATTCCGACGCCTTACTACAAACGCAATACCAACTATTGATGTATTAAAAACGTTAACTAATGCTGAAGTAAGTGGATTAATTTTACATTACTCAAATTCACTTACACGGTATAACAACACACACCCATACACTTCCATAAACATACACTACAACTCACACATACACATCCCCTATGAACTTATTATTTAATTTATTTTTTGTTTGTACAGAATATAGATGCAAATCTTACAGCACACGAACCTTCACCACGTAGCACGCCAAAAAGAAAATTAGAAAAGGTAAGTCCTTTATTATAATCACTGTTCATATTGTAATGTATATACCTATTACCTGCTCGTATAGATAATCGTGTCATTCTATATGTAACGAATCGACAAAAGTGGACATCTTGAAGCTGATATTATGGGGATTATTTAATAGTTTCTTCGTGTTACAGGACATTCACCAACCATCTACGTCCAATGAAGAAACGTCGTTATTTTCGCCAAAGAAAAAAATATTAGTACACAAACTAAATCTTGCTCAACAAAAAATTAAACAGAAAGATAAGCAAATTAAAAGATTGAGGGAACAGAATCGTCGTAAAGCCCTGAAGATACTAACTGTTGTAACTTTATTAGACTGTTTAAAGAAGAAGTCTTTTATAAACGATGAGCAAGCGAATTTGATAAATACATTTAATATCACAACTAAAGAACTTTACTCGAGACAGAAGGCCAACACAAACCTAGTCAGTACATCGAAGTATTCACCGACACTTCTGAGTTTTGCATTAACATTGCATTACTACTCAAGCAAAGCGTATAACTACGTCAGAAAAGTTTTTAATTTGTGTTTACCGCACCCTCCCACCATTGAAAAGTGGTATAAATGTATTAATGGCAGACCTGGATTTACCACTGAATCGCTGAAGGCTTTGAAATTAATAGCGGATAAATCGGATCTTCCCTTGTATTGTTGTCTAATGATTGATGAAATGGCAATCAAGAAAAAAATTGAATGGGACGGAAAACAATTCCACGTTATGTAGATTTTGGTGGTGCTTTAAATACCGATGATGCTCCTGAAGCTAAAGAAGCATTGGTGTTTTTAGTCACTGGAATAAATGCTAACTGGAAGGTGGGTGACTCGATTTGTTGTGTTAAATAAAATTAGTGTTTTGGTTCAAATTATAGTTAAATTTTCTTTTTACGTTACAGGTTCCCGTTGGATACTTTTTGATAGATGGGGCAACTGGGCAACAAAAAGCGGACCTAGTGGTGCAATGCTTGAGGCATTTACATGAATCAGATATAGTCGTATGTGGCCTTACTTTTGACGGGATGTCCTTCGAATACATATTGGGTTGCAAATTAGAACCAAACGAGCAGATGAATACATCATTTGAACACCCTATTACAAAACAACCAATTGCAGTTTTTTTTGGACGCTTGTCACATGATGAAGTTAGTGAGGAATTATCTTCAGTCTTACGGGAATATTGTAGATGGCAACGGCAAATGTGTTTCATGGACATATCTTGAACATTTAAACAATCTCCAAACTACTGAATATTTTCACTTAGCAAACAAGTTACGAAACTGCCACATTAATTATCAAAATCAAAAGATGAAGGTGAAAATGGCCACCCAACTTCTCAGTAAAAGTGTTGCAAAATCTCTTGATTTTTGTAGAGAAAAATTAAAAATTCCTTGTTTTAAAGAATCTATAGCTACAGCAGAATTTATAAACATATTCAACGATCTTTTTGATGTACTCAACTCAAGAAACTTAAAGCAATTTGGTTTTAAACAACCTATAAACATGAAGAACAAAACAAAAATAATGGAATTATTGGATAAGGCAGAAAATTACATTAATGGATAACGGACTACACAAGGGGGCTTATTGGTGAAAAGTGGTAGAAAAACAGGTTTCGTCGGTTTGTTAGTGTGTATAAAAAGCACGAAAGTACTGATTCAAAGGATGATAGAAGAGGAAAGAATGAAATTTATGTCAATGTACAGATTCAGTCAAGATCATCTAGAATTGTTCTTTTGCAATATACGGGCTCATGGTGGTTGCAACAACAATCCCACCTCAAGACAATTTGAGTCATTTTATAAGAAATTGCTATGTCACGTAGAAATAAAAAATAGCAATGAAGGAAATTGTGTTGAATTAGAACAAATTTCAGTACTAAACTGTTCTTCTGCGGTACAAACAATAAATTGGACCACAGCCCGAGGCTGACTTGATGATGACGAGACAGACAGTAGGGAATACAATATAAGTAGTATGTTTGATTTTAACGATTTTTGCAGTACATTGCCTCAATTGACTGCATTTAGTGAGCAAATTGTAACATATATCGCTGGATACGTGGTAAGAGCACTTGGTAAAAATATCATATGCGAAGAATGTAGCAATGCACTGACAGTACCAAAACCTGGCATAGATCATACGTTTGAGTTTGTAAATTTCAAGGATGAAGGGGGTCTTGTTTATCCATCAAAAGATGCTGTTCAGATTTGCAGAGTAGCAGAATTAGAAATCCGGCAAACAATTGACAAAACACAAAAATTTTGCATCAAGCCATCATTGACAAAAACTTTGTTGATCAATAAGATTTTACGAACTTATGTAAATAGTAACATTTTTAGTTGCATTGCCATTCATCAATTTGATCAATCACCAACAGGAAACCATTTAATACAATTAATTAAGGCAGTGGCAAATACATATATTGATGTGCGTTTTCATTATTTAACGAAGCACGTGAAACCTGTAGTGACCAAAAGGCAATTATATAACAAGCTCATTTTATTCCAGGGGCAATGACCAAAAGCTTCAAAATTAAACATGAAACGTATTTTTTTACAAATTTTAATTGTTAACTAAATAAATCAGACTTTTTTGCTTAATTAAGTAATAATATTATTGTTATAATTTCAATAAGTGCTCCATTTAATATGTTGTTTTAATATTTTCTCAATGAAAATTTAACAGAGTAGGTTACTAGACCTATTATGCATATTTAAATATACATAATTTACAAATTGTGTTTGTAACAAATACCTAATAACCTAAAATAAAAATAAGAAACTGAATATTATTCTTTCATTTATTAACAAAACTAAAAACTAGTCTTTTGGCTCTTTCCGAGTAGGAACTTAATTTTTAATAAAAATACTTAACTGATAGCGTCAAAAAATGGAGTCATTTATGGTACTGGTTGCCTTTATAAATTAGGAACATAAGTTTCTTAATACTATATAATTTTCAAACTTTTGTTTGTAGCAAATACCTAATCAACTAAAAAAAATTACAAACTAAATATTACTTTCATTAACAAAACTAAAAACTATTTGTTGGTTCTTTCCAAGTAGGAACTTAATTTTTAAGTAACGAAATGCGTCACAAAAATAAAATCATTTTTGGTACAGCTTGCTTTTAAAAAAAATAATTAGGAACCTAGGTTTCTTAGTCTCTTCAATATTATAATCAATTTTTAATAATTAACATTAGGTTTCTTTAAGTTATTATTTTCAAAGTTCTTTAAAATCTTTGGCGATGTTCAGTAAAGAGCAATTATATTCCCAATTTTTTTTGGTGTTACCAGATCCGAACAGCTTTTTTAAATCGTAATTAACCTTTACATCAGAGAGTATTGTAATTTTTTGTTTTTTTTCATTATCCACTCTATGTGATTCGTTGCTACACGATGGTTCTAAAGGATCAATTTCGTCCGCTACAACATCCATCCGAGGCTCGTCACTATCGATACTTTCGTCAACATTCACATGCTGTACTTCTTTTTGCTTCTTTTTACGTAAATAGTATGCTCTGGAATTCTGCCGCCACTTCTCTCGTTGTTTTTTCTGTTCAATTTCGCTTCTCTGTTTTATACTCATAACTTGCTTATTTTTCTTTTTCTTTAAGTAATTTTCTTTGTCTTTCTCTTTTCTAAGCCGGCTTAATTCTGGATCAGATTTTATTTTGTCATAGCGCCTTTTACTAGCCATTCTTTTTGTAGATAAAATTTCTTCTCGAGGTTTTTTATTCATGTTGTCACTTTTCTACAAAAAAGTAATAAAACGGTAATTAAATAAGTAGGTAGGTGTAGGTACAATAAGAATGTCTTTTTTAATATAGGTAAATCAAAATGACAGTGGACAGTGACATTGCAGTAGAAAAAAAACAATTAATAGGCTACTTGACCCTTTTTTAAAGAAGGTCTCATATGATTGATAATTGCTCTATTAGACCAAAAAAAAATACTCTCATATTTTTTGGGACCTAGAAAATCCCAAAACTTAATTTTAAAGTTTTACTTTTCGTAAACAGGCGAAAACGCTCTCAGCCATATTTGTTTTTAAATTGTCTATGGTGTGGACTGATGTGACGTCAGAAGGAATAGATATCGTAAAATGCAATAACAGACAATTTATTATAAAAATTTATTCATTTCCCAACAATAGTATGGAAAGGCACAAACAAATAAAGGAGAGGATTCTCTGGGCATGCAAGCTTATAGCCAAAGCAAAAGATGGGGCGATACAAGTATTAAAGGAAAGCACAATAGCAAACATTAGATCTATTGAAAGAAACTCCAGATCAATAAAGGACCCAAACCCCCTAATGAGTGCTATGACAAACATCAATATGAAATTCCCTATAACTTTTAAGTCAGACAAAATTAATGTTGACATTGTCCCTCCCCAACTGTTTTCATCTGTCACTGACAATAGGAGGAGAGGGAGGGTACTATGTAAAACGGAAATGGTCCCTTGGTACGTTGATAACATTACAGAGAACGATGAGAAAAAAGAATCAATTGTAAAATTATTTGACGCAAGCTCCAAAAAGTTTAAGAAAGTGTTTGAATACCCATGGGAGGATGTATCATTCAAGATTGGAAACGTTTCACTATCAAGATCATTGGTTTCTGTAAACCCAAATATTATAGACATCCCTAAGGAATTCATAAAACCAGCCATACTCCAAACATTAAACTTAGACAATTTAATAGAGTATGTTAACATACCTGATTATTATCTTGACCAAGTGCGGGAAATATTAAAAAACAGTAACCTTGACATTAGAAGTTTACCGAACATATTAAATTACATAGTGAGTCAGATCGATAAAAAATTCAGGTTCCTTCCGGTTGTACATGGCCTGAGCCCTGACTTCATATACATTTCCCATGCATTACTGCAGAGCCAATACCGAGCATCAACTCTTATGGCAGAATCATCAAATATCAGTGGGCAAAACAAAAGCATAACGGAGTTGTGCATAAATCTCCTGTATTACTGTAGAACAAATAGCATTCCCTTTTATAAATTAAGAGAAATGGTGAGTACATTCACGTTTTATGGCTATCCAGTGCACAAAATTATGCACTCAACTGATGAAAACAAATTTACAAGGTTCGTCAAAGGGTGTATTGGCCTTGAAATAACTCCTGTTATAGAAAAACCCTCAATAAAATTTTACCCTAAACAAAGCCGGCTGTTTGAAACAATACACACAACCAAGTCAGGGGTAGAGTTCAGAAGGTATAATGGCGAAGAAATTGTTTTCTTCGAGAGCTCCACGTCAAAAGGATTTTTATCCATAATGCAGATGCATTGTTGACGATAACTATAAATAGGACTAGCTTGAAAAACTTGGCTTTTATACTGGGCCAGATTGCGGTATTTATGACCAAAGGATTTGAATATTCAAGTGCACCAACAATAAAATCAATGAAGAGCTCAATATTGAAGCATTATACTCAAAAATGGCGGGAAGTGATTTCTATAAACGAAAGATCAATAAGAAATATTAAAAAAGAAATTGAAACCGGTGAAGGAGATGTGGTCATGGGAGGGAGCTTTAAGATTTTCGGATTCTATTGAAATTGAATACCCTGATAATGAAAAATGTATAATTAAAGATGATACAATAATAGGTGAGAAAACAGGACAACCAATATGCGTTGCTCCTTTTGTGGCAGAAATGGTTTATTTAGACTTTAATATCAAAACAAGCGACCCCAGATTGTATTCCATTCTCAACCCTAAACGACAATTAATTAAAGCTGTGCAATACAATCTAAATATATTAGGGAAGATAAAGACAAATGTAAGACTCAACCAATTCACATCATCTTTCTATCCCCAATTAATAAAATATGTCCCATTCTCACTTCAAGAAAAGACCTCTGATTTTCTTAAAGGTGTGTTGAGATCAAAAGTGAATGCTTCTGGAACTAATGATTTGTTTATAGCTGTTTTTTACAATTTTGTGTATGGAGGCGCTCAAAAATCATCTCTGTTAGAATTAAACAAAATAATGTTTGCTAAAAAAACATTAAGTCTTGATATGAAAGAAGGAATCCTGATAACCTCTGCAGATGGGAGTTTGTATTGCTCTGGAGAAGTGGTCGTTTCAGTCACCCAAAGAGTTAGAGATGAAAATGAGTCAATATGTGCGTTGATGCCCAATTTTACAATAAAAAGAATAAATTGCATGTGGAAAGGTGTTGAAACCCGCTCTATATCTTGGTTAAATGCAAACGGCGAATCTCTCCCCGAAGGATATACTGCTTGTACCATTTTCCAAACAGGTATATTCGAAGTGAGAAAAACATCTTTAGTTAAGATCCAAACACTAAATACACTTAAGAGACACATAAAGATTGGCATTGAGGAAGACACCAGCAATGAGTTTTCAAGATATTTGTTGAAGAGGAAGATTGAAGAAATCTCAGGCAGTTCAAGCAGTGATAGTGGGCCAAAGAAGCGAAAAATTGATGATGCATCTTCAGTAATATCGTAATCTTCTGTGGCCTCAATAGTTTGATTGTGTGCCCATTATATCATGTTCGAATTTCGGAATCTAATTTTTTAAAATTTTTAATTTCGGAAGGGTGCAAACGGGAAAAAACTCTTGACACAGCACAGATTATGTCAGAGTGACATTACTTTATGTACGAGGCAGCTGACGTCACAACATGGCCGATAGCGTTTTCAGGGTTCAAAATAATAATAATAAATAATAACTTTTAAATTGAAATTATGAAACCATCCTGGAGTTTAATTAGCCGAAATCAATATATTTTGGTTTCGTAAATTCAATACTGCAATAAATACTCATTTATTGTCCTGAATTTGATATGAGTCAAGTAGCCTATTCTAGATTTATCATTCCTCTGTCGTTTTATCATTCCTCTGTCGATGAACTCGATTATGTAATCGATTGCGAAATCGATATTATGAACTAATTAATTTTTATTCGCGGACGTGGAGTTCCCATCACTAAATCGCTCACGTGACGTCACAGTAGGTATAAAAATAATGGCACGCTTGGTTTCTATACAAGGAATGAGACTAGCGTTGTCTACTCAAATACAAGTCTGTGGATAAATCTAACCGATTTATTAAATAACCTAATGAATATTACAACTAGAGATGGTAAATATATCTATTATCAGTTAAATTTAACTAATAAAAAAAACACATTTATTCAATAAATATTATTAACCTTATCAAATAAAAATATTCATACGAGCCGTTGCTAAGTAAACGCAACTAAAAGATAAATCTAACCGTTTGATAAAACTACCTAATGAATATTTCGCCGCCCCCAGAGAATAAAATGATAACTGCCAATATCTTAGTTTTAGTGTTATGTCATTTTTAAAATCTATGCTTGGTGATACATCTGCTCATTTTTTTTTTTGGTATTTTTATAACGTTAATTTACGAAGTTACAAAATGTTACAATATTATTCAAAGTTTTGACACAGGTAATAAATTACGAGAGTAAAATGTTAATGTAATATTATCGAAATATTTTTACTCTTGTTGGAATCATAAACAGTAATACCATTATATTCTTGTAAAAATATTCAACTAGAAAATGATAAATACAGTTATCATTTTATTCCCGTTCAAAATAAACCACCCACTCCGTATAATGGTGTTTAAGTAAAACGACTTTAGTGGTTTTAACGGTAAGACAAGGACAAGATGGACAACAACAAGAACACGCAAAAGAAGAAAAAAAAAGAACAAGATGGACAAGAAAAAATGGGGAAGAAAAAGATAGAAAAAATAAAAATGGAGAAGAACAAGATGGATCAGATCAAGGTGAACAATAACAAAATGCAGAAGGACAAAATGGACAAGAACAAGATGAACAAGAAAAAAATGGAGAAGAACAAGATGAACAAGAACGAAATTACTGCAGTACAAGAATTTCCAAAATTTACAAGAAAGACAAGAATAAGAATAAAAAGTTAAAAAATTTAGGGGAAGCCTATGAAGTTTGTAGATCGAAAAAAATATACGACAAAAAGTTTTAAAAGCTGCTTGTAAATGCAAGCAGAAATGTAGCAAAAAGATAACCTAAAAGCAAAGAGAAAGGATAATGCAACTATATTAGAAAATAAGAGAACATGAGAAACAGTGGCAATGCATCGTAAATAATACATTAGTGAAAGATGTTAAACGAATCACAGTAGAGCGAAAACGTACCCGGACTCAATCAATCTCTTACTTCTTTACAATAGATTCAGAAAAAGTACAAGTTTGCAAAACAATTTTTATAAACTCTCAGCATTTCACATAAAACTGTTTATACAGCACTAGAAAGATCTAAACCAGACGAAAATTTCATAGATAATTAAGGGCGACATGAAAATAGGCCACATAAAATGCCGATTGAGACAGAAAAAAGCATTATACAGCATATTGAGTTGTTGCGCACTGTTGATTCTCATTATGTAAGAAAAAATTCGACAAATAAATACCTCTCAGAGCTTCTCAATATATCCTAAATTTATCGTCTTTACAGATAATGGTTTGGACGTCTAAGATTTGACTTTCTTTTGGCCCCTGAAACGTCTATACGATACAATATTCAACACCAAGACACAAACTTCTTAGCATTCCATGGATTCACCGTGCAAGTGCCGGGTCCATCGTGTGGCAGAAAGAGAAACTCCGAGTAGCTCCCGGGACTTGTGACACGGGTGTAAGTTTAAGGGGCCCCTTTCCGACATACATCAACACTCACCTTCACTACTCGTGTTTCTCTCCCTGCCCAGCCAAATCTGGTACAAACCTACTCATAAATGCAGTTTTAGACACTCGTTCTAGTATAGAACTTACTGCAGTTCTGACCAAGCCAAGTTCTTTCAACAGGTTATAGAGAGATTTTGCTGGTATACCTCTAGCTCCTACTTCTACAGCATATAGACTAACTATATAACCGTTTTTCGTTAATTCATTTTGGAGATCATAATATTTGTTTTCTTTCAGTGCCTTTAGGTACGAGTATGTTAGTTTCCCACGGCACGGTAAGTAAACTTTACAAGTACAGTCCGTTTTGTAGCTCCAAAAAAAAGAAAAATGTCGGGTCTGGATGATGGAACACACACATGCTCTGGGATTTTATAGTGCTACAAATGGACTATTTTAACTATTTTAATGGATACGTATGAAACGTATCCATTAAAATAGTTAAAATAGTCCATTTGTTGACATAACATTGACAGAATGCGTGCTACAAACGGTCACAATTTCCAGTGCTAATAGCACTTGCAATGTCTATAAATAAATTTGTATCTGAAATATTTTTTTAATTAATTATATCCATTTGAAATCAATAATCATAGTTAAGACAGGACAACGTCTGTCGGGTCCGCTAGTAAACCTATAAAAATAAACGCGTAATACTCGTACTATACATATTCAACTACAGTGAAAAATATCAAAATAATGTTGTTTGTGATTTCTGAGCTGCGCACTAATCTCTAAATACTCACATTTAGTTATTACATTTATTGTTTTATAATTAAAACACATTAAATTTCACTTCAATAATAATCGAGTTTTGTTGTTTTGGTTATTGATCTGTCAATGACAAAGAGCTGTCAGATGCGCATGCGACTGTCCGTATGCTCTGTATGACTAAAATAACGTTACGTTCGTTTGTCTACGTTTAGCAAACGCAGTATTTCAAAAAATATAACAATGTTTTGTTTTCTTTATTTTTAAGAATTGTGTGTGGACATTAAATTAGTTTATGAAACTTCACGTAGCCGAAGTAGTTTTCATAAGCCTGGCATAATGAAGTTTGACCTTCGACAGATGTTTAAAAAAAACTAATAAACAATAGTAGTGTGACAGGTTTATAAGCGATTTTTGGCGGGAATACCTTCGCACGAATAGGGCGCGTTTTTTAAACTCGGCAAATTATTTTATTAAATTAATTGTTCGAAAGTTTTTAAAAGTACAAAATAGAATAAAAATTCGTTTTCTTAAATAGTTGATGTCTCGTTGAAGTCATGGGGAAGCGGAAGAAACATAAACTCGATGGAGACCCAATACCCACCGAGTCTGACTCTGATGAAAATGAAGTTGATAAGTATAAACCATACAAAGTAGAAAATTACTCTCGCCAGTACCCTGAAGACGGGGGAAACTTTGAATATTTAGTTATTTATGAAAGTTTGAATGAGAGCAAACCTATTGGGGACAGAGACTTGATGGCTTTAGGCGCTGTGCTCAAGCGGCACAATAAGGGCATTAAAAGATTTAAAAGAATCAATCGTTATAAAGTAGCTGCTATTTTTGAGCGACCAGGGTTTTGAATAATGTAAAATCTCAAGTAGAACTTCAAGTTAAATGTACCATTCCAGCCACACTTACTGAAAAAACAGGCGTAATCAGAGGCGTTCCAACTTATATGTCCAATTACAATATTTATAACGGAATTTCCAGCTCTAAGGACGTCGTGTCTGTGCGTCGCCTGATGCGGCGTGGACGCGACGAAGACGAGAATCCTATCCTCATCCCGACACAGACAGTTGCCATCACCTTTTCCTGCCCGACTCTTCCAGACAGTGTCGACATTAATAGCTGGTTCTTTGAGGTAAGCCCGTACGTTCCTCCTGTAAGCCAATGTCTACGATGCCTTCGCTATGGACATATCGGAAAATACTGCAAAAACGCTCAGAAATGCTCGATATGTGGCGACAACCATCATTACAAGCAATGCAGTAAGCCGGCCAAGGACGCTGTGTGTATTCACTGTAATGGTAATCATATTTCGATATCATCAGAATGTCCGAAAAGAAAGGAGGAAATCGAAAAAAATAATATAAAACACAAAAAGGAGTCATATGCTGATGTTTTTAATAATAAAGATTTCCCAGAATTGAATAACAAACCTGAAAAACAAATCCAAAACTTATTACAATCAGATGTTATACTTAATCTCATTATATCAACTATTCTCAAGTTATACACCCAAAAATCATCATCAGACCAGCCATCTCCTTTAACATCGGAGACTATTAAAACTGTATTATTGGAAACTTTTAACTCCAATAAACCAAATGCTAAAGTAAGTAAATAATGGATCAGCTCAATATAGTACAATGGAATGCTCAAAGTTTGTTAAGCCATAAACATGTCTTCACTCACTATCTGTATCAAAATGACATACATATTGCTCTTATCTCAGAAACTTGGCTTAAATGCACTAAAACTATAAATATAAAAGGTTATAAAATAGAAAGATTAGACATAGGTTCTAAGCACAATGGTGTTGCTATTCTAATCCGAGATTATCTACATTATCAAAAGCTACAAACATATTACGACGATTCTTTACAAAATATTGCTATAACTTTACACATTCAGTTTAAAACATATAATCAGATAGATATGTGTGTTAATATAAATTACAACAACACACCTATACAGCAAGTCGACACGGTCACATTCCTAGGAATAACCATTGATACACATTTAAACTGGAAGGGGCATGTGGATAATATATGCAAAAAGTTGGATAGATTTGTATTCGCTCTACGTCGTTTAAGACTAGTGACTTCCTTAGACACTGCCTTATCTGCATACCATGGCTATGTTTCATCAATTTTACGCTATGGACTAATTATATGGGGACACTCAGTAGATGTACAAAGAGCATTTAGAGTGCAAAAAAAATGCATACGTGCCTTATGTGGTGCGGACTACCAAGAACACTGTAAACCATTATTTAAACGTCTAAAAATTTTACCACTACCTTGTCAGCACATACTAGAAATTTGTATTTTCGTTAAAAAACATCCAAACCTCTTTCCTTTACATGACACAGTGCTTGGAAAGAGTATTAGCAGAAACCCTAATAAATTATATATACCAAACCAAAAACTGAAAATATTCACTAATAATGTATACTGTAATGCAATTAAAATTTATAATAAATTTCCTGATAAAACTAAAGCATTGACATTAAACAAATTTAGACATATAATAAATACTTGGCTTCTAAAGGAGTGCTTTTACTCTCTCAAAGAATTTATGGATGCGGATTTGAAAGACTATATGTTTGACTACTAATGTAACTGACGACTAAAGAGATGAATGTGCTAATATTATTTATAATAATTGTTGTATAGTGCCTATTATAATTTAAAATTTGATTTTGTAATATTCTAATGCCTGCCATAAATTAATTTAAATGTTTTATATTTCTACGCCAATAAGAATGGCAGAATATGCTGAACTTTTAGCTTTAAGATCCGAATGTAAATACCATATTCTTTGAAATAAATAATTTATCATTATCATTATCATTATCATTATCATTATCATTATCATTAACAATGAAACTTTATCTATAGTCAGTTTTTACAGTCCCACTTCAGCTACCCCCTGTAACTTTGAATATTCTTATTTAAATAATTTAGTAAAATCATTACCCAAGCCCTTAATATTAGCTGGAGATTTTAACGCACACCACACTATGTGGGGCTGCGCCTCTACAGACATGCGTGGATCAATATTGTTAGATGTCATAACTGATAATAATTTATGCCTTTTAAATGATGGGTCAGTAACAACAGTTGGCTCACATAATTGGAGGTCTAATGCATTGGATCTTACAATAGTCTCTCCCACTTTAGCTTTAAGATGTAACTGGCAAGTACATGATGACTCCATGTGCAGTTATCATTTTCCTGTTCTTACAAAATTAGTTTATAATTCTGTAAATATTAACAACAGCAGTAACACAACACGTGTAAATTATTCCAAATCAAACTATAAAACTGTTGACTGGCATAGGTTTAAAGAGCTAACAGATATAAAATTAAGTAACTCTTACTTTGATTTAACAAACCCGGAAATGTGTTATGATTTACTTTCAAAATTTTGATAGAATGTGTGTGTGATGCAAATTGTTCTAAAAAGCCACCAGTACATCAGCAAACACACCGCGGTCAAAATAAAAATAAGTTGAAACTCCCTTGGTGGAATAATATATGTGCTCAGGCTGTAACAAGTTGTAAAAATGCTTACATTGAATTTAAGCAAAACCCTACTGAACAAAATTACATACTATTTAAAAAGAAACAAGCACAGAAAAAACTAATAATCAATCACGAAAGACAGAAAGCATGGATAGAACTATGTACTACATTTAACCGTCAGACACCTTTATCTATAATCTGGGCTAATACTAGAAAGTTTAATAAGTCATACAGTCCTCCCAATAATTATCATCCTAATGATTGGATTCAGCCATTTTTAGATAAGTATACCTCTAACACACAATCTCAACCTTTAAGTGACTATTCTGATCCAAGTCCTGATGCTGAGGAGTTTTTTATGAAGCCCTTTACTTTAACAGAATTATTGGCTGCCATCCATTCTCGCAAAGACACAGCTTTTGGTTTAGATCACATATCTTATAAAATGTTCAAAAATCTTAGTACATCAAGTCACAAAATAGTTCTTAATATATTTAATGCATTATGGAAGAATCAAACAATTCCTAAGTCATGGAAAGTTGATTGTCTAGTCCCCATACTTAAACCTGGCAAGGATAAAAACCAACACGATTCATATAGACCCATAGCATTAACATCCTGTGCAGCGAAGCTCTTTGAACAGTTAGTTAAACAAAACCTGGAATATTTTATAGAACATAACCATTTATTGCCTTACAATCAATTTGGCTTTAGAAGAGGTCGCTCAGCAAGTGAAAGTTTGAGCCACTTGTACTTAGATATTTATAATGCATATTCTAGTGGTAGTTTCTTAGTTTGCATTTTCTTTGATATTACAGGTGCCTTCAATAATGTAGACCATAATACACTAGCAAATGAACTATCTTCGCTGGGGTTACCTGAAAAATTAATTAAATGGATTTTTTACTTTTTAAATAATCGAGAAGTGTATGTAAAGTATCAAAATAATTTATTTGGGCCACAGTCAGCTAATAAAGGCGTTTGTCAAGGTGGAATATTAAGTCCATTGCTGTTCATTTTATACATACATAAGTTAAATAGTATATTAGGTAATGATGTCAAAAATCTACAGTATGCTGATGACCTCACAGTCTATTGTGCTGGCAAAAATATGCATGAGGTTGAACTAAAGCTAAATAGTGCACTTACAAAACTAAAAAAATATTTTGATTATCTAAAATTAGAGGTAAATCAAAGTAAAACCAATGTTGTAGTATTTAGTAAATCAAAAATGTTACTTACTAATATTCTGTATGATGGCAATTTACTTCCAGTAAATGATGAGGCCAAATTTCTGGGAGTTATTTTTACCCGGAACCTTTCATGGGAAAAACATGTTTCTGGCTTGGCAGACAAAGCATTGCGAGCATTTAATATTTTGAAATCGCTGGCTCGAACATATTGGGGTGCTGATCCAAAAATCTTACTTATGCTGTATAAATCCATTGTTCGTTCACATTTTGAATATAGTTTTCTATGTTTTTCTTCAAATACTGCACTCATTAATAAACTAGAAAAGATACAAAACAAAAATCTTAGACTACTTTCAGGGGCAATGAACACCTATTGTATCTATTGTATCTATGCAAGTAGAATGCAATATTCCTCCTTTATTAACAAGGTTCAAAAATTTAAAATTTAAATTTATTCTCAAACTTTACAGCATTAATAATAATTATCTTTTAAAGGAACTAAATAGTAATAATATTCATTCCTTACATTCATCTTCATCAACTTGTAAATGCCCATTTATCACCCACGATTTTCTAGAAATATCAGCATATGTAAATGAAAATAATATAAACAGCAAAGATCACTGGGCTTGCTATTGTGATTCCTATGAAAGTAAATTTCCTCTTTTAGAAATAGATATCGATCATGACCTGCGAACCAAAGAGGCAGTTTATGAAAAACTATCCAGCTGGCCAGAATATCAAGTAATTTACACTGATGGCTCGAAAACAGAAACAGGAGTCGCAGCAGCGTATTATCACAAAAATGTTAAGTACGGCAAAGGCTATCGCTTACCACCAGCTTTCAGCATTTTTTCAGCGGAAGCCACAGCCATCCTGTTAGCCTTACAATACTTAGAAACTGATATTATGTGCTCCGACAAAAACAAGTTTCTCATAGTTACTGACAGCATGTCGGTGCTTAAGGCACTTGATAACCCAGGCTTTCATAATATGCACTATTTGATATATGAAATTAAAGAAACACTGCTTAAATCTGGCAAAATTATCCGATTTGTTTGGATCCCAGCACATGTCGGTGTGACAGGTAACGAAAATGCTGATTACCTTGCCAGACTAACTAATTCTCTGGGCGGCAAAGTTAAAAATATTTTAACCCCTTGGCAAGATCTCTTACCCGAATATCGCGGGAAAATCAACCACCAGTGGATGGAAGAGAGAACGGCAATCACCCAATCTAAAGGAGCCTGGTATGCTAGTATCAACCAAGAAGTTGGCCGAAAACCCTGGTTTGCTGCATCTAGTACATTTCATAGGAAATTCTACATTACAATCAATAGACTAAGGTTTGGACACTGCAGATTTAAAGCTCATTTATATCGTATGCGCCTAATATCATCCCCAATATGCACTGATTGCACCTTACAAGAAGATCAGACCTTGGAACATATTTTCTTTACTTGCCCTGCTTTTACCCTTTAGCGACTTTTATTAATAGACCAGCTCATGAAAACACACAAACAAATCCCGCCATCATTACAGGAAATCTTAGCTTGCCCAGAAAATTTTAAACCCATTTACGATTTCATTGTTTCTACTGTTGGAGAAATATAATCCCGGACTATGACCTATATTGATTCAGACATTGAAAACCTCGGAAATGACATTAAATCCTATTTGTGACGCATGAAATATTAATATAAGATTTGGCTCTTTGCCTTATGATTTTTCAAGATTAGACAAGAATTGGCTCTAGCCGAACATGAACAAAAAGATCAAGAAACTATAAAAAAATCTACTGAAGACTTGGCTGTATGGGCATACTTCCCTTTGCCTACCCAGAATGGGTGAAGAAAACAACAACAACAAACAACAGGTTTATAAGCATTGGGAATTTATTAGGGGAAAATACGTGTCTTGAGGACTGGTTGTTAAAGAAAAGAATTCAATCAAATGACCAGCCTTTAGTTAATAATTGTAATTGGAGTATTAAAATAATTTAAATTAAAAACTTTGAATGTTTTCTTGTGAGTTTTTTTGGAAATGTAATTAAATGTATCAACTTTTTAGTAAGATAATAATGGTTTATTAATTAAAACATATCCTTAGGAATGGCCGATACAAATCGTATACAGATATTGAAACGTATAATAGGCCGATATCGTATTATCCGATATCGGTGCGCACCAAAACTATATATTTGGTAAAACACGATATCGCTACATCGATGCGATACGTCTCTGTTCGGTATCTCGCTCGATATCCAAGACTTATCGATATAGGATATCAAACCGTATCGCGTCGCGATACGGGCTACAGAACCGATGCATGCAGGCCGACTCAAAAGGATTTGTGAGCGAGTGAAATAGCATTATTCGGATAATCGTGCGATTCTAAACCTTAAGGTTATAAAATTAAGGTTGTTTTACTACTTTCTTGTGTATTTTGGCACATTTTTAATATATAAGGTCAATTTTTTTCACGTAATTTCCTTTTATCGACCGATTCAGCATAAAAAAGAATAAGGTTTTACAAAAGAAAAAAATATTTTATTCGCTAGTTCCCGAATAAATCACATGAACATTTTTCAATTGAAGAGTAAAATAAAACATCCCGTTTATTATAATGTACGACCCTGACCTTGTTCGATCGATACACGTGCCGCTTCTACTCACTCCCGACCGCGCCCCCCGCCGGCGTCGGCAGACGTCGGGGCGAGCGACGACATAGACATCAATCAAATCAGTCCAGTCCGCCAAAAAAATTCGAAGCGACAGTATGTGCGCACGCGACGCGTAATTGTTATCGTAATAATGCCGTATGGGCTTTCCGGCCAGAAGTACCTCAAAGCGGGGCAAAACATGGTGCGGACGCAACAGCTTTACGCCGCGCAGTACGGGAGTACTGTGCACGTACACACCGTACTTGGAGCTGTGCAGCGGCACCGGGAGTCTGGAAGCTTCCAGCCGCGCCTCGATGTGGGTCGGAAACGACACCTAGTCCGCTTGGAGGAAGACGTGCTGGATTTTATTGAACGTCAGTGGCGAGCACCGCAGGCGCAGCCTGTACGAGCACGCTCGACATAAATATCGAAAACGATGACAGCGCGAATCCCTTAGCGACACATTCCTTTTATAATAATGTATTTGTAATTTAGTTTTAGTGCAATAAACGCTCTCCTCGGTGACGGACACTTTCATTTACATTCCGCTCCCGTGTAACTTACGACAATATACTTATAATCAACTTAAACTACATCAACTACATAACTTAACCTAGTGTAAGAGACTATAACTCTTACATATCTTCGAGCCGGATTTTATAACATCAGTGAAACTACGTGTACCAGTGTGTGATTTGTGATAAATCTGCGGTAGCGAATCGGTTGGTCTGGCCTCCCAGAAGCGGGAATCCCTAGATCAATTGAGAGTGCGCACATATCGTAGACGAATCTCAGCCACGCACTACACGGACCTGTTCAACTTCTACTGAACAATCAACTACAAATCATGAAGATCCTACTCCAAAGGCAACAAATCATCACTGAAGGGATCGACAAGATCGTGACCAACTTCAAAAAGGACTCTCCCACCAGGAAGACACCAGCCTATGCTCAAAGGCGCCTGGATGCTCTTAAAGCCTTGTGGAGTGAGTTCGAAACTAACCACAAACAACTTTTAACTTTTGAAGACCAATCGAACGATTACTTCACTACTAACGCTTATGGACTTGTACATAAAACATTTAAACAAACAGAGGAAGCCCTCCTAAACATCATTAACGAGAAGACGGATGTTGAACAATCGGAAACTGGAGGACTGTCCAAATCTGACGAACTTATAAGACTTCAAGCCACCAACTTTCGTGCTCTTTCTCGTATGGTTCGCAACATTGACATTATTGCCATCACCGTGAAGTGGGAACTTGAAGACAAACTGCAAACGCTACAAGCTCGTTGGAGGATCATCGACGAAACTCACTGGCAGATTGATAACCTCTTGGTCGGTTCCGACGTTGACTACGAAGAACAATTTTCAAAACATGAAGCCGAGTTTGAGGCCGCCAAACGAGAACTACATCGTAAACTGAATTCGACATCTCATCAGCAACGCTCTTTGCCCCCCATCGAGATACCGATTTTCACCGGTAACTACGCACAGTGGCCAACTTTCATGGATCTCTACAGTGAGGCAATTCACAACAATCCGACGCTAAGTCCATGTCAAAAAATGCAACACCTCAAGGGGAAACTAAGAGGCGAAGCTGAGCGCATTGTGCAACATCTTACCGTGTCGACTGAAAATTATGAAGCCTGTTGGGGAAATCCTCACCCATCGGTATAACAACAAGCAACTTCTTTTTACGAGACAATTCCAAACTTTCATCAATCAGCCGTCCATACAACATCAAACGTCATTCGAGCTTAAACGTCTTTATGACACAAGTTTGGAAACCATATACGCCATTCACAACTTGGGTATTGAAGCAACAACGTGGGATCCTGTACTTGTTCACATTTTGGCCGGGAAGCTAGACTCAGAGACCTATGCTTCGTACATGGAAACTAGAAAACAACCTCGGGAACTTCCATCATTTGACGAATTCATGGAATTCCTACAACGTAAATTTACCGCGTTGGAACCTATCAACAAAAGGAAAAATCAACTAGTACCTGCAACAAAAAATAGTGTTACAAACAAGGACACAACCCCACCATGTACAAGGGCATATTCTCCATCAACTAAACCTAAAAACTATTTTGGCAAAACTTATCATGTGAACATTGAAAAACATTGCCCTTTGTGCAAGGGCGATCATTTCCTGCTTTATTGCCAGTCATTCAGACAAATGCAACCTGAAACGAAGTTGAAAACAATTTCACAATTAAACGTGTGCAAAAATTGTATGTATTCACACAATGGCAAGAGGTGTACATCTATCAAACGATGCCGCGTTTGCAACAATCAACATCATACTTCATTACACGACGTATTACGAGAATCGGGTTCATTGAATTTGCCGAGTACTTCAACACAAAGCGTTCCGTCGAACACCCACGGGCAACCGCCACATAAGGCGAATCATGTTACTGGCAATTTCAGCGAAGTATTACTTGCGACAGCGCTACTTAAAATTAAGACAGTTGATGGAACCTACCTAACTCTTAGATGCTTGCTTGATCAAGGATCCCAAATAAACTTGATAACAGAATCAGCTGCACAACGCCTTGGCTTACAACGTCGAAGACAAAACGCAACTATCTCCGGTATCGGATTTTCGGCGAACCATAGTAATGGCACCGTTCAACTTGTATGTGAATCACTTTTCGGCAACCATACATTCACTACCGAGGCGCTGATTATGTCTAAAATGCTTAACAACCTTCCAAACTACACATTTGAAGCTCCACAATGGCCACACTTACATAACATTAACTTGGCTGATCCTGATTATAACGTTTCCCGACCAGTTGACCTGTTACTAGATGCTGGGATATACGCCGACATAATCATGTCTGGGGTACTAAGAGGACCACCCAAGGCACCGATTGCGCAACAAACTAAACTTGGATGGGTATTGCTTGGGAACGTCAAGACATTCAACTG